>CM076396.1:59243419-59843419 GCA_038363315.1 Mugilogobius chulae
CATGGTTTTACTTTCTATACCTTAGTTAAACAGTGGTTCTTTTCTCAAACTATTTGTCTGGTGGCCAATAACTAGTTTCCTTTTACTTTGTGGAGATCATCTAACATCGCATCATTAGAATCAGTTAGGCGGGGACTTTTTGCTTTAACCAAACGCTGATTTTTGATGATTTTATTGACCAGAAAGTAGTTCGGCGTCAGTGATTGTTGCGGTTTCCGTGCGGAAAACTTGTGACTTAAAAGGTACAGTATCATGGTTTAAGTTATTATTTGACAAGAGAAGAATCAAAGAAGAGTCAGCAGTTTTATACCATTTAGCCAAAATAAATGGTATAGTGTCAAAGTCTGACTTGGAGAGACTTATCCATGAATTCCAGTAGGTTAGACTATTGTAATGGCCTGTTCACCGGCCTATCCAAACGAGCTGTAAAACAGCTGCAGTACATCCAGAACGCTGCTGTCGAGTCCTGACCAGAACCAGGAAGTATTGGTGCTGAGCTTAGGTCTTGCATTGGCTTCTGTGGCTCAGAGAATAAACTTTAAAACAGCTCTGCTTGTGTTTAAGTCTCTTCATGACTAGCACCAAAGTACATCTCTAACATGTTAGTGCTTTATGAATTATGTTGTGGGGTAAGTCAGGGATTGGTGTTTATCCTGACCAGAGTCAGGACTAAACATGGACCAAAGTCAGAACTAAACACAAACCAAAGTCAGGCTTAAACATGACCAGAGTCAGGACTAAACATGTACCAGAGTCAGGGATAAACATGGACCAGATCAGGACTAAACAAGGACCAGAGTCAGGACTAAACACTGACCAGAGTCAGGACTAAACAGGGACCAGAGTCAGGGCTAAACGTGGACCAGAGTCAGGACTAAACATGGACCAGAGTCAGGACTAAACGTGGACCAGAGTCAGGACTAAACATGACCAGAGTCAGGACTATCCACGAATCAGAGTCAGGGCTAAACATGGACCAGAGTCAGGGCTAAACATGGCCGTACAATAGTCTAACCTACTGGAAGGCATGATAAGTCTCTCCAAGTCAGGCTTTGACACTATGCCTTTGAATTTGGCAATGTTTTTTAGATGGTAAAAAGCTGCTGATGTTATGGACTTGATGTGGATGTAGGGTTAAAAATTATCATGTAGACACTTGTAGTAAGTACTGGTAAATTAACATTAAAATGGTGGGCTTATTACTTCTGCAGTATAAACAAGATGTAGCTAACTGTATTTGTCATAGTTAATTATTAAATGCAAAAAAAACACATCTTGTATCCATTAAAAGACCAACAATTTACTCTTTTAGCCCCAATGACATGAAAAAGTCTGTTTTTAATAGGATTGGTTGTTGGACTGTAATACTTTCTAAAAATATGCTGCATTACCCTGAGTGCGTTTTCATTTGCCAAAAAATACCTTTTCATGGGCTGGAAAAGGCCTCCTTCACCTGTTTCCATGGAAACGTTGTTCCTTTAGCAATAATATTCCACATTAAGGCACAAAATTGATTTATCTCAATGAAGAATGTTCCAGAAATACACAGACTAAAACAGGAGTCTCCAGTGTAGCTCTGCACAACTGCCAAGTAACTCCCCAAATGATTTCAGATCATACATAAGCTTATTACTGAAAATATATTCATTCAACTGCTCTTTCTACATATTAATCTTAGATCTCTAATTGTACACTTGGAAATGGATAATGTTTCATGGTCATCCAACAGGGCTGCATTTTAAACAGAACATTTCCGACATGTTGTAAGACTTACACATGTATTTCCAGGGCATTTGAAGCTTGAAACGTGTTTCTCCGCGCTGCAAATACGCACATGAAGACCCCACACACACGCTTTTTGAAAAACCCTTTGATTTTTCTATTAAGCAGTGTAAATGGTCTGAATGTTTTTGCTGCTTTATTTCAATACTAAAGATTACAAAAATGAGAAAATAAATATAAACCATCCTTAGTTTCGATCTAATAGTCTAGTGTATTTACACAAGAGAGCTGTAAGCACTATACTGCTGAAGTTGTTTAGTTCTGCTTTAACATCAGCTTCTTGTGATTGTTAAAAGTATAGCTCACTGCCTTTTTGGTTTTGCAAAAATAGCTCTCCCAGGGAATAAAGGCTGGAGCCACCTGGACGAAACAATGTCTATGAAAAACAAATGAAACTGCTCATCTGATGAAGATGGAGAGTGGAAAACATTTGTGCACTGTAGAGTGAAACGACTGGCACAAAAGCTGCGTCCATGAATAAGCTGCAAACACATAAATGTGAGTCATTGGACGGTTTATAAGGTGTACGGATCATAGTTACATCAATCTGACTTTGTGGAGTCACCTGTTTTCCTGGACAAGTTCAGTGCTACTGTAATAGTCCAGGCAAGCATTGACAGTGCAGCAGGGCGATATATTGTACATTATTTGCAAGATATCCAAAAAATTGATATTAAAAAAAAGTTACAGAAAAAGATCAATGAAAGAGCAAATTAAAAATGAAAATCTTTCAATTAGGGCAGTGGTGCCCAAAGTGGCAGGGGCCAAACTTGGCCCACAGAGTCCAATTTGGCCCGCAAAGAATGTTTAGATATGTTAGATCTACTTTTTGATTTGGTTTGTGTTGAAAATACAAATGTCATCAAATATTCTTGATCTCCAAAACCTTAATAAAAGACAATTTAATCATTAACTAAAAAACTTTTTTTGGTTGGTTGGTCTCAGCTCGCTTCAATATAATAGATTTTGGCTCGCAGAGGAAAAAACTTTGGGCACTCCTGAACTAGGGCATAAATGTAATATCTTGTGATTAATTTAGCAAACATTTCACATTTATCTGACAAGAGACTGCATTACATGACATTATATTATATTATATACCAGGGAGGAGAACTCGAGCTCATTCAGAAATATTTGCACCTCCACAGGCTTTCTCTCTTTCCATCCTTCCTTCTCTTCATCTGCAGCTGTAAGATGCGTGCAACTGTCAGAGCAACGTCAAACAGTGCTGTTTAAAAGACAGATTGTTTCTTTGAGAGGCATTTTGAAGTGATATTCTGTGAAACTGGAGCTTCCTATTGATTCTTATTTTGTGCAAATGGAGAAAAGTTCAAAATGTGAATCAAACATGTAAAATAACAGCTTTTGTATGAATGTGACATAAATGGAAAAAATTTTTAGACGCTGACCTGACAAAACTTTTTGCAGCAGTATTTTCTCTGCTCTGATCACAGGACAGTCCTGAGTTTAACTGATGCTCTTAAAGCCCAGTTTTACAGGAGCGGGGCTGAGGGCATCTGGGGTATTTTTCTTTTACTGCCTCATGTATTTTTATTTATAGTAAAAGTATATCACACAATAGGAATATCGCATCTGAAACACATCAAAGTACAAGAAATTGCATTTAATTGAAAAAAAAAAAAAAACTAAGGAAGGGCCCCCAGACTCCCCTGAATTACATCAAACTCTTCTTAGACTGAACAGAAAATTTATGGATCTAATCCAGTAATCTAGGCTGTGTCTGAACGTCCACACTATTTACTATATAATTCACTATTCAGGGGTCACGCCATTTTGTAGGTCAAAAAGTAGTGCACTCAAAATAGCATCTGGAAAAGTAGGAGCATCGATGGTCACTGGAACGTCAATATAGACACAATTCATTGCGAGATCGAAAAAAAAAAAAGCACGGACAACGTCAAGTCTTTAACTAGAAACAACACGACTGAGGTAAAGATGATAAGGAGCCGCTTAACTCACTGTTGAGAAAAAACAAAACACTCGTAACTGAAAGCCGTCAGCCATAAAGATGCTAACGTTAGCTGCTTACCTTAGTTTGGGCTGTAAAAGAGGAATTATCCAGTCCGTTTGTGGTTACATGTATTGTCCAAGCTAAACCAGACTTGTATTATGATTAGTCGTCCATAAATATGTGCGTGTCAGACGGACTTGACCAGTATTTATTACAAAAGTTCATTTTTATCGGACTTTTTTGCCGATCGTTAGAAACTCAAGGGGGAGAATCACGTGACCTGCAGTCAGCTAAAAGTAGTGCGCATCGTGTCCGAAATACCAGATGAATGAGTGCACTGACCAGTCCACTGAACAGGGCAGGACTATATAGTAATTGAGTGGATACCGAAGAGTGTGGACGTTCGGACACAGCCCTGGTCCACTAGTAAACATCACCCAATGCTCTGTGCAGGGAACATCAGTTGGCTTGTTTTATTCAAAATAGCTAACTTCTGTATACAAGCATTTCCTGTTCAGTTCATTTCTATGAGGTTTTCACGACACCAGCTTAAAACGATAAATACTCAGAAGATTAGACAGTGAACAGTGAGTTGTGGTGAATGTTAAAGTCTTTATAATCAGAAGAATAATTGACCAAAGGAAACTGTGTCTTTAAAAAGAGACGTGTTTGTATCTAAATGCTATCGCTAACAGTAATACAATCATTATATCATCATCAGATTCTGCAACGTAAACACAGTGTAGAGACACGCATAACACATTTCTGTTGGATTGATAAAATATAATCTTAATATTGTTATGGTGCCTCGCCAAAATACATTTTTGTCAACATCTCCGAGCTTTAACAACACGCAGTGGCAAATCATCCACCAGAAATGCAGCGCACACATTTACATCATAAAATACAAACTCACCAAAAATAAAATAGCTCAAGACAGATCAATACTGAATGCTCTTCTTTATACAATCCTGTTTATTGAGGCTGAAAATTGAAACTGACCACAGACGTCCTTTTGTTGTTCACCAGCTGCACATAAAACTCATAAATTCCTGACATATCCAACAATTTTCCATGAATATTTCAAACCACCCAAAAACAAGAAACAACATTGAATTTTCCGGCTCATGTTTCTTGCAGGAGCAGCAGGCTTGTCTCTCGACGCTTTTAGCCAGTTTACACTTCTGCACAATAATCACCGAACACTGCTCAGGAAAACAACTGGAGACAAGAGATGAGAATATTCTCTCAATGGCACGAAAAAAAAACTACTTAAAAAAGTAACTAGTTTTATCTGTTTATTCAGTTATGCCTGGACAATAAAAGACTTTTTGTGGAATAGAGTTTTAGACATGATTGGATCTTACACCTGGACTATTGTTAACATTGCAATCAGTCTTAATGGAGAAATGGAAAAGAAGGTCTGAGCTGTGTCTACTGAAGAAAAGAAAATACATCCTGCCGACTGATTTGTTACTAAAAAAGGGATGGCAAAATATTTCTTTAATCTGATCCAAAATGTGTTCGAACAATTAATAAAAAAAACGTGTATTTTGATGCAAAAAACAAATTGCTCAACTATTTCATCTCAAGCCTTCAGCTAACTTCTTTTTTGTTGATGTTATTCAAATTTTGTCTGATTAAAATGTTCTGTATTTATCAGACTGATATTTCGTACATTTTCTTCCACTTTTTTCTATTGGGGATCGCGGGTAACCTTGTCAGCCAATAGTTATCTCTCGATATTATGAATTCACAAATTTGAGATAATCCATCTGACCTTCCAGCAGCCCGATTGGTTTGGAGTCCGACACAGCGGTGACCAGCCCAATCCCTTCGTGCAAGGCGGGTTGACAGGGTAGATTGCAATGACGTCAGGAAGAACCCCCTGAATCAAACAAAACAAAGATGGCAGCTCCCGTGAATAGCCTGATGTATTTCAATAAACATTGTACCTTTTTCCCAAAATCTTTCAGCAAGTAAAGTTCCAGAAGGATAAGAACTCAAAGTTCACCACAGTTCAACACATGTCCATCTGGCATGAGCCAGGCAAACTCCACTCAGAGAGATGAGATGATGACTTAGCTCGACTCAACTCGGGAGTCAAACCTACAGTCTCCTTAATGGGAAGTCAGAGCTGTAACCACTCTGCTATTGTGCACAGCTGAATAAAATTATAAGCTGACTATAAGCCGCGTTCGTGTGGTCTCTGGAAATCAGGAAAATGATGTTCCGAGTTGAAAAATGCACATGAACACTGGAGCAGCTCAGAACAACTGCTCAGAAACTCAAGACAAACGGAGCTGCCCGAGCTCAGCACCTGACGTCAGTTATTAGAGAAATGATGGCAGAAGCAAGTAATGGTAAGGTTTGTTAAGATATTTGTAGTTTTGTTAGTAACAGCATAGAGCTTAGCATTCAGACACAAATCATCCACATTTGCTCTCATACCAGAAATCTTCTTCATTTAGGTGAAGAAAAGACCTGACGTTTTTCTTCAGTGCCATTCTCCCACATGTTTTTATTTTTGTGTCCATGTCACAGATGTTCCACCTTCCCGCGATAACCTGACATGACTGGCGTAACAACTTCCGTGTTGATTGTTTCCAAGTTCCAGAGCACCACATGAACGCGTCATAATATATCTGGTCCATGTTCAAGTGTTGCACGGAGCTAGAGCTCTGTCTTCTCAACAATGAGATCTTGGATTTGAATCGCGTTTCTGTGGGTTCTCTCTGGTATCTCTGGGTACTCCAACTTCCTCAACCTCCAAAAACATGCATGTATAAGTCAACTGGCAACACTTTCAATTCTCCTAATAAATGAATGAGAAAGTGAATGATTGTCTGTGTCTGTCTCGCTCAATACAAGTTGGTCACTATATAAGTGTTTCCCATGTAAGACCAAAGTTTTTATGATTACAATATGACTTCAAAAAGTGCTATTATCAATTATAATCTTGGACATATTTGACAGACCCATCTACTCCAGTTCCGCTGCTGCACTGCTTCTTTAAACCAAAGCAAAATTAACAGTTCACTCTAGAATTGAGCATAAACACAATCCTCTAAAACCGACAAAGTATCCTTTGTTTTCACTGCAGGATTCGACTTCTGCCAGCCAAGCGTAGTGTTAAAAATCTCGTACACTTTGCATTTCTGAGACTAATGGTGCGATTTGGAGCAGTCCTTTACACAGTCCAGTTACTGCGAGTGTAAAAAAACAAGGCTGCGTTTGGTGTGACTGATGCGCCGTGACGAGGATGCAGAGATTAGCTCGATGGGACAAATTCTGCTTCCAAAACCCTCTCCACTCGTGCGTCCAATCGAAAAGGTGTGAAACAAGCTTTAGTTTTCACATCAGCGGCCGCCTGCACAGAGAGACAGTCCGCACTCTCTGAAGGGATTATCGATCGTACACTGATTTATCCAGGGCCAGTTAACATTGTAGCACAGTTAATCTGCAGGGCCAAGGAGTGGAAAGTGCACCTGCCAATATCTTTACAGCTTCTATAGAGGTGTCAGCCGAATTTATTCTGAAAAGTAGTTTAGGGGAAAAGGAATATCAAGTGTGCAATAAGAACAGTTTCAAAAGCTGCAAAGAGAGGTGATAAAAAGCAGCTAAATGTTGTGGGAGTATTCTTCAAAACATATCTGTTGCTTTTTGTTGTTAAAAAGGACGCTATGTACAATTTATGGAGCATCTGCAATGTCCTTGGATCACAGTCTGGCATTAAAGGGCACAAATGGTGCCCTTTAATGCCCTTTAAATTCACTTTTTGAGTTTTACTGTTCCCTTCTTTGCAATGGAAAACATGGTAATTTCTATTTATTAAGTGGTTAAAATTAGGATAATGATTTAGTTAATTTTCATAAATAATAATGAATCTTACAACCACCACTGAAATGAACTGGGGCTGCAACACGTGTCATATTTATGCAAAAAAGGCGTGACATTGTGCTAATCATACGCTATTGAGTGTGATTAGCACAATTTATGTATTTATGTCGTGGTATAAATACACTTTTATGTGAGATCGGTTTGTAAAAACACAATATCTCTCTCTCAATGTATGTAAATCCAAGTAGATCTCACTGAAAGCCGTATTTCTCATTTTTTTTTGTGTCTATGGTACATATGACTTCAACCAATCAAAACACCTGTCCAATAGCATGTATTAGATACGCATACTGAAACTTATCAGTTTATAATAGCCAGAAAAAGCTTATTTAAAGAGTTGTGTTTTTAGTAGCCTGATGCATCAGCCAGTTTCATTTCACTTCGTGGAAACCATCTGACTTTGCATCATTGGGGTTCGTTCACTTTACAGGAGATTTTTCAATTTAACCAATCACTGCTTTTTAGTCGTTTTATCATCAGTAAGTAGAGCATAAACGTCTACCTGTGATTGTTGCTGTTTCTATGTGGTAAAATTATTATTTGACACAAGGTCAAAGGAAAGAACATGTCTCAACTCGGGTTGGTTCTGGCTAACGCACTACTCTGCTGCTTCTCGTTGATGACCATCCTTCCAGTACGTACTTAGGAAACGTTTGCAGTCCTGCCATACCTGACCTAGTAGTTGAAGTGAAATGAAATTGAGTGGAGGCACTAGCCAGCCTGGCTAAGTTTTGAGGCAAAGAAATAAGCTCCTCTGGTGGTAGAGCATTTCAGAGCCTCGGTGCAGCAGCCTCAAACACTCGGCCTCCCGTAGTTTTACGTTTTGTGAGAGGAATTTTCAACAAGTCCTTGTGGACTGATCTCCGTGAATGTTAAAATATTACAGTGCATATGCAATAATTTATACAGTAGGTGAGCAATAAGAGCTTGAATTGGCATTTGTGTTCAACAGGCCACCAATGAAGTACAGGAGTAATTTGGCAGAACTAGATCTGGTCAAAAGCCTGGCTGCAGAGTTTTGAACTAGTTGTAGCCGAGCTAAGACTGACTTGTTGACACCAAAGAACAGGGAGTCGCAGTAATCCAACCTGGATGAAACAAACACATGAATAGTCAATTCAAGCTCGCTGGGTGATAGCATACTTCTGAGCTTTGTAATATTTCAAAGCTGGAAAAAGCATAAATAACTTAAACTAATGATGAGAGAACACCTTTATAACATGATATAAAGGTGTATTCATAATAAGTGTCCTTTAAATGCTTATATTTCTAAATGCTTATATTTTGAACTAGCAAACGTCCTTCAAATATAGAAGCTGAAATCTATGAACAGTGCATGTTTAAATGTATAATTGTAAGTCCTCATCCGACCCTCGTGAGCGCTTATCACATTGAAAACCACGGCATGTGTTTCCAGCTCCCATGGGAACCTCTACATTATGCAAAGGGAAAACTAGCTTTATGATGTTCGCGGCAGGCTCTGGAGAGTGCTGAGCAGTGTTAGCAAAGTGTCGATGCTCATACAGACACGCATCCCGTCAGACTTACTGTAAATACTCTCGTGTTAAAGCTGAAGGAGAGAGGTAAAGTTTTCCCTGAGCTTCATGTCTCCTGTGTCAGTGTTTCTTTGAAGACACTATCCAGGAATATGCCAACCCAGTCTCATTAAAAATACGTACTGGAATTACGTTTTTGCAAACTCAAATTCGTAATTTTCCTACGTATTTTGACCCTCAAAACGTAATCTTACTACGAAATTTTAAATGTGCAATTTCAACGTCTTTAGTGCTTTTTTTTGGCGAGCACCAAGGAGCCGCAAAAACGTTGATATCCACGTAACACAAACGTTGATATACTACATTTTCAGTGAAGTTATTGACTGAAATTTTACGTACACATTTTACATTTTCCAAAAACGTGGTAATACACGTAAACAAACACCAATAATTTTACGTGTATATTTTACATTTCTTCACAAACGTGGCAATACACGTAAACAAACACCAATAATTTTACGTGTATATTTTACATTTCTTCACAAACGTGGTAATACACGTAAACAAACACCAATAATTTACGTGTATATTTTACATTTCTTCACAAACGTGGCAATACACGTACACAAACACCAATAATTTTACGTTGATCTTTTACATTTTCCACAAACGTGGTAATACACGTAAACAAACACCAATAATTTTACGTGTATATTTTACATTTTCCACGAACGTGGCAATACACGTAAACAAACACCAATAATTTTACGTGTATTTTTTACATTTCTTCACAAACGTGGCAATACACGTAAACAAACACCAATAATTTTACGTGTATATTTTACATTTTCCACAAACGTGGCAATACACGTACACAAACACCAATAATTTTACGTTGATCTTTTACATTTTCCACAAACGTGGTAATACACGTAAACAAACACCAATAATTTTACGTGTATATTTTACATTTTCCACAAACGTGGCAATACACGTACACAAACACCAATAATTTACGTTGATCTTTTACATTTTCCACAAACGTGGTAATACACGTAAACAAACACCAATAATTGTACGTGTATTTTTTACATTTCTTCACAAACGTGGCAATACACGTAAACAAACACCAATAATTTTACGTTGATCTTTTACATTTTCCACAAACGTGGTAATACACGTAAACAAACACCATTAATTTTACGTGTATATTTTACATTTCTTCACAAACGTGGTAATACACGTAAACAAACACCAATAATTTACGTGTATATTTTACATTTCTTCACAAACGTGGTATTACACGTAAACAAACCCAATAATTTTACGTATATCTTTTACATTTTTTCCATAAACGTGGTAATACACGTAAACAAACACCTATAATTTTACGTATATATTTTACATTTTTCACAAACGTGGTAATACACGTAAACAAACACCAATAATTTTACGTATATCTTTTACATTTTTCACAAACGTGGAAATACACGTAAACAAACACTAATAATTTTACGTTGATCTTTAACATTTTTCACAAACGTGGCAATACACGTAAAAACCACCAATAATTTCACGTATATATTTTACATTTTTTTTAAACAAACGTGGCAACACGTAAACAAACACTAATAATTTTACTTATATTTTTTATACACGCATGCTTTTGTTTGAGTGTCTCAAACCAAAACATTTCGACTCATTCATTAGGCTATGATTAACCTTATAAACAACATTTTTCCTTCACTATGTGGCCTACATGTTACAATCCGCTATTCGTTATATATTATAAATATGCATACATGGGGCCGTATTTGCTTTGAGCGCGTCTTCGGGGAAGGAGAATTTCTCTAACTTACTTTTCCGTACATGACCTAAAGCTGACCCGAATTAAAACTAATGTTATTTCATTTAGAACAAAAAATGAGATATAAACTGTAGTCCGAAATGTATAAATTAACCAAAGGCAAAAAGTACTACATGGGTTTAAATCTATACTAGAAGTTTGACAAGAAACAATGTTTATTGTCTGAACGAATAACTGTCAGCAAATTCAACAAGTAAACTCAAAATGAGAAGAGCGTGGTGCACTGAACAAAAGTTCAGTGCACCACGCGTCGGCCCTTGTGCGCAATGCAAATATTACAATAGCCTATGTATTAGGTCATTTACTCTGTGATTATTATTTCATTTTGTTTTGTTGAAATGGATGAAAAACTTGAAGAAAAAAAAAGTAATTCTATGAATACAGGGCTGACGCGCGGACCTGGGAGAATAGCGACTGCATATTTTTTCCTTACACAATACCAAAAACAAGATACGTTCATAAAAGCAGGTCATTTTTCCCATATTTTTACTTCTACGAGGCATTACAAGGCTATCATTTTACAGACATATTTGCCTGCAGTGCATTATCGTGTGTGTTTGAAGAGGACACGTCGAAAAGAATTTCACAGAGGGTCACCACCAGCTGTTCAGGAACTCGGGTGTGAAGAATTGCATTCACAGCAAACTTGGGAATTGTAGGTTGCTCAAAAAACAAACAAATAAACAAAAAAATAATAATAATAATAAAAAAAAAAACACCGGCAGACAACAGAGTCACCCCTGTTGAGAAAAACAGAAAAGACGTATTACTGATTAGCTTGTTACAAGCAAATAGAATAGATGCTAAGTAATGCTCTCTTGCGTTCTCCACCTTCATTTAAATAAATAAATAATACAAAACAAGAGCCAGTAGTCTCTAAATCAATATCTACAGAAGTTATAATATATAATGAATATTTATGCATAATCTTTTTTGTTATTCTTTTTCAAATGTGTATTCTTTTGGTCAAATGTGCATGTCCATGCCATTTAAGATTAGGCGCCTTTGAACTGGCTATCTTGCTGTCCTGAATGGCTGGTAATGCGTAAGAAACGCGCGCAAAAAACAAAAATGTACGTTTCTGTACTGTGGCAACCTAACACAACCAACACATTTCTTTCTTTTTTGATCTGTCTATAACAGCAGCAGACTAAACCATATGAGTTTAGTCTGCTGCTGTGCTTAATCATTGATGTTAGCGTGTTCATAAAAAATTACATCGCCGATACCCTTTGTTACGTAATTCTATGCCTAATAACCCGTCGGTTTAACGTTAGTTGAGATTTACACAGGCACACGTTAATCACTTAGCCATTTTTCCATTTCACTAACTTTACGTTTGTTTGTTTTTAATACAAATAGCCTAAAACTACAGTTTGTGTTTTAAATATGACCAAATGGAAAGGTTTGATAACTTTTACACTCGTATCAGTACAGTTCAACTACTTAATTATTACAAACTGCATTTACCGTTATTGTTTTTGAGAAGTTTCTCCTTAGAACACCTATCGTATTGATATTCATAACGCATACTCACGTTTTATATGTTGTATTTGTTGTTAGCTTTTCCCATGTAAGTATCCATGGCTTTTCCGCGCTTAACATTTTGAAAAGTCTTCTTCCTCTTCTTGTGGATTTCCGGCAGACTGCGCGCCAGCAGGCACATTGCTGCCTTCCACTGGTAGGAAGGTCTTACTACAAACATCTTATATTACACTGGACAGCCCCGTTTGAAATATGACGTCCATGTAGACGGCCCGTTGGTGTAATAGGTGGGGAAAGCAGAATCACATTTTGAAATGTCTTTCTGCCAGAGCCATTTACTTCTTCTTTGTGTCCACTTCCGTCAAAGCAATACCTGTAGGTGTTGCTTTTAGAAAACGACAGACAAAAATTCAGGATTGAGGAGGATACGTCCTTTCAGCTAATTTTCTGTATCTGCGTTTGTACTCTTCTGGTGCGCTTTGCACTCCTCACGCTCGTCCCACACATTGGGGGACTACATTATTGGCCTCATTCCTGCACAGTAGGGGGCGATAATACACATATGGACCGGTGCCATTTGCCAATAAACCACAAGAAGAAAGGAACAGAAAGTTGAAGTCACGAGTCACGGTCGACGTCGTGTTGGATGTAACGTTAAGTTGTTTAACTCCATTTAAAACCTGCTTCAGCCTATTTGGTGACTTTGTTACAAACTCGATGTCGGACAAAGAAATTGAGGAGATTAACAAAATCTGCCATGATGCAGAGCTGCGTAAATTGGACGCTATCGTAGATGATCTCCAAAAAGATATGGTAAGGAATAATTGAAAACTTGTTGACATTTACGAAACGATTTTTATTTTATTTTGTATATTTCGACAGAACGATGGTGGTAAGACTGCTGGAAAGCCTGAAGCAGAAAAACAAACTGTTCAGTGGAAGAAACGGGATCATTATGGTCGCCTGGTTCCTTCCACGCGCTCTTCCGCCAGTGGCAAAGGTTATTTAACAAGTGTTTTTCTAGTTTGTTAATGCATATTTATGTCTACTTTTTGTAAGCAGGCGGTGGGTCTACAGGGGGAACCCGTGCAAGAGCGTCAGGCAATCCGTCCAAAAGTGTTTCTTTTGAACAACCCTGCACGTCATCTCAGAGTAAGTTGAATTGGCTCTGTGCACGGAAATTTCAGTTGGCTGTGTACGTTCAAAATAGCTAACTTCTGTATGTACGACCACTTCCTGTTAGTGTTAGCATTTAGACACAAACAGGTCTCTTTTTAAACACAGAAGTGTCCTCTAGTGAAATATTCCTCTAATATGTAAAGTTAACATGTTTTCTGTAACATTCACCACAACTGTCTGATCTAAAGAATATTTATTCTTTTTAAACTGATGTAGTGAAAACCTTAGAGAAAAAACAAATCCTCCTTAGATCAGACAGTTGTGTCTAAATGCTAACACTAACAGGAAGTGGTCGTACATACAGAAGTTAGCTATTTTGAACCTACACAGCCAACTGAAACTCCATGCACAGAGCCAATTGCCTGTGTGCATGGAATTTCAGTTGGCTTGCGTACGTTTAAAATTGCTAATTTCTGTACATACGACCATTTCCTGTTAGCGTTAGCATTTAGACACAATCATGTCTCTTTTTAAACACACAAGTGTCCTCTGGTGAAATATTCCTCTAATATGTAAAGTCTTTTACATGTTTTCTGTAACATTCACCACAACTTTCTGATCTAAAGAGTATTTCTTTGTTTTAAACTGATGTAGTGAAAACCTCATTAGAAAAGCACTGAACAGGAAGTGATTGTGTGTACAGAATGTACTATTTTGAAACTAAACAAGATAAATGCACTGAGCCAATTAAGCTCAGGATCGTAACATCATACATCATTAGAATGTCCAGTTGGTCCCATGTTAAATCAATGGAGATTTTAACTTGCTAAATTCCGAAAATAACGTTAATCAAATTATGTTCTGACACTACAGACTGATAGATAAATTTGCCAGTACTGACCCAGCAGTTTATTGGGTCAGTACTGGGATGTTTACTTTTTTTAATCGTTTTGTCTAATGTATTCCTATGGAAGTTCTGCTAAACTTACAACAAACATGGCAGATTTGCCATTATTTCCATAGTAACCACACATGATTCCAAAACCAAATATGCAAAATGGCGATCTATCACACTCTTTTAGCTTTACTTCTTTTACATTGTTTTATTTGTATTGAAATTTTAATTAAACACAGACGAAACTAAACCGTTAAACACAAAAATCCCTCACAGATTTCAACAAAGTAAAACCCTTTTCACGTGAATGTGAATGTGTGAATATACCAGTGGATCGTTGTTTCCGACCAATTCATTCCCTCGGGAGGCTAGCTCAGATGCCATAAACTAATTCAAATAATTGAGTAACACAAACTGGACAACAAGTGACAGTCAGACAATCATTTGCACCGAGTTCAGAGGCCCGCAGCGTGGAAAGAGCCTATATGACAAATCAACTACAGTTGACAAATATAATCAACCACAACTACTTGTAATTTTTGAGTTTGTATACAAAACATTAACATGGAGGCTTTCCTTAAATCTATACTTACAAAGTCACTGTTCTCTGTTGAAAATAAAGTTAAACGCATTTCCTACCGTTTAAGTCATGTTTGGCAATTTCCGTACAAAATTAGCAAGTTTTAGGTCTAAGTCAAAACAGTCACAAACTGACTTGTATCAGTGCAAGGCCAGTGGCATTTCTATACTTTGTGTAGCACTAGCGTCGGTTTTACCCACTCAAAACTGCTAATTGCTTTCAATTATTGGTCACTGGTGTTCTCCAGTCTGAGGTACTCCTTTGCGCTTTTCATAGCCTTTGCATTCGAAATTTTATTTATATAAACGGCATTTTAACAGCCCCCCAAAAAGTTTTCGCGTTTGTCACTTTAACAGAATAGATCTGCACGACTGCACATTCTTAACAATTAAGTACAAGGTTAATATATAATCCTTACATGTTAACTCAATTAATCCAAAATAAGGTTATACTCTGAATTGTCCACAGAAAGTTATTCAAGAACTCTTCAGTCATCATCCTCTTACTTTACTCCAAATAACATTATTCCATTTAAGAAAAAAGTACTAGTGCTTGTAAAGTAAAGACGATGACAATTAACAAAATTGACTTGTCAGTATTTTCCTAAATTCTAAGGTGACTTTGTGAGTCCCCAAATGTTGAAGGAAGATTTAAAATTACAGGTTAACATATTGCCCAGAGTGCAAGGCAATATGTTGATATAAATCAAGTTAAAAGTTTATCCCTGTGACATTTATTTTTTTCTTTTAATGATTTTTTCAGCTTGATCTTATATATTTATGTCTGTTCTAACTCAAAATTACAAACTCTGAAAAAATTATGGTATTAAATTTCTTTGCAATATCAGCAGCCACCCTGACTTAAAACACAAATGTACTGTACATGTATCCTACAGTGGTACATAAGATTACATTTAGTTAATGCATTAAATGATTTATTGTTGTTTGACTTTACTACATATCAGGTAGCCAGTGTTATGTACCAATTAAATGCATCTAAGGAAACGTTTGGTGATGGCTGGAGGTTGAGGCGCCAGGTGTTTGTCTGTGTAAATGTGATAAATAAATAAACCATTCATTCGTTGATTTTTTGCAAATGCCAGCTGTTATTAATGTACAAGTCGTGTCTGAAAGAACTTCTATTTTATTTTTAATCTTATTATTCTATTTCAGTTTATGATGATGAAATCAAAGAAGCACAAAATTCAATAGGTATTTTCTGGCTTGATTTTGATTTCCTTTTTTTTTCCATACTGTCTTAATGTATGTAATTCTGTGTGTGCTTGTAGATGCCCAGTTACAACTGCTAAAAGACATGCTGCCAGCTGAAGACTTGCAACCGATGCCTTTCAATATACCAGAGTGGGAGCATCGTCAAGTTGTCTCTGAAGAAAGTGGGTGAATGCAAGGCCCCAGCTTGTCAGTGGCATGATTATTGGCGAGGAATTATTCCAGGAAATATGCTGTAAATGCAATGCTAAAAATGCAGTTATTAAATGTCCGGATTGTATGCCCAGGGGTGTTTTGTGGGAATTGTGACTGCTTAGTTCACAAGGTCTCAACCCTTCACAATCGCCTTTCTTTGGCTGAAGGTTTTTATAAACCAATTCCCCCGGATTGCTGCATAACGTGCAGTGAAGATGGAATTGTCTCAACTTTTACACAGGGTAAGAGTGTCAAACTTCAAAATTACATGTATGTTTATTAAAGCAGAAATGAGTAACATACGTGACTACATGATGATTATGTTTTTTTTTTGGAATTTAAAGCATGTGTTGTCTCTTGTTTCCCCAAACATGGCACATGCAGCTTCTATGTGGCTATGTAAATCGTTTTTGAAAAATTTGTGTTTGCATTAGTTTGAAGCGTATTTACACAAGAGAGGTATAGCAGGAGCACTACTGCTGCAGTTGCTTGTTCTGCTTTAAAGGTGCACTGTGTAACTTTCTGAAGGTGAAAAGTCTACAACACAATTTGATAGAAATGGAAACTTAAAACCATGTGTTGGGCTATTCTCAATAAGGACAAATATGTTTTATCCTTTGAAGTGAAAAGATTTCGCTAAAGGAACTGCTTTAATTTGGAATGAAACCGGAAGACGAACACCTCTTGCTCATACAGCTGGCTCAAAGTATAAACTCAGATTTGTATTATTTATTTAGTGCAACAAAGATAATTACATAACAAAAATATAAAACAATTGAAGTCTATTTTCTTTGTCAAAAAGTTGCACAATACACATTTAAATATTTAAAATCTTTACAGGCACTGTGTGTTTAAAATTTTCCTTTTAATTTTTAGGAAGACTACTACCTTTATGTCTGCCAAAAAGTTTTTGTGGATGCAATGTACAATGTAACGAAAGATTTGGGCGTAATATTATCTTTGTCAACATCAATGGTAACAGTGCTTAATAATGTGTATATATTGTGTTCTTTTAATAACAATCTTTTATTTAATTCAGTTTACTTTTGCTTTTTGTCAAAGGGAGGTATAAATTGTCACTACCTATCCTTGAATGTCCATCCTGTTCAGCTACTTGGACACCAACACTGGCAGATCTTCCCAAAAGTGGCTACTGGCCAGGTCATGTGGATTTCAGAACAGTGTTTTCCATTGAACTGTTCCACATGTTCGAGGAGTTAAAGGTGACTGCTCCAGGACTATCCGGCAAGCATTTGTAACAATGCTTGACTCCAGAACAACACACTATGGGCGGGTAAGCATTACAGAATGCACAAAAAAGTAAAACTATTTCATAACTTGATACTTTTTCATATTTTTGAAAGTCTCCACTATCACTTCCTTGCTGTTGACTTTTTCGTTTTCATTACTGTCATTGTTTGTATTGAGATGGGGTGACTGAGCATCTGACTAGTAGCATATCACAATTTTCGTATTTATTTTTTTTCATACAGGTAGGAAATGTATGTGGGGATAGTTTCCAACGCGCCTTCTTGGAGTGGACGTTTTGCCGGAATGAAAAAGAGAAATTTATAAACCTCAAAGACCATTTCCAATGTCCAGCCTGTCAACCTGATGCTGCTGCGGTGTCCCTGGATGGAAATAGAAAAATGTATCGTTTTAACAGGAATAAAGGGTATGATACTGATTTGTATCTTTAAAAATTATTTTTACTATTTCAACAAACCTAAAACCCCGTATCTTGTGATTGCTGGCGCTGGCGTAACAAGCGTGTTGGCCTCTATGAGCTCCAGAACGCCGCGCCCATAACATAACATAAATGAACTGGACGGTGGAGCAGAGCGAGACAGTCACAGTAAAATATAAATTCTAATTATTCCCTTTAGTTAGTCTTGAAAATGCAGTTAGTGCTTTAACGGACAACTTTTGATACGTCGGTCTCAAGCAAAAACATACTTGATACATATGAACATGAGATTCACTCTAGAATTTCTTTGATGCGTAAAAACTAAAAGTTCAGAAGCTTCTTAATAGCAATTTAGTACTTCCTCGACAATTACAAAGTTGAGTTTAACATTTTGTAAGCTTCTGAGGCTGATCAAAAACAGATTAAGTCTGAACCCACAGAGCCTGAAATGACTTTTTGCAGAATTGCTGCTTTGGAGCTTTACTGACCCACAGAGCTCTGAGACCTAGCACCATGTAAGAGTTTTACTGGAACAAAATTAACTTTATGACTCTTTAACAACATTTGCATACTCTTTTGGAATACAGTGTATAGATTTTCTGACAAATAGATTCCTTCTCAATATCTGTATTTGGCATGGCTTTTGCTAAAGAAAAAGGGAGTCAGCTTAAAATTGTAGGCTAAGATGTTCTTGTGCTGCTCACGTGACAATTGCTGCGTTTTGGAGTTCATGACGGCCAACACAGTAAACTAATTTCGCCCGTCATCGAGGCAAAATCAGGGTCAAAATATTCAAAGTACGTTTGACATTTTTGTTTTGCTCCCTTTCCAGGTCACTGGACAAAGGATATTTTGATGGAGTTTTTTTTGCAAATGATGGAGAAGTAGCCCAGTTTGTGGACATGGTACGCAGGAAAGTGAAACATGTACGTAGACTAAATGAACAGTATGTAAATGGCACCAGCATTTGTGAAATACATCAAAAATGCACCAGACAACCTTATCAAGGCATGATGCATTTTTGACCAACATATGTTATTTTAAATCATATATATTAAAAATTACTATCTGTATTTGTGCCCTTTTACAATATTTTGTTATTGTTTCAGACAACTGGAAAGGGCACTTGTGGCAAAACAAAATGGACTGCTGCCAAAGAATCAGCAAAAAAAACTGGGGCAAAGCTGGACGAGGAAGGCACTGAGGTGGCAGTGTGCCGTCATGGAGTTCTCCTGAAGTGCTTAAACATGTTTAGGGGAGAAATTTTTGCTTACCCCTCTTTTTGCATAAAGAGCTGGCATCTTGCCATACTATACAATTCATTTGCACGGACATGATGTGCAAATATAACCCCTACATTGAAAAAGTCTGTGTAGCACTTCCGGAACTGTCACCACTGTTAAAGCAGCGTCCATTCCTATCTGTGATGCATGCCAAAGGACACTCTGCAAAATGCGAGGTTATATTTATAATTATTTTGTTTTGTTAATGTTCTGATGTAATTGTTTTTATTAAACATTCACAGGTTATATGGGGTGGACGGAATCAAGAAGGAGCTGGTAAATTCAATTCTCAAAAACATTACACAATGGGAAATGTTACATTTTTTAATTTAAACTGTAGGTATGACAGTTGGGGAGGAAGTGGAGCAAGTAAACTCCTTTTTGTCACGAGTGGCATTAACCACAAAGTACATGACTAAAGCTGGTGAGCTTATTATAAATTTACTAATACAACTGTGCTATTTATGACCCCTAATGTTTTTTTAATTTGTTTTTATTGCATTTAATTTTAGCACGCACCGACATGATAACCGTGCATGCCAGAGGATGGAATATCAGAAAGAAGGAACGTCTTCACAAATATCTTTCGGCAAGATATTCAAAAGTAATTATTATGTTATTTTAGATTTTGAGAATGGTGTCCACACAAAATATTACTCTAGAAATTTTTTTGCAGCAGATGTAAAAGTTCTGTAGCATTTCAGCGGTCCAAGGCAAGCAAATCATACATGATCCATTTCAATGGCTATAAGACAAACCAGCAACCTAATTTACAAACTCATAACTTATGTCCCTTTAACATCACAAGTTGGTTGAAATCTAAAGAAGTACTTTCACTGGAAGATGCTTTTAAAAGTGAAACATTGCCTTAGGTACCATTAGCTTTTGCATGCTCTCCATGGTTACTACAAACTACAAATCTGAAGCATCAGAAGGAGTAGAATTAATAAGATGAAATAATCCAAAAATCAAAACATTTAAAAAAGTGCTCAATGTTTCAGAGAGACAGCCAGAAAAGCAGCCAAACACTCTATTTCCTTGACACCAATGCTGAGCATGCGCCCTCAGTCAAAATAATTGTTTTGATTGTTTTATGCCTATATATTAGACTCTGAAGAGGAAAGTTCAGCAGGTTGTTGAACTGGAAAGCCTGAAAAAAGACCTTCACCTCTCCGACGAACAGCTGGACAGTTGGGTTAAAGATGTGAAAGACTGGGCTAAAGCGAGTATGTAGAGATCAATTTACAAACAACTGTAATTGCACAACAGTATTACACATTTGATTTTTTTTTTCTTATACAGCACCATCAAATGTTAACCATGAAGATGCAATAGGATTGCAGCATTTAATTGAAAGTCTGGCCCTGGGAATTCAGGAGCAAAAACGGGACAAATATCGGCACAATGGTATGAATTACAATGCTAACTGCAGTGTATAGAGGCACACATAGTTACGCGGGTGAAATCCTTACACTTAGGTGAGATGGCAAAAGTACTGAAGTCCACTATTCAAATGAAAGTACAGTTGTATAAAAAAAACGACTGGTCAAAGTCATATTCTTGCTGGAACTCCTTTACTTGAGTAAAAGTATAAAAGTAAAGCTGTATAAAATTACTTAAGCAAAAAAATTAAATAAAAAAGAAAAATATCACACTGCCAAAATACTCCTGATGTTTTAAGGAGATTTGAGCTTGACTCAAATTTACCAATAAGGTGAGTGAGAATGCCTTACTTAAAAATTGTATTTTTAGTTGTTAATTTGTTCACAAAGGTTTAATACACTGCAGCACAGCAGCTCTGCACTGGTATGTACAAAGAAATAAAAATGTTTATGGGCTTATAAAGGTTTTTTTTTACATGTAAGGAGTAGAAAGTACAGATATTTACTGAAAAATGCCAGATGTAAAAGTAAAAAGTCTTCAGATTATCAGATTATATCACTCAAGTAAAGTACAGAAACTCAAGTACAGTACTTGAGTAAAAATACTTTGTTACGTGCCATCTCTGACAAAAGAAAATTAATGAAAAATCTAATTTATGGTACCCTTAATGTACCCCGTAACGTAGCCAAGACTCTCCATGTTTCATCGTACGCATAGTTTTCTTTTTTTGGTGTTCAAAATTTTTGCATTTTGTAACATACAGCTGATGGGCCCTGCCCAAGAGCTCCAGTTTTGTCTCCCGTTCTTTACTCATTTGTCCAAAGGACATTTAGGAGAAAATCTGTTGGACAAATGAAAAAAAAGAGAGATCTTTGGCTGAGCACATTAGCTCTATGTTCAAAGGTGCACCAATAAATTACACTGTGCCCATTTTGAAAGCTTGGTCTCAATCACAGGTCATAGAGCTTACAACCTTATAATTACCCAAAATATAGCTGTAATCAGTCCGATATTTAACATTTGTGTCTCAGAAGCTTAAACTCGCTGTCTGTAGAAGGTGACCTTCTAACCTGAGACCACTATAGTACAGCTGTTTCTTTGGACAAAAGTTTATGTTAAGTCTTATAAACAGTTACAAGAATAATTTGATTTCAGCAATTGTCTCCAAATGCTGTTCAATTAAATTTTTGTTTTTGGGTCCCCTCAGTTTTGTCCAGGCCAATTTATTTAATTATTTTTTATTCTATTGACACAGCAAAAGCAATGTTAGACTTTCATTCAAGAATTATCTTTTTTTTTTTTTTTTTTTTTTTTAAGATTTTTTTCAGTTTCAATTTATTTTTGTAACTGTAACTATAACTTTGACTATGCCCTGAGGAAGACCGTTTTGGTGGTCGAAACGCATAGACGTCCCTGTTATACTAAAGGACTTTAAACTATCAGTGTGCCTCAAGCCTCTGCCTGCCATATTTTTTACCTTTACCTCTCTTTTTGATTATTCTATGGTCAAGGCATCTTGTGATTAACTTGTGATTTTTGTAATCGTTGGATTTTCTTAAATTTAGGGTACTAACAATTTTGACCAGCACAGTACATCAGTGTGCTGAATGTGTTACCTTAGCAATGTGCAACAACTAGTCCCCTCTGCCCACCACCACCACTATTTATGGCTCCCCTTGAAAGGGCTTGCCGATGTTTGACTGTACAGTGGTATCAAGCTATCAGATATTATAACTTGAGTATCTTTTATAGTTTATAATGACATTTTAACAAGGACAAATCGAGATGCTAGTACAGTAAAAACAGTACATACTTTTTGCTGTTTAAACCTTGATATGAGATTGATTTCATTTATTACGGTTGTTTTGATATACAGAAAGAAACAAATCAAGGCAGCTTATTGCTTCTAAAATCCGCAAGGATAAAAAAAAATGGAGGAGGCAATCACATCCTACAATAACTTGGTTGATGCAAATCTTGCTATTCCCCCTGATGTCCTGTCTGCTGATTGCCCAGTGTGGCCATGGGACAAAGGTGAGTATTTTGTTTCTAAGGACTTAAAATAATTACATTCATTAACATCTATTTTTATATACAGCTTGTGGTGTTCCCATTAAAACAAAAAAGAAAGTATTTGACAAAGTGATGCTTGTCCAAAGGCTCCAGGAGGAGGAAGGCCTTCTCATTAAAGAAATGAGACAACACTGGCAGTCGTTGTGTAGCATGTCAAGTGCTTTAAAGGAGAACCTTTCAGGTAATATTATTTGTTAAAGGGACAGACCTATAATCCATACAGGCATTCAATTGATAGATAACATTTGATTTGATGCAGTTAGGACTGTAAAGGTGATACTCTGTGTGGGTTAATGCTGTTTTAAAAGTAACTGCAGTATGTCGAAAGGTAACTCATTGGAGTACTTCTTGCATTACCACAAAATTACACAAATGTAGCCCTCAACATGTAGTTAATCAATATGGCTATTACCTTATTACATTTTTGTAAATAGCTTGAAAAAAAAAATAGTGATTCATCTTAGGCTCCCTCACAGCAAAACTAAACTATATTTTTGCTATAATCTGGTATATTTACACGGTCTCTAATGATGTCCATTATAATGTATGTGCTGCCCCTTGTGATTTTCAGACATCGAGGGCAGTGATTAGGGCTGTGACACACAAAAAAAATCACAGTCCTAATATTTCTGTAATTCCAAAATTATCCATCAAACTTTAATCATCAGGTTTAACAGCCAACCATTTAAAGTTTTTTTTTTTTTTTTACTGAGAACAGCAATGTAATATTGAACATAAAAGCTGTTGTAAGTTATAGTTTTTGATGATTGTTGGTCCTGTTACAAATAAAGACTGTAGTATTGTATGTTTTAGATAAGAGTGAAGACAATCAAACTGTATATAAAGATTAATGAAAATGTGGGAAAGAAGCGTGATGTACAACAGTTTTCAATTTCATATAATTTCAATTATACTGTATTTTTTCCACAGTCGCCTCTGAGGGCTTGACAAGATTATCAAGTTGGCAAACAGATTTTACAAAACAAACTAACGAGAAAAATTCCAAAAAAAATGCTTCTTCTTATCAAGTAAAAAGTAAAAAAAAAAAAGGAGTAGACCTTTATTGAAGGACAGGTCCACTCCCATGGACAGGCAGACTGTACACATGATATTTCGCTATGACTGCAGACAATTGGCAGGTGAAAACCCACTGGACACGGACAGGCAAATCCAGGACAGGGAGGGGGTAGAGCAGGGCAAGAGGAAGGATTAAGCCAGGTCCTCGCTACTATTAGGAAGCATCAAGGATTAAGCCTTAGTCAATAAAGCACCAGTATCTGAAACAGTTACACTCCCCAGCGGTGAACACAGGACAAAGAACAGAGTACAGATTAAGTCTGTCGTCTTCACAGTACAGATAAACCTGTAATTGGATATTGTGGAAATAGGAAAAATCAGAGTAGTCATACTTTCCCAGTATATGTGCACCAAGAGCAGCATAATTGTTTTGCAGGTTTACTTTCTATTCTTAACTGGCCTGGCGATAAGCTATTTCAAAGAGAAATGTTTTAAACCTAGTCTTAAAATTTAAAGACACGGTAAGCTTCTTTGACATGAGCAGGAACTAGGCTGGGATGGTCAGGGAGGTAAGGGACAATTTCATCTTTCATGTAGACTGATTTCAGTATTGACTCCAAACTTGACAAGCAGCCAGTGACTTCTCTTTTCCTATTGGAGTTAATGTGCTCTCGTTTTTAGCACCTGTAGTACCCAGTTGAAAGCTGCCACAATCAGGGAGGCTGTTTATCTTTGCTTCATAGTCTGTAGTATTAAGGATTACTGTGCTGGTACAGTATTTATGCTGTGATCTTTTAGCAAGGCTAGTGCTTTTCTGTCCTCTTCTGTGATGTTACATAGCAGGGGTTTAGCACTCAAAGAGGAGCATGTTCAACAGTAGACTGTCCCAGCATTGCTCCACAGATAGATTCAGAAATCTTTTGTCCCCTGAGCCAAACTGCATTGAAAACATGATTTTAGGAAATGTTTAGAAATGTATTTATGTCATTCACATATTTTATCTAATTCTCTTTCAGTGATGAAATGATTGTTTATGTGTGTGGGCATCTTGCAGCTTTGAATTACCTTCAGGAATAATACAGTTTATATATACAAGGAACTGCTTTTATACTGTAGATCAATCCTGGACCACCCTTGATGAATGAAAGATTATATCGACTAACTACTAGGCTACTACAGTGATTACCTTAAAAAAGCTCTTACTGTAATATGTTACCCCCAGTGACTAAAACAATGCACAATTTACCAAAAAAAACCCCACAATTTAAAAAAAAAAAAAAAAAGGTTTTTATCTTCATCATTCAACTTATGTTTAGCACTCTTGGAAATTGATAATATTTATTTGTATTGCCACAATTTTTGTCAATAGACTTTATGTGTGCTGTATATAGTCTGCCAACTTCAAGCACCTGTTCCACATATTCCTGCCCAGGATGACTTTGCAGCCATTAAGTTTTTAGCTTTTGTTTGTATTGCCTGTGAATAGCATTTTGGAGGTCAAAGTACAATTTGTCTTGTTGATTGTGATCCAAACCTTGACATGGCCATTCCTTAACCTTATTTTTCGATTTATATAAAAGATGCTGCTGGCCTACTGGTGTGTTTGGGGTTGTTGAATTACTAAAGTACAAATTTTAAGGGCAGTTTATTTTAAATGTATGATATTACGAACTATAAGCAAATTTATCCATGATGGTTTATGAAAGATATCAAAAGTTGACTAAAAACAACCCCGTATTATAATTTTTGCTAAACAAAGTCATATAGGGTCTTCTGAATGTACTGTGGCTTGAACACATTATTTAAATAAAAATTTTTATTTATCATTTTTTAAAATCCTTATCAGTTCACAAAATGTGCTATGAACATTGTGAAATATTTGTGGATATAAATAGAGAAAATTGTTGTATACTTTTGAGGTTACATTTACTGTTATACTATCTAAAAGCAATTTTATTTTCACAGATGGTTGTTCTGATCCTCTGCTTGCTAATGGCAAAGAAAGCTTTGTTCTTTGCAAAATGTGGAAAATGAAGAATCATATGAATGAAGTCCAGTTCACATACAAATCAATTGTGAACAAAGACAGCGTGGCAATGCAGCAATGGGATGACACAGACCAAAGTTCGGAAGAAGATTCAGACGAAAGCGAAGAAGAGCTGGACAGTGACTGCATTGTATGAGGTTTGTTTTCTATTGCAAGTGTTTTTATGACAGATCTGACTGCATTAGTGTAGTAGTCAAAACCAGACTAGTTGACACCAAGACCATTGTGGGTTGAGACTGACACAAGATCTAAGACTTTTAAAGGTTTAGACCAAGATGACACTAAGACCATCTGCTTTGTCAAGCTGTTAGTTGACTGTAGTCTTGATTAAAAAAAACAACAACAGTAAAATTCAGACAAAGACTTAAACAAGAAAAGTCAGTATTAAACCAAAAAATTTAAATCTGTGTTGAGAACCTGACTTAATGCAAACTTTGACCTTAACATGAACAGTACTTATTATGTCACATTCATAACTTCAGCTACATTTCTTATTGTGCAGTGGTTGTTGCAAACTGAGCTTTGTATGATGACATGGGTTCAGATCCTCAAGACCGAGACAAGGCCCAGTCCAAATGAGATTGAGTTTGCGACAAGACCAGGCCGTGAAACAATTTTGCTCAAGATCCGTCTTAAGACTAGGTCGGTCTTAAGTACAACTACACTAGACTGGATTTTTCAACAAAAGTTTGTGAACTTGATTATATGTGAGATTTCATCACCAATTTTTCTTGTTTTGAACCAAATTGTCTATTTTACGAGCTATATTATTTTATTCAGCTAATTTTAAAACCTTAGTAAATTCTGCAACTGTACCTTATCAACGTAACTGTAAATATGGGTAACAATCTACATAAATGACAGATTTCATTTTCACTTGGCAAATTATCAAATTTATTGAAATAGTAAGTTGACATTATGGAAATTGACACTTTTCATAGTTTTAGGCATGTCGTGGGTTTTTATCATTAGTTTACTGTAAGTGCTGGAGTGCTCAAAAAGTCATGTTTTCATTTACCACCTACCCCCGCCCACCTGTCTTTTCATTATTTATAAAATCAGGAATTGCATGTAAAACATACAAGTTCAGAATTATCTCCCGACACCTTTTTTGATCTAAAACGAATAATTTCTAATTTGCAGATAACTACAGTCAACCTTTGTTGTGACGAGGTGGGCCTTTTTATTTTGGCGATTTGGAACAAAAGTAAATTCACCTTGTTATATTTCTGTGTATTATAAATACACAAAAATAACAATAATCTCCTTTAAAAAACGATGGCTAAATTGGCTGTCTAAAAATCGGATCTGCCCTCAACCCATCTTCCTAATATTTTAAGCATAGAGTGGTGCTCTAAATGTACATACCCTTGCTGTTTTTCAAGGACAGCTTGTACTGTAGTCTTTTGTGGAACTTGTTGATTAAGCATTTTATTATGTCACGTGCTAAAGGTGCACATTCTTCTTTGCAAAACGCCTTCAATACTTTGGAAAAAAAATAAATAAATAAATAGAAACTTAAAACAATCAATCATATATTTTGGTCTTGGTGTAAGCTTGGTATAATGTTACTTACTTCTGGTCCAATCTTAGTGCTGGTGTAGTCCTCATTAAACTCTGGTTCAGTGTAGGTGCATTTTGTAGTAGTAATGTGAAATTGTTTAGTGTATATATTTTACTTCAAAAGTTATCAATAGAGGTTATGCACTGACATAATTTTATTCCAAAAATGCTTGGCAACATTTAGAATGAGTGGTAAACCTTCAGTGTAATTTGTTTGTTGTTGTGTCAACAGCTGTCTGCTGCAAGCTTGTCGACTAACAATACTTGATGATTTAGGACATTTTAACTGCAACAAATGGGTTCAAAAACATACATTTTTCATCTTTTTTAAGAACAAAAAGGTAATAAGTTCAACTGTGTGTGATTTCAATGTCTGATTTGCTACAACTGTTGACTTGATTTTCGTATTTTACATGTCAGTAACAAACCCAGTGCTCAGTAGACTTGTGGTGGGGTGAATTTGTTATGAAACTGTAGTTTACTTTTCCTGTTTTAGCTGTTTATAGAACTCTTACAAGAGAAAATATCCTTTCTTATATATAGAGGTTATGCAGGTGACATCACAGCCTTCTAAATGTGAGTGCTGAGTGGCAGCGATGCATGAGAGTTTATTGCTGGGTTTCAGATGACATCACAACATTACACATACTGGTCAATGTTATTTCAATCAGATTGGGGCAGCTAAACTGAACATGTAGTGTTTTTTTTTTTTGTAATACAAAAGTTAAATGGGTCCAGTCACCCCAGAAATCAACACTTTTAAAATTTGTAAATATTTTTTGAATTATTTCATATCAAAGTCCAATGTTTTAATTAGCCCCAACCAGCCATTTAACTGAAAAGAATTGTAGAATGTGAAACCCAGCAATAGAGAGAAAGGACATTTACTCTTGTAAGAGTTCAATAAACATCTAAAACAGGAACAATAAACTACAATTTAACAAATTCAACCCTGGATTTGTAACTGACATGTAAAAAGAGAAAATCAAGTTGTAGCAAAGTAGATAAACAACAAGACTTTAGATTCTCACATTTATCAGACATTGAAGTCACACACAGTTGAACTTATTACCTTTTTCTTCTTAAAGTTTTTGAGTCTGTTTGTTGCAGTTAAAATGTCCTAAACTATCAACTGTTAGCAGACAAGCCGTTGCCACAACAACAAAGAAATACATTTAAGAAATGACACTCATTATAAATGTTGCTAAGCATTTTTGGAATAAAATGATGCCAGTGCATAACCTGTCTTCTAAATATTGATTAGCATTTTTAAAATAAATAATGTATAACCTCTAGTGGTGAGGTTGTGCAAATGCACACCCCAAAGGCCAGATTCCTCTGCAATGCGGTCAAATTAAGTACATTAGCTCTGTTGTAAAATACTTTTTTATAAGTTTGTAACCAGGTTAACCGTTTTCTCACATTGTTTTATTTAAGTTGTGTTTATCAATTCCTGCATGTTTGAGTAATTGTGTATTGTACTGACTGCCTGACTCAAATGCTCATAAAACCTACCAGCTACCCACCCACTTGTCTGTGTTTACTTATGTTTACTCCAAAAACTGATTTAAAATTGAAAATGGATGTATGTATATACATATATATACATATATATACATATACATATATATACATAAAAAAAAAAAAGGTCCCTCTCACCCTACGCGGGTGGTCTCATCCGCTTTCCAAGCTCGGGTCCTCTACCAGAGGCCAGGGAGCTTGAGGGTTCTGCGCAGTATCCTTGCTGTTCCTAGGACTGCACTTTTCTGGACTGAGATGTCGGATGTAGATCCAGGGATATGTTGTAGCCACTCATCCAGTTTGGGGGTCACGGCCCCCAGTGCACCGATCACCATGGGTACCACTGTTGCCTTCACCTTCCAAGCCTTCTCCAGCTCTGAGCCTTGGTATTTCTCTAGTTTCTCATGCTCCTTTCTCCTGATGTTGCCATCACTTGGTATTGCCACATCCACCACCACGGCTCTCCTCTGCTCTTTATCCACCACCACGATGTCTGGTTGGTTCGCCATTACCATATATATACATATATATATATACATATACATATATATATACATATATATATATACACATATATACACATACACATATATATATATACACATACACATATATATAATAAAATATATATATATATTTTTTAATTATATATATATATATATATTTTATTATATGTATGTATGTAATAACAAATGTATTGAAAACGACCCTAAAAATGTGTTGTGACATCACAAAGTAATCATTTATCAAGTGTAAATGTACAGGATTAGTATTAGTATTATTATTATTAGTTCAATGTCTTAACAAATGTGTGATTACCTATAATAGCGTAATATTGTAAATTTTTCTCTTTGTAACTTGTGATATATTTAGTGTGAAATTAATTAATATTTTTGAGTAATCTTTTTAGATATTTGTACGCACGATTCTGGAATGGAACCATTTTAAATTGTTATGATACAGCGTTTTACAGACCTGTGACGTTGATTTAGAAAAAGACCCGGATTATCCTTTGATGTGGCGTGGTCAAGAAAAGAGGTAAGTCACACATTCTCGAACACTTGGCATGTTATATCATTCAACGTATGTAATTGCATTAGAGATTCTTTTGGCCTTTTAAACATTTAATTACACTGTTCATATGTAAAATTTTAAAGTTGAATTCGCAATACAAACTGAACCGGAGTCGGCTCGATTGGGGACCAAAGGGGGGCCAACATTATCCCGCCGGATCCTCCATTTCTATGCCTGATCTGTGTCACTTACAAACTTCGTTGTTAGACCTATTTTCTTTTTTATTTTATTTTATGAATTTTCCCGTAACCTGCATCACATTAACGGATCTATTGTGAGTGACAAACAAAAGCGACGATTATGTACTTTCGTTTTGAAGCCAGAATTTATCCGCGAAAAATGTCCCCTATCGCTGTGTTAACACGGGCTAAATTTTGTATTGCTGGGATTTAGATGATATAGCATCATTTTAGAGGCCAGTGTTATCTCAATCAGATTGGGGGCAGCTAAACGTATTGTTTAATGTAATATAGGCCTGAAATCACCACTTTTTAATTTGTTAAATAGTTTGAAATATGTCTTTGCGGTACAGTGTTATTAGGCCTACTAGAAAAAACTTCCTCTCGCCCTCAACCTTGAATTCTACATTGTGAACCCAGCAATATTTCTACCAATCTCACCAGAGAACGTACAGGCCTCAACAAAATGTGAAAAATGTGCACGTTTTTACGTAAATACGTTATGAGAGGCCAGAAAGTAAAATAACAACGGATTTTGGTTGAAGCCACATAAGGGCATTTTATTAGTTCTTTTTGGTGAACCTACAGGCCCAGTTCTAACCTAAAATTACCTATTAAACTCAAAGAAAATGTCATGTGGCTTCAACTAATATTTGTGTTTTTAACGTTTTTCTGTGTCCTAACAACGTGATGATAAGAAGACTATCTGTTGTTTTAGTTTCATTAAGCTTTATCGCTGTTAATTTTGTAAATAATTAGTGACAAAGATGATAGGTCTATGTCCATGTGATCATAATCAGTTTTAACAAATTCAGCCCCTGCCCTTCTACTGTTCACCTGTTTTTGCGTATTATTCGATCTCGCACATGGGTTTTTTTTTTATTTGGAGCCATTTGCCTCTCAGTGCGGATCATGTGCTCACTTCATGTTTTTTTTTTGTTTGCGTTGACAACATAAACGAAATAGGGCCCACTGCTCCAGGGCACGATTAGACTGACCGATCTTTCCAACCGGAACAGATTTTGAACATTTGGACCAGATCAGAAGTCATTTGCATGTTCACAAAATACCTATTTGCACCAGACTATCAGGCAAACGAATCCTGATCTGAGTCAAATATGTATTGTGAATTTACCCTATTGTGAATACATCCTATATTTCACTTCTGTTCAAAAGCATATTATTTTTAAAATAAAACTTTTGTATAAATTTATATTAGTTTCTATTTTACTTAATAGCTAATTTACGATGTAGGCCTATTTAACATTTTTTCTGTTTTTGAAATTTTTAGCAATGCCTGGATCAACTAAGAAGACCTGCTCTGGGTGCAGCAGCAAAATCGGCGTTGCATGCAAAAAGTGTCCAAACTGTGGCCATGTTCAGCCACACAAAAAAAAATTTGTAGAAAAAAGAAAAGAATTGCTAAAAAATAAAGAGAAGTGGCTGGACAAATTAAAAAAAGGGCCACAACTTACAAAAAGAATATGAAAAGGCCCTTACCATGGTAAGTGTATTTTTTCCCTCAAATGATTACCAATCGTCATCTTTGCCAAGGTTTACTAGTATTAACAAAAATGTTTTTTGGCACTTGCAGTTAGACAGGTTATATTGCATGGGCTACTACCCAGTTCTGCTGCTGGGGAAAAAAACAAAAGGGTAAGCTTGCAGCAGAAGTGCTGTATAGCTGGAGTTTAAAGTACCTCCATCAGTTGAGAAGAGGCTCCTCCAGGCGTTTGAAGCCGTCCTTCAACGTAAGTATCCAGTATTACTTGTTTTCATGATTAATTTCTGTGCCGTGCAAATATTTAAGATAAGATCATGTAACATAATTGTTCTTATAGTTTGCCAGAAACAAGGACAAAACACAGGAGGTGAAGGAGCACATGAAGAGCAAGAAGGGAATAGTGACCGTGAAGGAGAAGCCTTTTGTGAGGAGCAAGAGGAGAGGGACGAGGAAGGAGAAGGCAATAGTGAGGAACAAGAGGAGAGGGTAGAGGAAGGAGAAGGCAATAGTGAAGAACAAGAGGAGAGTGATGAGGAAGGAGAAGGCAATAGTGAAGTACAAGAGGAGAGTGATGAGGAAGGAGAAGGCTATAGTGAAGTACAAGAGGAGAGTGATGAGGAAGGAGAAGACAATAGTGAAGAACAAGAGGAGAGTGATGAGGAAAGAGAAGACAATAGTGAAGAACAAGAGGAGAGGGAAGAGGAAGGAGAAGGCAATAGTAAAGAACAAGAGGAGAGGGAAGAGGAAGGAGAAGGCAATAGTAAAGAACAAGAGGAGAGGGAAAAGGAAGGAGAAGGCAATAATAAAGAACAAGAGGAGAGGGAAGAGGAAGGAGAAGGCAATAGTAAAGAACAAGAGGAGAGGGAAAAGGAAGGAGAAGGCAATAGTGAAGAAAAAGAGGAGAGTGATGAGGAAGGAGAAGACAATAGTGAAGAACAAGAGGAGAGTGATGAGGAAAGAGAAGACAATGAAGAACAAGAGGATAGGGAAGAAGAAGGAGAAGACAAAAGTGAAGAACAAGAGGAGAGGGAAGAGGAAGGAGAAGGAACCCGTGGAGAGCCTGAAAGTTGTATGTATTAATATATAGCCTACATACACATTACAACCAGCATTATACAAATGTTGATTGATACAAATGTTATACAGAAATGATCTTGTTATCAAACTGCTCAGTTATTACAAATCTGCCTTTTAGAATTAAGGCTCTGATGGAATGTTTGTAATAAGTAAAAAACATGTTGCTGTAGTTACAGAATATTGACATTTAGAATAAAAAATACTGACATGACAAGAAACAAAGGTTAAGTTGAAATGTATTTATTGAGATCTTTTTGTTTTAGTTTTCTTCAATAGAATGGTCTTATAGGCATGAACAAAAAATAATTTAATTAGGACTCCATAAGTCAATTTGGGATTATTGATAATTTTTGTGCTACAGCTGTTGAACCGATGTGCAATTTATAAATTTTAGTAGGGATTGACAACTTATTTATTTTAAGTCATGGTCTAGGCACATTGTGCAGATGTTGTTTCCATATACACAAAATGGGCAATATTTGTAGACCCTAAATGTATTTCGAGGCATATGAGGATAAAAGGGCATTTGATTACACAATTTCTCAATACAAGTAAAAATATTGATATTAATATGTGAAGGAATGATTAATATGACAAATTATTATAAAATGTAGCAAATAATAAGAAATTAATATCTGTCAATCAGACTTTATTTATTAAGGGAATTCCATACATACGTATAATGCAACTCAAGGTGCTTTACAGTGCATTAAAAACAACTCGACGTGCCCCACAAATAAAGACAAGTAACAATTAATATAACAATTAATAAACAATGAACATGTGTGATGGATTATTTCAGTAATTTTTTTCAAAAACAAAAAAAAAACCCTTTTTAATCCTGTTATCCAACAGATAAAAAGCAAAGTGTTTGTTAAACTTATTGTGCTTGTCCATCTTTTCCTCAACGCTCAGGATAGGTTAGAGGAGTAAAGGAAACTGGTGATTTCTGAGGTTACTTGACACAAATAAACTCCATTTAAACAATATTTATTTTAGCTACCCTCATCTGATTGAAATAACATGGACCTGCAGAATGTTGTGATGTCATCTGACACAGTAAAGTAAATTGATTTAGGTTCACATTTTAAATAATAAATACTTGATTAACTAGATAATCAATTAAAACAATAATTGTGGAGCAATTAGAAATATGTTGACATCTCAAAACAGGGCATGCAACTAAAATATCAACTGTAATGGCATTTACATAGAACATTTTAAGAATCATAATTCAACAACGTCAAACAGACAGAACCTGCAGAAGAACAGAAATCAATGCCATGACAAATGAAACATGAGATGTCTTTGTAGTTCTTGGAATGTTTCTGAGAAGAAACATAGTTTTTAGTTGAAAGTTGTACAAGTTCAAATCATGGCCTCTCTGATAACAGACATTTGTGGTGTGGTGATGGTCTGTGGGTTATGGGGCAGATAGAAATCCAGTACCCTGGAATTTTGACTAATTTATATAGTGTTTTTTTTTTATTATGTTCAATTTATTAATTACAATGTATTATGACATTAAGGAATTTGACAACAAACACCAAAACCCTTAAAAAGTAAATGATTGTTTGAATAACCTTTATATTAAAATATTTTTCTGTGTAGATTGCAAAGAATGTACAGAAAGGGAGTCATCAGGGACATACCTGTACTCCCGAATTATTAAAAAAAGGGGACAGAGAGTAAGACTACTTATTGAATACATTATTCTTCAGTTTTCTGCATCATGCATCAAATTTACTTTTTTTTTGTTTCAGATCCTTGTGCAGTGGGCTCCATGTGGAACATGGTATGTTTAACTGCATTTTATTATAATGTTTTTTATGATTTTGATCTTAATATGTTAACTTTTTCTCTTTATATGCTAGAGGATAAAAGTAATTAAATATCTATTTTATTTCTAATAAATTTATTCAATTCAATAAAAGTTTTGTCAATTTTTCAGTGGAAAAAGTTGGAAACCCTCCTGGACCTGGAAGGAGGACCTAAATAATTTAAAAACACACTGTTTTGTTTGTTAATCCGTTCATTTTGTGTTCATTTTCTGCATATTTAATATAAATATATAAATTGTTTTTATTATGTTATTTTTTTTTTTTTTAATAAATGTTGTCCTGTCACTTGTTGACAATTTACCTGTTGGCTGTTTTTTAAGTGGTGTATTCATGTTCACCTAGGGTGACCAGATTTTCAAAATCAAAAACTGGGACAATTTAGTGAAATAACACTCATGTATATTCTCTCAAACTTGCAAAATTATGCATTTTTTCTTGTTATTTTCAAGCACAATTTTTTTTCTAGTTTGAGTAAAGAAAGCATTATATTCCTCTCTTTACTGTTGAAACGTGTCACAGTGGTCAAAAACCAGGACAACTGGGACATGTCTTCTGTAAAACTGGGACATAGCAATGGTTTTGGCTACAATTTGCTGGGACATGGGACACAGAGCTCAAAATAGGGACTGTTAAATAGGACGTCTGGTCACCCTATGTTCACCTAAAAATAGTCTTAACTGTGCTAGCAATGTGCCAAATAGTTTGTGATATTATACATAGAAAATTTAAATACCCACATCCATTTTTTTAAGCAAAAGTTAAGCTGTGGGTGTATATTGCCATCCAAAACCATAAAGTGGATCAGTACCAATGTTTGGAGTATTTCTTATAAAAAGTAGGGTTAGCAGTGCACAAAAGTCATGTTCTATGAAAAGAACGTATAGGTTGGTGGGTGGTGACCATATAGTTACGTGGTGGTTACCAGTGTTTTGTGTGGGAAGCACAAAATTACGTGCATGTACATTTGTAACCGGCGAGTTCAGCCTGTCCTGAGCGGGAGTCGAACCCCGGTCGACCACACCACGGGTGACCGACAAACGAATTGAGCTACTAGTCCTGTTTGCTGGTAAATTCTTATTTCTGAGGGGGTGAGTTTCACAACAACTACCACACTTCACCACTCTCGGTCCATCGTGTGGACACTTACGCTGGCATATGTTATAATAATGAAATATATTTTAAATATGTATACATAATAATAATCTCAATTTGAGCCTGTCGTTTTCTAAAAGCAACACCTTTTTGCATGTGTAGAGGGCATGCTAACACCGAAAAGGTGTTTGCTTGACGGAAATGGACACAAAGAAGAAGTAAATGGCTCTGGCAGAAAGACATTTCAAAATGTGATTCTGCTTTCCCCACCTATTACACCAACGGGCCGTCTACATGGACGTCATATTTCAAACGGGGCTGTCCAGTGTAATATAAGATGTTTGTAGTGAGACCTTCCTACCAGTAGAAGGCAGCAATGTGCCTGCTGGCGCGCAGTCTGCCGGAAATCCACAAGAAGAGGAAGAAGACTTTTCAAAATGTTAAGCGCGGAAAAGCCATGGATACTTACATGGGAAAAGCTAACAACAAATACAACATATAAAACGTGAGTATGCGTTATGAATATCAATACGATAGGTGTTCTAAGGAGAAACTTCTCAAAAACAATAACGGTAAATGCAGTTTGTAATAATTAAGTCGTTGAACTGTACTGATACGAGTGTAAAAGTTATCAACCTTTCCATTTGGTCATATTTAAAACACAAACTGTAGTTTTAGGCTATTTGTATTAAAAACAAACAAACGTAAAGTTAGTGAAATGGAAAAATGGCTAAGTGATTAACGTGTGCCTGTGTAAATCTCAACTAACGTTAAACCGACGGGTTATTAGGCATAGAATTACGTAACAAAGGGTATCGCGATGTAATTTTTTATGAACACGCTAACATCAATGATTAAGCACAGCAGCAGACTAAACTCATATGGTTTAGTCTGCTGCTGTTATAGACAGATCAAAAAAGAAAGAAATGTGTTGGTTGTGTTAGGTTGCCACAGTACAGAAACGTACATTTTTGTTTTTTGCGCGCGTTCTTACGCATTACCAGCCATTCAGGACAGCAAGATAGCCAGTTCAAAGGCGCCTAATCTTAAATGGCATGGACATGCACATTTGAAAAAGAATAACAAAAAAGATTATGCATAAATATCATTATATATTTAACTTCTGTAGATATTGATTTAGAGACTACTGGCTCTTGTTTTGTATTATTTATTTATTTAAATGAAGGTGGAGAACGCAAGAGAGCATTACTTAGCATCTATTCTATTTGCTTGTAACAAGCTAATCAGTAATACGTCTTTTCTGTTTTTCTCAACAGGGGTGACTCTGTTGTCTGCCGGTGTTTTTTTTTTTTATTATTATTATTATTTTTTTTGTTTATTTGTTTGTTTTTTGAGCAACCTACAATTCCCAAGTTTGCTGTGAATGCAATTCTTCACACCCGAGTTCCTGAACAGCTGGTGGTGACCCTCTGTGAAATTCTTTTCGACGTGTCCTCTTCAAACACACACGATAATGCACTGCAGGCAAATATGTCTGTAAAATGATAGCCTTGTAATGCCTCGTAGAAGTAAAATATGGGAAAAAATGACCTGCTTTTATGAACGTATCTTGTTTTTGGTATTGTGTAAGGAAAAAATATGCAGTCGCTATTCTCCCAGGTCCGCGCGTCAGCCCTGTATTCATAGAATTACTTTTTTTTTCTTCAAGTTTTTCATCCATTTCAACAAAACAAAATGAAATAATAATCACAGAGTAAATGACCTAATACATAGGCTATTGTAATATTTGCATTGCGCACAAGGGCCGACGCGTGGTGCACTGAACTTTTGTTCAGTGCACCACGCTCTTCTCATTTTGAGTTTACTTGTTGAATTTGCTGACAGTTATTCGTTCAGACAATAAACATTGTTTCTTGTCAAACTTCTAGTATAGATTTAAACCCATGTAGTACTTTTTGCCTTTGGTTAATTTATACATTCGGACTACAGTTTATATCTCATTTTTTGTTCTAAATGAAATAAACATTAGTTTTAATTCGGGTCAGCTTTAGGTCATGTACGGAAAAGTAAGTTAGAGAAATTCTCCCTTCCCCGAAGACGCGCTCAAAGCAAATACGGCCCCATGTATGCATATTTATAATATATAACGAATAGCGGATTGTAACATGTAGGCCACATAGTGAAGGAAAAATGTTGTTTATAAGGTTAATCATAGCCTAATGAATGAGTCGAAATGTTTTGGTTTGAGACACTCAAACAAAAGCATGCGTGTATAAAAAATATAAGTAAAATTATTAGTGTTTGTTTACGTGTTGCCACGTTTGTTTAAAAAAAATGTAAAATATATACGTGAAATTATTGGTGGTTTTTACGTGTATTGCCACGTTTGTGAAAAATGTTAAAGATCAACGTAAAATTATTAGTGTTTGTTTACGTGTATTTCCACGTTTGTGAAAAATGTAAAAGATATACGTAAAATTATTGGTGTTTGTTTACGTGTATTACCACGTTTGTGAAAAATGTAAAATATATACGTAAAATTATAGGTGTTTGTTTACGTGTATTACCACGTTTATGGAAAAATGTAAAAGATATACGTAAAATTATTGGTGTTTGTTTACGTGTAATACCACGTTTGTGAAGAAATGTAAAATATACACGTAAAATTATTTGGTGTTTGTTTACGTGTATTACCACGTTTGTGAAGAAATGTAAAATATACACGTAAAATTAATGGTGTTTGTTTACGTGTATTACCACGTTTGTGGAAAATGTAAAAGATCAACGTAAAATTATTGGTGTTTGTGTACGTGTATTGCCACGTTTGTGGAAAATGTAAAATATACACGTAAAATTATTGGTGTTTGTTTACGTGTATTGCCACGTTTGTGAAGAAATGTAAAAATACACGTAAAATTATTGGTGTTTGTTTACGTGTATTGCCACGTTCGTGGAAAATGTAAAATATACACGTAAAATTATTGGTGTTTGTTTACGTGTATTACCACGTTTGTGGAAAATGTAAAAGATCAACGTAAAATTATTGGTGTTTGTGTACGTGTATTGCCACGTTTGTGAAGAAATGTAAAATATACACGTAAAATTATTGGTGTTTGTTTACGTGTATTACCACGTTTGTGAAGAAATGTAAAATATACACGTAAAATTATTGGTGTTTGTTTACGTGTATTGCCACGTTTGTGAAGAAATGTAAAATATACACGTAAAATTATTGGTGTTTGTTACGTGTATTACCACGTTTTTGGAAAATGTAAAATGTGTACGTAAAATTTCAGTCAATAACTTCACTGAAAATGTAGTATATCAACGTTTGTGTTACGTGGATATCAACGTTTTTGCGGCTCCTTGGTGCTCGCCAAAAAAAAAGCACTAAAGACGTTGAAATTGCACATTTAAAATTTCGTAGTAAGATTACGTTTTGAGGGTCAAAATACGTAGGAAAATTACGAATTTGAGTTTGCAAAAACGTAATTCCAGTACGTATTTTTAATGAGACTGGGTTGGAATATGCTTATACGTGCTGTTCATTATTTATTACACCTACAATTCAAGCCTATTGTACTGGGTTTGTTTCTTTCTTTAGCCTTCCGCCTAATATAGTAAATTCTGTGACTATTACACTATTTCAAACACAATTACATTCGATAGCCAGAAATGTACTTGATTCTAGATACCAATGTCATTATTACCAGTTCAAAAATGCTATTTGACATTGACATTTTCAACAAAAAGTAATAGTTTTTGGTTGTTTCAAAAGCATGTTTTGTTCTAGTTGTTACACTGCAAAAACTGTAAATCTAGACTTAAAATGACTTGGAATTAGAATTAAAATCCAGATTTGAGCTGTTTTAACTTAATAAGATTTAAGGGAATTTGGCCCTTAAAAAAGAACAACATTTTGCCAATGGAGTAAGAACAGTTTTCTTAACCCAATGGAAAATAATTTGGCTTGAAACAAGAAGCAAAGTCTTGAAATCAGTTCGAAACACATTGAAACAAGGAAATAATCTATGTCTCTGCAGTAAATCAAGGTAAATTATACAAAATGCTTGAAATTAGGTCCAAACTCTAGAATCAAGCAACTTTAACTTGTCTTAAAATTCATTTTTTGCAGTGTATATACAGTATGGTAACCTGGCTCACGCCAGATGGATATGTGTTGAACTCCTATCTGAGTTCTCACTATATCCATCTGGGACTTGACTCGCTGAAAGCGTTCGAGAAAAAGGCGGGGCGTTTAGTGAAATACTTCTAGCTGATTGGGTGTGGGGCCTACCTTATTTGAGCTAGCCAATCACAGCAACAACTCATAATGATGTATCCAATGTCCGCTTGGGGTATAACAGGTACGCGTCACACATACCGCTCTTCTTTAAAAAAGAAATTACTCTGTATTTCTGCCCTGCTACAATGTGATTGGGCTTCAAAACCACGCTGCTGTGATGTGAGTGGGCCGAACCACGGCCGTTTCGGACTCCCAAACCAATCGAGCCGGACGAAGGCCAGATGGTTTATCTCGTGTTTGTGAATTCACAAATACCGCGAGATAAACCATCTGGCTGGCCAGGTTACAGTATGGTTGATTATTTTAAAACTGTTCAGCAAAGGCCAAATTGTGTTCTTTAAAAGTATTTTTATTTTAGTACAAATAAATGAGAGTCAATAGAATCTAGAGTTGATATTAGCTTTAGTATTGGTTAGTATGTTACTTTTGATACAATCCAAACAAACTGAACGGCAATGATGATAATGAGAAAGTAAACTTGAGTGCTTTTTTTGTACATAAACACTAGTTTGTCTGTAAATCTACAGCTAGAACATTTTTAGGTGATGTCATCTCAGCTCAAAATTTCCAAAAATCATGAAAGAAGAAAGAACCGACACATGCTTTAAATGCCCCGAAATACACATAAACATCATCACAAAGACTTACAAAGACATTTAACAAGGCAACAATGTTACCTAGTTCTGCATTAATCATCGAAACTGTAAATAAACTAATATTTCCGCACATCTCAACTTGATAATTAAGATCAAATCAAGCTCACAGGTACTTTATTATCCATCTCGATATCTAATGAAGCTAAAGCTAGTCTGTCCCACCAAAAGACGAACCAGCACACTCGAATAAACAAAAGCTGGTGGTGGATTTGCATATGGCGTCTGCTGTGGGCCTGTAGAGTCGGTGGAAATTGAATGAGGAACAGAAAGGCTGCGTCTGGCTGTGTCGGTTTGATTGTCTCTGCTGCTGGAGATAAACGCTGGTCTCCCTGTGGTCTAATCCTTCAGACCACAACAACACACACACATATACACACACACAAGGCAATTTCACCAAAGCAGAACAAAACAGTCTTACTCAGGCTGGTGGCAAAGAAAAGAAAAAATTGAAAAAAAAAAGAGATGCAGGATGTCAATGTTTCTTTGCAAATGACCAGAGGAGACGGAGTTAAAGGGCACATATTTTGCTAAAGATATACTTTTTGGCTGTTATAATCTTATTCTAAAATCACTACCTTTTCAAAAACACAACTGAGATACCAGTATATGACCCCTACGACCTTTCTGTGAACAATTTTTGAACATTTCCTACGTCATTCTTAAGGCGTTGTTACGAAAAAACACCTCTCACAGCCCGTTTGAAAGTTCGATTGTCTTGTCAAAGATTTTCTACGACAAGTCTATGAACGCAGAAAGTAAACTGATTTAAGTCTATTGTCGAGAGAGAGAGAGTGAAAGTGGAACAGAGACGCAGCTCTACGGTCCAAACGACTGAGACCAGTGGTAGAGGCCACACACCCCTGTCCTAGCCCTGCTAGACAAGTCGTTTCCCTCTGCTTATGGACTCTGGCTCTACAAACTTATAGTCTATCTGCAATTAGATCTGTGTTAGTCTTAGTTACATCTACAGCCTGTTCGTTCATGGGAGTGGATCTCTTTTTCACTGTGGTTCTCCTCAAGGTTTCTCCTTTTCCCCTTAGTTTTTTTTTTTTTTTTTTTTTTTTTGAGGTTTTACTTGCCGAGAAGGAGGATCGAAAGACAGGAGATGACAATTATTAATTTGCTTGTTTATTCATAATCTGCTTTGCTATGCTTGATCAATCACTGTTTCTGAATGTTTATTGTTTTATTAAATGTTTTTTGTTCTATTTCTATTTTCTACTATTCATGTTTGCTAAATTAACAATCTTGGGAAGTCCTCAGAGACGACTGTTGTTGTGATTTTGGGCTATACAAAAATACCCTGATTTGATTTGATTATGCAAACAAGCAGCAAAAATCAATGAATTATAATGTCATTGTAATTTAGTCAAGCTCTTGAAAACTTTAGTTTTGGCATCTCATGTTTAAAAGTTGAGCAAAAACCAGATCTACACACCCCATTTTCAGTCTGGCGTTTTCCAAGTCAAGAATTGAGTTATGACTCTGTGATTTATTGGCTGCAAAAAACATTGTAAAAAAACTGATGAATATACAGTAGCTTGTGCCCAATATGCTAAAGTAGCCACGCAGCTGTAAAAAAGATAATATGCAGAAAGACTTTGGTGATGATTTACAAACTTAGAAGCAGAAGAATCAAAACTCAATCCATGACGCCGCAAATCTTTCTGAAGAAGGAAAATCGGCAGCACAATCCCATTGAAACAGAAGGTCAAAACCATACTTTCAAATATTCTTCATCGAGACAGATACGTTTTATGCCTCGCTGTAGAATATTATAGATGAAGAGACACAATTTCTATAGAAACACGCAGAAGCAGCGAGAAGGCAAACAGGGTCTGGTAAGAGCTGATTTTGGGGAGATGGAAGTCACACATTTTGATTATATTTTTAGGCTAACAAAAGCCATTTAAAACATGCATTTATTCAAGTCTATTTGGAGCTTAAAAGTTACACAACAGGCTTTTATCATTTGGAATCTTGAGTTTTCAAATGAGAGAGAGACTAAACCAAACGAGTGACATAATCAAGCATTTTCTCTGGTGTAAATTAGCTAACAGTGCTAAAGAGGAGCAAATACCTTACATAACTAACATTCGTGTCTCACACAAACTGTAAAAATGCATAATTTCTCACTGGTTTTGTTGAAGATGAAGGGCTCACATGAATATAAGCCACACCAACTAGATTTAGATAAGAATAGTTTATGTCATGTCCCTTTCAAAGCCAGCACACTAAAGGTATTTAAGATCTTTTGCCATATTGAGATGTGTCAAAAAAACAGAACAGGCCACTGATATAAGAACATTTACACCTTCCGTACACTGACTGCGAGACAACTTCGAGACTCGTGCGAGTTTCTACACTAGCTCCAGGTAGGGTGACCACCTCAAAAACTCCAAAAAGTGGGACATGTTTGGGGATTTGGTGGGACATGGTGGGACAGACTCGACAAATGATATAATTTTGCATAATAAACCTGTTTTGAACTGAATATATTGTTTTAACTAAAATAAACAGAGATCATATATACAGATGCATATATATTTTGACATATAAAGTTTTCTGAATAACACATTAATAGCCTACATAGATAACTGTCTTATTTATTGAAATATTAGGCTATTTAGAACAGGTAGTTGTTTTTTGGTTTAAGATAGGCCTAATTGTTTGCATTGATTAAGAAGTTTCTTGCTGTTGAGCCTATTTTTGATGAGCTTTGCCTGTGGCCTGTTGTTTTTGCACAAACTGTTTCCTTCAGTGTTGAGACTCATGAGTGTGTTTCAGTGATTGTACCTGCTGCAAATTCTCCTTTCTTTGCCTCGCTGGAGATTGTTTCGTCTCCTCACACGTGTTTGCCTTTCTCCTTCGCTGTCGTCGCTAAGACTGAAGTTGAGTTTTCATCGCAAATGTTGGGCGGGAACAGCGACACGCAGACTCTTGATTGACGTGCGGCGTTGCTTATCACACGAACGCGGCACGAACAGAGATCAGACAGATGCCCGAATTCACGTTCATACGTCGCTATAAGTGTTATATTCGCTGTGTTCGATCACCATTGAAAAAGCAGGACACCGGCAGTGATATGCGGGACGCGGGCCACAAGCCTAAAAAGCGGGACGGTACAACCAAAAGCGGGACAGGTGGTCACCCTAGCTCCAGGTCACTGCGGTCCATATTTGCCCAAAGCCACGCAGAGTCACGTGGATTCCAACCAGAATAATAATTTTATGACTTGACAGTAGTATCAGACTGCTGCCACTTCCTGGAAAAATAGACTCTCTAGGGATTCTTGTGGAGCACAGCAGAGAGCGGAGAACAGTGCATGGGTCACATGTCCGAGCGCAGAGAGGTTTCTTTAATGTGCGCGGTTATAAAAGTGAAACAACAACAACAATGATGAAAAACCAGTGAATTAAAGCTGGTTTATAAACGTCACAGGAGAGCGGAGGTTGATTAGAGGTAAGGAACTGTTACACTGACGCATTGTGAACGTAAAATAAAACAAAATGTTTAAAGTGTAAGCAACAGTGCCATGTTCTACAGTCTAATAAAGTTGCTTCTCACATCATTTAAGGAGAAGGTGCATATAAGATAACATGTGTAATGCTCGTAAAAAAAAATAATCCCACACTTTGACTACGTGCACAAAGCATTACATTTATTTAACGTGGATGACGCAAAGTTTCTTCTTTATTTGACTATTTATGAGTAACTGTCACAAGGCAGATGCACCAGATGTTGTCTGTTGTAAAAGTTCTCGTGCATCAGGTGAACCTCACCATGACACTCCCTGACAAATAGTCCTAACTGGGCTGGGCAATATTGTGATAAAAATCGAATCATGAGCTCATCTCTCTGACGATCTGCTTTTTTGGTGAAATCGTCATATTCTCTTTTTCTGTTTGCTGCATCTGTCTGTTCAAATACATAGACAATTTTTTTCAAGCTTATGCTTTTAGTCTCAGAGTTGCCAAATCCAAGTCTTACAGCAACTTTGGGATTCTTTTTAAGCCTCTTTTGGACAGTGCTTTTGTTCATAAAAGAAATTGATTTTAGCAGATTTTCAGGTTTGATGTATGGAAATACTGTACATCAATTTATATGACTGAAACATGGATTTTTAGCACGTTTTTATGTGTAAGTCATTATTAATGTAAGAAAAGACATACATGTGTTTTGCAGCAAAACACAATGTTCTGATTGATCGATTCTTTTATTAACTTTTTTTGAAGGGCTGAGTTTGCTTGTCTTTCTCTGAAAATCTGGCAACACTGGTCAGCTTTTTACAGCTGGATTTAGCTGTTGATAGTGAGTTGTATTTACCTCAAAGACAATAGAAAAAGAAACGGTCTACAAGAATCATGATAAAATCAAAATCGTGATCTGGCTCCAAAAAAATTGTGAAGTAATTTTTTGCCATATCGCCCACCCCTAGTCCTGACAGAGTCGCAGTGACGCACGGACAAAAGGAGAGAAACGACAAAAAATATCTCTTACGAAAATGTAACTTGTGTAGTTTTGTAGAAGGCTTTAGTCGACTTTCTTTGGTCGATCGCAGCCCTTCGAAAACGTTATGTTATGTGCATTTTCCAATAGCAAAAAATATTACAAACTGCCAGCTCCTAAAACTTGTATATCAAATCAAAAATTGCATGTAAAGTTACTATAAATATGATATTTAATGTAGCTTAATGCTATCAGCCTATACTACTGATACTACAAAGAAAAGGTTACGGTCACGAGTTTGTTTATGCTTCTGTTGCACCTTTACTGAAATGTGGCTACTTTCACCTCTTCTATAATGCTCACATCGCTGACACTCAAGCGCACCCAGCACACAAAGGCTAATGTTAAAAAGCAGGATAAAAGCTGTGTAACTGAGAGACAGACATTTTCCAAAGACCAACACTGGCCGCTGAACAAAGCCTCTATACTCTCTCACTTTCATGTTAAATTGCAGCGTCCCTCTCTCTCTCTCCTCTTCTCGCCGTCTGCTCCTCTTCTCAACATAAAGGTGTTTTCTTACCGTGGAGTTGAAGCGCAGGTGGCAAATGTTGCAGGAGATTATTTGCTTTTTCTTCAGAGGTTGAGGGACGCCAAATGTGTGGTGATCACCGCTTTCTGCACTGGATCCATCTGAGGAAAAACGATTGAAGCAAGGCTATTATTACAAAGCATAAGGGCTGAACAAACATTATGAGAACGTGCTGCATTGTGTTACATTTATGAGAGTTCATAAAGGTGCATTGTGGTCAGAGTTGCTAAAATGGTAAGAATACAATGTAACCAATATGATACATTCAGTGCTAGTGGTATGTAAAGCCCACTGCAGACTGAATATATGTTATAGTGATCAAATCTAATGTGGGTGTTGTTAATTTGCCTCTACACAAATAAATAAATTGAAATCTGATTTACGTGGTACGCTGTAAAGACTTGTTTAAATTTACTTGAATCTTTCCTTGTTAATTCACAAATATTTAAAAATTTTGTAAGGAAGTTATAACATGAGTATAAATACAGCCAGTCGCAGGTCTATCAGACTGAAAACAGCGTTCACGTCTTGATCTTCGAAAACGCTGTCCAGAAGACAACTTTGAAGCTTTTCAAATATAGATCACTCCTGAACGAATGAGGGATTACACCATCTATTATTCAGTAAAGTATTTGACCATACAATTGCACAATAATCCAATTGAGACAAAACTGGAATTTGAATAACACATGGAGTCATTTGTTTTTTGTTTGTTTCAAGGCCACACTGTTTATCTGATTGTCCCAAGACTGTTACCATCCTTCAAACACCCCCCTGAGCATCTTCACTTTCTTGTTTCTTGGTCTTAAGAGTCTTTCACACCAAGCAGAGGGTCGCCTGTCTGAACCAATTGGGCAACTTTTGACGACAGGGGCCTTTGGTGGAATGGGACTGTCGGGGACTCAAGTTGTGTCCCGCAAATGCAGCTGTTTGATGGGTGCGTGGCTACTAATGAACCAATCAATGAGCAGGAAAATCGTGAGGAAAAACACAAATGACACTTTCATGAAAACAGTATTCTAGCAGAGCATGGATTGTTGTTGTTTACCCAGGTTCAAGCGGTTTACCCGGGTTCGAACCTTTAAACACGAGTTTTGTACTTTAAAGGTTGAAAGTACGGAAAAGAATGACTATTATTTGGTTTGAGGAAAACAAAGATGGAGGAGTAATGAAGACTGGAATGTGGCGGGAAATAGAAGTTGAGCTTAATCTGAGTGAGGTATAAGATTAGAAACATCTTTTCTCAGTCAGAGTTCGACAACAACTCGCCAACAACTTACTTTTTGTTACTTTTGTCAAGCATTACATCACGCGCCCAATCTGAATTTCTTCGGCGACTGGTTTGGATTGTGTTTGTGTGAATGTTCTTTTACATAGGTGCGCCCTAAAAAGACTTGAACAGACGCTGCGTCGCTCCACTGTACTGACGACGACTGTGGGTTGTGTTGGTGTGAAAGAGTCCAGAGCCCTGTACTATGAACGTCGCTAAACTAATCCTGGATAAGTTTCTCTTACCCAGGTTGACTAACCCAGATATGAGCCACTCTGGATAAGCTGTCCTACGAAACGAGTTCACAACTCGGTTTGTTAACCCTGGATTTTCTCAATGAAGCCGTGCGCGTTCACGAAGCAGAGGCGGGGTTAGTGCAAACTGACCAATCAGAACACCCTAGCTGCGCTCTTCAAACACGAGGAAACGTCAATCATGAAGCGATCTAAGTAAAGGAAACGCGCTGCAGCTTTAAGTATGCGCGTAAGAAGTTACGCTGCAGAGTTCATTTAATGGTCGTGTATGGACAGACTAAAGCACTTGTGCAGGCATCACCAAACATTTAATAGATCGACTGCTAGTGTCTTTAGACAAGTCTTTTGTCTGAGTCAAAGTGATGCGTACAATCCACAGCCAAATGTGCACAAAGTGCAGACATTCAGTATTTCTGACAATGCAAGCGTTTATTAATCATCAGACAGACAGCTTTTCTTAAGTCTTACTGTTACATAAGATCTCTGTCTCCTCTTATAAACAGGTTATGTGCGCATCGCATATAAAGAAAACGCTGTGACTTTCGCATTTCCTCATTTCTCCGCAGCTCTTTCTCATCTCTCTCTCCCCCCTCTCTTCGCAAACGCCTAAATTCTCGTCTCTGATTGGCCAGCACCTCGTCTTTTTAACTTATTCTGGAACTTCCCGGTCCGGAGCAGGTTATGAGTTTGCCGCATGTTGCCATGGAGATCTGCCCCGATAGGAAGTGATCCAGTTTCGTAGGACCGCCAGACAGGTTTAACCCAAAACTTACCCCGCTAAACACCAAATCTAGCTTCGTACAGGGCTCTGATGTGTATTGTTTTGGTCCAGTTACACTCTTGAGTAACCCTGATTTGGAATAGCTGCAGATTGTAGCTAAAGTTGAATTGTGAGATTTTGCAATAGTGACCAGCTATATTTCATGCCGTCATTGAAAAGTGAGATATTCCGAACAACTGAACCACAGATACTACACAACTTAAATAAATAAAGTAGCAATGTCATTATAGTTCTCCAAATCCCCTGTGAGCGATAAAGCTAATGCCGTTTCCATTGCACTCTCGTCTGCGGTCTAAAGCGTTGTAATTAAACAGGTGGGAACAGTGACAAATCCAGCCTAATCCAGGGAGTCAACTGTACACAATGTGTTTCAATCAGGAGGCGAGCCCGCGTCACAGAGCCTCTATAAAGCCCCTCGCAGCTCACCATAAGCTAATCAAAGCCCATTCAGATCACATACAAATGACTCCAAATGGAACAGATGGGGCCACTGTGACACCGAATAAAAGGCAGCATTTTTCAACCCATATTTTTCCATCGCAATCAGCCCCAGTCACGAAAAGCAGCTTATGTAATAGTAATAAGTGTCGTTTGATTTGGTTTCAATACGGATAAATGAGGGAGGTGCAGTGAATAGATCGGCTTTGGCACTTGTGACATGACGGGAAAGAATGTCAGACTTTTAGAGCTTAGATAAAGGGAAAATATAAAAATGAACCAGTGAAGGGATTATATAAATACAGAATATGAGTGCAACATATTGATTTTCAGTACAGGCAACACTTAGATAACAACTTACACACNAAACACGCTGGAGCAGTATGTTCTGAAGACATCTTGTCATGAAAGTTTTAGGAGAAATTACTTTGAGATTAAAATGACAAAGTGAAAGTGTAATGTGTCTGCCATGTTTTATTGATGCTTATGGAGCGGCGTGTTCTGGGCTAAGTGCTGCTGTCACATCCACGCGGCCTCATGCACACACTCACACACACACACGCTGCAGCTGTACGTGCACAGGCCTCATGCACACACTCACACACTGCAGCTGTACGTGCACAGGCCTCATGCACACACACACACGCTGCAGCTGTACGTGCACAGGCCTCATGCACACACTCACACACTGCAGCTGTACGTGCACAGGCCTCATGCACACACTCACACACACGCTGCAGCTGTACGTGCACAGGCCTCATGCACACACTCACACACGCTGCAGCTGTACGTGCACAGGCCTCATGCACACACTCACACACTGCAGCTGTACGTGCACAGGCCTCATGCACACACTCACACACACGCTGCAGCTGTACGTGCACAGGCCTCATGCACACACTCACACACACATGCTGCAGCTGTACGTGCACAGGCCTCATGCACACACTCACACACACACGCTGCAGCTGTACGTGCACAGGCCTCATGCACACACTCACACACTGCAGATGTACGTGCACAGGCCTCATGCACACACTCACACACTGCAGCTGTACGTGCACAGGCCTCATGCACACACTCACACACACGCTGCAGCTGTACGTGCACAGGCCTCATGCACACACTCACACACTGCAGCTGTACGTGCACAGGCCTCATGCACACACTCACACACTGCTGCAGATGTACGTGCACAGGCCTCATGCACACACTCACACACTGCTGCAGATGTACGTGCACAGGCCTCATGCACACACTCACACACACATGCTGCAGCTGTACGTGCACAGGCCTCATGCACACACACACACACTGCAGATGTACGTGCACAGGCCTCATGCACACACTCACACATGCTGCAGATGTACGTGCACAGGCCGCATGCACACACTCACACAATGCAGCTGTACGTGCACAGGCCTCATGCACACACTCACACTCACACACTGCAGCTGTACGTGCACAGGCCTCATGCACACACTCACACACACATGCTGCAGCTGTACGTGCACAGGCCTCATGCACACACTCACACACTGCAGCTGTACGTGCACAGGCCTCATGCACACACTCACACACACGCTGCAGCTGTACGTGCACAGGCCTCATGCACACACTCACACACACACACTGCAGCTGTACGTGCACAGGCCTCATGCACACACTCACACACTGCAGCTGTACGTGCACAGGCCTCATGCACACACTCACACACTGCAGCTGTACGTGCACAGGCCTCATGCACACACTCACACACTGCTGCAGATGTACGTGCACAGGCCTCATGCACACACTCACACACACGCTGCAGCTGTACGTGCACAGGCCTCATGCACACACTCACACACACGCTGCAGCTGTACGTGCACAGGCCTCATGCACACACTCACACATGCTGCAGCTGTACGTGCACAGGCCTCATGCACACACTCACACGCTGCAGCTGTACGTGCACAGGCCTCATGCACACACTCACACACACACACGACACTTATACGTACACAGACTTGGATTCAACAAACACGTGTGACAGAAAACTACAAACTCGTCTTACACTTGACAGTTTTGAGCTTACTTCCATCAGAACTGTGAAAGCAGATTGGTTTACGACACGATAACACGATACTCAAAGCTAGGGCTGCACGATATTGACAAAAAATCTAAATGTGATTTTTTTGTTTGATATTGTAATTTCGATTTGATATTTATTAACATGTGTATAAATATGTTTTTGTTTTTTCTGTTGAGCATACTATTTTGCAACAATACTAAAAAATAAACTGCCCTACTAATGAAATGTACTTACATTTTAGGCATTAATACTTCTGACGCTACAACCAAGATTGATTGGATTGTGCTTGATAATTCAGTTGGCCTGTAGAAACAGTAACTAAAGTAACGTAAGACTATTATTTAACATGTGACAGAAATATACATCTACACCAGCAGATGGCACCAACTTCCCCTGTAGAGCTCTGGTGTGTCAGACTGAAAAAAAAAAAAAAAGATCGCTAAAACTCTCAAAACAATGTTTATCTCATAAAGACTGCGCAAACCTGCAGTGTTTAAGCACTAATGTCAGTTATGCAGCTTTTATTTACATTCATTTTATGTTTGTGAAGAAAACAGACTGGATTTGTCTGGGAAACTATCGATGTTTTGCTTGTTCAAGGTGCTAAAGCTAGCAGCATCTGTAAAACGTACCTCTTTATTTATGAGTGGTTTTATTGAATATGTACTAGAACTGTCATGAAGCAGTGTTTATAGACTTGTTCAGTGCAGTTTAAAAGCCTGTCGCTGTGGTGCTGCTCTGTGTTTGCTTTTGTGGTGCACTGTGTCCAATAAAAATAAAAAAGGAGGCCTATGCGTAAGAAATGGAGGAATATCGAGGCTTTTGCGATTAGCTAATCGCAGTTGTCAATATTGTGGTATCAATTTGATATCGATATACAGTACTGTGCAGCCCTACTCAAAGCTGTGCCACAAGTTACATGTTATGTTATACCAGACCTATTTCTGCAGCCTGTGGGCCACTCCCCTCGTACACACTCCTGATGCCCTTCCTCTTCAGTCCAGCCTCACCACAGCAGCAGCAGCAGCAGCAGGCCACAGAGGATGAAGGCAGACCTGACTTTAATAGAAAGTGATTAAGACTAAGTGGAAACAAAACAGCATGTATTAAACGTCTGCTGGAAAGAGCTCGGACGTGACAGAATGAGGCCAATGAATTAGACATACAGCCCGGCGCGTCTCAGTGCAGCTGCCGTCATTACTTCTGCACTTTGAACAACTTCATTACACTCACTTAGACGCTCACACTTCTCATAAGAGCAAAGAGATTCAGCCCATCCACAGCGTACCTGGACCAACAGCTGTCACAAGCACAATCTCAGCCCGAGGTTTGTGTTTGAGAAAGATGAGCACGGGACGGTCACAAGATCAAGTGTCCTCATAACAGACAGATGGGTTTGAAATAAGTCCTGAAGACAAAAGGATCAGTGCATTGTTCTCGCTTTGACCCTCCTTCTCTGACAGAGCTATTTACTCATTTTAAACAATATTCACAGCTCCACAAAAAAAAAAAAAAAAAAAAAAAAATCTGGAGTCATGACATGTGCGTCAGACAAGACCTAGTTAACAGTTTATTTGTACATTTCTTCCTGTCAACGTGTTTCTGCGATACCGTTCATTCCAGTCCATGTAGTCAACTGATTCTCTTTGATTGATCACAATGTTACACCCAGGTGACGAGGACCCTCCACCCACAGGCGGCAGAACAGTTCAAACAAATGGGACACAATGAAATGAAGCTTAGGAAGTCAAAGTAAAAGGCAAGACAGCAGCAGACAGACCACTCCTTTCACGTCACATCTATGAAATACATCTGAAGTTACCCTGGCCGCTATCTTATCTACTGCTTTCAGTTTAAAAACATTTTGCTGTAGCGCAGCGTAATGTGGGTACAGACATGACCACACCTGAGAGTACCTGCGTTTTTATACAGGCACCAGCACAAGCCCGGCGCGGCACCGAATGCACCCATCGCCTACCGCGGAACAACAAAAGACAGATTTAAGATCACGTAAAAGATGGATTTGCACACTACCTGTAAAGAGAAGACGAAGAGAGCCAACACACATAGACCTGGGAACTGTGTGAATCAATGTAATGCTTCTAGCACAACAACCAATAAGAAGTAAGCACCAAACTGACAGAGCCTGTCTGCTGCGTTTTTGTCTTTTGGCTGTCTCTGTCCTCCTCTAGTGCCTCGTCATACAGCAGTGGTTTAAAGTTGATAATGAGCATCTTGAATAGATCCATGTGAGCCCGTCAGTCCAGATCATCTCCAAAATTGTTTGTTCAGCTGTGTTGCCAGATTTTTAGAGAGTGAGTGACCAACCCTTTGAAAAAAAGCCCCAAAACAAGCAACTTTTCAACCATCCATTCATCTTTAGTCAGGCAGCAGTCTGAGCATTGAGGCCCTAACTTTCCTGTCCATACCTCCTCCAGCTCTTCCAGTGGAATCCCGAGGCGTTGGCAGGCCAGTTGAGAGACATAGTCCCTCCATTGTGTCCTTGACCGATCAATGGTCTGAATTTAAGTTTTGTAACTTTGAGCAGCTGTAGTAAATATTCTCCTCCACACACAGACTTGTAGCGGACTTATTCTGACAGGAAACAGTCTAAACTCTGTCTTTTTATTTGGTAAAGATAGGACCAATATTGACAGAGATAATTAGTCCTAAACATTGTAAAAGTTAGCTTGAAAAATATATAAATGTCAAATATACGCGCGGACATCGCGGGAACAGCGCAGTGTTTTTCACACTTAAACATAGTTTAAAATAGATCCACAAAGAGATATTTTGGCCTCTGTCATCAATAACTGTAAAAAAGTAGGAAAGTCTCCTCATCTGTGTGTGTCTGGTCCCTGTCAGCAGCGGCAGCGCTGTGAAGCAGGAGAAAGGGGGCGGAGTCTGAGCTACACACGGGGAGCGGATAAATTTCAGTCAAAACTTGTATCGTTCAAATAATAAAAATCCAAGGTGATACACATAATGAAAGGTAAAACTAAACTAAAAGAATATAAACTAACAATAATAAATAATACAAATCATTTTTTTTATTTTGCCTTGTTTAAATTCTAAATTGAAACAATTAATGCAAATTATTAAAAATCTTGTCTGGTCCGATCTCGTGGACCCAATCTCGTGGCTCGTCTCGTGAAAATTCTGTCTCATCCCATCCCTAATTTCTGCACATCTCAACTTGATAATTAAGATCAAATCAAGCTCACAGGTACTTTATATACATCTCGATATCTAATGAAGCTAAAGCTAGTCTGTCCCACCAAAGGACGAACCAGCACACTTGAATAAACAAAAGCTGGTGGTGGATTTGCATATGGCGTCTGCTGTGGGCCTGTAGAGTCGGTGGAAATTGAATGAGGAACAGAAAGGCTGCGTCTGGCTGTGTCGGTTTGATTGTCTCTGCTGCTGGAGATAAACGCTGGTCTCCCTGTGGTCTAATCCTTCAGACCACAACAACACACACACACACACAAGGCAATTTCACCAAAGCAGAACAAAACAGTCTTACTCAGTCTGGTGGCAAAGAAAAGAAAAATTTGGGGAAAAAAAGACATGCAGGATGTTTCTTTGGCAAATGACCAGAGGAGACGGAGTTAAAGGGCACATATTTTGCTAAATATATACTTTTTGGCTGTTATAATCTTATTCTAAAATCACTACCTTTCAAAAAAACAACTGAGATACCAGATATGACCCCTACGACCTTTCTGTGAACAATTTTTGAACATTTCCTACGTCATTCTTAAGGCGTTGTTACGAAAAAACACCTCTCACAGCCCGTTGGAAAGTTCGATTGTCTTGTCAAAGATTTTCTACGACACGTCTACGAACGCAGAAAGTAAACTGATTAAAGTCTATTGTCTGTGCGAGAGAGTGAAAGTGGAACAGAGACGCAGCTCTACGGTCCAAACGACTGAGACCAGTGGTAGAGGCCACACACCCCTGTCCTAGTCCTGCTAGACGAGTCATTTCCCTCTGCTTATAGTCTATATGTGCACTAGATCTGTGTTAGTCTTAGTTACATCTACAGCCTGTTCATGGGAGTGGATCTCTTTTCACTGTGGTTCTCCTCAAGGTTTCTCCTTTTCCCCTTAGGTTTTTTTTTTTTTAGTTTTTTTTTTTTTTGAGTTTTTACTTGCCGAGAAGGAGAATCTAAGGACAGGGGATGACAATTATGAATTTGCTTGTTTATTCATAATCTGCTTTGCTATGTTTGATCAATCACTGTTTCTGAGTGTTTATTGTTTTATTAAATGTTTATTGTTCTATTTCTATTTTCTACTATTCATGTTTGCTAAATTAATAATCTGAGAAGTCCTCAGAGACGACTGTTGTTGTGATTTTGGGCTCTACAAAAATACCCTGATTTGATTTGATTATGCAAACAAGCAGCAAAAATCAATGAATTATAATGTCATTGTAATTTAGTCAAGCTCTTGAAAACTTTAGTTTTGGCATCTCATGTTTAAAAGTTGAGCAAAAACCAGATCTACGCAGCCCATTTTCAGTCTGGCGTTTCCCAAGTCAAGAATTGAGTTATAGCTCTGTGATCTATTGGCTGCAAAAAACATTGTAAAAAAACTGATGAATGTACAGTAGCTTGTGCCCAACATGCTAAAGGAGGCGCGCTGCTGTAAAAAAGATACTATGCAGAAATACTTTGGTGATGATTTACAAACTTAGAAACAGAAGAATCAAAACTCAATCCATGACGCCGCAAATCTTTCTGAAGAAGGAAAATCGGCAGCGCAATCCCATTGAAACAGAAGGTCAAAACCATACTTTCAAATATTCTTCATCGAGACAGATACGTTTTATGCCTCGCTGTAGAATATTATAGATGAAGAGACACCATTTCTATAGAAACACGCAGGAGCAGCGAGAAGGCAAACAGGGTCTGGTGAGAGCTGATTTTGGGGAGATGGAAGTCACACATTTTGATTATATTTTTAGACTAACAAAAGCCATTTAAAACATGCATTTATTCAAGTCTATTTGGAGCTTAAAAGTTACACAACAGGCTTTTTATCATTTGGAATCTTGAGTTTTTCAAATGAGAGAGAGACTAAACCAAACGAGTGACATAATCAAGCATTTTCTCTGGTGTAAATTAGCTAACAGTGCTAAAAGAGGAGCAAATACCTTACATAACTAACATTTGTGTCTCACACAAACTGTAAAAATGCATAATTTCTCACTGGTTTTGTTGAAGATGAAGGGCTCACATGAATATAAGCCACACCAACTAGATTTAGATAAGAATAGTTTATGTCATGTCCCTTTCAAAGCCAGCACACTAAAGGTATTTAAGATCTTTTGCAATATTGAGATGTGTCAAAAAAACAGAACAGGCCACTGACATAAGGACATTTACACCTACTGTACACTGACTGCGAGACAACTTCGGGACACGTGCGAGTTTCTACACTAGCTCCAGGTAGGGTGACCACCTCAAAAACTCCAAAAAGTGGGACACGTTTGGGATTTGGTGGGACACAGTAGGACAAACTCGACAAATGATAGAATTTTGTATAATAAACCTGTTTTGAACTGAATATATTGTTTTTAACTAAAATAAACAGAGATCATATATACAGATGCATATATATTTTGACATATAAAGTTTTCTGAATAATACATTAATAGCCTACATAATTGTCTTATTTATTGAAATATTAGGCTATTTAGAACAGGTAGTTGTTTTTGGTTTAAGATAGGCCTAATTGTTTGCATTGATTAAGAAGTTTCTTGCTGTTGAGCCTATTTTTGATGAGCTTTGCGTGTGGCCTGTTGTTTTGCACAAACTGTCTCCTTCAGTGTTCAGACTCATGAGTGTGTTTCAGTGATTGTACCTGCTGCAAATTCTCCTTTCTTTGCCTCGCTGGAGATTGTTTCGTCTCCTCACACGTGTTTGCCTTTCTCCTTCGCTGTTTCCGCTAAGACTGAACTTGAGTTTTCATCGCAAATGCTGGGCGGACCAGCGGCACGCAGACTCTTTATTGACGTGTGGTGTTGCTTATCACACGAACGCGCACGAACAGAGATCAGACAGATGCCCGAATTCACGTTCATACGCCGCTATAAGTGTTATATTCGTTGTGTTCGATCACCATTGAAAAAGCAGGACACGGCAGTGATATGCTGGACGCGGGCCACAAGCCTAAAAAGCAGGACAGTACAACCAAAAGCGGGACAGGTGGTCAACCTAGCTCCAGGTCACTGCGGTTCATATTTGCCCAAAGCCACGCAGAGTCACGTGGATTCCAACCAGAATAATCATTTTATGACTTGACAGTAGTATCAGACTGCAGCCACTTCCTGGAAAAATAAACTCTAAGGATTCTTGTGGAGTGCAGCAGAGAGCGGAGAACAGTGCATGGGTCACATGTCCGAGCGCAGAGAGGTTTCTTTAATGTGCGCGGTTATAAAAGTGAAACAACAACAACAATGATGAAAAACCAGTGACTTAAAGCAGATTTATAAACGTCACAGGAGAGCGGAGGTTGATTAGAGGTACGGAACTGTTACACTGACGCATTGTGAACGTAAAATAAAACAAAATGTTTAAAGTGTAACAAACAGTGCCATGTTCTACAGTCTAATAAAATTGCTTCTCACTTCATTTAAGGAGCAGGTGCATTGAAGATGATGTGTAATGCTCGTACAAAAATAATCTCTCACTTTGACTACGTGCACAAAGCGTTACATTTATTTACGTGGATGATGCAAAGTTTCTTCTTTATTTGACATTTATGAGTAACTGTCACAAGGCAGATGTACCAGATGTTGGTAAAGGTTCTCGTGCATCAGGTGAACCTCACCATGATACTCCCTGACAAATAGTCCTAACTGGGCTGGGCAATATTGTATGATAAAAATCGAATCATGAGCTCATCTCTGTGACAATCTGCTTTTTTGGTGAAATCGTCATAACTGATTTCTCTTTTTTCTGTTTGCTGTATCTGTCTGTTCAAATACATAGACAATTTTTTCAAGCTTATTGCTTTTAGTCTCAGAGTTGCCAAATCCAAGTCTTTACAGCAACTTTGGGATTCTTTTTAAGCCTCTTTTGGACTGTGCTTTTGTTCATAAAAGAAATTGATTTTAGCAGTTTTTCAGGTTTGATGTATGGAAATACTGTACATCAATTTATATGACTGAAACATGGATTTTTAGCATGTTTTATGTGTTCATTATAATGTAAGAAAAAGACATACATGTGTTTTCCAGCAAAATGTATATTTATTAACTTTTTATTGAAGGGCTGAGTTTGCTTGTCTTTCTCTGAAAATCTGGCAACACTGGTCAGCTTTTTACAGCTGGATTTAGCTGTTGATAGTGAGTTGTATTTACCTCAAAGACAATAGAAAAAGAAACCGGTCTACAAGAATCATGATAAAATCAAAATCCGTGATCTGGCTCCAAAAAAAATTGTGAAGTAAATTTTTTGCCATATCGCCCACCCCTAGTCCTGACAGAGTCGCAGTGACGCACGGACAAAAGGAGAGAAACGACAAAAAATATCTCTTACGAAAATGTAACTTGTGTAGTTTTGTAGAAGGCTTTAGTCGACTTTCTTTGGTCGATCGCAGCCCTTCGAAAACGTTATGTTATGTGCATTTTCCAATAGAAAAAAATATACAAACTGCCAGCTCCTAAAACTTGTATATCAAATAAAAATTGCATGTAAAGTTTATATAAATATATATTTAATGTAGCTTAATGCTATCAGCCTATACTACTGATACTACAAAGAAAAGGTTACGGTCACGAGTTTGTTTATGCTTCTGTTGCACCTTTACTGAAATGTGGCTACTTTCACCTCTTCTATAATGCTCACATCGCTGACACTCAAGCGCACCCAGCACACAAAGGCTAATGTTAAAAAGCAGGATAAAAGCTGTGTAACTGAGAGACAGACATTTTCCAAAGACCAACACTGGCCGCTGAACAAAGCCTCTATACTCTCCTCACTTTCATGTTAAATTGCAGCGTCCCTCTCTCTCTCTCTCTCTCTCTCGCCGTCTGCTCCTCTTCTCAAACATAAAGGTGTTTTCTTACCGTGGAGTTGAAGCGCAGGTGGCAAATGTTGCAGGAGATTATTTGCTTTTTCTTCAGAGGTTGAGGGACGCCAAATGTGTGGTTGATCACCGCTTTCTGCACTGGATCCATCTGAGGAAAAACGATTGAAGCAAGACTATTATTACAAAGCATAAGGGCTAAACAAACATTATGAGAACGTGCTGCATTGTGTTAATTTATAGAGTTCATAAAGGTGCATTGGTAGTGCTAAATGGAAAATACAATGTAACCAATATGATACATTCAGTGCTAGTGGTATGTAAAGCCACTGCAGACTGAATATATGTTATAGTGATCAAATCTAATGTGGGTGTTGTTAATTTGCCTCTACACAAATAAAATAAATTGAAATCTGATTTACGTGGTACGCTGTAAAGACTTGTTAAATTTACTTGAATCTTTCCTTGTTAATTCACAAATATTTTAAAATTTTGTAAGGAAGTTATAACATGAGTATAATACAGCCAGTCGCAGGTCTATCAGACTGAAAACAGCGTTCAGTCTTGATCTTCGAAAACGCTGTCAGAAGACAACTTTGAAGCTTTCAATATAGATCACTCTGAAGAATGAGGGATTACACCATCTATTATTCATAAAGTATTTGACCATACAATTGCACAATAATCCAATTGAGACAAAACTGAATTTGAATAACACATGGAGTCATTTGTTTTTTGTTTGTTTCAGAGGCCACACTGTTATCTGATTGTCCCAAGACTGTTACCATCCTTCAAACACCCCCCTGAGCATCTTCACTTTCTTGTTTCTTGGTCTTAAGAGTCTTTCACACCAAGCAGAGGGTCGCCTGTCTGAACCAATTGGGCAACTTTTGACGACAGGGGGCCTTTGGTGGGAATGGGACTGTCGGGACTCAAGTTGTGTCCCCGCAAATGCAGCTGTTTGATGGGGTGCTACTATACAATCAGACAAAAATGTGAGGAAAAACAAATGACTTTTGAACAGTATCAGCAAGCATGGATTGTTGTTGTTTACCCAGGTTCAAGCGGTTTACCCGGTTCAACTTAAACACGAGTTTTACTTTAAGGTTGAAAGTACGGAAAGAATGACTATTATTTGGTTGAGGAAAACAAAGATGGAGGAGTAATGAAGACTGGATGTGGGGGAAATAGAAGTTGAGCTTAATCTGAGTGAGGTATAAGATTAGAAACATCTTTTCTCAGTCAGAGTTCGACAACAACTCGCCAACAACTTACTTTTTGTTACTTTTGTCAGCTTACATCAGCGCCCAATCTGAATTTTTCGGCGACTGGTTTGGATTGTGTTTGTGTGAATGTTCTTTACATAGGTGCGCCCTAAAAAGACTTGAACAGACGCTGCGTCGCTCCACTGTACTGACGACGACTGGGGTTGTGTTGGTGTGAAAGAGTCCAGAGCCCTGTACTATGAACGTCGCTAAACTAATCCTGGATAAGTTTCTCTTACCCAGGTTGACTAACCCAGATATGAGCCACTCTGGATAAGCTGTCCTACGAAACGAGTTCACAACTCGGTTTGTTAACCCTGGATTTTCTCAATGAAGCCGTGCGCGTTCACGAAGCAGAGGCGGGGTTAGTGCAAACTGACCAATCAGAACACCCTAGCTGCGCTCTTCAAACACGAGGAAACGTCAATCATGAAGCGATCTAAGTAAAGGAAACGCGCTGCAGCTTTAAGTATGCGCGTAAGAAGTTACGCTGCAGAGTTCATTTAATGGTCGTGTATGGACAGACTAAAGCACTTGTGCAGGCATCACCAAACATTTAATAGATCGACTGCTAGTGTCTTTAGACAAGTCTTTTGTCTGAGTCAAAGTGATGCGTACAATCCACAGCCAAATGTGCACAAAGTGCAGACATTCAGTATTTCTGACAATGCAAGCGTTTATTAATCATCAGACAGACAGCTTTTCTTAAGTCTTACTGTTACATAAGATCTCTTGTCTCCTCTTATAAACAGGTTATGTGCGCATCGCATATAAAAGAAAACGCTGTGATTTCGCATTTCCTCATTTCTCCGCGCTCTTTCTCATCTCTCTCTCCCCCCTCTCTTCGCAAACGCCTAAATTCTCGTCTCTGATTGGCCAGCACCTCGTCTTTTTAACTTATTCTGGAACTTTCCGTCGGAGCAGGTTATGAGTTTGCCGCATGTTGCCATGGAGATCTGCCCCGATAGGAAGTGATCCAGTTTCGTAGGACCGCCAGACAGGTTTAACCCAAAACTTACCCCGCTAAACACCAAATCTAGCTTCGTACAGGGCTCTGATGTGTATTGTTTTGGTCCAGTTACACTCTTGAGTAACCCTGATTTGGAATAGCTGCAGATTGTAGCTAAAGTTGAATTGTGAGATTTTGCAATAGTGACCAGCTATATTTCATGCCGTCATTGAAAAGTGAGATATTCCGAACAACTGAACCACAGATACTACACAACTTAAATAAATAAAGTAGCAATGTCATTATAGTTCTCCAAATCCCCTGTGAGCGATAAAGCTAATGCCGTTTCCATTGCACTCTCGTCTGCGGTCTAAAGCGTTGTAATTAAACAGGTGGGAACAGTGACAAATCCAGCCTAATCCAGGGAGTCAACTGTACACAATGTGTTTCAATCAGGAGGCGAGCCCGCGTCACAGAGCCTCTATAAAGCCCTCGCAGCTCACCATAAGCTAATCAAAGCCCATTCAGATCACATACAAATGACTCCAAATGGAACAGATGGGGCCACTGTGACACCGAATAAAAGGCAGCATTTTTCAACCCATATTTTTCCATCGCAATCAGCCCCAGTCACGAAAAGCAGCTTATGTAATAGTAATAAGTGTCGTTTGATTTGGTTTCAATACGGATAAATGAGGGAGGTGCAGTGAATAGATCGGCTTTGGCACTTGTGACATGACGGGAAAGAATGTCAGACTTTTAGAGCTTAGATAAAGGGAAAATATAAAAATGAACCAGTGAAGGGATTATATAAATACAGAATATGAGTGCAACATATTGATTTTCAGTACAGGCAACACTTAGATAACAACTTACACACAATGAGAAATGGAATTTAAATACAGCACACACACAAAAAATGAATAAGTAAAATCTAGAAAATGCAGAGCCCATGTTTAAACTTCATTTTGTTGACATTTTAGAGCTATAGGTTTTAATATCTCATTTAGTGCTTGAGCAAACTATATTTAATGAAAAGAAAGATAAAATAAAATGAATTAGATACAAATTTGTATTTATTTGTATCTAAGTTTGTTGATTTAAGCTTAGGCTTAGAATGGCAATTTTACAAAAACTTAAGCAAAAACCTTCAAAATCTTGCTTAGTCAAGGTTTATAAAGTATCGTGTGTAGGAGGACAAGCATTTTTGAAAAATTCCATTGAACTCGATGGAGGAAATGGAATAAATTCAACAATAAAACAAATTTTATGAGCTGATTTGCCTTAAATTAAAATCAATTAATCAGCCAATTAAAATAACTTAATATCATCCTGCCTTAATATCATTCTGCCTTGTATGTATTCAGGTTGAAAGTCCGCACTATATTTATTAATGTTCCGTTTGTTCATCAAACTCCACTAACATGCTGATCCCACCACATGCAGCTTCGCTCAAATCACTCTGCATGGATTGCATTTTGATCAGATTATGAAAAGTTCGTAGTTTTACATAAAGTTTCTTTGATATTTGGACACAGCAGACTGGACAGAAACATGCTTTTGAATTCATTCTTGTAACAGATTAAATTATTCTCAGCAGAGGAGAAAACACATATAAACTGTTGTGATTGGGCAGTGGCAGATCTAGAGGGGGCAACGCCACCTTCACCTAACTACTGGTCACTCCTCTGGCCACCCCAGTGTCTTTGTTTTCATGTAAAAACTTAACTGGAATAGGCATTTTAAGTTTATGTTAAGTGTCTTTGTTTCCTCTAAGCATCACCTTTCTTTAAGCACTTTAATTCATGCTTTGGCTTGCATGCATGTAAGCAGTTTTGTTAATTTTTTGTAGATGATTTTACAAACGAAATATCCACATAAACTATAATGATACAAGAGCAAAGTGTTATGTCCCCTCCCCGGCCACCAATTTTGTGCCACCCTTGTAAGATCATGGCCACCCACAGAAACATTTCTAGACCCCACTGATCTGGTCGCAGCAACTTTTGGAGCGGACTGTGGTGGAGCGACTGCGTGTAATGGATGGTGTGTAAGTTCATCTTTGTTGTAGTTAGCATTGTTTTAACTGTGTTAGCATATCCGTCTCGCACAGAAGCTAAAATTAATTATTTCTGTATAAATCTGACAATCATTTGTTTATATTCAAAATAGTAATTAGTAAGTATATCCTGTTAGCGCTAGCATTTAGACACAAACACGACTCTTTATAAGGCCTACACAAAATGTGCTTTGGCGAAAAAATCTCCTGATTTGTAAAGTCTTCAACATGTTTTCTGAAACATTTACCACAACTCACTGCTCTTTATTAATTTTGACTGATTATGAAAACTCCATAGAATTGAACTGAACAGGAAATACTCAGAAGTTAGCTATTTTCAATATAAAAAGCCAACTGATGTTCTGCGCACAAGATTTTTCATATGAGACAATGTTCAATCGAAACTGTCATGTGACCGCTCCTGTTTGTCTCAGCAGAAGACGAGATTAAACTTTATGTCTTAGAAATGTCCTGGTGTCATGTCGCCAGGGAAAATCCACACTGGTCAGAAGCCCGGCTGTCCTTCACATAACGACCCATTGAAGCCTATAGTTAAAGTGTGTCTGCGGCGCGGATTTGGCAGGGCTTAAATGGTTTTAGTGCTGGAGCATCCGTGTGGAGCTGAGCCGTCATTACAGAGCCCACATTCCTCACTGACAGCTGACTTCACCAGAGCAGTATCACGTTTAACTATCACCTTGGACCAGCACCAGTCTGGCACTGGTCCTGAGGCGGATAGAGTTACTCTTTCATGGGCAAAGCACAATGCACCACTCTCTGCACGATTGGGACAAAGATACTCGGAGGTTTTGGTGGGAAGTTTGGTTGGACTTTAGTGTTTTTAATATTCAACTATGACCTGCATTTTGTCTTAGGTCAAGCAAAGTGATATATGCAGACAAGACCAAAACATAGGAGTGGGCAATTTGGGAAACTAATTAATTTCTCCTCCATATTGATTTGATTAGATTGTATTTTCCACTTTAAAAACAAAATAAAAATGGTTCAAACCAGATGCATTCACAACAGAAGTTGCATCTCAATTCAAAAAACACACCTAAATAATTGACAGTTTGACTGAATTGTCATCTCTCATCTTGCAATTAAATGCGCAGCCGTACCATATGTTTTCTTCATCTGACCAGCACCATGAAGCTCATCTGAAGTCTACGTGACCTGATGCATACGTTGTAGTTTCTAAATTCACCATCTCGGGCTACAGGTTCTTTCTGATAAGTTTCAGTAAATTGGAAAATTCCAAACTCAAATCTGCAGTTCATTTTTCATGAACTGAACTCAAAATATGAAACATTTCCTAAAGACACAAGGCAGGAGCCATTTCTTCTAAATTTTGTTCAACAAATGTGTCCAAATCTGTCTTGATCAGGTGTGGCACATCAAGATTATTAGTATCTCACAGGTGCCGTAGTCTGCCACAATAAAAGGACACTCTAAAATGTTCAGTTTTAGCACATACACAACAATGGCAAAGACATAAGAATTATGGAACTAGCATGCTGACCGCAGGACTGTTTTAAGAGCTGTTGTTCTGCTTCTTCAATGTTCATATTCACATTTAACTGGATGTACTGCAAACACAATGCTAATGCTACAGGTCAGTAGCTGTAGCATACATTCAGGGCTCATTTATCAAGCAATTTGCTAAAATGCAAATCTGCTTGGTAGCAGAGAGAGTTCAGGCTTCTCATAAAGACATCAAAGGTTCGTGGTTGCACCAAGTCACAATCTCATGATCTCTCTGTGTGGAGTTTGCATGTTCTTCCTGTTTCACTGTGGGTTTCTCCAGGTACTCCGGTTTAATTCCATCTTCAAAAACATGAATGCTTAGATTATTTGGGCATCACTTCACGAGCGGTAGAGAATTAATGCTAATATGCAAAATAGTTAACAACTCTATCAGAAGAGCAAAAACTTGTATGCAAATGATTTATATGACTCACACAAACACTCAAAAAACATAATCTCAGATTGTAAATATCAGTTTGATGGAAACTGTAGATTTTTCAGAACTAAATTGGATGCAATAGCACATGAATATTATATTACTTTTTGTATTCTAGCAATTGAACACCTGGATTGTTACGTATATATGTAAAAAAAATAAAAGTATTTAGTTTGGACCTATGTGCTTTGCAATGAAAGACAAAGCCAATATGTTGTTATAGCATTTTTGATGACACAGTGTTAAAGTTACAGGTCATAGCATAAACATAAGACTCACTAATTGAGTCTGTCTCTTTTCCTTTCCTTCCATTCACCTCACAGAAACCCTCCGAACGACACACAAACGGTTTAGTTCAGCGCTGACTCTATTTGTGCTGCCACAGTTGGGCTTTCTTCTCTCACAAACCAGCCCAAAGCTCTCCTCAGATCTCTCCACACACAGAAGGCACTGCCAGGTCGTTGCCTTTGGTGCAGGGGCCGAGCTGTTTACCACACATTCCTCTACGCCAAGTGTGCGGCTGAATACAAACAGATACTTTAGCCTCCCTGGTGGACCTATACAACCTTCTCCGGGGACAACCATTGCTCCGGCTGCTTTATTTCGGTCTTTTCTACACAGTTTGGAGCATCCTCTTGGGACAGACCTGCTTCTCCCAGTGGACAGAGTGAAAGTGAGCCTTTGTACCCCGCACACGGCTGCTTGTTTTAGCGGTCATAGAATGAGCTCATTGTGTGTCGACGGACGACTTCATGGACTCCAGTAAAACCACCTTTTGTCTGAGCGTCTGACCTTGCCTTGTCAAAGAGGTGCAGTCAGGAGTTATCTATGAGCCGGAGGGGAAACTGGATAATCACTCTACTGAATCTGATTTGGGGTTTGCTCAGATCATTGCAATCTGATCAAAATCACAATTTCAGATTGCATCATTGCGAAACTATGGCCCTGTTTGCAATAAATTATTGTTTCAAGATGAAAATATCAATATCCATAGGCTTGAGAAGTGTATTAACTCTTTCCGTGCCAATGAGTAAAATATCTGTCATTGCACGTCCAACCGTAGCCTGCCAATGACGTCTATTTCAGTCATGGTCCTTTTGTTCTAGGCGGCGATAGAGGCTCTCTGATGCATGTGCTGACAATGTGTACAGTTAACTGATGCAGTTTCACAGATTCACCAGCAAAGGGGGTGTAGTATGAGTACAAAGACCCAGAGAAGTCATATCTGTGTTTACTGCTTCAAGAGGTTTGGCTTTCTTTTCAAAAGATTACAGGCAAAACATCCTGAACTAAAAACATTGTTGAGCAGGTTTAGAGCAGATATTTGATCCTTAAAAAGAAGTAAAGACAATCCTCCTGGACTATAGGACTCTGAGGAGAACGGCACATGCAGCTAGTCTCGATAGGGAGAAACTAAACTTCTTCTTCCATGAGCAATCCAAAAAGTGTCAGAGTGAGTAAAACTACTGTGTTTCTTCATATTTGGAGGGTAAATATAATTTATGCCCCAAGAAAGAGGCTAAATTTATAGAATGTGCATCAGAAAGTAGAAAAAGTACTCTGCTGGCTCCTCGCTGTAACACAGCTTTTGTTGGTTTAAAGAGGAAAAAGACACTCGTCCATATTGTTTAATGTAAACCTTGTATTTTTTTATACTGAAGACAATGATTTCATTGTTATTTTTTCACCATCAGAGGAAAATAACATGACATGAAGTTTGATTTAGAAATAGATGTTATCTCAAAAGTTTCTCGTCAAACGCTGAAATCTAATGAAAACAAGGAATTTCAAATGTCTATAAAAAGGGAGATTAATGTAGACTAAACTTTTTTTTTTTTTTCAAAAAATGAAAGTTGACACTTGTAGGTCTCATTTGATAAGCATGTCATTATTCCAGTTGCACAGAGTTTTTTTGTGAATATTGTTTAAAATTTGCAAAAAGGCCTGGCAGGAAGGAAAAGTCAAAGCGAGAACAGGCCTGGCAGAGAAAGAGTTGAGATGGCGGATCGTATGCTGACTCGCAGCCATGTATGAGAATGTGGTGACCGTGGTGAGAAGATGCCAGTCTAACTAGCATCAAGTGAATATTTTGTCAGTAGGTCTAGACCAAACCAGTCCAAGAAGAGTGACAGTTGAACTAACTTTGTTAATGAGTCTGCTGTGAGTGGACGCGGACACATCGCAGCAGCAGAGATGGGCTGTAGCCTAAGAAAACTTTTATTGGATACAATAGAGTTTTGGTATTAACTTATAGCCAGAGCCGCATGCAACACAGCTTTGCTGCTCATGTCAGGCCATGCGTGCATACTCTGCATATTTACAAAATAAAGCAAATCTCGGGATAGTTGGGACCAATCACAGCAGGGAAGACTGTGACACTGATTAGAAAAAAGGACAAACTATTACATGTTGTCATTGGATTTGATGTTTCTAAAACATAGGAAATTGAATTGAACATACATTAGAGGCAGAACTTAAAATGCATGTGACAGGTTTTCAGTAAAACATAGTGAACATGATTATACTGATTTTTTTACTAAACACCTTGCTTGTTTGATGAGATTTAAAATTGTCTTATGTCCAGCCAATATGACGTACAGCAGGCTATTCAAATGGCGGCCCGGGGGCCAATTGCGGCCCACAAAGCAGAATGTTTTGTCCCAGCATGATGAAAGAGGCCATGGACCAGATCGTATTGCTTGATATGGTGATTTTGTAGTTCTTAGAGCCCTATGTTAAAGATGGCTCTTTTATTCAGTAGCGTATGCATCATTTCATCCAGATTCTGTTATTCCATTTACACTGTTTCTTGACATATCTTGATTTAGTCTTGGCTCAAAATTATGTCGTCAGCTGTGGCTTGCATCTGATATTGTATAATTCAAATGTAGGCTAGGTTCAGTCTTGGAACTCTGTCTAAAACAATAAAAAATATAGGAAATAGAGTAATCATTTGTGAATATTGAATGTGAAAAACCATTTGTTTAGTTTTGTAATCCGTCCCTCTGACCACAACCCTCCAAAAAATCTGGCCCACTGGTAAATATAATTGAATAGCCTTGATGTAAGTAGTAAAGTAATTGCACAACTGTTACCTAGCAACACATTATATATTGGCCAAAATCACATAAATGACACAGAAGTTAAATTTGACAAATGGTAATCTCTTGAAGCACTTTCATTTTGCTAATCTCCAGTTGTATGTCAATTGTTTTTGCATTTTGGGTGCAAGTGCAGGGATTTGTTTTCCAGAGCTTTTGTCTATTTCTTCATAATTTGCAACTTTACTAATGTAAAACTATAATCAATAACTACCCTAAGCACCACCACACTTGACTTTAGAAGCATAAATTCAGTCTCCACCTTTAAATCCCCTCACCATCCTTACTTTTAGCAAATGAAACTTAACGCGATACAATTACCATTTAAAAGCACTTCTTCTCTTCTGACCACACTCAGACTTTTTGTGTAGCGGGAAAGGGCTGTGTGAAGGAGTTACCGCGGGAAACGGGAGGACATTTAGCTTCGGAGACAGGTGCATTCATCTTCCCCTCTCGGTGCAGACGTGCGGGACAGCGTGTGCCTTATCGGAGCGCGGACAACCCGGGGCTTTTCTCTGTGATTTATGCTACATCTGCTGCTGCTTCTACCGCCTCTGCTGCGTTATGGGGGCTAATCATCTCCTCGCGGGACCATTTGATTACTTATTTCTGCGCTTTTCATAATTTGTGGGGGATTCTGGCGGCGCGAGATTGCGTGTCGTACTGAGAAACGCCAATAAGAACCACGGAAAAGCTCGGCGAGAGAGAGGCGGCTATACCATTTCCAATTAACCGAAGGAAATTTTTGTAATAAGAAGTGAAATTGGGTTTGACGCCGGATAATTTGAAACCAAACACAGGTTTAGTTAGGCAAATATAATAACAATAATTGTGGGAGTAAATGAAAACCCATCAGTGAAATAATTGTGTTTGTGGAAATGGTGTTTTAATATGCTGCATTGAAGGAAATAATTATCTGAGTCTTTGTGAGCAGCTACTTTACACCTACTGTTTTATTCTCGCTGTATTGAAATTGATCTTTTCCACAGACACAACTTTTAAAGGTGCACTGTGTGACTTTTCTGGTAGAAACTCTGCCCTCTGAATTCATGGTGATGTTTTGTTTAGTCTAGAATGTTTTCTAGTAGCAGCAGAATTAAGCATATCTACATTTTTTTCACTCATTGCTAAAAACACCATGAAAAACATGTTTTAACATTGAGCAGACGCCTCTCCACAGATCTGACTTTTAGCTTGGTCTGGTAGTGTCGCATGCTTGTCTAAGTATTTTTTGTAGAAATACATTTTTAATTAACTAATTCCCATTGGATATAAAAAGATTTTATACTTTTATTTGGTTACCGTCTTTGACCAACCTTGTCTCACAGAAATGCATTTCTGTGCATGTCCTGGGTTCAATTTCCAGGCAACCCAGGCCCTTTCTATGTGGAGTTTGCATGTTCTCCCCATGCATAGGTTTCTGGATATTCGAGTTTCCCTACCACTAAAACATGTCCAATAACATTAATTCCTCCTCCCTCCTCTGCAAAAGAGATTTTGAGACTCAGTGGGACTTTCCTGGTTAAATAAAAGTCAATTCAAACAAGACTACTCAACTACTACTCAACACATTGCATACGCCGTGTCATAAACACATCAGAGAAGGAAAATATAAAGGAGAATGTGTTGAATTGACAGGATATTTACTGTACTTACATTTGCAGCAAGGTACTGTGCTTTCCAACCTGGGGTAGGCCTACAGGGAGCACTAGTGTATGCATGTAATTACCAAGGAGTACTTGGAATTACTTCAGACTTAAGAGAAAAGGAAATTTAATATTAGCTGGATTTAAATATTTTATTTATGGTGAATTTTATAATAATAGCAATTGATAATATTACACTAATTTACAGAAAACCCAATATCAATCTGTACTCTGAGTGTGAGACAAAGATTAAGAAGTACTCTGGACAAAAAAGGTTGGGAATCACTGACCTAAGGCAAGGTCCAGACTTTTATCTTGTCTCTTTATGGTACGCCATTGTAAAAGTCATCATAAGAAAGTACTGCACTGCTTCTAAACTCATCATGAAGACTCAGAATGCTTTAGGGAAGTGAGCAAAACATGTGACTACTTAAAATCAAAAAGCTCTGTTTGTTTCTGTTTTTAAGACGGTAAAAATCAGACACAGCTCTTTTAAAAGTACATTCTCCATACGTCCCTTAATGCAAAAGTTTTTGCTAGAGACTCACTGACCCCGCCTGGGCTCACAAAAGCTGCAAAGTTTGAAAAGAATTGTTCTAAATTCAGTTTTCAGCGCGGCCTCCAGAATCCCCCTCAGAGCCGCTCAGGTGATGCACTGACCCTGAACAGTAGGTGGGCAAAAAAATAAACTTATTCATAAAACCGTGATAAATAAAAGGCAGAGTATAGAGCCAACTTCAGCAGAGCCAGGCTGTCAAACGTCTGTGTGGTCTCTGGATCCTCTTCTACAGCTCCCATTACTCCTTTTTAAGATGTGTGGGCAAGAAGAAAACCTCAACCTTACGTTTCCTTTACAAATCAAGAGAAAAGGAGACTTATTTTTGCTCTGGTTGGTGAAGACAGCAGCTCATATACAGCCAGATCAAAGGAGCGGGACGTGAATGCTCTTGAACAACGACAACGGAGAAGTACAGGATCAAACGAACAAAGAATTTAATGCGAGGAGCTGAAGAGAATAAGCTTATGCGCTGTTCTCACTTGTACACAAACAGCATTATAATTACAAGAACAAGCGCGCAGAATTAATCAGCAAATTGTGACAAGTCGGCTTCAGCATTAGAGTATTTGTATTTTAAAGGATGTCAATAAGTTTCATTCACGCTTGTTTGGTGAATATTGTCAAGAAAGACTCTTCCCTTTAACGGTTAAAACACTCTGAATTTCTCAGATGTGTGACGCATGAAAATATGAGCTTCTGCATTGTTTTTAAATCTACTAATCAACACTTTTCTTGATTGCTATTACTGCATTGGCACTGTAATTGTACTTCTTTAGTTTTTAGTCGATTATTCAGTCGACCAAAATGTTGTTAGTTAATTAAATATTTTGTTTAGATTATACAGCTTTATTGCAACAACAGCAGAAATGAAAAGTTGTAATTAGAGAGTGTAAGATTTAGAGTTGAATCCTTTTGATAAAGTTTCAATAGTACATTTGAGCACAAATAGTTGTGTTTTGCATGAACTCTGCTGCAGTTGTAATCTTCTGATTGCATTTTACAGATCATATCATAAATTATATAGTTTTGTGAGTTTTAGCTGCACCCCTTTTATTTGACTAATTGATTGACAGGACTTTTAGTCAATCAAGAGTTTCTTTGGTCGAGTACAGCTCTAACTGTAACCTTAGCATGTTGGGAGAAATTTAGATTTGTTTTGTAAAGTTTTTGGAAAGTTAGGGTTTAGGGTTAGGGTTCCATGAACTCCAGTGCAGTTGTAGTTGTTTTAAAGCAGCTTCGGCGCAGTACATGGTCAAATAAGGATGCACCAATCCAATACTGGGAACATTTCTGGCAAAATGTCCTGGATCCGGTATCGGCACCATGATTTCAGTTGTTGTGCCTTTAATTGGACATAATGAGACTAATTTACAGGCTGATGATGATCCAGAACACCTCATAATGTTTATTCACATTAAGTTGTGACTTACACTGTAAATAATAGTTACACAACACTATATGAACAAATGTCTTATGTTTTGATAAGGAGAAAAAAAAAGTATTTCAGTCCTTCAGGTTGATATTGGGTATCGACGTTTAAAGCTAAAGTATTGAGAAAGAATTGGTATCGGGACAGAAAAGGCTGGACGCGCATCATAGATCAATACATTAAAATATTGAATAACTTAAAGAGCTTTTTCTTGGTCGACTTCAGTCCCACCAAACATGTCTTCACAGAGATTAATCATTTTCTGCCATACTGTGGAAGCAAACAGGGAAGCTCATTCAAGGCGAATATTAAGTGTACATTTTGAAGATGCAAGCCTCTTTACTGTAATTACAGTTTTTTATATTTTAAATCCAACAAAGACATGGTTTAGTTCTCTCTCTGTCTCTGTCTTTCTCTTTCTCTCTCTTTCTAATATTTGTTATTAAAGGTAAAAATTCACAACAATGCTTGTTATAACAAAAACAATGACATACTAATCACCAATAAACTATTTGTCATTAATAGTATACTTTGCATCTAATTATTGTCCCTATACAGTAAGTGTTTAGTCATCGTATTCAACATTAACAGTACTGTTGTAAAGTTGTTTGACAGGTGGACTACTAAAAAATAATAATCGCCAATGACAACAAGAATAATTCAACATCTTAAACTAGACCAGAACTAAAGCAGGACTCAACTGTGTGGACTAAACCCAGAATCAAACTGAAAATCCCAAAGTAAACCTTGTGTGGAGAGACGAGCTGGCGCTGGTCTGTGAGGAACTTTGGTATGTCTGAGTGACACATATGCAGCAGAAGCCAGAAGTTTACAGGACGGGTATCACGCCTCACAAAGGATTATAGAAACACAGACTGCTCCGGCCAAACGCAGCTTCACAAGGACACAGACGTACCTGTTTCTCCAAGACGATTTTATCCAACAATGCTAACAGCTGCGGGCTAAATGCTAGCTAGAGGCTAACGTGATGCTAGCTCCGTCTGGCGTATTTAACATCTACAGAACAGTATGTTTACTTTTCTTTGATAACACCACTTCAACAACATCCATTAAGACTTGGCAGTGACTCCACCTAAAATAGTTGTGCTCAAAATACACTTAAATAACCATGAAGTGTCTTAAAAGAGCGAGAAAGTTGCCGTTCCCAATGAATTCTTATGTAGGCTATCTTTAACCATGAATTTCACAGCAAGTCTTGCATTATTTTCCAATTATAGATATTTTTCTCTTCCTTCAAGATCCTTCAAACCAGTTTTGAAATGTAAGTAGACACATAGAAACACATTTAGGGTTGGGCAATACTGAAAAAAAAAATTCCTATCTTGATCTTGAACGATATTCTGTCAGTCCGAGGTATTAAAAGCTGTCTTCAAATTTGTTCTTTGGGGTTTATTTATGTGACAAATGTGAAATTTTGTCAAACAATTCACAAAAATGCAACATTCTCCAATTATACCTCCACTTTCCTGTTTCATAAAGCACTTTAACTTACTTAATGTACAAATTTTGATACATTTAAGACTGCCTTGTCCATTTGAAAGTACACAGCATAACTTATTTCTTTTTTAATGTTCCTTAGCTTTTTAGTAGATTTTTTACTGCTAGCTTTACTTTCATTTAATTTACAACACATTCCAGTCAAAGCCAAAAACCTCTCATTGAACACAAGCAGGTGGTTTGGTAACAAAGCCAGACGGATTCTCTCGATATTAAAATAAAGTAAATTCATGCTGCTATAGAACCGCAATAAGAGCAATTTTGTCAACATTAGTTTGTGAATTCATAGATTGAGTCCTTACAAATGATAAAATCCACTAAGAATTCTTTTCCTACACAAAAACGACCTGCTTTGTTTACTTTCAGTGCTCTTCAAAGACAACTTGCCTGCCGCAGAGACCGTCTGTCAGAGCAGTGGGCATCGCAGTTCCACCTCAAACCTTTAGATCCTGGGCCAGCTTCAGAGGCAGCAGAACCTCACTGGAGTTTGGATTATGTATGTATTTTAGGTCCAAAACTAGAGAAAAAAGCCCCATGAACCAAAATAACCAGGAACTCCTCGGTGTGAGATGACTTTTCTGTAGTAAGAGTCTTAGTTTGGCTGAGATTATTTATTTATGGTGATGGTTGGTAAGTTCTAATTGAACCGAATTATAAACACAGCATTTTTGTTTTTGCTCCCGTTTTTATGAGCTGAAGTCAGTGTTTCAATTTAGAATTTTAACAAAGCAAATTACAAAATAAAGCTGATTATTTATATTTGATTTACATTTCATCATGTCTATAACAGTATTCTTATGACTTTGACTGAACTCTGGCTAAGGCTCCGCCCTCTTTCTCTTCCCTCTCTGCTGCTACAGACAGACGCACACAGAGAAGAAGGAGCACGTCTGTCCTACTTTTTACCAGGTTATAGATAGGCTCAAATCTCCCTTTGTGGATGTATTTTAAATTATGTTTAAGTGTGAAAAACGATGTCCGCGACTCGCGTATATTTGACTGTATTTTCTTGCACTAATTTTTTAAATGTTTAGTACTATTTATTTTCGTCAATACTTGTACTATCAATATGTAAATACTAAGACAGAGTTCAGACTGTTTACTGTCTGATTACGTGCTCTACAAGTCTACATGTGGAGCAGACTTTTTTGCTAGCTGCTCAAAGATACGCTACTAAGACTGCGAGACTGTTCTTTACATGTGCAAACAACATTGTGACAAGAGATCTCGTTCCATCCATAGTGTTTAATGTTCCATTTTCGCACACAGCACAATGATACAGACGAGACAAGATTGGAGAGAGTTTATACAGTAATGTTGACCTGTACTGAATGTTCATTTGTCCAGCATACGTCATCTCCAAAGACCTTTTATATCCAAATGGAGTTACTGCATTTATTGTGCAGAAATTATTTTCTCCATTTTGTAAATGCCAGTGGACTTCAACATCTATGTTTTTGTGAAAGTATTTTTGCTGCTGTCAAATGTGTGTTCCAACCGTTATTTCCAACGCAGCTTATGAGTAATACAGTTGAAGTTGAGATTTACACAAAAGATTCAGCAATACACCCATGGCTGGACTAATGTGTGACTCTGGAAACATATCAGAGATGGGACCAAATCAAGGAGAGACAAGCCTTTAAGTCAATTGATTTTTATCATTCATCCCATTTAAAATGCAAGAGGGACATGTTTCAGTTTGTAAATGTAAAAATACAACATTCATTTTTGAGGAGAAGCAACAAGACATCTCAAGTGACAAAGCTCCAAGTCCAACTTAAGTCCCAAATTACTGACTTTCAAATCCATGAGTCCCAAGCCTCATGTCAAAATAGTGACTCAAGTCCAAGTCACGACTTTTAACCATATTACACAATTTTTTACTGCAGTTTGTTTTTATGTGGCAACCCAAATGGAGGAGCACATGCTGCTTTCAACTGATTTTAATTCAAATTTGCCCTTTGAACAAAATCATAATATTAAAACACTAATCACAATGAAATATTTTCTCCAAATCATGTCTTACAACTAGTTTTCAAATGAATCCTGCATGCTTCAAAAAACAAATTATTTTGACCAGTGTTGCACTATTGGTACAGTACTTGAAGCTTTCTGCAGCTTACCATTGTTTTTGGGTTGATTTAGTCAAATTTTAAACAATTTACGCTCCATTTAAGGTTTAAAATAGTCCGAGCTGTGATCTGGTGGCAATTGAAGAGCCAAATATTAAGTGATGTGAAAAGCTTGAGAAACACTGATTTACACTGTTTCTGAACCACAGATACAGAGTAAAAGACAATAAAGTGGACTCACCGTGTTGAAGTTGGGGAAGAGACTGAGCGGAGAGGATCCATTCAACCTGAAGGGCAGAAGGTGCTTTATGTCCAGTTGAGGCTGCAGCGGTCGTCCCGGGACAGGCAGCGAGGCCAGGAGGGGGTTGCCCTGTGCCGACGTACCTACAACACACGGAGACACAAGCCTAACATGAGCAACGAGGATGGGAAGTGATCAAAAACAGAATATTGAAATCTTTTGGAAAGCCATGGTTTGTTCTTGTGAGACTTGACAAAATTGAAAACATAATGAATTTGCAACCCATGTAATCAAATCATGACAAAACAGAATCGTCCCTATACATAATGGCTACACACACACACACGGGACACACTGGAGCTAAAATAGTCGAAGCTGGTCAAGTGTAAAACCCTCACAGAACCACAGACTTTGATATATTTACCACTGGAGGCAGCATTGCACCTTCCAAAAAAAACCCCAAAAACCTGGCAAACAGCCGAATGTGTTAGTGCATCTTTGTGCTGCTGGGATGATGTTATTTATGGCCCTTTTCAAATCAAATTTGCTCTTACCACACATGCTACTTTGCTCTGGCCTTCAACACAAGTAAATAAATATGAACGCAACAAACATAATGAATGAGACGTTTTTTTTTCTATTTTGACTTACTTTGATAGTCCTTGTGGTAAATATGTATTATGGTTTTTTGACAAATATGTCTTTTTTTCTCTTCCTCCTCTCTCTCACTCACTCTCTCCCTGTTCTCTTTCTCTTGCTCATCTTTTTTCCCCATCTCTCTTTTTCTCTCTCTTTCTCTCTTCCTCTCCCTCTTCCCCTCTCTCTTTCTCTCACACTCTCCACACTCTCTCTCATCTCTCTTTCTCTCCTCTTTCTCTCTCGCTCTAATCTCTCTCCACTCTCTCCCTCTCTTTTTCTTTCCTCCTCCTCTCTCTCTCCTCTTTTCTCTTCCTCTCTTTCTTTCCATTTTCTCTCTCTCCTTCTCTCTTCTCTTTTTCTCTCTGCTCTTACTCTCTTTCTCTCCTCTTTTTCTCTCCCTCTCTCTCCCTTTTTCTTCCTCTCTTTCTACTCTCCCTCTCTTTCTTTCCCTTTTCTCTCTCTCCCTTCTCTCTTCTCTTTCTCTCTTCTCTTACTCTCTCTCTTCTCTCTCTCTCCTCTTTTTCTCTTCCTCTCTCCCTTTTTCTCTTCCTCTCTTTCTACTCTCCCTTTCTTTCTCCCCTCTTTCTTTCTTTCCTCTTCCCCTCTCTCTCCTCTTTTTCTCTCTCTCTCCTCTCTGTCTCTTCCTCTCTTTCCCCTCTCCCTCTCTTTCTTTCCCTTTTCTCTCTTCTCTTTTTCTCTTTGCTCTTACTCTCTCTCTCTCTCTCTCTCCTCTTTTTCTCTCCCTCTCTTTCTCCCCTCTCTCTTTCTTTCCTCTTCCCCTCTCTCTCTTCTCTTTCTCTCTGTCTCCTCTTTTTCTCTTCCTCTCTGTCTCCTCTCCCTCTATTTTCCTCTTTCTCTTCCCCATTTCTCTCTCTCTCTTCTCTAAACTTACTCTCTCCTCTTTTTCTCTCCCTCTCTTTCTTTCCTCTTTCCCTCTCCCTCTCTCTCCTCTTTCTCTGCAATCTTAAATATATTCGTGTTCACTTCTTTTTAATGAAAAATAACCTGTCACACGCATAAGTAACTTTCCCGGAAGAGGAAAACATACACTTCCAGCCTTAAATCTCTACACACTACTGTTCCACACTACGGCATTAAACACATCCATGCATTTGTCCATTCCAGATGTTTTTATCACTTAAAACAACAGGCTACATTCTGTAACAGTTTAACCTTTAACTTGGTCTAATGCCATATTGTGGAACATTCTGCAAAAAGCAATAACACTTTACATATAGGCAGGACAGTGTCTCTCCTCTCTCTCTCTCCACTTCTTTCTCTTCTCTCACACTATTCATGCTGCCTCTCTCCTCTTTATCTCTTCTTTTTTTCTCTCATCCTCCTCTCTTTTTCTTTCCTCTTCCTCATCCTCTCTCTCTTCTCTTTCTCTCTCTCTTCTCTTTCTTTCTCCCTTTCCTCTCTTTCGTTCTTTCTTTCATCTTTCTCTTCATTCTCTCTCTTCTCTTTCTCTCTCCTATTTTATCTCCCTGTCTCTCTTTCCTCTTTCTCTCTCTCCAATTTCATTCCTCTTCTCTTTCCGTCTCTCTTCTTGCTTTCTCTCTTCTCTCTCTCTCTCCTCTCTCTCTTTCCCTCTCTCATATTTTATCTGCCCCTCTCTCTTTCCTTTTTTTCTTTCTTTCCTCTTTCTCTCTCTCCTCCTTTCTCTCCTCCTCTCTCTCTTCTCTTTCTGTCTCCCTCCCTCTCTCTTTATTTTCTCCTTCACTTCTCCTTCATTTCTCCTCCTTCCTTCTCTCTCCTTCACTCTCTTTCTCTCTCTCTCTCTCTGAAATCTTAAATATAATCATGTTCACTGTGTTTTAATGAAAAATAACTTCATTAAAACACTAACTCATAAGTAACTTTCCACTACTAGGCTAAATCTCTTTAAACACATTCTTGCATTTTTCAATTCCAATTGTTTTTATCACTTAAAACAACAAGGTTTAATGCCATATTGTGGAACATTCTGCACAAAGCAATAACACTTCCGTAGAGACAGAACGGTGACAAACCTTCCTTGCATACATAATTAATACAAGACACTGTAAAGTAAACCTTAGTGTGCTTGGCTTAGTTAATTTCATTGATCAATAACAGCTTAATTATACGTATGTTTAATAAGCAATCAAACCATTCATGAAGAAACAGGGCTTTACGTCTCACCCTTTCACCTCTATTACTGACGCCAACCCCCGCGGGACTCTCACACCTGACTATTACCTACACACTCGCCCCGGGACACATCATTTAATTACTGATTTATTGGCCGAGGAAAGGGGCTCGTGTGAGGGAAAGACGAACGATATCGGATTTCAAATGGACCAGGGATGACGGGATTTCTAATTTTCCGGCCGGCTGCGTTTCAGTGGAGCTTATCTCGGGACCGGGATCAATCATCTATGTCAGCGCCGGGTCACCGTGGACGCCCCCCTATCCCAAAAAAAAAAATGTACCTTTCTACAATACAGTAATGGAAAGAGAGGGAGAAATCCTATAGTGAAAAAGCAATCATTGACCTTAACAACAACAATCTTGGATACACAGCGAAGGTCAGAAGTTCTGTCTTTTTTTTGGTCATTTTTTTCAGGGTTGCCATAGTGAACTAGTGCCATGGCGACAGAGCAGATGTCAAGTGACTCCAGGTCAAAATACCTATTGATTTCACATTAGAGAAATTTGCTTGTCGTGTCAGAAAAGCAGCTACTAAGCAATGCAAAAATGCAAATGCAAAACGTGTAGAAAAGTAGAACAAAAGCTGGAAAAAGAGTTAAAAGGCAATAAATACTTTACCAACAATATCACTCCGAAATGCCTAAAAGACACAGAACTTCTCAAGCATTTGAATAGGTTGTTTAAAATGGTTTAACGCAGGAGTGTCAAACTAGGATCTAAAGTGGCCCTAGAGATGGGCAATATATCAAATTTAGGATAATATCATGAATGCTGGTTTGAAGAGATGCAAAAATTGAATATCGAGTATATTGGCTATAGCTGTGATGCCCAACCCGTCAATTGCGATCAGTGGAAGTCGATCCCAAAAGCCCCGTCTGTTTATGCAAACTTGCAGGCTGAACAAGCGCACACTCACTCATTGGTGTCTTATCAACAAAATGTGTGTTAGAATTTGAATTTCTTTTTTTTTTAATACATCAAAATCATGTTTACCTGCAATTCATCTTCTCTGTGTATTTGCAAAGAACATAAAAACCTATGATCATGTGGTCTTAAAGTTCAGTTTGGGTCTGATATTGGTCTGATCATTGAAAAGCTGGTTTTTGGAAAAATTGGCGTTCTTTTAGTCAAGTAATCGATCACTAGGGCGACTTCACCCTATTTGTTTTATAATGAAGCTTCAACAAACTTGTTTAGAGACATGTTTGAACAACTTTTTGTTAAATTGATATAATATCGTCTGAATTTTGCAATCAAAATACAGGGAAAAATTCATGAGATATCCATTTTTGAAACTATTGCTCAGTGGTTCCCAAGATGATTTCTGATTAGTATTGATAGTGGCCCCCAGATAAAAGCACGTAGCAGTCCCAAAATACACTCCAGCCTGTATGGATAAATGGAAAAATAAATGTTTATATTGCTGAGTTGTGACTATGAAAACTCTGACTCCGACTGATTTGGCCTGAGATCCATTTGAGTTTGACACACCTGGTTTAACAGGAACAACTTGGCACAACTGACACTAAAAATGCCAAATTTGACTTGGTGCGTATCGGTTCTGTGATATAGGCTGTGTGCATCTTCCAACAAGAACAAAACAGTCACAGCACATGAACTTTTGTGCTATAATTTAACACCTGGTTTGGTTTGGTAGAATTTTTCGATACTGGTTCAGAAAGCCTCAGAATAGAAAAGAGAGGAAAAAAATGAAATATTTCTAAGCATTTGGTGGAGCTTCCCTTTTCATTCTGAACAATATTAGAGTATATTTCTGTTATCAGTAAGTGAGCGATGCGAAGGTGTGAGTGTCAGAAAGCTGCAATAATATGTAAGTGTTGAGGTGCTGCTGTAAAAACGGTGCAGGTGTTGGCGGAGGTCAGAGTATCTGAAGTAAGAGAGATCAGAGCAGCTGGGTTTTTGGGCTGTGCTATCATATTGTGTCACAGGGTTCTAACAAAAAATATGGCAAAATCATTTGTGCACAGGTACGTTTATTTGCCAAAATCCAAAGTGCCAAAGCGATCTTTACAGTGACAAAAAGTGCTCAAAATAATCTTCTGAACAAATTTGAACTTCATTTCAACTATGAGTCCCCTTTAATGTTCACTTTAGCATGCACCAATATTTTCTGCACTGTAACCTTGGTGCGCCTCCTTGCTAGTCCCACTAAGCCAAATGCATACATGCAAAAAATGCAAAAAAAAATACATTAAACATATTTAGTGTCCTTTCATTACAACAAGCATTATTAATAAACATAGTTATTGAAATTACGCTAAAGGAGACCTATTGTGTTTTAGTAAAAAACTAGAATACCTGCAGGGAAGTGATTTACATTTTGTTCTTTATGAAACACAAAATTTACCCGGCGTTAACTTTAACTTTTTTTTACTTTACTACAGCAAAACTGATAAGCCTCCCCTAAAACTTTACCTTTACAAGCTGCACATTTTAACTTCTTGTTTTTAATGCTGTAAAGTAGCTTTGTGACACTTTTGAAAGTTACATTATTTAACTGGAATTTCTTGTGTGGGCGGGGATAGGTGGTAGGTGAGGTCGGGGATAATGAGCAGTGGAGCATCAGCTGCAGGACAATACAAGACCACTCAAACATCAAACCAAATACAACTGTGAGCGACATGAAGCAAACAGGCAAATCAAATATCCTAACTCGTTCAAGTCTTGGCGGGTTTGTAACAGAGGAAATAAAGAAAAAAAGTGCTACAAGTGCAAACGGCGCATATGGATGAGGAAACAGGGAGCTTGTAGAATAAATTGAGTGTGTTTGGCGTGAGAATGGACTTGGCAGCCTTCTATATATTTTTATAATTTATAATGGCTCAATCACCTGCTGCCTCCGGTTTAGGCACAATAGTCATTAGCTGTGGTTGGACTGAAGGGGTCTCTGTGTGTGTATAATGTATGTTAACTATTATTATTAATAAGATCATGTATCAGAGGTGCAAAAGTAGTGTCCTTTTGAAATAAATGATCGGACATTTGAGCAGAACCCATAGCTATAAGGATAGGACCTTGACCACAATTTAACTGTTACACATTATGAAAAAATCTTGCATTGTGTTGTTGACCAAATTAATCTATAGTCTTTTCTTGCACAATGTATAGGTTCTGCTGTTGCCATTGTGTGTGCATCTCTCTCTTCTTAATTCCACATTTGAATGAATCCAGCTGATTGCAAATTTTTTGCAACAACTTTCACAATGTACACACAAATAAAGTCGTAACTCAGAGACACATATTCAGCCACAGATGACGACAGGCCCGACTGAAAATCAGAGTAAAAACAAGTTCTGATTAAAATATCACACAGACATTTAGCCTAAATTTGTGTAACCGTTTCCTGAGCAGTCTGTCTCTGATTGCGGCTGCTTGTCCTGAAGAGACGTTTAAGCCTAATTGCTTCAAATGTTATGTGCTTTGATTTAAATGGCACTGAAGCACTTGTAATCAAAGGGCTTTTGCCACTAGATTATCTGACTTCACGGTCATCTCGTCTTATGGACTCTTGTCTGTTTTACCACAGGACACACGTTTAAACTCGACTCCTGACTGACATAGGCTTTCAAATGTGTAAAATCTATGTCACCCGTCGAGTTTAACCTGTGAAAATATCGCAATTCAGCAATATTGACGATTACAAATGTGAAATCTTTTATTTTTTTCTAAGTTTTGACGACTATTATGAAATCAAACTTCATGAAGAAAAAAAATTGTAATTGTACTTAATTTAGTTCCCAACATTATACATTTTTCATAGACTGATGGACAGAACTTCAGCTTCTAAATTTGTATTTTTTGTATTCTCATGGCAGGTTGGCAAATGACTGAAGTATTTTTAAAGCTGTATCCCTGTAGTTTTAGCTTCTGATGATCAAGAACTTCTGATCAAAGTGACAACTTTCTCCACACAAAAAGATAAACAGACTTTAATTTCCGCCAAATTTAATTTTGGTAAATATAAGGATTGGTAAAGCTGCTGTTTACAGATGAGACCTGAATGACACTAGATTTGGCATATTTTGGGTTTTGACAATTCTTGTACAAAAAGCTGAAAGTCCTTGAGGTAAAAAGGAGTTTAGGAATCCAAAATTACTCCAAAAAAAAAAAAAAAGTAGGTCCCATTTAAATTTTGGGGAATTTTGTCATTGAAAGCTGAGTCTTATTCATTTCAGAAGGCTGATATGACTCTAAAAGCGAACACACGGTATTTTATCTTTAACATTTCCAGGTGATTCATATATATATTTTTTTCAGATATTGAACAAGAAATCAATAAAAAGTGGGCCACCAGATTAAAGCATTAACCTAACAACTTGACATTATGTAACAGCCTTTCCTCATTGAACACAGCGCAGGACACATGGTCAATCTTTGTCTGAATTATTTAACCACAGAACATGTCCAAACTTGAATCCTGATCTAACATGTGTTTATTGAAATGATTCTTCTCTCTGTGCAACACTGAGATGAGATAGATGTATATTTGATCTGAAAACAGCGCGGGACACGTGGGCGGTCTGACCATATGTTCCTCCGCCCTGGACCCTCGCCCGCTGCGCCTCGAGTGGGCTTTGGGAGGCTGTCTGACGGGCTCGTGTGGAGACGCCGCGGCCTTTACAGACACGTGGGAGATGCAGCGCTCTTGGCAGGGCGATCAGAGAGAAGCCGAGCATGCTGGGAGGAGGACAGTTAACTGCTATCGCACTTCCCACCTCTCAGAGACTCCCCAGGCAGTTTATTAAATCAGGGTTTGGATAGCTGCCGGCGAGCTTCTTCGATAAAGCCGCTACACGGGAAAGGCGAGTTTGGACCGAAATGAGGTGGAGAAATGCGGAGGATGGTGCAGGAAAAGCATGACACAGCAGCATATTGGCGTTAAGTAGTTCAAGAGGTTTAAAGGAAGGCAGCAGAGTGGAGACTGTAATAATCAACAAACTGCACCGTCAGCTGTCTTATGTAATAACAAAATCAATCTACGGCAAACTCAACCAGACAGTCCTTCAATGTCCAGGTCTTTTTATTTATTCTAATAGATTATTTGCTTTGCTTTTACGTTGTGATGTTTCAATAGGACGTCCTACTTGTACGTGCCAGCAAACACGGTATACAAGTAATTTTACTATGTTCCTCCTAAAAGTACATCCACTGTTGCAAAGGAAATTACACAGGTGAAATAATCAAACCCATGATAATGGTATAAATATTGCTAAAGAGATACTCAAATCAAGTCTGGATGATTTATGGCCACAGTGCAAAAAAAATCTTAGTGATCTAGCGATGACATCACAAGTTAGGGATCATCAGTGTTTTCTGTCTCTAGAGGTAAGAATAGTATCTCACAGACAGAACTCCAGCTGTGTGTTATTTGTTTTTGCTACCTCAAAATCTAATTTGGCATAAAATGTGCCTTTAAGTCTAATGTCCACTCCATGGAGTGTGCAATTAAGATTTAGATGCAACACATCTATTTGCAATACCTGAGGAATATATAACTTATGACAGTTGCAGTCCAGTTTATAGTAAAGTATGTATATGTAAAAAGGATGGACGGGCTCTCGTGGGCCCAGATCTTGCGAAATCAAATGTTATACTGTGGCACACATAAAGAACTCATGTCTGAATGTCTTAAGGTTCAGTTTTATCTGTAAAACGTCTCTCCAATATACACTTGTAGAGTAATTGACAGAAACGTCTGAAATCTTCTCATTTTATTTGGAAATAGTCCTATTGTAAAATATTATGTTAGTGCAGTCACCAGAGTTTTACCAGTTACCTGCAAACACTAGCAGACAGCTAACAGTGTTTGGGTTGTAAAAGTTACTCAAAGAAAGGAAAGTAAGATCTTGTTCACAGCTGCTCTTTGCACTGCTTCTACAATATACAGTGCCACATAGAAACCACAGGCTTCATACAAACTAGTACTGTTTTTTTCTGAAAGAGAACTTATATATATAATAATAAAATAAAGAAAATATGTTATATTAAATGTAAAGTATGAATGAATTTTTCTTTGCCCGTTCAAAATACAGCTTAATTTATGACAACCATTTCAGTAATAAATCAAATTTGAATGTTTTAGTCTCACACAAAACACTTAACAAAGCAAAACAAAAAAAGGCTAATTAATCAATGAGTACAAATCAGCCTTTATCTACTGTTTCCATCTAAACAATAAGGTGTTAGCTCATTATATACACTGAGATTTCATGCCCAGCGACGGTCATAATGTACAATAATGTAACAATAATAGTAAATGTGTTACTATAATGACAGCAGTGGCACAAACCAAACTCCAAACCCTTTTCAACAGCACAGCAGCACACTTTATAAGAGCAGCCTGTGTTGGACTCACGTCAGGTGCTGGAGCTCTGATGTGAGAAAGATGGTTCATTTGAGCCCGAGGCCGGAGCTAACCTCCTTCTATCAGACTGCGTCATTTTCCACTCGCTGCGCCTTCATTTGTGCAAATGTGACCACGAAACACGCATGTTTCCACGCACGGGAACGTCCACTTTACCTGGCACACGACCCTGACACCCATGACTCTGTAGTATCTGAATATGGTAACTGGAAGACTGATGTAGAAATTTGAAATGTATTATTCATTTTGCTTCCTTTTTTTTTGTATCTGAACTGATTAGCAATAAACTAGTGTCAAAAGGAACATCATTATGTAGGAATTATTAATTTACATTTTGTGCTATCATCAATAACATAAATCATCATTTCATCAAAATCGGGTGAAAACATGAAAAAGGTCCATTGATTTTCAGTAAAATTATATATTTTAACTGTAAAAGAGCTGATTTTATTTGCGTTTTTAAAATGTGGCTATGCATGCTGTTAATTGTTTTTTTTTTGTAATTTCAAGTAAATACAGGTAGTAGTGGTGAAAACAACACTTTTCTGATTACTCAAACACAAATCAATCCAAATATCACTTTAAAAAACAATGACAATAAAACACTGTAAACTGTGAAATGAAAGATGTACTATGTTCCCTCTATCGGAATGTAATTTTCTTGATACAATTATTAAATCAAGTAAACAAATTCCCTGTTTGGCCGCCACTTTTTGCATGCTGTCTGTCATGCCATCGTGCCTGGAAATCAACGTAATAAAAACATCGCGATTTCTGTAGCGTGAATGACAGATTAATTAGCAATCAGGAGACTACATTTTGCGGTAAAACAGACGACCAACAGCTCCTTTGTTTCATCTGCATCACGCAATAAACTAATCTGATTGCCGGTACGATGTAGATTTGATCTGAAACGGCGGTGGTGACCAGACCCACTCTTCACAGTTTGCTGAAGCGTGGTTCTGGATCACAGGCAACCATTTTGTACCAGACGCACACTTTGTACCTTTAGCTTTACTTCTTTACATGATTTTATCCGCTTTGAAATTTGAAATAAACGCAAAACCCCCTTACAGATTTCAACCAAGCACATGATTGTAAAATGAGATTATTACTATTTCAAAGCAGTAGATATCTGATGAAGCTAGTTCCGACAGCTAACTGTTAGCTTAAAATGGCGATACATAAGTGTGGCGTTTTGGGTTTTCTATTGGCAAACTTTTATCAGATAGCTACATTTATAACATATCAAATATAAAAAATAATACTAACACAGGTACGAATTGGGCAATGACAGTAGCTAACATGTTAGCTTGTCTGTCTTGTGTAGGAATCTCAAATAGATATATGAAAGCCTGAATCGTAGAGACTAACTGCAGCTAAACAGGAAGTGCACTGCCAAGAAAAGTGGGTGGAATAAGGTGAATAGAACTCTTTAAAATCTATGTTTATATGCAGTCATTTGAAGTATGTTGTTTGTGATCCAAGTATCCGGCTGTATGTTTAGTTTGGTCTATTTGGTTGACTTTGCTGCAGGACTGAAGTGTCGTTGTGATGTGGGCTGAGTTTCCTCCTCCTCAGGCCAACAGCTCAGTCCTGACTCAGACTTACAAAAGACTCAGCGTCAAAGCACGTCAAGTGAGCAAGAGGCCATGTTCACAAACATTATCATGAAGGGAACGCTTTAGAATAACTTTAATATTGTTTTAAGTCCATATGACAGATTATCACATTTTCTCATTTTGACTTATCTTAGTGTGATAGTCCTTCAACCTATAGTTTGATGATTATAAATACCATAAAAACAGCCAGAAAATATGCAATATGTTTTGTGAAATCTTAAATATAATCATGTTTCTGTGTTTGACTGAAAAATGTACGTAGTCTAACATACTTTATCATATGCATTTTAAAGCTGAGGTACCCGAATTTGTTGTTTTTGCAAATTGATAAAAAATGTTGTTTCCACCAAAAATATATGGAAATGCAGGACTTTGTAACATCAGACCACTCTGTACTATCAGCAGTTAGTAATTAAGATTACTTTTTATAGAAAGTGAAAAGCAGCGCTTTGATTGGCTAAGCTTGGGTGGACAACTCCTGTTTCATTTTGCTTGTAGCATAAAGATGTTCTTTAAAAGTTGATGCAAGTAAATAAATAATAACTATGTGCAAAAGATTGAGAGAGTTGGACATATTGAAATACTTAAAGCCTGTTTTACAGTTAAAATCAGTTATCACAGCTTTAAAGAAAGATTCAAAGGATAAATGGTTAATGGACAATTGTTAGCAAAAGATTAATGGTTTAACTAAAGCAGGAGTGCCTAACCTTTTTCAGCTCATATGCTACTTTTGGTCTGAGCACAGCCCGAAGATCTACCTAAGAAATATACATAATTTTTTTAAAAATAGCAAGCAGATTTTTAGACTAGTAGGCCTATTGAAACACACTTACAGACTTTCTTTAATTAGGCTCGGGAAGCGTCTGTGGTTACCATGGAAATAATAGCAAATCCTCCATGTTTGTTGACAGTTTAGCAGAACTTCCATAGGAATACATTAGAAAAAATGATTAAAAAAGTAAACAAAACAGCCGTGGAACAGCCCAATAAACTGCTGATGAGTAGCCTGATAACACTTTATCTATCAATATATATAGACGAAGCTTTGGGATCCACTGCGATCGACGGGTTGGGCACAACTGAACTAAAAGATTGGGTTAGGGGTTAAAATGTGTATGATTTATGTTTTTTTTTTCTTGTTTTTTTTTATTCTGTTAAAGACAGACCCATTGCGACCATTAAGCTCAAATATGCACAATATGTTAAAAAGTGCTTGAATTAAGTTAAATTAATCTTGATTTAAGCATATTTGAATTTCATGCAATAAGAATAATAATAAGCTAGAAGTTGGTAATTTTCTTTTTCTTATTTCAGGTAAATTTTATATTTTATGCTCATACATACTCATAATCTTATAGTGTAATAATAAAAGACTGCAAAAAATCACAGCACAACAAACCTTTCTACAGCTTTTCCCCCACACTCCACGCTCCTGAAGTGTATCCAAGCCAAAAACCCAAACATGATTTTTCAATAACACCGTCCACTCACACATCCCAGCAGATAATGGCCCCTCATATCCACACGCACAGACCCTCCCCTGCTGCTCCTTCTCCAGCTATTACCGAATTAGCTCCACTTGCCTTTAGCGCCCCTCTGCGATCCTCCTGTCATCACTTACGTTTCTGACAAATTGCCTTTTCGCACATCTAAATGCCCGTTCGCCCTGCCCACGTGAGGTCTCAAAACGCTGGAAAAACCCAAAGGAGGGCAGAGGAAGTGAAGACAAAACCCACATTCATGCTATTTGCAGCGCTGTGTAATTATATGGGAAAGATTCTGGCGCGGTAGGCTAAAGCAGCTTGCATGTTTTTTTTGTTTTTTTTTTCTTTGCCCAGGCCTGTTGTTGTTGAAACTGTCAAAATCTGGCAACCACTCAGCTCCATGGCATTAAATGTGGACTACAGGTGGGCTGCAGAGGGAAGAAGGAAAAAAAACTGCACACAGGATGGTAGCTATTGTGTTTTCGTGCATTCAAACCGGTTAAAAGCGGCGTTATGAAAGAATCGTGAGCAGGTGTCAATCTAGATGTAGAATGTGTATTTAAGCGCTATTCTGTGAAAGCTTTCAAACGGAAGAAAAACATGGTGTGTGGTGTTACGCAATTGTATGTTTTGCATTGTAGATCTGTTCGAACTGCAAATCAGTCGTGAAAAGGGTTACAATAGAAGAAAGAAGACAACATAATAAAAATGACGCTTATGCCAGGGCTATTCAACTGACTTTTCTCGAAGACCATGGCCTCTGGGCTGGAGAGTTGCTCAAAAATATCACCACTTTTGACTAAATTTAGGGTTGCGTCAAATAACCACAGCATTATATCTGTTTCAGTGATGAAAATAACACTGCTATGGTCTATGTTTGATTTTGAAGGCTTCACAAAACTTACAAACAGTGCTGAACCACAATTAAACAAGGATCAAATAAGAAAAATAAGAAAATCTCAGGATTAAACCAGGACTAAACTAGCACCAAACAAGGTCTAAAGCAGGATTAACCAGAACAATAGGACCAAACAAGGTCTAAAGCAGGATTAACAGAACTAAACTAGGACCAAACAAGGTCTAAAGCACATGTGTCAAACTCAAGGCCCAGGGGCCAGATGCGGCCCTCCACCTCATTTCATGCGGCCCTCAAGGTCTAAAAAGGTTTACTTAAGGTTTTAATTTTAAATAATACCATGGAGTAAATTGGGTCTCTAATGAAATTATTTGTCTAAAACTTAAAGAGTAAGTCATTTTTCAGACTAATGCAGATGTCGATTCAGTAATTGTGACTTCAAATAAGTACACAATGATCAAATACAACCATTATTTGTAGTACGTCACAGATTAGTAAGGTTAATTTTAGTTACAACCGGCCCTTTGAGGACAACCCCGATGCCAATGTGGCCCTTTGTCAAAAGAGTTCGACACCCCTGGTCTAAAGGATTAACCAGAACTAAAGTAGGACCAAACAAGGTCTAAACCAGAACAAAAACAGAACCCAATCAATCGGCAAGCAAAAGAAAGTAGCTTATCTTTTTGGGAAAGTGGGTTGAGGGCCAGATCAAATCTTTGAAGGGCTGATTTGGCTACAGGGCCTTAAGAACAACAGTTAATCAGACACTGTGTCCGAATGTCCACACTCGTTCCATAACCGCTCAATCACTACATAGATACAGTCGGCATCAGAGGCCACGCCCACTAACGAACCACTGAGCGGGAAACTTAACATTGAGAGTAAAACAGAACAACAGCTGTATCTCTCACAGCTCAAAAACTACAACTGCAAATGTGGACTTAAGTAAATATATTGTGTCAAATATAGATACAGTATTAGGACATACAACAAGGCTTGGTGCGAGCTAAATGCTAATGTGATGCTAGCGCCGCCTGTTGTGCTTTAACGTCTTACTTTAACTTTCTGTTTACATTTCTGACATAACGCCAAATCAACAACCTCCATCTAAACTTGGTTGTGACTCGACTTGAATTAAATGTGCTAAAAATACACTTTACACATTTGCCAGAAATCGTCTAAAAAAGTAAAAGTTTAGTTTACCATTGCTTTAACATGGTGTTTCTCTCAGAACTTTCCCCCTCAGCTGACCATGCCACCAAATATGACGCTGTTTACTACTGTATCTATAGTTCTGCCCTGTTCAGCGGTATTCAGCTCACTATTCATCCTGTCTGACATGAAGCGCACTATTTTCAGCTGACGCAGGTCACGTGACTCTCCCGCTTGAATGATAAAAACGGTCAAAAAAAGTAGGCTACTTTTGGAATAAATACTGGTCAAATCCATCAGACACGCACATATTTATCTACTACTAAGTACTATGTTTTTTTAAACTTGGATCCCAATTTAAGCTACAACTGGAGGCTAGATAATTCAACTTTTACAGCTCAAATAAGGTAAGAAGCGAATGTTAGCATTTTTATAGCTAACAGCTTTTATTTAGGAATGTTTTGTTTATTCTCTCGACTCTACAGTGAGATTAAGCGTCTTTTTATCATCTTTTATTCAGTCATTTTGTTTTCAGTTAAAGACCTGATTTTGCATTCTGGTCTATATTGAGAATTTCTAGTGACTACTTTTCTAGATGCATTGTGGGAAATTTTAAGTGCACGACCTGCTGGACATTCGGACACCATAACATAATGGCATAACCACTGTATAGTGCACACATTCTCTATCACTAATTGTGACCATAACCATAGCAACGAATAAAACAAATTAACTATTGATAGGACGGACTAGCTAAAACTAGACTTACTAAAACTGCAATCTTGGACAACAAACCAGCTCTAGTAAACAGGTTAACATGTGTGTTAGATGTTTTTTAACAGATTTAAATACTAGAAACATGTTTGAACACCTCAGTCAAATGTATTCACCTTATTCTGTCCACTTTTTGGCTCTGCACTTCCTGATTAGCTGTGTTAAGGCTGACAATAAATATGAAGGTGACTATGAATAAAGACTATGCACAGACATTCTTTTATTAGAAAAATTCTTCTAAAAATTCTGACTGAGAGGCAAAAGTATGAAAGAACAACTGATAAAATGTGTTTTTTAGCCTCTTTTGACCTCCTGGAAGTGTTTGTTGCAAAGAAATTTTATTAACTTTTCTTTTGTCATGGAAACAGTCAGACTTTAGTTAGGAGATTTTGGACATTTCACAACAAGAGTTCACTTATTAAACAGACTAAAAATAAATTTTTAAGAAAAACAACATAAGAGCTGAACTGAGAGTCTGAGTCAGTGAAAAACTGAGAGAAACAGAAGGTTCTGAAGGCATAGATTCTATCTGAACATTCTATATATTCTTCAACGTCAAAAAATTATGTACGAGAAATATTCCGCAAACACTAAAGTCCTCCAACAAACACCACATTTTAGAAAATGGATGCCGCAGAGCCTTGAGAAAACAAATATGGAGCGTGTTTTTCCAGAAGCAAAATGGCTGAGTTTAGCGCGTCTCTTTGTAGATTAGAGGAGGATTTCCTGGTTGGTGCGGCTCACTCCTGCAGCGCGCTTTGGCCTCCTGCAGAGAAACTGTCTGAGACCTCTGATCTCAACAACCAGCTAATCAACACAGCACTTAAAAAAAACGTTTACGAGATGAAGAAGAAGCAGAACAGAGCTAAATACAGTGGGAATTGTATGCATAATAGTGATGGGTTAGGATTTTCAGTCGCTGCAGATGTGCTAATGACAATTTAATGGAAATAGTTCAAGTCACTAAAAAGATAAAGCTACAAAAAACTGAAACTGTATAAGTCTCAGCTGTACAGACAGGGCTGCACGATTTGGAAAAAAAAAAAAAACAGTGGTGGGTGAGTTGACTGGAACAATAAATAACTGCTTCAGAAAATTTCTGTGGTGAAACGGGAAAACATTGGCAATACTTCTGGCTGATTGTCGCACCACTGCAAATACATTTCACATTTACTGCAGTCTATAGGATCAAAGCTTTACACTACAAAGGCACAGTTCAAAGTCAGTTCAAAGAAGGTTTACGTGTTGAGTGAGAAGAGCATAAATGATATATACACATAACAAAATAGAAACAGAATAACGTCACCATTCATTTGTGCATTTGATGCAAGTCCGGGTAAGTGATTGGGCTTGTATCAACAAGAAGAGAGAGAAAACATTTGGTGTGCTGCTCGTAGGGGATGTTATTCTAGCCTTATCGGCACAGCAAAAAAAAAAAAAAAATAAGAGGCTAATAAGAGTTTCCTTGAGTTTCATTTCATTTGAAAAGCCTCCATCATTGAGTTCCATGAAATTGGCTCCTCATCAAACGCACATCTACACAAAAATTTCAATGATTGTGCTTCATTTGTGCTGCTTTAGTTTTTCAGATATTAACAATTCTTTTAAGGTCGTATTTGGGCAATGCAGCCTCTTAGGAAGCTTCAAAAAGCCCCAAAGCAACTCAAAATGGCGTCAGTCATTTGTGCTTTGTTTGAGCTGTTTTGTGCTGGGCATATTTTATTTTTTAGTAGTATATTTATAAAACAGATTCCTAATTTTTTGTTTGCAACAATTGTATAATGTAATTTCTGACCAGCAGTAGCGTGAGGAAATCAGACCAAAATTGCTAACATTTTAAAACACTAAAGCAGCGCAAATGCAAGTTTTTACAGCAGAAGCCAGCTTTCTGAGAGGCTGGAGCTTTTAAGCTTCCTGAGAGGCTGGAGTGCCTTAATATGACCTATAAAAGAGCTGTTAATCTTTCAAAAACTAAAGCAGCATAAACAAAACTTTTTGCAGCACAAACGGCATCGTTTTTTTGTAGATTGCATTTAATAGCGGGCTAACTTCACGGAGGTCATCATTGGGGTTGTTTAGTCAACTGTACGTGGATACTTTTTGGCTTTAATCAATCGAGGCGCCAGGACCAGTGTAGTCCAGGAATCGAGCATAAACGTTTGTGTCAGCAATCGCTGGCGTTTCTGTGAGATAACTTATTAATTTAAAAGACAAAATCCAATTCTAGGTTAATATTTGATAAAGATTCAAAGTAGTTAGTTGTAGCCAATGCATCGCTTCATCTCTGTTCACTGATTGGCTGATTGTACTTCCTGGTTTTTCGGGAGCCATCTGTAATCCTGCGATATCTGACCTAACTGGAGTGAAATTAACAATCACGAAAATCTCTAACCCCGCCGTCCTCTTCAACCCGCCCTCCTCTGATCTTTAACCCGCCCTCCTCTTTGATCTTTAACCCCGCCTCCTCCTCTGATCTTCAGCTCCGCCTCCTCCCTGATCTTAGCCCCCCTCCTCCTGATCTTCAGCCCCGCCCTCTCCTCTCTTCTTCCCTCTTTGCTGTCAGACTGCATGCTCACACAGCTCTGACGGCCCTCGCTGACTCACATCACCGCTGTTGCTGCTCATTGTGCATCTGCCACATCGTTGCCACATTATTTCACCATCTCGCCCCTCCCTTCGCTTGCCCCACATGACTTCTGCCCCGCTGCTGTCAGACCCTCATGCGGCAGGACAGTCCTCAGCATCTTTCACTCAAGGCTGCAGGACTTCCACTGGATGTCAAGATTACTGAGTTATACAATCATTTGATTTGTTCAGGTCACTGTTTTGTCAGAGTTATTTCCTTTAATCTAGTCCAAAGCCTTTTTCTTTTGTCGAAGTAACGGCTGCATCTCAGTCATACTAGTGCTTGATACATAACAATTCCTTGATACTAACTTCAAGAAAATGAATTGAAATCCTTGTTATGCTGCGGCTAGGCTAGAATAGTGAATAGTTAGTTCTCGTTCCATTCATTTTTATGGGGAATTTGCAGAGTTTGCTCAAAATAATAAATATTCAAAAATCACACAACAGAGAGTGGATTACAACTAGATAATCACTGGAGGCAAGTTCAGACCTTCACATACGAGATAAATACTTACAAAAGACTAGCAATGTGTTTATAAAACTGCATATTTTTGGTACAATGCTAAAGGCTAGCACATAAATTAACTTCAATATAAAGCAGATAATTTAATAATATACAATAAATGTCAGGCTGATTATTGTGTAAGTTAGTTTGTAGCGTTGTTTTAAAACTATTACTTCATGGAGAGATTATCATCAAATGTCAATTTCCACTCAACTGCACGTCACCTGCAGAAAGATTTGTCTAGTTGGCTGGGGAAACTTCTTTGATAAAAACAACAAAATGGGACCTTTTGATCAAATATGAACCGGTATGACAGACATCTGGCTCCTGAAGCTTGAAACTGTGTTTTTTCTAGGGTTTTGAGATCGTGCAGACAAATTTCATTCACAACATGACTTTTGTTTCGCACACTGATAAACTCTTAGCTGATAACAGCGCTGGCTAGTGTTGCTGCTACAGCTTGTGTCAGGCAACTGCGCTCTTTCTGCAATCCGGGTGCGTGCACATCTCCTGTGTTGATAAACAAATAATCCTCGATAAACATGAGTTTTCCTTGGTGAAGTATTTACCTCGCGGAAGGTGAACTGGTGTAAATGATTATCTGATTGTAATATAATTATCTTAGAATTTTCACTAATTTCATTTTAATGAATAGACAGAAAGATTATCACAATGCTAACAACGACAGATGAACATTGGAGTTTGGTGAATGGACATTATAGATGTAGTCAGGACAGTGGTCTTTACCGAAGAGATACATTAAAGAGCCCTATCGTGTTTTTTTCCAATTCTTTAGTAATAAACTAACATATGTAGATCAGCAATTTACATTTTGTTCACTATAAAACTCCAAAATGATCGAAAGCAGCTTAAAAATAGAAAGTGTTACAATAGCCAGTGACCTGAACGCAAGTAGCTTAAGATGTAACAAGCAACAGATTTTAAATGACTTATTTTTATTGTTGGAAAGTGACTCTGGACAGTTTTGCCACATGCTTTGCTTTGAATTATGACAAGTAAATACAGACAAGTGGGCGGGTGAAGTACAGGAAGCAGAGCTGTAGAGAATCAAGATGCATTTGTACACTTATCATCTGCCATGTTTTCCAAGAACATACATGAATCAATTCAAATACAACTTTGAGTAAACTACTGTAAGATGAGGGAATGTAGTTATAACAAGGTTCAACTCATTGAATTATTGATTTACATGATTTACATTTTTAAGAAGAGATCTGTGTTTGGAGGAAAATTACTTTTGTGTTGTTTTATTGCAAAAATCCGGTTCAGTCCCTTTAATAAAAATTGCAAATCAAATCACAACTCCTTCCCTTTTTAGAAAAAGTCACATTTCGATTTATTTCCTCAAGGGCACAACCTGAAAAAAGTGTTCTTAGTGCGCGGAAGTTGAAATCTACGGGTCGTATTGCAAACGTCCCAGAGAAGAGAGAGTGCATTTACATGAGAAGTGTCCGGAGAGGCAGAGCGGCGTGAACAGGGGTGCAAATGCGTTCTTCTTGGTTAAATTTACACCTCAACTCTATTTCATTTTTGCAAAAGACTAACCAACCAGCGCCGCTCCCTCCTGCTGCCCCTTCCTCACTATGAAACAACCTAATAGGCGCAATGCATACAAATGAAGTCCTGGGGCGAGAAGCTGTAACAAATTGTAAAAATTGGTCTCATGGTGGATGAAGACGCTCGCGGCCGTTATTGAGGGCGTGAAATGACAACGTACTTGTGCATGTCCGTGTGTAGTCCGCAGAGGAGGAAAAAGAGACTTCTAAAAACCAATTAGCCAAAGCTTGATCGGAAAGTTCACCGCGGGAGCCATTACCGTGCGGACCAAAAGACATTAACCACAATCAGCTTTAATTAAAGACTAGTGCCATATGTTATTCGACACCGCTCTAGCTCTTCTGCCCACACTGAAGGGCTTTGGGTGACAGCATAAAGGCCTGGATGGAGCAAGCAACATGTTGTATATATAAACACAATCTTCAAATATCAATAAATTATCATAATCCAATTGTTGTGGTCTATTGCGTCATGTGCTGGCCTTCCACAATACATATTAGGATGGAACATTATCAAAATATTATTGAATTGTTCAATAGTGGTGTTTCAGTTTAATTCTGCTGTTTGGTTCGATCCTCTTGTGTTCCTCTATAGACCTTTTTTTTTTTGTCATTTTCGTGCAGTTAGAAAAGGTTTCATTCACTGTTATTTCTCATTGTATTTCTACCTTTACATTCTTGTTTCACATAAACTCAAAAAGGACTAATTATGAGCTGTTTTAGAGATTATCTTAATAAACTCCCTAAAATCACATCAGTAATATTGTTATTTATTCAAATCTAAATCAAAAACATCAGAATTGTGCCCATGTACCAGGACAACAGAATGGACATGAATGGAATCATTAGAAGATCTACTTTTACAAAAGTTCCAACAAGAACGCTCCATTTCATGATAAGGCCTGCTGTTCCCAGAACCATCTCAACTTTGGGTGATGGAGGAGTCCCTCTTAAGCATCTATCCTTCAAAGAGTTTCAACAAACATTTGAACACTTTTAAAGAAGCTTTTCTTTGAGTCATTGCTCTTTTTGTTGTCATTGTTTATATTTTTATACTGTAAATAACCTGTGGTTTTAAAGGATTTGGCTACATACAACACATTTAAAATACATATGAGAAAGTGTCTTTTTAATAATCAAATTGCCAGCATGAGTTAAAGATTTTTGCTCCTGTTGCTCTTTTGCATGTGTATAGTTTACATATTGTTATATGAACGGTACAGCTTTATATTGTATACTAAAGTAAATGTTTTATGGGTGACTGTTTAACACTTGTCCAGGGACAGCAGATAAAAATAAGCAATTTGGGCAAATTCTAATTCTACAATTACATAAATGTTCATTAAAGTTGGGGTAACTCATTTTTTTGTTGCAACTTAGTTAACTTTAAAATTAGACTATTGACTAATGTCTGAACTGAATCAGGAGCCAAATGCTGCTCTCTGATTGGCTGAGCTTGGGTGGTCCTCTCCAGTTTCATTGTATTGTTGTAAAAATAAGTTTATAAACCATAATTGCGATCAAAATTTAATATATGTTAAGAAAAAGAAAAAGATCAGACATTATTATTATTTAGACCAAAGATTCTCAGTTGCAGCTCCCACAAAAGCCATTCATGACCTCCAAACACAAAATGTTGGCTAGTCGCTAAGTGACAATGTAGGCTTTAGTCTTACGGTTCATTTTTCAAGACAAAAGCCTCAAAGTTATTTGATATCTATCTAAATATCTATATCTACCATCTGGACTTCAAGTAATCATTTTGTGAACTCTGGCCCCCAGATTGAGAAGCACTAGTTTGGAAGATTTAAATATTTGCTCCCATTTTGGGACTTGGAAGACAAGACGAGACAAACAACCATAACACTGTCTTATAAAGTTTCAGGCTGACGAAAAACTGCTCAGGAGAACTTTTACAGCTCAGAATTAAATGTCAAAATAGATACATTAACAAAACAATGAAAAGACTTAAAGAAAAGCGCATTAGAACAACCTATTAGCTGGATTACCACTGTTAATGCCAGCATATACTTTTAAATGCTTAGTACTTAGCATCTTAAAACTTTTATTAGCTTAACATTAAAGCAAAAGAAAAGCTCTAGGATGTAACAAACTCTTATTTCCAAACCTGGGTCAGCCGTAATGATTGCGGACACGACACTTAATTATCTCACTTTGATTACTGGAGATGTCGGCAAATCCAGCTGAATTACTGCCTCATTTTTACAGCTGCGAGCATCATCATTATGCCGCAACACACCCACAGAGATAAAACTCCAAAGTGGCCAAATAAAAGTGTAATTCACAAATGTTTTATGGTCGAAAAGTGGCGCTTCGGAGAGAAAATTGCCGCGGACACATTGGGATACCGGCGCTTTATGCTGAATTGGACGTTTTAAAAGCTCCAGCCATTGACGGAGGATTGTGGACTTAGCAATTATGTTTGTTTACCTGCTTTCACACTGCTGGGCTAATGGTCAAGTAGGTAGAAAAAAAAAACCTTCAACATTTTATAAACATAACTAACTACAAGCAGACGAACAGGTGAGAAAAAAGAGGGCTAGTTTGGTGGTGTTTTGTTGCAAGTTTTGGCCTTTTGCGGCAGAGAGATAAGTTTTGTTTCATGCACAAGTTGGATAATGAGCTCAGAAAAGTTTAAAAATGCGGTGCTAGACTTGGTTTATTGTCAAAATGTATTTTTAGTGTTACAGGTTGTTGCGTAAGGCTAACCCTTATATCCACTTTTTGCAAATATAACCCATGTAGAGCAGCTTATACATTTAATTAAGTTACCTCTGTTAAGTTGCCTGAAATGACTTTACATTTCAAGGTGGCTTTGTCCAATAAAAACACAAATGCCTGTGGGAATGAGGCCAAGCGATATATATATTTTGCGTGGTTAAATATTGCAAATGATGGTGGGTAAATATCTGTAAGACCTAAAGTGTGATTGTAAGCGCTCATATTCTACCTTGTTGGAAATGAACTTGCCGTATTGTTCAGCCAAGAGATTTAGTGAACGTAGCAGAGTTTTAGGCTGCATTCACAATACACTTTTGATTCCGATCAGGATTTGTTTGCCTGGAGAGTCCGGTTCGATTGAGTAATTGTGAACACGCAAACGAACTCTTAATTCAGTCCAAAATGTCAAAATCCGGTTCGCTTGGAGAGGTCGGTCTTGGCTAAATTGGAGTAGTTTTGTTTGTGATCGCAAACAAACCGAGAGCAGAACAAGACCAGGAAGTGAACAGTGATGTGATCCACAGTGAGACGCGCATGAAGCTCAGAATTAAAAGAGATCGAGAACTTGACAGACATTTAGCAAAAACACATGAAAGTAAGAGAAGCGCAGTGGCGAATTCAGTTATAATAAATATGACCACACGACCGTAGATCACCGTTATTACCCATTTAAAAAAACAAACAAACAAACAGATGAAACCAAACAACAGAAAGTAACACTACAGCTCACAATAATGTGGTGAAAATAGTCTATATTTATCCAAGATTAAGTTTTAAAGGTAAGTGAGCAGATGACAGGTTTACTCAAATAGATAAACTTTTTGTTACGTTTTCGTCTGGGCATTTGGAACAAAATGCCCAGTCCTCCTTTCTCGTTTTCTGACACTGTGACACTTCATCTGTCTCTCACACTGGTCCCGTTAATGTGACAGAAGTTGTGGGACAGATCCATAAAACAAAAATACAAAGTCCTGCAGCAGCATGTTTGTTTTGGATGTAGCCGCTGTTAGCCGTGAAGTGGGGTGTGTTCTTTGCTGGTTGTGTAACATGTTTCTGTCCCACAGTGCCTCTACAGGTGTAAGGCAGAAGTGTCTCTACGGTGTTGGTTTGATTGGTGAAAGTGTACTGTGAACAGAACCAACTCAGTTTAGATAAAGAGACAACGTTGCAACTTTGGTTCCCAATCAAGCCGAGTCTGGTTCAGTTTCTATTGTGAACGCAGCCTAAATGTCTATACCAAGCATGCCTTTGATTGATTTTCTGTGGCCCTCAGACTTTCAGCTAGACTGCCGCAAATTGCAAAGTAATAGTTTTGAATGTACATTTTGAGAAATTCTTCTATCCTAGTCGAAATGAAACTAAAATGAATGTTTAATGCCTTATTAAAGTGCTGTAGGTCATTAAAATGAGGTCAAATGCAACATTTTGAATGAATAATCTCACAACCATGTATTATACGGCCCTCTGCTCCATACAGGTTTCAAAATGCTGCCCACTTTGAAAAACTTTGGACACCCCTGGTCTATAAGTGATGAACCCAACTCACCTCAAGAAACACATTCTAAAGGGAAAGCAATGAGTGGTGTGTGAAAGAGGAAAAAAAAAGATTTTAGTGAGGCCGCTGCAGTGACTACAGACTGGGACTGAGTACATACTGTTTCATAATACATGCACACACCTATTATCCAGTATAACAACACTCTTTTAATGACTTTGCAGCAATTAGAACCATTAAAAGAGAAACCTTGAGGAGAACCACAGTGAAGGTGAGATTATTTATTCAGTGTGGCATGATGTCGTGATTTTATTCTTACAGGGACAGTGCACAAGAAGCATTAACCAAGAGGAGAGAAAACACAAAACCCAATCAACAATCATTCAAACAAATCAATCCTTATCTATTACACTCCTATAACAACAGGCCTTTGCAGACAGAACAACATTATCTAACTTCTGCTTCTCTCGACTTGTGGTGTGTGTATCAAATCCCTGTGTTTCTGGGTCACTCTGCCTGCATAGTGTAACTGTACGAGCCGCTCACAGTCACGGCTTAAACCTGAATACCTGCAGACGCGCTCCCGTTTGATGCACAAGTCAGTGTTTGCCTCTTCTGAACTGAACTGAAAAATCCAGCTAAACTCCAGCTATTTCAAGCCAGGATCTTAAGATGTGAGTGAAATCTTTGCCTGAAGGATTTTGCTTAATCTCGACCTCTTTCTCCTCGCCGCTCCATTTGCACAAAATCTCCTGTTAAAACTATCACACGCAGATTTGACTGGTCTTAACTTTTTACAGATAACGAGATTTGGCTGACGCTCGAGGGGTAAGCAGAGTTTAACCTGGCATTAATAAGGAATGGGCTTTTTTGTTTGGGTAGAGAAATCGACAAAACATTATGACCAATGTATGATTCTACTCACTTATGACAGGTTTGACAAGAGCATTTCTGCAGCTCAGAGCGCTTTAGGCTAGTTAGATATTGACTGTAAACTTCTAAGGACATCAGAGCTTAATTATCACAATAAACAAATTAGCAAATGATCTTTGTGACACTGCCAGCTCAGCTCTTGTTCTCATATCTCATCAGTCACTCTCGCTTGTTGAAGCTTACTCAGACTGGACTTGAATTCACACAATGTCTGGGTTCATGTCTCCTCGGTCCCATGGTACTGATGGAAATAATCTTTTTCTGCGTTAAAACTCCTGCTCCCTGTCTCGTCTTTTCAAGTCTCGAGTTACTTCCATTTATTCTACAACAATCTTGACAAAAACATCCTTTGGAACACTCATTGTTGATTAATTTGTTTCATGGCATAATGTGAAAATATAAAGAAACAACTTTTTTGGGAAGAAGATTTCAGTTTAGTGGCCATGCAAGCCCGCTCAAAGTAAAAACACAAATATGTATTATTTATTTAGTGCAATAAAGATATTTAAAAGTTTGGGCAGTTACTAAATATAAATCCAACCACGACGAACTTTCTGATTTGAGTCCTCAGAGACGACTGTGATTGTGATTTTGGGCTCACCAAAATGAACTGATTTGAACTGAAAATATATTTTCACAGTAAATCCTGAATAGGGATGGGTGATGCTGACAAAAGTGAACATATCAGTATTTAAGTGTGTCTCAGAACAACAAAAATACAGTATGTTAAGAGACAGTTGCCTGTATTCAGGCTAGAACAATGTCATATATAAACTAGAATTGCTATAATCTGGTAGCATATACGTCATTGTTCTTAATGTAATTGTACATTGTTCTAATAAACTATAGTCTTAAGTCGGTTTTGACTTCAAAGCTGTAGAATTGACTTTGTTAAAGTCCATCTGACAGATTATAGTATTGGTTTGGTTTGGTGTGATAGTCCTTGTGCTAAAATTGACAAATTGACAAATAAAAGTTGAAAAGTATAGGAAGTAATTTGAGTTCTAAAACAGAATTCCTGTCATCAAAAAGAGCCAATCTACACACAACTGACACAGTTTACAAGGTATACTGTTTGTTAAATCACAATTATTGTGTGGATTTTGACCCTCTATTTACAATAAGATGGTTGTTAGGTAACAGTTGTGAAATTACCCCCTCTAGTGGACTTAGCCACGTACATTTATGATATTTTACAGTTGTATCTACTTGAGATCGCCCCACGACAAATTAACCAGTTAGTTAAAGCTAAACAGGAAGAAAAGTGGGCGGAGCAAAATATGGTGACCATAACATGCAGGTTATGGACGCATGGTGGTGGTCGGAACTTTAGTGACCAGTTTTTTAGGCAAACTGCCTCTGTTGAACTGCCCCAGGGCAGCTGGTGGGGAGGAGGTCTCACTGTGAAGCGCTTTGGGACGGTGTGTCTGTGAAAAGGACTATACAAAATAAAGAGTACTACTACTTATAAATGTTTAATGGCAAAAAGACTATAGTTATAATCTTCATATTATTTGCACTTTAAGGAAAAAACAAAATAAATGTTTATTTAGTTTCACTTTAAGTGTACATTCCAGCTCTCTTTATGTAGCATTTTTCATCCACAATTTTACTCAAATTATGTTTATTCTAAAAAACATTGACTTTGATTTTTCCTCTAATCTAAAGCAGTGTTGTTTCAGTCTCTCAATTGCATAAACATTATATTTTTCTGCTCTTGACAGTAACAGAAAACAGTCATTTAAATGCTGTCACTCCTCCAGATAGTTTATAGCGCTCTTTGATTGTTAAAGTCACAATTCTACAGTTTTCTCAGCTGAAAAACATGAAATTCTATTACAGTTCAAAACAGATGGACGGACAGCGTATTATTCGGACTCATGAACACGAAAGACAGATCAACTACAAAACAAATCTCGCTTTCTTTTTCAGCTCCATTGCAAACCCTTTCCCTCTTCCCGTTTGCTCGTAAACAGTCGATTCCTCTCCGGCGCAGTTCATTTTCTCATTCGTCACACTGTCATAAGCGCTTTCATGTCCTCGTCTGTGCGTTTCCGTGTCTCCTGTCATCAGCTGCGCGGTTAAATTTAGAAAAAAACCTTGCATTTATTCCCTCACGCCTGATTCATCACATTTCCCGGCCTCCCGAAAAAACCCGCTCCGATCTCTCTCCCAGCCATCTCTCTCTACTTCGCTTCGGATCCAATCAATTTGCAGAGACTTGTCACTTGTCAGCTGTGACGCCTGGCCGACGCACTTGATATTTATTCATGTAAAAAAGCATGTCGCGGCTAATGACACTTTTGCAAACGAGTCAATTTGCCGAGGAAATTGAGCCCGACGGCGTTCCTGTCAATCTGCCAGAATTCCCAGAACTGCCGGGGCGGATTGTGCATATGTGGAGGTGTGAAAGGGCTTTTTCTATAGACGAAGGCGGCGCAATGTGTTTCTTTTAATCAGATTGTAAACAAATGCTAATTATCGCGTTCGCAAACTCCCACAAGGACTAACGTGGGTCAGAATGCGAACGCCAACTGCATTTTTCGTTGTAGCAGAGCAAAAATATTAAAGATGTTGTGTTTGTCTGTGTATTTAGTAATAAACTCTGACAAAGGTGGATCAGTAGTTGTATTTTTGTTAATTGTAAAGCCTGAAATTTATTCCAAATGGCTGAAAAATGTAAACATGTGCATTGACTTCCTGTTCAAAGCTGCAAAAAACACAACAGTTTTAAACCCTGTATGTTGTCACTAAAGAAAATACAAGTATACAAGCACATTGCAAAAACAGGTATTTCTAGATAAGTAAAATATCTCAAAATAAAAGATTATCCTAATTGTCGGCCATTTTCACCAGGCAAGATGTTTTACTTGATGGAATATGTCACTTGATTCAAGATTCAAAAGAGGAATTATCGGTCTACGTCACTTTCTGCTCTACCTGCAGAAAGATGTGCTGTTCGTGGGAAAACTTCTTTGATTAAAACAACAAAACGTGACGAAAGCAGCTGTTTGGATCAGCTATGGACGGACGATTGGCTCCTGAAGCTTGAGACAGTGTTTTTCTCTCACCTGAATGTGACGTGCATGAGTCGTAAAGACACATTTCATTCACAAATGTTGATTTGCAGCATAGCTTTTGTTTTTGCACAATGATAAACTCTTTTCGTTCGCTTTAGTTTCTGTTATCTGCTTGTGCCCTTCCCCCATGTTGCTAAACAAATACTCCCTCAATAGATTTGTTCATATTTTAGGTCAAAATATGCACCATTAGGAAAGTCTTCTTGAAACAAGTAGAATTTGCTGCATCATATAGCTTTGCAATTAATCAAACTTCACTTTCAGTTATGATTATTTCTGTAATCGATTGCATCATTAGTACAACGTATGCTCCTCCACAGAAAGTTTATTGTTAAAGTGTAAAAAAAAAATTCTAAATCTGATCTAAACACATTGTCTTCATCTCATTAAAAAGAACCATGCACAAATCTGCACAAAGCTTATACAAATGAGACAGTTCATTATTCTGTTTTTGTTACATCTACAACATGCATTTGTGAGTTTCCATTAGAATTCCTCTGAGTCCAAATTACAGTCTCATCATTTGTGCCCACTCAATCCAAACTCAGGCAGAGACGTGCAATCAGATGTGTTTATTTGAGTGGCACAAATGAACAAGTGATCATCATCATTTAGAACAAACCAGACTTTTCTTCAATCTTTGACTCAGCAGAAGTTTGTTATGTTTGTTGAGACACACACAGACAATGCATTTTTCTCTCCAAAGCTCCATTGTTATTAAAAGTGTCTTCAATGTGCTAAAACAAGACCCTGGTTTGCATCTGTGGCATTTCCAAATGTCAGCTCCGCACTGTCCAGCTCAATAAATCTGCAAAAGGACAACGATGTTCAAATCTGGGTCGTGTAAACTTAAAGTTTATTAAGTATACTGATGCATTCTCAATCTTACATGACAAAAACTCAAGCTCAGACACTTGGGATCCAAAGCTCTAATTTTTAGCTAAACAAAAAGCAAACAAATAAACTGTGTTTGGGAAATTATTTCTACTAAAAGGCTTGTTGAACCAGCCAGCCTCTCCTACATTCTGTTTGAATGCAGAAGAGTCTACAACCAAACACAATGCAATCACTTTGTCGTCCAAAGTTAGTATGATCCAATCTCAGGTGGTCGCTTAAAAGGGTTTTTCACGCCAAGCCGAGGATCGCCCGTCTGAATTGGTCTAGCCACTTCTGCCAACAGGTGGCTCTCGTGTGTTTGGTGTGAATGGGGCTGTCGGGGGTCAGTAAGAAATAAAAATAAAACAATACACATTCAATAAAACAAGAAACATTCAGAAGCAGTGATTGATCAAGCTTGTTAAAGCAGATTATGAGGAAACAAGCAAATGAATAAATGTCCAGAGCATCCCCTGTCCTTAGACCCTCCTTCTTGGCAAGGAAAAAAAAACTAAGGGGAAGAAGAGAAACCTTGAGGAGAACCACAGTGAAAAAGAGATCCACTCCCAAGGACGAATAGGCTATAGATGTAACAAAGGCTAATGCAGATCTAATTGCAGAATTTAAGTTTGTAGAGCCAGAGTCTATTAGCAGAGGGAAATGACTCGTCTAGCAGGACCAGGGCAGGCTAATCCTGGAGAGGGAGTTGGGGTGGATGTCCAGAAAGAGGACATTATGAGGAAAACAAAGATGGAGGAGTTGCAGCGACTGCAGTACGAAGGCTGGACTGCGGCGGGAAACAGAAGTAGAGCTTAATCCATGAGGTATCACAGAGTTTGACTTGCGCAAAGCTCATTTTCGTCAAGCATTACATCACGTACAAGCCCACTCGGCGTTTGTTCACCGTTTGAATCGTGTTTGTGTGAATGCTTTTTTACATTGATGCGCCCCAAAGAGACTAGAACAGACGCTGCGTCACTCCACCCTAACAACAGCGACTGGGAGTTGTGTTGGTGTGAAAGACCCTTTACTTCGGAATTGGTTCAGTGCATGGAACTTCAGTTGGATTGTTTTTGTTCAAAATAGCTAACTTCATACAAGCATTTCCTGTTAGCGTTAGCATTTAGACACAAAAACGTACTCTTCTGATTTGTGAAGTCTTTAATGTGTTTTCTGTAAAATTCACCACAAACTCACTGTCACTGTCTAATCTTCTGAGTATTCATCTTTTTAAGCTGGTGTCGTGAAAACCTCATAGAAATGAACTTAACAGGAAGAGCTTGTAAGTACAGAAGGTAGCTATTTTGAACATAAACAAACCAACTAAAGATCCATGCACAAAGCCATTTAAGCTTGAATCCAAATCATCATTATTGTTTGAATTAAGTGCCTTTATAAAGCAAATTAAAGAATTAAGATATTTTTTTTTTGTAATTAAAGCTCTCATGTAAACAGGGACTTACCTATAACAAGCACATACCAAATGAATAATCAAAGTAAATAAGTAAACTTAAAGTAAAGTGCACTTGAAGCTTGTTAAAAACATCACTCTCAACTTCACACAACAGCTGTTCTATCTGTTCGACGCTTCACAAAAGTCCATTGGGAAAAGTGACTTATTAAAACTCCCCTGAGGGACCAATTCCTGTGTAATCCTTCTCCTTGTCATGCCACGGTCCGCCTCGTACACACATAACTGCTCTTTTTTCTCCCACTCTTTCCTATACGGTCTCATTTCTCTATAGTATCTTGTACGGGGCGCGTGCTGAGGGAAAAGCACTGCAATTTGTTTCCGGATGGCTCGGGGCCGGCGGCGTCTGGGCTTTGACAGATGGGTCTAGCCTTTGCTCAGGTTGGGTTCAGTAGTGGCGCGCTTTGCCTGACAGAACTCATTATAGTCGCTCCCCGGGAGGAAGAGGAGGAGGCAGCGACGGCAGAAGAAGTAGCTCCGTGTGGGGCTGTTACCGCGGCGATGACATGGTTAAACGCCCAGTCGAGATGAGCGAGTCGGGAGATGTGCCGGGAGCAGCTGCGGCGCTTGTACTGTTGGAGAGGTGAGAGTAGTAGTAATGTAGGAAGTAAGAGTTGTATAAATATCTGGGAAACTGTGGCCCAAGTGCCAGATGCGGCCCTAAAATTGTTTTAATCAGGCCCCCTGCATGTTTTTGATAATAAGTACAATTTACATTTCTTTTAATAGATTGACTTGGGGTTTTGTGTCTGGACTTGTGCTTGTAAAAGTGACGCAGTATAACTTTCTCAAGATGGAAAATCAAATGGATAATCCCATTGAAATAAAAAGTTAAAGCATAAATATGGAACATTCTAAATCAATATACATCACTAAATCGATATACATCTCTTTCATGCCATATATTTGACCAAAAGGAAAGTAGATTTTTAGGGATAAGCAAGTCATTTCAGAGTAAAGGCACAAACTTCCAAAAAGAAAAAAGTGCTTTTGTTTTGGGTAAAAAGTTACAGTGTACCTTTAACTGCAATGAATTTATAAGTGTTTTTCACAACTTTCTTCAAAGAGAATTAACTGTGACGTAGTTGGCATCAGAGGCCACGCCCACAATTGGACCTCTGTGGGGGAAACATAACATGAACAGTTCATCGGAATGAACAGTTTATCACTCACTGCTGAACAACTACAACAGCAAATGTGGACTTAAGGAAATACAATGTGTCAATTATGTATACCAGAAATGAATGAATGAATGATTAATACAACAAACAAACATGCTTCTCGCAAGAAAATTAAAAATGTACAGCCTAATGTGATGTTATCAATTTAGAACTTTAATAAACTTACTGTTATTTTCTACTTATTTCAAAACTAAGATATGGAAATGAATAAATGATGCAATGGTCCAAATATGTAAATATATTCAACAATGCTAATAATAACTCTAAGCGAAATACTAACATGATGTTAGCATCGCCTGGGGCCTTTTTAGGTGTTTGTTTGTTTTTTGGAGAGAACTCCACATCAACACCCTGCGTTTAAACTTCGCTCTGACTCAAGAGATAAAAATACCCAAAAGTGACTTAAAAGAGATAAAAGGGTTAGCTTCCCATAGGTCTTTGCCTACAACGCTCCCAAATATGACCTGTTGCTGACGGTAGCATGCTTGCAACAACTAACATTGCAACAGCTTTACCACCTGGTTTGTGGCCATTTTGATTCTGACTGGTACACAAAAAGTCCTGTACGTTTTTGTGAATGTGCTGCAGTGTAAGCCTGATGCATCCACCACTTTCATTTAACTTTCTGTTTGGCATTGCACCAATGGGGTTTGATTGCTCCATATGCAAAGTGTCTTTTGTCTCAAATTTTAAGTTAATATTCGACACAAAGTCAAAGGAAGAGAGCATGTACACTCTGCTATTTTAACTTGGATTGATTTCAGCCAAGACACTGCATTGCTACTGTTAGTGATTGGCTGATTTCTTGGTTTTTGGGAACAATTTGTAGCTGGAGTAAAATTAAATTGAGGAAAGGCACTTGGTTACTGCCATGTGACATACAGCTCATGCTGCAGTATGTCAACATTGCAGAGTGTCCTCTGCAATGTTCTTTACTGACACTGGATCAGTTTGACAGAAGCAATAGAGATATTTCTAGATTTTTTCGTCAGAACAACTTAAGAAGCAGCTTTCATGGCAGTTCATGTACTAGTATTTACTCCCCACGGCGAGATCTCCGCGTGGCGACTGTAAGATGGACATGTTTAAGCCTCCAGCCAATCAGAGAACAGCAGGAAGACGCCACCAGCCTATCACAAAGCAGCAGCAGGCCTGACACCTTAACAAATAGTCACAAGTGAGAGGGTATAACTGGGCTAATCAATCACACACAAGCAGAAATGATTCCGTCGTTCACAGACAGAGGAGATGAGAGCAGGTTTGAGGGTCATTTTAGCTTCTGCCGTGTCAATGACGTTCGGAGTACTTCACTGTGCACGGCCTGACCTTGTGAGATAAAAGAGCTATTATCTGACAAAGGTATGCGAGTTATGACTTTACAAAGGCAAATGAAGAGTCAAAGGAGTCAATGTACTTCAAGTTTAAAGATAATGTGAAAACCAGGGGCGTAGCAACAAATACTGGGCCCCATGTACAAACTGTGTTGATGGGCCCCTAATACATAATTCCATAGTATTAATTTTTTAGTCTATTCTATGTATTCTTCTAATCATTTTGGTTTTATTTCTAGAATATTCGTATACAGTGTATTTATTCAATTTCCACACATAATTAGTGTTGCTATTAGAGTTTATACCGGTTTCAGCAGATCAAATTTAATGCAACATAATGGTAACTTTCAAGATTTTTATTGCCATAACCGACAACAAAACAAAACATGTATAGTGTTTAGGCAAAATGAACAAAGATAAATAAAAAGATTGTTTATACACTATTTCATTTAACTAACTTGTTTTACTAATTTGTCCAAATTATGCCAAAATATGCTTAGAAAATCTTTCTGATATTTTGACACATTATGTGGATTAAGAAGTTGAGATATATATTGATAATATTTAAGTGAATATGCACATTTATTGAACTGATCATTTTGAGTCAAACCTGGATTTTTGTTCTGTGAATTGGCAATCTCTTGCTTATAATATTGCCATTTCTACCTATTATATTTGTAAATAATTTGCCAATTAATATTCCTCTTTGTTCAGCAATTTTATATATTTTTTGCTACATTTTAAAGCAGTAATGGAGCTTTCTCACAAATAAAAACATTTAGAGGAACAATCTATTTAAAGCTACTAAAAATACCTGCTTTGGGGGCCCTTCTTGTCCTGGGCCCTGGGGAAAGTGGTACCATTTACAACCCCAGTACAACAGCACTGGTAGAAGGCAAAGCAGAACATATGAGTAAGGAAAAATGTGATTTGATTTATAGGACTGAGCAATACTGAGATAAAGATTGAATTGTGAGCTAATTTCAGTGACATTCTGTTTTTAGAGGAAATTGTGTTGTGATTTCCAAATCTCTGACTATTTTCCAACTTTTTATATTAGGCTCAGAGTTGCCAAGTAGTGACTTTTTTTGAAATTATTGTGGATTTTGAAATGTGTGTTTTTGGCTGCACTTTCAATTTTCAAATCAAAAAGGTACATTTTGGAATTTATTTGTATAATACTAATATTAAAAAAACTATGCCAAAATCATTAACACTTGTTTTGCAGCAACACACAATGTTCTAAATGCAATTATTTCATTATTCACTGAACAACAACCACTAAAAACAAAGCATAAAAAATACCAAAACTGTGTCCGCAGAAACTATTGGACATGGGTTCATTGTCGGAGCAGTGTGCAGCTTTTGTAACCTTTTTATTGAAAATATCATAATGAAAGCTTTCTGATTAAAACTTTTTTTTCCCAAATCCTTGAGAACGAAAAACTGAGGTCAAAGTTAAGAGAATTCGTGCTGTTTGCGGTTTGATCAATGACACCACACAGTTTGGATTATAAAGTATGAAAACAAAGTGAATGCTTAAAAACATTTTCACAATACAGGTTATGCAGATGACACCACACAGTTCTAAGTGTCAGCAGCAAAAATGAATTAAGAATCAGTGGAGACAAATGACACTTTCTCCTCTAAAAAATGCAGCTACACTTGATCATAAATATAAACAACCACAACTACTGATAAATATTGAGTTGTATAATGTGACATGCAAAAGAGAAAAAAATGACATCAGCGAAACAGTGGGCAGAAAATGCAGAAAAAAACCAACACTGTTGTTTAGGCTTACTTTAGGGATCTCTAAAGTTCAACTCATACATTTCTATAATTAAATAAGATGTTTTTTTGATTTGATGACTGAATTATTTGTACAACAGTAAAAATGTCCTAAATTTCCAACTGCCAATCAGAAGCACACTTTGTACAGCTTTTGTCTGTTTCTCTAATATTGTTTTTTATAGTTTTGAAATGTAAAAAGTATTACATATTTTACATGTAGATACATGAACACAAAGCCTCCCTATAGATTTCAACCAAGCAAATACATTTAAAGTGAGATTATTTATATTTCACAGTAAATACCCAATTAGACTAGCTTTGGCTGCTAATTGTTAGCTTAAAATGGTTAGCCTACTTCTCATTTATCGTTTTATTTGTTTTGAAAATGTAAAAATATTTTACACAAATCATACTGATAAATTTGAAACAAGCAAACAAATTTAAAGCAATATTATTAATATTTCACAGTCATAAATACAAGATTAAGCTAACTTAAAATAGTTAGCTTAGTTCTCATATATTGTTTTATTTGTTTTGACATTTTCAAAATACTATACACAAAGTCTCCTTATAGAATTCAACCAAGCAAATAAAATTAAAGTGAGGTTATTAATATTTCACAGCCGTAAATGCACAATTAAGCTAGCTCCGACTGCTAACGGTTAGCTTAAAATGTGTGCTGTTCTGGGCTTTCTTCTTTAAACTTTTATGAGTTACATTCATAATTATAACAAAAACAAAAAATATTAACTGTACACTCACAAATAAAGATTATAAAAGACACATATTTGATTTGCACATGTGTAGTTTGCTAAAAGTTCAAAAAGGGCAATGTCACTGCTGTTAGCAAACAAGCTAGCTGAATTCTGACAACAGAAAAGCCATTTTATAAAATTTCTGCCAAACAAACGCTCCCAGAAGAAAAAAATAGACCTAAAAGTAAACACATTTTGTCAACTGATCTTATTCTACTTTTGCCACTCTAAAATCTGTAGTACTGTACATTTTTCATTAAGCACCACATTAACAACTTGCTATGTTAGGCTAAATGTCAGACTGAAATTTCTTGATTTTCACCTCACATCTGCTTTGTATTTCCTCAGACTTCCACGCTTCGCTCCGGGCTTAAATATTCCGTGTCCGTCTCGCTGTCTGTTATCAGCTGTATTACTGCTCTTCATTTGCATACGTTTAATTAAAAAGTACTTAATGAACTCTCCAGCTCTGACGCTCTAGCTTTGATGCTTTGAATGTCTAAACAGCAGGTAAAGAATTGTAGCTGTACAGAAGAACTATAGACTACCGTGTTCTACATTATAGTTGTTACCGAGGGCAACAAGACTGTGCTGTGTGATTAATAGAGTTTAATTGACATCGAGAGCTAATACTAATCGTTAAGATCATTTTGTGCGTTTGTGTAATCGAGAGATCCGTAAGTTCAGGTCTCACTTGTTTATAGTATGTCGATTAGAATCTATATTTTAGCCACTTTATGTATAAGCCTCAATAAAAAGAAAATGTGTGACTGCTCAATACAATATTTTATTCAACATTTTGTTCAGTTTACATTATGTGAATGTTTTGTCCTAAATGTATTTATAAAATGCAAAACGCTAAAGGATTTTTTTCCTATAGAGCTAAAGCTTTTTGTCCACCAACCCTTATGATTGATGTGCTGATGTTACAGGGCATTTGCATGTTCTCCCCGTGTCTGTGCTTCCTCTGGTGTTTCCCCAACCATTAAAAATATCTACAACAGGCTGCTTTCTAACCAAACGTTTCAGACCATGACTCCCAAAACAACCGTGCCAGTGACTTACAACTCCCCCAGAAAACTGAAAAAGACGTTTGTAATAATTTTAAGTCACAAAAACATTCAAAAGTGGATTTATGTGTATTTATTTTAGTAGTTTATTATGTTATATGACCCAAATTAACCAAACATACGGTTTTCAGATTAAATTTTGCTTAAAGTTAGTGTGTGTAACTTTTCGGCGAAAAAAAAAAATAAACTTGAATAAAATCTCGTTTTTATGGTTTAGATGTTTTTGTGGACTACATAAATAATACTAATGTATGACTTTATTCTGACTGAGCTTGCATGGTCTTAAAATAAACAGTTTTATGTTCAAGAGGAGGGCCTTCTCTTGTTTGCTTTGTAGAAACATTGCTCCTTTAGACAAATTTATCCTAATATGAATGTTCTTAAGAATTATTTTATCTTTGTTTTCATTGAATTGTGCAGTTGACCTTTTATCAACATCTTGTAAAATCCGCTGAGACAACTGCTGTTGTGATTTTGGGCTATACAAATAAATTGAATAGAATTGAATGATGTTTCATCTCCAGAAAGTACACAGTGCACATTTAAAAGGGCACTATGTAAGAAAAACAAACAAACAAAGTGATTTCCACTTTTGAACACTAGAGGGAGCCTTTCACATGCATTTGCCTATTAAGCATGATGCCATCTAGCGTCAATGATCCATATTCCGGCCCGTAATAAAACATTTCAAATACGTATAAATGTATCACAATTGATGTGGATTGGTTAACAGTGCTCTCTTAAGTATTCATGTTGTAAAGAATAAATATGATTTAAATGTTTGTGGACTATATGATAATTAAAATTCCTCTCAATCTTAAACAGTGCCCCTTTAAGTCCATAAGTCATCCAAACTCATATTGAGCCTTATGTCAGCCAAGATCATTTTGATAGCATTCCCTTAGTCCAACAAATTTTTCTCGAGGGCCTTCTTTTTTTTGAAGACCATGGCCTCTTGGCCGAAGAGTTGCACAAAACATCACCAGTTTTGACAAATTTTAAAGTTATGCCAAATATCCACAGCGCTATATCTGTTTTAGTAATGAAAATAACACTACTTTATTCTATGTTTGATATTGAAGGGTCTACAAAACTTCTGAAACAGTGCTGAACCGCATTTAAACAAGGACCAGATCAGGACTATAAAAATCTCAGTAATAAACCAGGACTAAACCAGGACCAAAACAAGGTCTAAAGCAGAATTAGACCAGAACTTAACAGGACCCAACCAAGCAGCTCAGTTTTAAACCAGCAAGCAAGAGAAAGTATCTTTTTGTGATAGTGAGAAAATGGGTTGAGGGCCAGATCAAATCTTTGAAGGGCTGATTTAGCTCCAGGGCCTTGAGTTGAATAGGCCTGCCCTGGTTTTTTCCTTGATTCCTAAAGTGGCAAACACATGATGTGCTTTATTACACTGGTTTAATTGGTTCTGGTGCCTGGGATTCTAAAGTCTCAGGAGCATAATTGAAGGATGAAAACAATACAAAAACAGACATTTGTCCTTTAAATAAGCTTATTCTGTACAAATAAAAAGAACAGACAAATCTTTCCTATTATGCGGAGAACAATTTTATATTTTTGTGTAAGAAAAATACCTCATTTTGTCTGTAATAGCGGCGCGTCAGACTGCCTGCAGAGAGCCGCACATTACCTGTATATTATCTCCGTTATTGTTATGCAAAACATTTCTCTTGTATAAATTGCTTCCCCGACTAGATTTTTCCCTCGCAATCAAACAAACCTCTGATCCTTTAGCTACCCACACTCCAGCTCAAATTTATTTAGCACAAAATGTCTTCGGTTTTCCTTTATTTCTGACGTGAGGAGCTCATTTGGATTCCGCTTTGAGGCGACTGCCACAGCCAATTAAAAGTCTTAATGAAAATATGTGCTGGTTTTGAACGGTGAGCTGGTTCTTCTTAGCTGCAGGGATAAGTGATTTTAGCACTTCCACATGGCGAAAACCAAAGTAGAGACTGTGTTTTATAATATCTAATAAAGGAGACATGGAAATGGAAAATGGTCTGCCTAATTTTCAAATATTTAAACTTTTTTAATACCTTCTGGTTCTCACAAATCCTTGGGCATATTACTAGTTTCACAAGGATTTAGCCAATCAGCTCTCATCCCAAACAGTCATATAGTGACTCACAGGACTCTAGCAAAAGCTCTATTCGCACAAAAATAATAATTACTTGGGTGTGTAAACATTATTAGACTTATAATTACCCCACGACTTTTGAGGGATTATCCAAACCTGTAATTTGCAAGTTTTTACAGATTTTATTCTGAAATGGAAGCAGATACACCTTGATTAATGACAACAACCTTTTACATTCTTCATGACTTGATTTCTTGTGTTTTGGGTTTATTTTATCATGACCTAAGCTGTGGCAGTGTAAAAGTGTCTCCTCGTCACATTGTATTGATCAGAATCACAACCACACCATCAGATTTCAGTCTTTCTTTCTCTTGTACTTTTGGGTCACAGATTTTAACATAGTTTGTTTAATTTTTTGCCTTTTTAATTGTAGTAAAACGACAATTTCATTGAAAAAAAAAAATGGTGGTAAATAGAAAGAATACTTTTGTTCAAATCTGAAGGTGAAATATAGGCTGCAGTCATTATTCACTAATTTATATCCAGTTCACAGATTGAAACACAGACATACAAGTTCATAGAGCTGGGCAATATTGACAAATATGAATATCTCGATCACTTTTTGACATCTCGTTTATGACATTCAGACATTATTACAAACCAAGCATCAAGCATGTTTTTAAATAACTTAGAAGTTTAATGATCAGAAAAATTGGGCTGTGGTCGACTTAAGAAAAGTGCTACCAATTAATTAGTCGATTAAAAACAAAACTAGCCTCAGTGTCTCAATGATGTAACCAAATATCTGACCCAAACACAACTTTTAACAACTTTGCAATGTGCTTTCTAACTAATAAAAATTTGGTCAACTAGGAGACCAATAAGTGATCAATACAAGAACATTTACAATGTAATTTTCTTAATTTGGAGATTTTTCTTAGCTTTTTTTGTTGTCTTTTTACTACAAACGATATATTCAGTTTTTGCATGTCTTCAACACAACAATCACGATATTATCTAAACGTTGGTATTTTGCACATGTCGTTTTCATATAGCATTACAGTTACCTCCAGGACGTGGTGAGTTTGGGGAATTACAGATCAGCTCATGATGAGTTTTAATGTTTTTCACAGCTTTTAACAGCGAGGTGAGTCACTATGCTAACAACAGTTAGCCACAATGCTAAAAACAAAAACAGAAAAAGCTGCACACAAACGGATTTATTAGACATAGACAGGATTTGGGACTATTTCCACCTGAATAGATACATTAACAAGCATCAGTGCTAGGGGAATTGCTTTAAGTTATCTTGTTGCAAAAAATCGAGTACAGTCCTTTAAAAATCCAACCACATTTGTAATTATTTCTATTTACATGAGGACATTACATAAAATGATGCTGCATTCATACACTGCACCTGTAAAAGTGAACATAATGTGACCTTTGCGCCCTGTATTTGCTCTGCTTCACATGAGTCAGCAACAGTACCATGTCTGCACCATTCACACTTAGGAACCTAAGAATTATAATAATTACGGATGTCATCTCATGTGAAACTCAAACAACCTCATATGATATTGTAATGCAAAATGATTCTTAATGACTCTGTGTCTGTTTTATCTTCAGATTTGACAAACTACAAACTAAGACCTTCCCTTATTGGCTGTGTGCAGAGATGACAGCTTGAAATGTAATGTATGTCTGTGTGAAAATGCAGGCAGCTTGAAGCACATATGGTATTTTCATGTCTGTGCTTCTGTCCATATGCTCTACTGGTTTCACATGTTCACGCTCACATGCACTCAACGCAAAGTCACTAAAAACATTCACTATAATTCAGTCTTACATGCAGCTTACATCACAATTATTATTTCAGACATAAGAAAAGACTAAACTCAGTGTAAAAAGACCATACCAAGACTGCAGGTTCATCAAGACCGAGAAGAGATCAACACTGAAGGAAATTGATCTGGCTGACACTGACAGAATATAGCGCCTGGAGAGAGCCACTAGCCAACAGAGGAATAATTAAGACCAAGGCTAAGACAAAGGGTCTTTAGTCCATCCAGACCAGACCAAGGCCGTAGTCCATCAAGGCCAAATCATTACCAACTTTATAATTTTCTATATTTATTGTGTCACTGTGACTGTGGCAAATGTTGTATACATCACTGTTTTTACCAGCTTTCCTCGTGTAAGCTTAAAATCAAGCCAAACATGACAAACAAACAAAAACTGTTTCTGTTTTGTGGACTTCCAGGGGTTCCAGGACAATCTTTTCCATTCAAAAAAAAAAAAAAAAAAAAAAAAAAAGAACTTACTAATAGGAGTTGATTCATGGCACAACACGTAGTTTTATATTCATATCTTATCTTATTGTCAGTGCTTTTGGCAAATTTCAATGAATCTTGCAGAATAAATTTTGTAAAGCCCATATGACAGGTTATGGGTGCACGGTAGCAGAGTGGTTAGAGCTCTGACAGACCGAGGGTTCGACTCTCAGGCCAGACCATATCAACATCTCACGATCTCTCTGGATGAAGTTTGTATGTTCTCCCTGTGTCACCGTGGGTTTTCTCCGGGTATTCCGGTTTCTTCCCACCTCCAAAAACATGTACATTTAGGTTAATTGAGCTTCACTGTAAAATTTCCCTTGTGAATTTCTCCGGTCTATCTAACCCTTAACATGTTTTTAGTTTGAGTTCTTCCACATTGTCCTTTAGTTTGCGCTTAACCACTCACAGCAATGGATCGCAATGACGTAGATCCAATGCACACAAAGGATAGAACAAGTGTCACTTTTCTTTCAAAAAGAAAATACTGTATTCTGTATTTCTGCTAAAACAGAATCAATAGCAGTAGAAAGGAGAGCTGCCATCTTCACTTTGCTTGATTCAGGAGCTACTTCATGTCGTCTTTGCTAACATCAACGACCCCCCCAAACTGCAATCCAGAATCCATTTGTTAGAATTCCTCCACGCGTGTCATCAAAAATCAAAGACAGTTTACACACAACTGACACTTCTGTGACAACTTCTGTATCATTTATGTGGATTTCTTTCCAATTTGATCTTTTTTCTAGGTAACAGCTGTGGAATTACCTCTATGATGTCATATATGTTGGGCAAAGCCACTTATAAATATCATCAAAACAACCAAACTGGATGAAAACAGGTAAAAGTTTGGTCGAAGCAGAACACAATTTTACAGCCAACCTCAAAAGCGCACTTACTAAATATATAAAAAACATCAATCTGTTCTTATGTGAGAGCTTGACTTGAAAGTAACAGCATATAACGTTCCAATCCAATTACCCGCAGGTTGGCTTTTGAAAATGGCCGCTCTGGATTGACGGCAGCGAGTTAATTTTTTAGCCTCCTGCCTTGTAATTGTTTCACATCAGGTTCCTGTCTCGGCCTCGCTGTGCTTGTAACTGCTCGTGATTAATCTACACCAGCACATATGTGGGACCTCGTTTAAAGGATATGGACATACACCAGTTAGAGCTGCAAAGTATTGGATTTTAGATAGTACTGAAATATCAAGTATTTGTGTAGCCTATGCTAAAATAATGCTACAAAAACAGATAATTAACAATGTGAAAAGAAAGATTGTAACTTTTCCATAGTCAAAGCAATAAGAACTATACCTTAATTTGCCTTATTAAACCACGAATGAAGCACGAACAGTCTTATTATTCATGAATTAATGAATGAAAAAGTTTATTAATGCTATAAAAATTATTAAGGAGCGAGTAGGATTTAGGGTTTTGGGCAGGTTAGAATATTTACAAGCATTAATAAACCTTTTCGTCTATTAATTAATTTTTTAAGTTTGTATTTGTGCAGTAAGAACTCGCGTTTACGGCTTACAGTACAAAAATAAACTTTATTTAGGTAGGGCTGGGCGATCTGGGAAAAAATAATCTTTTTTTTTTCTCTTATTGATCAATCTCGATTTTTGATTAGATTTTGTTTAACCTTTTCAAAAACAAACAAACATGCCATTCATGAACATAAACAAAACAAAAATTTTAGTATGTCCCACTATTAAGATGTTTTGAAACTGTAGAGGGATTTTTTGTTTATCAATACGGCGATGCGTGCACCCCGCCTGTAGAAAGAACCTCCGTGCATAGACACAAACAGTGGAAACAAGTCAAAAAGAACAGTTGTCAGCTAATTAAAAGAGGTTATCACTGTGTGAAAACAAACGTTATGCTGCTTATTGAACATTTGTGAATGAAATTCGACCCTACGACCCTTAAATTTACATTCAGGTGAAAAAACAGCGAGAAAAACCTGTCTCAAGCTTCAGGAGACGACGTCTGTCTGACCGGTTCAGACCTGATGAAACAGCTGCTCTTGTACTGTTTTGTGTTTTATTCAAAGAAGTTTTCCCAGCTAAACAGATGGACAGCGCTCTTTCTGCATAAAGCATGCGCATAGGGCGGAAAGTGACGTCGACAGAAAATCCCCTCAGAATATTCTGCCGCAAGTTTGACTTTTGCTCTAAACCACACATTTTTACAGACTCGTCCAAACCCACCATCAAATAATTGACGATTCAGTTTGATTCGATCTTGATTTTTCAACTACCCAGCCCTAATTTTAGGTTGATAATTTGACTTCCTGGTTGTGAATTATATATCACACAAATGATCAAGAACCATGCACACTGGCCCAAAAGTCAACCAAAATCACTTCATTAAATACAATATGTGATCACATTTGTTGGATTAATGCTAAAGAGTCAATTTCAAGAAATTTTGGAATGAATGAGATTATAGCGTGACGTTATTGATGTCGTTTGACTTCTGTTGCTTCTCAAAGAATATATCAGCTTTTCTTTACAAACTGACAATTTACTTGTGTAAAAACTATCATTTATATTTATAACAAGTAATTTTCCACCAAACAAAGTCAAAAATACTAAATCATGTAAACTGTTGTCTTCTAAGCAATCAGAAAGTGCTCACATAAAATTTTTGCTTTTGTATTTTGATCATTTATAAAACTAACATGTTAGTAGAGCGAGCACAGAATAAGCTGAAAAAATACCTGACACCTGAAAGAAGCATCCACCCACTGAGTTTTATATTTGTTGGTATTGACAGAGCTTCTGGAGACAAACACGTCTGTATCTGTTGTGTGTGATAAATATATATTGAGTCCAGGAGCAGCTGAAAGTGCACGAGCGAAAAACTGGTGTAAAGACCGGTCCAAAGACAGAATACAATCAAAATCACAACCACAAGATCAGATTTCTTATAAAGCAGCCATAGTTTCTCTCTTTTAACACACTCTGGGCCTGATTTATCAAGCATTTGCTCATGTACAAAACAAGTTAGGAACAAAAACTTGGCGTATAGTTTTTCACACTAAAAATGCAGAATTTGAGGTGGTACATATCTCTTTTGGTGCATATCTCTTTGTGTAATATGTAATATGTACAGAATCTCATGATTATAATAAAATTTAGCACCTGGCTTGATAAATCTGCCCCTTAGTGCGATAAAATAAAATGTTCATCTGCAATTTTGTCTAAACTTTCCTCACATACCTGTCTGCCTGACTTGCTAAAATGATAAGTTATAGGTTACCATTTTTATGAGCTTGTATATTGTTTTTTATTGTTGAAAAAAAAAAAAACATATATACATTTTCATTTCAGAACCGTGCAAAAAGTTACTGGTGAGACTAATGAATGGTCTTGAATGGTTGAGTTTTGAGCAGCTGTACAAAAAGTCTCTCCCACAGACTTGATTTCGGACAAGGACACATAAACTAAACTCTGTCACAGCGTTTATTTCATAGAGATAAGACTAATAGTGATAGAGTTAATTAGTTTGAAACTTTAAAAACATTAGCACGAAAAAATATCCATTTGTCTAATTCAGTCGTGGACATCACAGAAACAACACAATGTGTCTCACGCTTAAACACTTTAAAATCCATCCACAAAGAGATATTTGGGTCCATTGCATCTAAAACTTTGTAAAAAAAGAAGCAGGTGAAGGGAAACCAGAGTCTGAGCGAACAGTGTTAGACATGATGAAATGTAAATCAAACATGAATTATTTGACCCTGTGCATAGAAGCTGTTTATTTTCAAATTGTCAGACTTTAGCGTTAGCATCGACAGACAAACACAACTTTTCATAAACACACGTTGGTCTTTTGGTGAAATATTCTTCTAATTTGTAAAGTATTTAATGTTTCAAGAGAAAAACCACCAATAACTCCCTCCCCAGGACTACAAATGTACATTAGCTCTAAGCTACAATCTGGTACAAGCATCTCTACCATTGCTTAATGCAAAAAAAAAAAGTACATTGTCCTTAATAAACATTCCTTACACTATTCACTGCCCAATCTTAAAATTGTTTATATTTTAGGCCGAGGTAGTGAAACCCCAGAGAAATGAACTAAACAGGAAACTTTTTAATTTTAATTGACCTTTATTTAACCAGGGAAGTCCCACTGAGATTCAGAATCTCTTTTGCAGGGGAGCCCTGGGGGAAGGGTCAAGGGAGGCATTAATGGATATATTTTTAGTTATAGGAGGAAACCGTAGTACCCGGAGGAAACCTACGCAGACACGGGGAGAACATGCAAACGCCACATAGAAAGGCCCCGGGTCGACTGGGAGTTGAACCAAGAACCTTCTTGCTATGAGGCCAAAGCGCTAATCGCTGCACCACCTTGTCGCCCAAATGAACTTGCTGACAGGAAGTTAGCATTTAGCAATTAGCAAGTTAGCAATGGTCTGTATTTGTTTAAAGGTTTTCCACTTTTCAAGTCACTAAAAGCACATAACAAGAATGAATATTAAAAACTTTATTTTGTATGTGTTTTGCTAAATTCTGAACTGAAACAATTAATTCAAACTATTTCCAAATCTTCTCTTGATCTCATGGAAGTAATTTCGTGGCTCATCTCATGAAAATTGTGCCTCGAATCCAATTGTCTATAAAAGAGTAGTCATCATTTTTATCCAACTCTGAATTTGAAGCATCATTATGACTTTGTTTTTAATCTGTTCTTTTCATGATCAGAATAATTTCTGGCTATTCTAAAATTTGCCTCATCCTTTCTATAAAGAGTAGTCATCATTTTTATCAACTCTAATTTGAAGCATCATTATACTTTTTTTAATGACCTGTTTTTCAGACAAAAATATGTTAACCTAAAGGAACATAGACACATCCCTTAAGTCAGATGTGAAATCTCATTGACATTTCAATTTAAACTTAACCTTTAACCTTTCTCACGACTTCCACCCCTCGGGATCAGCCTTAGACAAAACTTCTCCCCCATTAACCAGTCTTCAATTACAAAACACACACAGTTCCATCAGCATTTCCCACAACAATTTCCAAATCAAATCAAAAATATTTATTAAAATTTCTGTTCACAACAAAGCCTTCCAATTAGGTGCCACAGAAGAAATGAGGATTTGGATTTGGCACATCTGGAGCAGAACAGCTGTGTGGCACAAATTGGGAAGGCGGTGCGATGGTGGGTCCTTTGTTGTCCCTCCGTGGGCCTCCTGCGAGCGGCTGTATGCAGATGTCTGTTCTCATATCCCCATGTAATTACACAGAAAGTACCAGAGCGACGAGAGGCTGCTCTGCTTCTGCTGCTGCTGATGATGATGACGAGGCATTGTGTTCCAAGAGCGGGGAAAATGTCACACTATAGTCGGAGCTAAATCAAAATGTATTGTGTGAGCAACAAAAGAGAAATGTATACAAATACTTAAAGGTAAACTGTAGAACTTTTTTGATAGAATGTCTGCCACTGGATGAATATGTCTTTACACGCACAATTTTAAATAGGGTAGCAACAGGTTAATCTTTGAATTGCAACAAACTGATTATTGATAACGGTCAACTAATTTAGTTATTGAAACATTTGTTAAAGGGACTGTACACCTATTTTCTGCCCCCAAACCTGGTAATGTTCTTAGTTATTCCTCTGTTGGTCACTAGTGGCTCTCTTGAAGTGCTAGTATCAGTGTAGAAGTTGTGCTCCAGCCAAATGTGAGGGCACCAGGCCCATTCCAGACCAGAGCCCTGCGCTGTGCTTTACCCGGACCATGAAGAACACATCGCACACAACCGGAGACCAGGCCAAAGTGGACACAACCCCGCGCTCGTCTGTCCTGGGACTGTAGACGCGATCACACAGGAAGGACCGTCTACACGCATCACACCGGGACTGTGAATCTGGCTATGGACAGATTGTCTCATTCAAAATGATTATAATAAGGACACGACGCAGCTTTTGAGTTTCTTAAACTTTACATGCACCGATCAAGATTCTCAGGTAAGTCTAATGTCCACATTTCGGATCATTTTATTATAACGTTAGGTTGACATAACAGAATATTGTAAAAGAAAAACACAAACTTATTGAAGCCCAGAGTAAATAATTTTTTGACAAAAATGGGTATTGAAATAATTTAATAATGACTAACTAAATACATTCATTTTCATTCATTTTCTACTGCTTAGTCCCGTTAGGGGTCGCGGGTGACTGGAGCCTATCCCAGTAACTGTGGGCCTTAGGCGGGGAACACCCTGGACAGTGGCCAACTTGCCGCAGGGTTAGACAGACAACCATTCACTCTCTCATTCACTCACTCACTAAGGGAAATTTAGAGTGTTGCCCAATTAACCTAAACATGTATATTTTTGGAGGTGGGAGGAAACCGGAGTACCCAGAGAAAACTCACGGTGACACGGGGAGAACATGCAAACTCCACCCAGAGAGATCGTGAGATGTTGGTATGGTACGACCCGGGAGTCGAATCCAAGACCTCCTTGTTGAGAAGCCAGAGCTCTAACCACTTGGCTACCGTGCACCCAGGTGGTTAGAGCTCTGGCTTAACGAAATACATAAATAATACAATTAGTCTCAATAGCAAACAAAATCTGTAATATTTTCCTTTGAACTTGCACTGCTCCACTGTCATGTTCTGCACATGTGTAAGAAGGTTCACTAAATGAACTGGGATCAGACAAAACAGCATCTGTGCCACGTGCTGGGCTTTGGTGTCATAGCGGCCAACACACAAGAACATCTCTTAAGACTGACGCTAACACATAGACTGGGACAGAATAGAGCAGTAAATGGTTTAAACACAATAGCAATAAAAAAATGTTTTAGTTTGTTGTATATATGCAACACACTTAGATGACAATTCATGAAAGCACTATTAGTTTATTAAAAAACTCATACTCAGAGTGAAACATGTTTGATTCTAAATGTCATGTAGCGACTTTTAAAAATGAAAACAGAAGTGATAATCTGCAGCTTGAAATGCCACTATAAAGAGGTGAAGCTTATCAGTTTTGCAGTTTTACACATGAAATCAGTGGAGGTGTTTACTAAACCATTGTAGATCAGCTCTGAACAAAATATACAACGATGAGCTGCTCTTGCCATAGCTCAAAAAACTTCTCCTTTAACCCCTTCATGAAAACAAATCAGATCACATCACTAGTTGTCTTGAATTCAATCTCAACGCTGCACCAGTTTCTAAAGTATCACTGCCACCACCCACAGCGGCTCTCTCTCTCCTCCACTTCCCCGACCGGAGTGGCCCCTGCCTGGGTAGCTCAGATCCGACATGTGGCCCTCTCAGATAAGACGCCTTATCGTGGCCGCTGCAGGTTGCTACCGGTGCAAGGTCGTAACAGGATTCCTATAAGTTTAGTACGGGCCGGGAGGATTTCACTTGATGAGAGTGTGTTGTATGTGTGTGTTTGTGTGTGTGGAGAGGCGCCCGTGGCCACAGTGGAATGAATGTGGAGCCTCTTAGACACCTGCTGCTGAGGAGATAACACCAAAAAGCAATCACTCCTGTTTCTAGCCCCAAAGCAGCTCCACTGGCAGCGGGCCGAATCTCAACCTGCCGCTACTCCAGCCTGGACAGGGCCGTCTTTGTGTGCTGTAGGTCAACATCCTCCAGACTGAGAGCCGAGTGTTCAGAGGGAAAGGCAGAAAAGGCAGAGTGGTGCTTGGGTTTCAGACATGTACAGTGCAAATGTTGACGCTGCGTACACAAGTGTGCTTTCAGTCTGAAGCATAGAAGACCCTTTTTTGTCTTGTGAAATGAAATCCTTTGTTGTGTGGATAGGCATGTGGATGAAAGCATGGATTATATGATATTTTTCTGTCAAAAATGTTCTTGTAAAAGCAGTATTTTGTGACAAAATCAGCGGAGTAGGCTATGATCTACTTCAGTTTCACTTTGCTGTTTGTACAAAGATGTTCTTCGAGATGCACTGTGTAACTTTGGGACCAAAACTAACTAGAATAAAAGCAATATTTTTGTCATTTAGATGTCTTACTTACACTAATGATGGGATGGGAAAGAGTTCTTAAACTTTGAAAATAGTTCGAAGTTTGCACCGATCAAATCGAAAGGCTAAAATCGATACGTTTTGCTCATGTAACCACTGACCTACACACACACTCACACACACTATAGCTGTATAATACAAATAATATTACAACAACAGCCATGTTGTCTGAAGAAACAAAGTGTGCACTTGTACAAGATCTGACTGAAGGAAAAGAAACATAACATAGAAACATAAGTTCTGGACATTAACAACAGTGGCTTAGGTTTGAATGTAATTTATAATGGTTTATTTTGTGTTTTAAGATAAAAAAAAGTTAATAAAGATTGTAGCAGATTTTATTAATTAAGACATGGTTTGAAGCAAACCTCACAGGCAGTAAACAAAAAGCTTGAGATCATGTCATAAATCAAAGGCAGGAATGTGTTTTAGGAGGAAGGTAGTGAAGCAAGTATCTTCTCCTGCATTTCAGAGAACAAATCCAGCTTTTAATAAATCAGATGTGCAGTGAAACTTTCACTACAAGATACACCAACACAATCTGAGAAAATCAAAAATTGTGGCTGCAAAATTTAATCGAATCGTGATTGAAGTGAATCATCTTATCCCTACTAAATAGATAATAAATATTTGGATTTGTACTTTAAACAGGCTTGTAGCCACAAAACTGGTTGTTATTTGGGTTGATGGAGGGCCTGCTCATGTTTGTTTCCATAGAAAACTTGCTTCTTTAGCTGTTTTTGTTTTTATATACTATGGCATAACACTTATTTATCACTATTCAGAATGTCACAAAGCTTGGTTTAATCTTTCTATTTTGTTACACAGTGCACCTTTAAGCTTGCAACCAAAAATGAATGTGTGCATGTGCTGAACTATGTATGAGAGTGAGTAAGTTGTTAGACAAATGTAAATATCCACAGTTCCTGTTTTGCAATTTAAAAATCAAGTACCCCAGATTTAAAGTGTCAGTGTAGTCAATATTTATTCAGTCTACAGTGTGAGAAAGCCACTGAGCAGACTGACAAAAGTTAGGCTTATACTCTGCTCAAGCTTCACACAGATGCCACTTTCACAGCAACGGACACAACTAAATTGAATCTTCAGTTCACAACTTTAAAAATGTTTTCAGACTTTTGAATTTAATAGGCTACTTTACCTTGTGTAAATGTAATAGTGAAGAAACTCTGTGGTTTCTGGTTGTGTCAGATGATCACAACTTCTTCTTGTACAAAGCAAGATTTTAGGGTTTGTTCAAGGTATTCCCATCTGAGCTAAAGTGCACTCGCAAGACCCCAAGTCTCAACGTCAGACGCCACAATAAAATAAATATTTACAAAAGACAAGAAGTCAATTAGGTAAGAAAGTATAAACACACACATGGCTGCCAGATCCCAGTAAAATTCTACCAAAAACATGCAAGTTGATAATAATATCTGAATTTTTTGGGGCAAATCTCATTAAAAATATTCAGATGATTCTTTATCAATCCACCTGAAATTTGTTCAAACATGTCTTTACGTTTTTTTGTTTTTGTTTTGGTTTGTTTAAGTTAGGTAGCATTCACATTGTAGAACTCGATGAGGTCATGAATCCAGATGGTGAGCAGCAGCAGTTTTCACAAGAATAACATTGTAATTTCACACAATTTCAACAAATTAATTTTTGATATTACAATTGGGGTGTACAGAGTGGTTAGAGCTCTGGCTTCCATAAGGAGGTCGTGGGTTCGACTCCGGGTCGGACCATATCAACATCTCACGATCTCTCTGGTGAGTTTGCATGTTCTACCGTGTCATCGTGGGTTTTCTCCGGTTCTCGTTTCCTCCCCTCCAAGACATGCATGTTTAGTTAATTGGCATCACTGTAAATTTCCTTAGTGAGTGAATGAGAGAGTGATGTTTGTCTGTCTACCTGCGATGAGTTGCCACTGTCGCCTAAGCCCAAGTCACTGGGATAGCTTCAGTCACCGCGACCCTAACGGATTAGCGGTAAAATGAATGAATTACAACAAATTTCGCTGCTCATTCCTCTGTATTATACCATGGTCTTTATTATGTTGTTGAGTCTATGCTTTCAACACAGTCTTATAAGAAAGCATTTACCACGACACACAAACGCGTATTATAACCACGATTTCAGGCCTTTTTGCGTACTTATGTTACGCCGTACATTCAGCACGATATGAAAATGTGTAAAAATGATTTTGCAGTGTAAAAACACATGAGTTTTGGTTGCAGCCACATTATCTTTAGGTTTAAAAGGTAAGTTTAGGCATCAAGTTACTAAAATGGGTAAGTTTAGGTCTGGGGCTTGGGGTAGGTTAAGATTAGTATCAGGATTTGGTTAATATTCATAAATAAGACATAACAACGGGGTGCACGGTAGCCAAGTGGTTAGAGCTCTGGCTTCCCAATAAGGAGGTCGTGGGTTCGACTCCCGGGTCGGACCATATCAACATCTCACGATCTCTCTGGGTGGAGTTTGCATGTTCTCCCCGTGTCACCGTGGGTTTTCTCCGGGTACTCCGGTTTCCTCCCACCGCCAAAAACATGCATGTTTAGGTTAATTGGGCATCACTGTAAATTTCCCGTAGTGAGTGAATGAGAGAGTGAATGTTTGTCTGTCTAACCCGGTCTCACACTGGATCCAGTCCGTACTCCGGTCCGGCGTACGGAGGCTTTCCGTTTCTAGAAAAGTAATGAGAGGCTCTCACACCGCGATCTGTCCGGTCCGGCGAGCCGCGCGGCTCTGCTCTGTACGTCCGTATCGTTTCCGTTTCATTTAAAATTTTCCGGACTGCCGGAGCGCTCCGGAGCCCTTTTTGGTAAAGTTGTGAAAAGAAGACACGACAAACAGGAAACCAAGCGCTCGCGGGTGAAGTGAATCCGGTGGTTTTCAAAGTAAAAACATTACGTTTCTGCTACTACAACAAATACAGCAAAATGCTCGACATATACACGACTATTGAACACACAGGAGGCAAATAAACGTCCCGTACTTACCCATTATGCGTCGAAAAATCCAACAGAAAATGAAGTGACGTGAAATAAGCCAAAAACACGGCGCAAGTGTTCCTTGTTTACATATCCATGTGCCAGAGATGACGTAAACTCCCTGAAACTCCCAAGTTGAGCGTGAATCCCCGTGAACTCGTGGTCTCGCGAGGCCAGCAGAGTCCGTGCATACGCATGCATATTCTGGAGGCAGTGTGAGTGACAACCGGACCCAGACGGATCCGGATCTGGATCTGGATCTGGATCTGGAGGCAGTGTGAGCCCGGTATAACCTGCGGCAAGTTGGCCACTGTCCAGGGTGTTTCCCGCCTAAGGCCCAAAGTCACTGGGATAGGCTCCAGTCACCCGCGACCCCTAACGGGATTAAGCGGTAGAAAATGAATGAATGAATGAAGACATAACAACCACCATAGAAATGAACTGGGACTGCGACACATTGCATATTTGCATCAAAACGCCATGAACTCGTGCTAAATTTACATGTCCTGTAATGTCGTGGTAAATGTAGGGCTGGGCGATATGGCAAAAAAATGATATCACGATTTTCTTGGAGCCAGATCATGATTTCGATGATTTCGATGATTTTTTGCCTTTTAGACAAAACGTGAGTTTTCAGAAAGTTCCTACCTCACTGTCAATGGTTAAATCCAGCTGTCAAAGGTTGTCTTGTTGCCAGATTTTCAGAGAGAAACAAGTGACCAAGCCTTTGAAAATAAATCCCCAAACAAGCAACCTCATCTCTCAAACTTGAAAAGTGACTAAAATTCACCTCTTTTATGACATGAATGTGCGGCCCAAAAAACCACAACTTTCAAGAAAGACTTTGGAAAAAGTTTGTGGGAAATCATGAAAAAAGCAGATTGTCACAGAGATGAGCTCATGATTCCATTTTTTTCACGATATTGCCCAGCATTAGGTAAATGTACACTTTCTTGTGGCCTTATGCGATTAGCTGCTTGGATTAGGCGCCTCTTCGTGCATCATACGTGCGCAGTTGTTCTTTCTCTCATGTGTATGTGTACCAGTTGCACGTGACCCACGTTGACCAATCAGAGCAGGAGTTTGAGGTAAGCTTTGTCACAAAATTCAACCTTTTGTAGCTTTGTGAGGCAAGCATGAGCAGTTTGTGATTGCATGTGCTTTATGGAAAAAAATTTGGTACAAAAACATTACATCACTTGAAAATGTACAGCATCATATTTTAAAATTAAAATGTTTATACTACTATATACACTCTCAAAACATCATTCACAATACTATCCAAAGTTGTTCTAAATTGTCTAAACCTATGAAATGAGTGAATAAACTATTTTTCTAAACTGTCTTAAAAGCACTTATTTGGTTGTCAAGGAGATCTGAAGGTGCTCTGACTAACTATGATTGCTCAATACATTTACAATCTCCCAAAATGCAAAGCAGGTTTCCCACTGGAGGCTAAATTTGCCATGCGTGAAGGTCAAGGTGATTTGGTTTTCTCCGCAGAGTTTCCTCATTAAACTGAATTTAATTGAGGATTACGACACGAATCTACGGGCTTTTTCCTCACTCGCATTTCTCCATCAGCTGTTCCGGTGAACCAGCACTCACCCTGAATTATTCATTTTGTGTTTACAGCAGCGACAGGTGCGCGACCCTGCGATGAGGACCCACAGTCTGACAAGGAAAGAGAGGAAGGACGGAGGAGACGAGGCAGCAAGGGGAAGGAGGAAATAGTTTATCAGGTTTATTTAAAATGGTGAGTGTGAGGATAGTTTTGTAAAAGACTTAAACAGGTGGAAGTGAATAGAAGGGAATTTTTATAGTTTTTTTCAACACAACATCAAAAATCTTTTGTTATTCAGATAAATTGGAAACAGTTCTCATTAGTCACAGACACTCAAGCAGTAAACAAACTTCATGCTGCAATGTTTTTTCTAAATTTGTCATATCAACTTAATCTTAGTTAAAGACTTGCATGTCTTGGCTTGACATATGAATAGGTTGGTTTGGTGAAAGCATTTATTTAGAAGCTGTTATCATTTCAAGACAAGAAAGTCAAGTATGGGGCAATTGTCACACATAATATTGCAACAATTAATACTTTTAGCTTTATCAAAAGTAATGCATTTGACAGCCTGGAGGGTTGTGATCATTTAAACTCCTCAACTTTTTTTTTATGCTGTGGAGACGCTGTTTTCTTTGTGTCTTATAGAAAAGTGGGACATTTTCTTTGAGTTTAACAGCTAAGTTTATGTCTGAAGTAAAAAAAACAAAACATGAATAAGTTAGTTCTGGGGCTTGGCGTCTCACAGCAAGAAGGAATTGAATCGATCACTGGCGGGCAAGGGCCTTTCTATGTGGTATTTGCATGTTCTCCAAGTAACACGTGCAAATTTCCCCTGGTACTATCATTTCCCCATCTATTAAAAACATCCTACTGCCCTCCCCAAAAACCACAGATTGAAATAGCAGAGATGCTTGTAACCTGGCTCACGCCAGATGGATATGTGTTGAACTCCTATCTGAGTTCTCACTATATCCATCTGGGACTTTACTCGCTGAAAGCGGAAAAAGGCAGAATGTGTGTGGAGTGAAATACTTCGAGCTGATTGGGTGTGGGGCCTACCTTACAAGTACGCGTCACACATACGGCTCTTCTTTCAAAAATAAATTACTTATTATTTCTGCTAAAACCGCATCAAAAGCAGCAGAAACACGTACAGCCACGAGAGCCGCCATCTTTGTTTAGCTTGAATGAGACTTGGCGGCGACACCAAGGCGCGAACAGCTGACTTAACACCACCGAAACACCGCTGGTTCGGACTCCCAAACCAATCGGGCGGCTGGAAGGCCAGATGGTTTATTTTGTGTTTGTGAATTCACAAATATCGCAAGATAAACCATCTGGCTGACCAGGTTATGTACCAGCAAGAATCTGGTACAAGCATCTCTGCCTCTCTGTGCTTATTGTAATTGTACATTGTCCTAATAAAACTTGAACCTTATTAGGATTAGAATTTTGTTAATATTCATAAATAATAACACATTTTTACATCCAATATATGAACTGGGGCAGCACAACAAGGAGAAACTACGTGATATACTTTAAAATTAGTGTGGTACATTTCAGTGAGATTGGCTTAAACACTATTAGAATATGCAAACTCCATCACAGAGCACCCCTTTAGATTTAATATGTCAACAAAATGAATCAGTAACTTTGGTTCGGTCTATTTTTCTGTTTTTGCTGATCCAGTTATGTGCAATTTTGGCCATTCCTATTATATTATTGTATTGCTTCTTTATGAAAGTGTCTTGCCTTATTTTTTACCTTTAACAAAAGAGTCTAGAATACACTAGAAATAAGTATGTTTAATGCTAACTGGTGGATCATTCTGGACTAAAAAGTACAAAAAGGGAAACAGGCAAAGTTGCAGTCGACCTTAAATTAGCGACACAATGAACGTCTTGGCCATAGTTACTTTACATGAATTGAAATGTATGGAGTGCCAGTGTGAGAGGTGAGGCCGGTGGAGCAGCGGTGGAGCAGCGGTGGAGCAGAGTGGCATTTGCTGTAACCTTTCCCCTGACTTTTAATAACACCACAGAAACAGCAGAAACACAGATCTGCGCCGCTCACAGGGGACCGAAGCTGCAAATATGAAATTATCTCCAACATTTGAGCTGCACTGCACCAGACCAGGTCGTAAAGAGTCTTCATACACCAGACAAACACGGAGACTGTGTTTAATATCTGCAGAGAGACAATATTATGTGGTAAAGAAAATGTACAGATGTCTAGATATGAATCTTCTTTCACGAGCAAAATGACGACAACATATATGGAGCTCTTTATGACTGAAAGACACTTCATTATTTTGCATTATCATTCATTTTACACTTCGAAAGCTGCTTTTGCAGCCACAGCTGACCTGGGCTATCACCAACCATCCACACAGGAGATTCATACTAGGCAATGTGGGTGAAGTGTCTTACTTAAAGTGAGGCTAAACACACTCAGCCCACAATTACACCTCAAACAGACTCGCAAAAGTGGAGATGCCCGGAGGCTTCTTAAGAGACACCCAATGTGTTTGAACAGACATTGATTGACAGCACCAAATATGGACATCGAGCTTGTGAGTGATGTGAGTTTTGTGTGGGAGCAATCCTGACGTGAGGAGAAGTTCACAGCTCTGAGGCTGTGCCACTGGGTTATGCACAGATCTAGTTGCTTACTTGCATTTTAAGATTTTTTTGTGTATATGCATGAAACCTTTAGTCACATAAGCAACAAGCTTATTATGTTAACATGTGACTATTTTCTAAAATTGAAAATAAGAACAATGATTCACCAAAACGAATGTCATCTTTGCACCTGACTGTGAAAAAAAGTGGATTCTGCGTGTAATTTCTCATTAAAGGTGGGGAAGCTGATTTTTACACAGCAAACATGACTGAGGTTTTAAATCTGACAACTTCCTCTCATAAATCCTTCGACACATTGTTAATATCAACATGTATTTATTTTGGTGGCATTTATCGCTAATAAACTTCTTTTTACAAACAACAAAGTGAAACTGGAGAGGACCACCCAAGCTCAGCCAATCAGAGAGCAGCATTCAGCTCCTGATTAGAACTAGAATGCTTTATTATTCAGTTTAGATAGTACTCAGTGGTCACATTTTTGTGCTGTATTTACTATATACTTTTTAGTGGAAAGCGCAAAGCTTACAAATTTACAACTAAAAAAGTTAGCTACCACACTTTTAAGGACACAAAAACAGTTTCTCCTCTTGTTGTCCGACCTGAAGACCTGATCTTAGCTGTTAACCCCCAAACAAAATCTTCATTGCGATTCAAGATTGCAGTCTCAGGTAAATTTTATCAGTCAATCATGAGGCAGTAACAGCACATGTATAGTTTTCTGCTGAGTAGTCATGTGCGTAAAAATCCTGACACTGACACTTGACATTTATCTGAACTTAACGCAGCGATCTCTCACATCTGACAGCGAGATCGAGCTCCAAAAATCTCCTCACAGTCCCTGCTGACTGATTTATAGCCACCGAAGACCATAACAGCCCTGCCGTTTGAGTAGTAGCCCCCTCTCTCCACCAAAAAACACACCACTTCAATAACATTCACCCACCCAGGACCTGTTAAACCAAGAAGTAAACTTAATCTACTGTATCTTTGCCTCCACTGCTTCTGCTTCTCTCTGTCTGCGCGGCGTCTATAAGTGGCAACACGGCAACGCTTGAGGACCCTCCAAAACTGCATCGTGAGTCAAGATGGATCTGCTGTGCCAAGGTCTCACAGGACCGGCCGCTGAGGAGGGATAAAGAGAGCGCGGGGCGAACAGGACAGGCCATTTGTAGTGCGCGTCTGTCCGGATGAGCCGTGGCGACCGGCGGCGACAGCTCACTAGATCATTCTGCTCTTTGTTATTTTGTCGAACGCCGGAGTTTAGCCGCGGGCCAGAGATGTCTGCGGCTCACTCTCTGCGGCTGTAGCTGTCTCTATCTTTTTATCTTTTCTCTCTCCGTCCGTGCATCAGTCTTTTTTTGTTTTTTGTTTATGTCTTGTCTCTATCTCTCTCGTCAGCCCGGTTCTATTTCTATAACTGTGTTCCCACTGCGTAAGCTTCTTTCTTTTCTTATCTCTCTCTCTCTTTCAAACTTGGTCCTTTAGTTCAGACCTGGGCAAACTGCGGCCCCAGTGCCAAATGTGGCTCGCGACTTGTTTCAATCAGGCCCTGCATGTCTATGAGAAACAGAAATACATGACTCACTGTCCCTCTCTTCTCTTTCTCTCTCTTTGTCTCTCCCCTCTATTCCCTTTCTCTCTCCCTCTCTTCTCTTTCTTCTCTCGATCTTTTCTCTTTCTCTCTCTCTGTCACCCTCTTCCCTTTCTCTCTCTCCCTCTCTTTTCTTTCTCTCTCTATCTTCCTCCCCTCTTTACATCTCTTCTTTTTCTTTCTCCCTCTCTTCTTTCTCTCTCTCCTCATCTCTCTCCCTCTCTTCTCTCTCTCTCCTCCTCTTTTCTCTCTCCCCCTCTTGTCCTTCTCTCTCCCCTCTTCATTTCTCTTTTCTCTCTCTCTCTCTCTCCCTCCCTTCTTTATCTCTCTCTTTCTATTTCTCTCTCTCTCGCTCCCTCTCTTCTGTCTCCCTCTCTCTCTTCTCATTATCTCTCCCTCTCTCTCTCTCTCTTCTGTCTCTCTCCCTCTCTTCTCTTTCTCTCTCTCTCTCTCCCCTCTTTTTTCTCTCTCTATCCCTCTCTTCTCCCTCCCTTCCTCCTCTCTCTCTCTCTCCCCTCTCTTCTCTCTCTCTTCCTTCCCTCTCTCTTCTTTCTCCCTCTCTCTCCCTCTCCCTTCTCTTTCTCTCCCTCTCCCCTCTCTTTCTCTCTCTCTCCCTCTCTTCTCTCTCTCCCTCTCTTTCTCTCTACCCATCTTCGCTCTCTCCTCCCTCTCTCTCTCTCTTCTCTCCTCTCTTCTTTCTCTCTCCCTCTCTCTCCTCCCTTCCTCCCTCTCTTTCTTTTCTCTCTCCTCTTTCTCCCTCTGTTCTCTCTCTCCTCTCTTTCTCTCTCATACTGACATACACGTGTCTTTGCCGGTGAAAGAGCGACAGAGCCTGTTTGCTTTGGAGCATTGTTCAGAAAAGGCTGCTGCTGATGCACACGTCCACTCGGAGCAGAGTCGACTTCATCACGGGTCAAAGGTCATCGCTCAAACTGCATTCCACCAAATCACTCTGACCAAAACAGACACCAACAACAAACAAAACTGACACAATTTAATATGAAAGTCTAACCTTGGAGCAGTGCTGTATACAGAAGACAGATTCTTTGCACTTAAGCTTCTTTAAAAATGATCTTCTTCTGCTTAATCCCATTGTGAGGGTTAAGGAGGATCTGGGAGAAGGACACGTGTTTCTACAAAGAGCAAAACTGCACAGGAAATAATAGATAAATGTTTCCTATTCATAAACAACAATCTCATTTTACAATTACATGTTGAAGTTTTTCCATTACAACAAAGAACAAGAAATATCTCTACATGCAACCTTAAGTGAACACAAACAACGACATTAAAAGCAGGGTAGCTGATTTTCATACTGCAAACCCAATTTAATCTGAAAACTTCATCTCCTAAATCTTTCAACACAAGGTTAATATCGACATGTATACATTTGTCTTAAATTACGACTTAAAAAACAAACAAAGAAGTGAAACTGGGAGGCCCACCCACGCACAGCCAATCAGAGAGCTGCATTTTATATGGGGTGGTGCAGCGGTTAGCACTCGGGCCTCATAGCTAGAAGGTCTTGGGTTCGACTCCCGGGCTGCCCGGGGCCTTTCTATGTGGAGTTTGCATGTTCTGCCCGTGTCTGTGTAGGTTTCCTCCGGGTGCTCCGGTTTCTTCCTACAACTAAAAACATGTCCAATGTGTCTCCCATCTCCCCTCCCCAGGACTACAGATGTAAATTAGCTGTAAACTATAATCTGGTGCAAGTCCGCCTTTGAGCTTAATGCTAAATTGTACATTGTCTTTAATAAAACATTCCTCTATAAGACTTATAAATCTTATAAGACCTTGAGGTTCCCATTAAATGATGTGAAGGGCCGTATCTGGCCCCTGGGCCTTGTGTTTGACACATGTTAACTCTGTCATTTTCAACACAAAGGCAAAAGAATTGTATATTATATTTCTAAGGCTGCAACTAACCATTGTTTGACTAATCGACTAATTGAGTCTTTCCATTAATCCATTGGTTGTTTAAAATGAAAAAATAACTTGAAAACTAAATTTTTGCCAAATCTGTGCTGACGTGCACTGGAAGATTCCAAGTGCTTGAAACTTTAACCCTGTTTTGAGTATTTTGACTGTCTCCAGATTGTATATATAAAACATGTAGTTTATAATAAGAAATTAAGAAATATTTCACACTTGAAAACACACAAAAAAAAGTCATGTCACTTCAAATAAGAATGAAACTTGCTTGTTCTTTAAGCAAATCTTACCATAAGAAAGTCAAATAATGCCTTAAACAAAATACATTTACCAAATTCAGGCACTTTTATCAGCTTATTTAAGACAGTATTTTTTTTTAACCGTTTAAAAACATTCTGGAGATATAGAAACTAGTGTTTACATTACAAAAGCAATATATAAACACAATTTCATTGCTCATCATCATATATTTTCTGGGTACACAGCACGTTTTGAAAGCTAAATAAAACCAGTTAACATTATTCGATTACTAAAATAGTTGACCATTTTTTCAACAATCGATTAGTTTAATCGATTGACTTGTTCAACCTTTATATGTTACTGCTGTAGATCAGTTTTGTGTTTTACAACGAACAAAATGTGAATAACTACTTTACATACGTGAAAGCATAAAACTAAAAACATTAGGTATCCTTTATTGCCCATTTCTATTTCAACAAGAAGTTTCTATTGCAGAAATCCAAAGCACCTTCTTGTTCTGTTCCTCCTGTTCGTCCACAGTCAATAGGACAGTTCAGTGATTACTTCCCACTGACCTTTGCCTAAGACACTTAAAGCCATCAGATAAAGGATCAAACCCAGCTAAACCACTCCAGTCTGTCTGCCTCGGGGACAAAGCCGATCTCACCCAATCTGGTCTGAACAAAACCAGCGGGGCCTCGTAATCCACACAACAACACTCGCAGGAATCAAGCTAATCAAATCAGGACCCCGAATCAAAGAGGCAACGATTACCCATGATGCAGTGGGGTTGGGGTGATTGACGGAGACGAGGCTGTTACGGGGCAGATGCGGCGCTGATTAGGCCTGATTACACTTGAGTGCTCTGCAACAGGAGTCTCTTTCTCCCCAAAACAAACAATGGAAGTGTGTGTTGTGATCAGAGGAAGTGAAATGGGATGTAATAGACAAAGAGTACAGCTTGATATTGGTTTGTTTAGGAAAAAAAAGGACAAATAAAAGATGTGTAAAATCTGCAATGTTGTCTAATCATTAGTAAGTTGTACTTGGATTGATTCATGTTTGAGTAGATTGTATTGTTCTGCAGTTTTTACTTCAGTTTCAAGTCATAAAAGAGAAACTTGTTGGTCTAATGTTGCATTCAGTCTGGCCAGTGTTGGAGCGTCCAATGCATCCAGTTTACACGTCAAATCAATGTAAACCTGCGTCTTGAAGCAGTCAGTGAACTTGCGGCGTGAACTTGCATCTAACGCATCAACATTTGCTTGTTTGGGCATCATGCGAAGTAGATGCTCCAACCTGTGGCAGACGCTTTGGCCCGAGTTGGGCACTGTTGATCTGTCCAGCGTTGAACACCCACACCCACCAATCAGACACTGCTCTCCTGTGACGTAGTGACATGCTCTGCTCTCACATCAAGAGGAAAGAAGGACTGTTTACTGAAGTCTTTTACCAACTTTCATCATCAAAAGATTGCTTGCTTTGTTTTGTTTTTTCAAAGGTTTAATTGCCTTTTGCTCTCTGAAATCTGTCACACAACAAACATGACTGGACATGGACTGAATTAGGTCACATGGATTAATTAAAAATGATCATTGTGGTTTTTGAACCACTGCTGTATGACATAACAACAGATTGGTACAGAGACAGCAGACATGATCTGCCTACATGCAAAGCAAAACTTTTTGCAAAAAGTGGGAACACAGAAAAGCGCTTCCTTGGGGCCATTTAGGACGTCTGCTGGGGGGAGTGTTGCTTCGAAAATATTCCGCGTCAAAATTCGCTTCAATGCACAGAATTGGAAGATTCAACGTTGTCCGAGTTCTGTGAACCTGCACTAAACTCGCATTTTGAGTGTACATCCAAGGTTACTTGTATAAAAAAGTATAAAATTTCAGAGAATTCTTCCAGTGTTTTTCTCAATTTTAATAAAGAAACCACAGTATATTTCTATTTATTTACTCCTGCTGGATATCAAAGTGATGGTTTTGAATACATTTGCTGGAACATGGACACAAGGCTCAAAATAGAGACTGTTCTGAGTAAATAGGATGTCTTATTACCCTAAAACTGCTCCCTTTATTAGCAAACAGTGCCAAGTGTAAGCCGACTGACATACCGAATCCCAAAGTTTTCTAACACCAGCCAAAACTTCTTTCTTCCTTCTCATTTGGACTCATTCTTCAACACATCCCCGCTACAGTCGTCTTACATCTGAGACTGGCCTGGTTTCCCACGACTCACACGAGACAGAAGCATAAATGAAACATGAATCCGGCCGGTCCTTTTGGCTTTTGAGGCCGGATAAAAAAAAAACAGAACAGCGGTGAAACGATGAGAAAACAAGCGCGTTCTTTGATTGTAATTGAGAACAAACAGGCGGCGTCAACATCGTAATGAGCCAAAACGCTTCAACAGGTGGATGTGGAGAGTGTGATTCACGATCCCTCCTCATTAGTAAAGCAAATGAATCTAATCTGCAGACTTTGGAGAGAGACTGGAACCAAAATGTCTGACTCAAAGCACAGCGGCACTAAAGAGGATAATGTCCATTCACTCAAGTTAACTTGTAGTGTCTGTTGTCCAGCTGGAATTCTGCTGGACATAAGGGACATTTACTTCAGTCACTTGAGTCACATTTACTTTAAAACTCTTCTGAATTGATGCCTGGGACTTGATAAAACGACTTTGGGCCAGACATTGGGAAAACCTATTGTGCATAAGCCATGCAGTAAATCAAGTTCACATTTTCATTTCTAAGATGAGACACAAGCCACAGATTTTAAATGTTGTGACAGGACAGGCTATCGAATCTGAAATTCTGAGTAATCACAAGAAAATACAGACAAGTGGGCAGGGATAAGTGGTAGGTGAAGACAAGGATTTCTGAGCTTGTTAAAAAGACAAGATGTATTCGTAAGTTACATAAAGACTTGGTGAGGATTGGACTTGATTTGAACTTGACTTGGACTTGTCTCTCTTTGACTTGAACTTGACTTTCTGAAGGCTGTGTATGTACTGTATGTAATGTAAATATTGGTATTGGCTAGAGATTCACTGATACAGCTTTTTCCATACTGATTCCAATACTTTGCTTTAAGTATCAACAGATACTAGTGTAAGACTGAATTGCTTCTCTTTCAAATTCAAACACAAGACAGTTTTCATTTAGTGTTACGTAACTGTTATTTCTAGTGCAAGTCACAATTTACCAACTTAATCTGAATAAAATGTCCAATAATATGAGACGTTCTGGATCAACACCAGCCAATAAGTTAGTCTCATTATGTCCATTAAAGGGCAACTATGATATCGGCTGAACTGATATCATGGAGCCGATACCTGATCCAGCAAAAATTCCTGGATCGACACCGATATCCAATCCAGTATCGATCAGTGCATAGTTTTGGCAGTCAAAACTTGGATATTCGTATCGTCTTAAAATATCCATAAGGCCATGCTTAAATTCTTTCTGCTCATATAATAATATATGGCATAAAGCTGATCAAATCCATGACAAATATAAAAAGACACATCCACCCACAATGTGAAGTGAAAGTAAAACTGAAGCTGTGCTGGCTTTTGGTTACATACCACAGCAATAGTTTACACAACAAATCCTGCAAATGTGCAGCAGAAATGTAAGCAAAAGCAGCTGTAAATAAAGCTTCGTCCACTGATTTGACCCTGAGTTGACATTTGACTCAGGCTTCTGGACAATATGCCATTTAAAAGTGTATTACGTATTAAATAGTCTGTAATTTTCTGTCACTGTCTTCCCTCTTCTCTCCTCCAGGACTACCCTGAAAAAGAGATTCTTAAAGGTATTATACAAATTTTTTTTTTACAATAAAAAAGCTTAAAATCTATGTTCCCCTATAGCACAGATATCTTATTAATGTATCTATTCAAGTGTAAACTATTCCAGACGGTCCTGACTACATCTCAGAATGTTGTTTATTCATCAAAATCTACAAAGTCTGTCTGTTGCTGTTCTTGTGGCTAAGTGCTGTTATTATACTAACACGTCTCATTCATGGATGTATTATTAGAGCTGGATTAGGCTCCGCCCCCTCTATCCCTGTGTGAGTGGCATAAGTGGTCGCTCCGCTGACCTGCAGCAGTTTGGCCCAAGAAAAATGTCCCCGTAGAGCGTCAATACATTTTTCATATCTGCAATCTTCATATCTTTAACAAAGATCTCATTCTGAAGGTATTTCTCTCTAGTTTCACCACATACACTTTATTTATTTTTTTTCAATGCCTCAAAGCGTTAAATGGTATTTAGCCTAGCTTACTGCTCTGCCCGGCCTATCTTCGCTCCCTTGTTCTACTGCTGTCCCCTCGCTCAGGCCACCCTCGCTCTGATTGGTCAAAACTCATGATGATCACACTGCAAAAAATGGATTTCAAGACAAGTTAAAGTTGATTGATTCTAAGATTTGAATCCAATTTTAGGCCTTTTGATAAATTTAACCTTGATTTATTGAAGGACATAGATTTTTTCCTTGTTTCAAAGTGTTTGATCAAATTTTTAAGACATTGATTCTTAATTTGAGCAAACTTATTTGCTCCTGGGTTAAGAAAACTGTTCTTACCCCAATGGTGAAATGTTGTTCTTGTTTTAGGGCAAATTCTCTTATAACCAGTTAAAAATAGTTTGAAACCAGAAAAATATTCTACATTAGCAATTAAAACTTAAATTACATCTTGTCCTGAAAAAAAAAACAGCTCAAATCTGGATTAAAATTCTCATTCCAAGTCATTTTAGGCAAGCCCAGATATATAGTTTTTACAGGGCACGATAGTGGGAGGCGCTAGCCAGTATTCAGGAAAGTGTGGAGAAAAAAATCTTTTTCGGTGTCAGTGCGCCACTGAGCACATAATACTTCCAATGGTCTCGCTCCTAACAGCTGTGAATAAAGCTTAAAACACATCAGGATGAACAATTTAGAGACTCAGAATGCATTAGGTAAGAGAGCAAAACATGGGACTGATGTAGGAAGTTTAAAATGTATTATTTATGTTTCTTTACATTTTTAAGGAGGCAAAAAAATTGATACGCTATAGGTATTTTTAATCTCAATAAAATAATGCAGTACTAGACGGTCAAGTTCACATGACACATTTAAACATTGCGTTGTAAAGATGCATTTCCATGAGACCAGGCTGCTCTTTACATGAGACAATATGAATATAATAAATGTACATTGTTGTGATTTCCAATTTTTGCCAACTCCTTGTGCAAAACACTTCCACTCTTTCCCCGCCAAGCCCCAGCACACTCCCTTCAGTCGAGTTTTGTCTGCTTTACCCAGCCCTGAGCAGCATCGTCACATTTCCACCTCAATGCATTTGTGTTGGCCTGAAGCAAACAAAGAAGTCAATGAAGGTTGTAGCTCCACTGGGACCAAGTGTTTTCACAGACGACAAACGCAAGAGCTGTACCATTATTAATATTCTCCTGTCTCCGGAGAGGTGCATTCTGGGAGTTGTAGTGTGTACAGGAGAACAAAAGGTGGAAATATATATCAGAGAAGACAAGCAGAGGAGCTGGAAAGCACAGAGCAATATTTAGCAGTGCAGTATGTGTTATTAAATGTAAAGGGTCTGTTCTTTCTGTCAGACTCAGATTTAAGGCAAAGGGATTGTCATGTGATCACTTCATATGGACTTGATGCAAAGAAATGGATTTGCGTCAGAAGTCTATCAAACAAATGTTGAGATTGGTACATTAGATTATTGCAATAAATACAGATGTCGTCTGAGTTTTTTGCCCTGTGCATGTCTGTAAAGTTTTTCCATAATTTTACCTCACTTTTTCCGCAATTTCCCAAATTATTGTAAAGCTGATTCACAAGTACAATCCTATTGTTGCGAGTGATTGTCAGATGGTAGAATAGATTTACGTACGATTAGGATTACCTGGGTAATTAAATACATTCTAATAATTATTATGATTCCACAGTCTAACAAAGTGTTTCTCAGTGTTTATTTTGTGTCATGGCACACCACCTATTAAAAAATGACTTATTCAAGGTATTTTGGGACTAACTATCTTTTCTGGTGGAGTTGTTGCTTGGTTTTTCCTATTGCTGTGACACAAGCAAAGCCATGTACAGGTCAGATCTATGGAGAGGCAGCCTTGCTCACAATAAAATGGCAACTTTTTTCTTGAAGCTTTTAGTTATAAAATGTTATCAACAAATGTTAAACATGTTTAATGACTTATATGGGGATATTCCAGTCAATGTAATTAGATCTTCATAGTGCCAAAACTTTCTACTGAAAAAATACAAAGATGTTCCAATCCAATTAAACTTATTTCATAGATTAAATGTTGAAAACTGACATATTTTTCAAGACACACCTGGCAGCATCTCAAGGCACGAAAAACACTGGTCTAGGGATTAGTGTAGTAGTACTCCAGACTGATCTCCAGACCACTTTTTTAATGTCTCATCTCAAACTCAAGCGACTTGTTCCAGGTACAATCTGCAAGAAGGACTGCACAATAAGATCACAGACACTGATAATTGTATAAAATGACAAAGGTGTGATTTGGTCTCGATGGACGGTCTTGGTCTCATCTTGGTCTCAATTTAAAAACGTCTCAGTCTCAATCTTGGAACACGTGGTCTAGGAAATGTCTACATAATAGGAATGCACCAATTCAACTTTTCCAGTTCCAATTCTGATTTTGATACTTTGTCGATACCCAATAACAACGGATACTAGTGTAGTGAAAAAACTATATATTTTTTTCTTTCAAAACATTACAGAATTTGTGTTGTTTATTGTACAATGAGCACTTAAGAACTTAAACATTATGAGATGCAATGGATCAACATCAGCCTGTAAATAAGTCTGACTATGTCCAAATAGATGGAACAATATCATGGAACAGACAATCAAAAGAATAATCGATTACAAAAATAATCACTAGTTGCAGCCCTAAGTTGAGTCTGGAGAACATAGAATAGAAAGAGAGAGAAAAGAAAGAAGGAAGAGAAGGAGAAGAGAGAGGGGGGAGTGTGGATTGATTGTGGGTCTGCCGATGGGATTTGTGGCCATGCATGGAGAGATTATTTCTGTCTGAGACTAAACCCTTTGCCAAATGCTACTTCTGTTTTTTTATCCCTCCAATTTTACAAAACAAATATATTGATTAGCTGGTGATTGAGGCGTTCGGTCTGGCTCTTTTCACGGCAGAAAGCCTCTAATTCTCCAAGACTGTAATGTTCCTTTTCTATTCGTTCTATAGAAGCAGGTGTATATACAACCGTGAAACTGCACTTAGAGGTTGAACACTCACTCTCGTTTATTATGGTCAACAAACAACACTGTGCATTAGAGCTGCAGCTAACCATTTTCTCTCTCTCTTCTTCTCTCGCTACTCTGTCTCTCTCTCCTGGCACCCTCACTTTCTCCCTCTGCTCTCTTTCTGATATTCCCTTTCTCTTTCCCTCTCTGTCTCCTCTCCTTCCCCCATTTTTATCTTTCTTTCTCTCTTAGTCCTCTCTCTCCATCTCCTCTTTTTCCTCATCTCTTTCTCAACCTCTCTCTTCTCTCGCTCTTTTTCCTCTACCTCTCTCTTCCCCTCTTTCTCTCCCTCTCCCCCGCCATCTTCTCTTCTCTCCTTCCTTTCCCTCTCTCCACCTCTCTTCCCTTTTCTCTCTCCTCTCTTTCCCTCTCCTTCCCCTCCTCCCTTTCCCTCCCTCTCTCTTTCTCTCTTTCTTTCTTTCCTTTCTTTCCTTTTTTCTCTTCTCTTCTTTCTTTCTTTCCTTTCTCTTTCTCTTTCTCTCTCCCCCCTCCCCCTTCCTCTCATCTTCTCCCTCCCTCTCTCTCCTCCTTCTCCCTCCCCTCTCTCTTTCCTTCTCCTTTCCTCTCCTTTTTCTCTCCTCCCTTTCCTCTTTCTCTCATCTTTCTCTCTTCCCCCTTCCTCCTTTCCCTCTCCCTTCTCTCTTCTTCTCCCTCCCTCCTCTCTCATTCCTCTCCCCCCCTCTCTCTCCTTTCTTCCTTCTCCCCCCCTCTCTCTTCTCTCCTCCCTCCCTCTCTCTCTCCCTCTCTCTCTCTCCTTCCTCTCCCCTCTCTCTCTCCTCCCCTCTCTCTCTTTCTCCTCTCCCTCTCTCTCCCCTCTCTCTCTCCCTCTCTCTCTCCCCTCCCTCCCTCTCTCTCTCTCCTCCTCTCTCTCTCCCTCTCTGTTCTCCTCTCTCTCTCTGGCACGCTCCATGCAGCGCGTTGATTAGCTTGTACTACTTAATCACGGCGTATCCAAGGAGCTGTAGCGGGGCGAAGGCGGCGCACCGTGATTATTCACAATCACCAAAATGTCTCATTTGAATGATGAGATGACAGTTCTAAACATGCCCACTGCAACCATGTAATCACTGCGTCTGCTGCTGCTACCCTCACACAAAAGCAGCTCGGAGGTTTATAAACTGTAAGAGAAATCAATCAACAACATCACAAATTAAATCACAATACTGGTCAACATATATATTTCCAAATTGTGCAGCCCAGTAAGTAGAGATTTCAAACTTTAGCCGATACGTGATACAACGTCAGATCAGTGCCCCTACTACTGAGTGATCATAATTGAGCTTTATTGTTTCCTTTGGGAGAAATGTATCTAGGACAGATGCTTCAACACAAAACAGTGTAAACACAAACATAAGAGGAAGCAATGGGAATCAAGCCCTCTTAGATGGCACTGTAAGGTTGTGTCCACCTTCATCCCACTCTGAACTTTTTAGATTCTGTTTTATCACAACCACAAGTTGTAGCTCTGGCTAAGCCAAGCCTCACACAGAGTCTGTGTGGACTTTTTGGTGATTAAGGCGTGCACATGTGTCACACCAACACAGTCTCACTGTGAAGGCCCGTGCACATAGGACACGATATGTCACTGTTGTTTCGCCCAGAGGAGTGAGAAGACGCTCAAACCAAGGAAGTGGGCGGGGCAGCTGCCATATTTATCTGACAAGCTCAATGCTTGCCGTGTAAGCGATCATAGACAAGAGAACTAGTTCTGTTGTGATCAGCCCAAAACACCACTGTCTCCTTGTTTCCTTGGACAAATGAAGACCTGTGCTCTATATTCGTGTCGCTCCAGTTAAAAAAAAAAATCCATCAGGAGTGAGCGCAACAGCCTTTCACAAAGCTCTCATTTCATTGCTCTGATTGCAGCACAGCAGGACGCTCCTCCGCTGACAGACACATACACATGAATGGGATTTCATCGCCTCCTATGTGCATGAACTATGAAGCGTAAATATACTACGACACATAGAGTAGGATGAATACTATTTTACGACTTTTTATTTCATAGCGTAAAAAAAAAGATGGAAGCCACATGGAGGCAATTTCTTTAGGTTTAGTGTGTAAGTTAAGGCTTTAAGTTACTAAAATGGGTAAGTTTAAGGCTGGGTCTTGAAGCAGGTTAAGATTAGGATAAAGAGTTTGTAAAGTATACATAAATAATAACATCTTTACTACCACAGTAGAAATTAACTGGGGTGCAACGCGCGCCCTATTGACATGTCTTGTTATGTCGTGGTAAATGTACGCTTTCTTGTGAGATCGGGTTGGCCACAACCAACACAGCAGAGGAAGGACACTGATACAATTCTCCTCTTTTAATGTGAATATTAGAGGGACAAATGTGAGAAGCAGGGGTAGAAATATACTTTGGCTCACTGTCAGTCCTCACCGTGTCTGCATTAGAACAGACTGAACCCTGCCTGTACAGAAAGCGAGTTATAAAGAATTAGCAGTAAAACACCTTAAAATCAATCATATCAGCACAGATATCTTGTTGATTGCATTGTGGCTAACTGCCATGAGCATACTGGCACATCTTTCCTCTAACAGCAGTGAGAAAAGCTTCAAACACGTCATGGTGATCAATTCAGAGGCTCAGAATGCATTAGGTAAGTGACCGAACCACGTAGACTGAAACAAGAAGCTTAACTTAATCATTTCTGTTTGAAAAGGAAGCTAAAATTGGGTATAGTAGACTAACTTTACCTCATAATCACCATAAAATAGTCAACATCTTTGTCTAAATGTATTAAAATGGGAATATTGAATAAAAGAATCAACCGGTGCAGGGATATTTTGGAGATGAAAGACACGGACACGGTTGCTGACGGTGTGGGATTGTCCTAAACGTGAAATCCATTCAGATGTAATTCTCTAAACAGATGAAATTGCACTACAAAGGCCGGTCACATTCGAACTAATCAAAGCCCGTCTCCGTGAATGCATTTACTTATTTCAATCCAAGCACAATAAGAGCCACAGTATCTCCACATCTCCGTCTCTCTCTCCCGTGGCGGCTCTGAAGGCCCAGTCCAATCTAAGAGTTTAGTTAAGCCCGGCTTTCTTGGCTTATCTCCTGGAGCTGCCTCTTTCATTTGAGTAAACGGCTTCATTCCTCACTGCTCTATGAAGGAGCTGATAAGGATGTCTTTTATCCTCTCAAGATTGGCTTTTTTTTTTTCCCCTCGCGGCCCTCCGTCGCTGCTAAGAGTATTTAGATTCCTACATATGAAAAATGGATGGGCGATAATGCTGATGTGGGCTTTGTGGGTCGAGGAAGAGATGGTTTTTCCGGGATTTGGAATGTCGCTTTGAAGCAGGAGTTTTGCGCGGCGGGCCGAACATTTAACAAACTCGGACTGGTAGAAGCCAATCTGCCTTTTGAGTAAAGCTTTGATGAGAGTATACAGAAGCTTGGCTGGTTTGGAGATTAAAAGAAAATGTGTAATACTAGTTTTGCTACTGACCTGGTTAACATGATAGATATAGCCAACTGGTTTGACTTACTATTATTACAGAAAAAAAAAGATTAATAATAACAATTATTTAAGGCATGATTGAAATCACAGTTACGAATGCAGTGATCCAGCATTTTTAGTTCTGATGCAGATTTTGCTGTACTTTAGCTTGAAGTATGTGCACCCAATATTGACCGATACCAGTGCAAAAAATGAAAATATCTTTGTTTAATTCTCGGAACTAGGTCAACCTGTTGGAATTATTGTGCAAATGTAGAGCTGTGCAATATATCGAATTTTACATAATATCGTGCATGTTGTTTTTAAGATATGCAAAACTTTCATATCGAGTATATGTGGAGTCAAAACATGTGACAAAAGATATTAGGAACATTCATTCTGTCTTCTTCTTAGTTTAAGAGGTCAGGTAAATGAGCGCCTAATTTATTACAACTGTCCTATTACAAGAAAATAAAGATATGTAACAAAAGAGCTAACTTACAAGTTACATAAATGATGCTATCAACGTTATAGACTTAACCAGTTTATATCAAATTTACATGCAGTCAAATTACAAAACAAAAAATAAAAAGATTCAACACTTTTAATTTTTTTTTTTTAAAATTTTTTGATATAACCATTTACATATTCCATCAAGAAAACAAGTGAATATGTGCCTGGAATGTGAGGATTTGATGTTTTCAGTCGATTTTATTTATTGGTTTGAACTAAGACTGCTAAAGAAAAGCATAAAATCTTGCTTTACATAAGAAAAATGCACAAAAAAATCCTTCAATTCTTAAAATTAGGGCTAAATCTTTTGTTCTATTGTCAAAGTGTTATTTAAGAAAGTCAAAACATGCTAAATCACGTTCTGTCAGTCAACCAGTTTAAAGCTCATTGGAATATTTAGGGTTGTCGTTTTCATAGTGTTGTCACAAATTTGAAGGCTGGTTTTAACACAATTATGTTGGACTAACAAAATATCGTCTGAATAAAAAAATAATCAAGATATTCATTTTGTCAATATCGCCGAGCACCATGCAAATGACAACTAAACATTTTGATTTAGGACATTCTAGGGCAACATTAGCCAGAAAATAGTCTTATGTCCAATCAAATACAAACTCAGCTGAACTGATATCATGGGGTCAATACCAGATACTAGAAAAAATTATTGATTTGCGTGTCCGATGTTCAATCTCCAGTATATCAATTGGTGCATCAAGTGAAGAGATAAAATGAAATAGGTCAAATATCACTTTAAATTTTTCAGTCACGAAAACACGAGTGGATGAGTAAATGTTAAAGGTGGGGTAAAAACTGTTTTAGTTGTAAATTGTAAATTTTGTGCTTTCCACTAAAAGGTATATAGTAAAAATAACACTGTGAAAAAATTAGATCTCTGAGTACTGTCTGAACTGAATAATAACACATTTTAATTCTAATCAGGAGCTGAATGCTGTGTTCTGATTGGCTGAGCTTGGGTGGTCCTCTTTGTTGTTTGTAAAAAGAAGTTTATAAGTCATAAATGCAACACAATGAATAATGTTGTATAAACCATGCGTCGAAGGATTTATGAGAGGAAGTTGTCAGAATTAAAACCTAAATTGTGTTTGCAGTATAAAAATCAGCTACCCACTTTAATAATCAGTAAAAGTTGCCAGTCTGCATGAAACTATTGTTTCATTTTCTTGCAATTTAAATAGGATTAAAGCAGTGGAGCATTTACACTATAGGCAAACCTTTTTTCTTTCTCTCTTTTTCTGGTCACTTTGCTCTCTCAGTAACATGTTCTCAAGTGAAAAACGATCCAGTCTGCAACTAAAGATGTTCCATCCGTTGTAACTTGAAAGGACATTTTTCAAAATATCCGTTGCTGCTGAGAGAGAGCATTATCACCCCTAATAAAGACCGAATTTTTCAAAAATTTTGAATAGTCTGACCCACATCAAGTAGATTAGTGTTGAACTTTGATTTGAGTTTTTCCATATTATCCATCTGGAACCTTCCCTGCTGAAAGTGTTCAGGAAAAGGTAAGATGTTTAATGAAATACTTTGCGCTGACTGGATGTGCCGGCCTACTTTTGTGTGTGCTTAACCAATCACAGCAGTGAATCCTTATGGCTTAATCAATGACCGACGATAGAACAAGCGTCATTCTTCTTTCAAAAAGAAAACAGTCATTTGAGATCTAAAGCAAAAACATGAACATCCACAGAAGCTTCCATCTTTGTTTTGCTTGATTCAGGCTCTAAATGCTGTCAACAATCCCCCTGATCCTCCCTGCACCAACGACTGGTCCGTTAAAACACTGGTTGGGACTGCGAACCAATCAGCTGGTGGTGGCCCAGATGGAAACGTACAAGTTTATGAATTCAAGTTAAATATCAACGAGAATCGATCCATATGTACATGATTATCTCCAATGCTATAATCAGACTCTTTACTTTATAGCTCGAGAGCGATGCTATAAGATATTAAATAATAGCATAGTATATGAATTTGTGTCTCGACTGTGTATCTAATAGCTTGGACCATTAGATTACAGTGAAAAGAAGCCATCAGCAAGAGAAGTACAGATCATTGTTTATCGCAATAAGGTACAATCTGGATCTCATGTTGTTCGCTTTTGTCATGTCAGTAAGTTTATGTTATATGGGTTCTCCTAAGGATATCAGACGTCCAACACGGTTATCGCATTCTCATTCTTCAATTCATATCAATATGTTTTTATGATATGATAGTATGTGCAATCGCTTGTGATAAAGGCTATTCGTGGCATACTACTTATAAAATGTCATCCTCATGTAAGTCTTGCGATTTACAGTGTGAAATTTCTGAAATGATAGCAATGTAGTCCTGTATTTGTTTGGGAGAATCCTTGACACACGAGCTATAAACGTTGCTCCTGATGTGATGGTAGTCTGTGATCCTCTGGGTTTGTTTGTCTCCAGACGTCGCCCGAATGCGCTCGGTGTACCTTATTAGAGCTTGCTGATTGGCAGGTCCCAAGTGGGGTGTCCGTTTGTTTAAGACGGGCCCAGATTCTACGGATTGTGTTGGTGCATGGGAGGCACACCTGGAGTTGTATGGGATTGGTTGGTCTTGCAGAGGCCAGTCGTATAGCTTAATGTTCCGGTTATTGCCAGTGAATCAATCGCATGATGTTACTACCACGCATAACGTTACTGGAAGCTTCTTTGTGTGATGTTTTATGTTGTGGTCTGCTTGCTTTATTGATGTCTCAATATGACTGACAGCGTCGTAGTCGTCTTCCAGCTTGTTATTGAGAACGTAAGATGAGGACGCTATGTTCTATCGTCGGCTGCGACTGTATTAACAGCCATAAAGGATCAACGTCTTGCCTGTGATACTGTGCTTATAAAAGCCAGCCAACGAAGACAACATAGAGTAGGCCGCAGCACAGCGACTTCAAAAGATCAAGGTACGGGAAAAAACTGTATAATGCTATGCTACAATTCTAAGTGTGACTCAAAGCCTCCCTGGTAACCTAATATCCTGACATATCCAAACTTTGTGGAATTCAAGGGCTAGGGGAAGGAGGTAACCAGGGACAGGGGAGTAGGTACTAGTGATATGAAGGATACTCGAAAAATCAATCGTTTTTATAACACTATTCTAGACTTTTGGATGTAGCGGTAACACTGAAGCTAAATTTCAAGTATTTGAAAGGGACAATTAGGTCCTAATATATTGAACAGGGCAGTGATTGAAAAGGTGCCTTTAACTCCACTTGGATCTCCAGTCTAGTCAACCGGATTGCTATTGAAAATATATGATCCTTGCGCAAGAGTTAAAACGACGGATGGGGAACTCTTTATGTTGCCTAATGAGGTAGAGGGGATCGTTTTTCCAATCTTATGAAACCATTGCGCATTTGCTACTTAGGAAGATGTAAAGCCATAAAGTGACCAAGAAAGTAAGTGAGATTAAGAAAAAGGTAGTTGCTCTATAGTGGTATGCGCCAAGTTCATTGGTCTATTAGATCCTTTTAAAATTTGCTAAGAGATAAATTTTCTGAAACAAAGAAGTTTCATTGGCTCACGGAGACTGTGTCCAACTCTGATTGAACCTGGATTCATTGAATAGGTGGCCGGTACGCTGATATATTATGGTTTATTATTAGATTAGCGGCAATACACAAATTTAGGTTTTTAATTCTGCAACATAAAGGCTTTCCCTCATAAATCCGTATTGCGTTACGATTGGTTTTAGTCTAAACATAATTATGCATTGATGTTGTCGATTCCAATAATGACTTATAGACTTCTTGCTGTTTTTTTACAAAAACAACAAAGAGGACCACCGCACAGCGCAGCAATCAGATCAACTAGGCATATCGTCCTGTATATTAAATTAACAACGCTGTTATTATTCAGTTCAGAACCAGGTACTCAGAGATTTCAAATTATTTTAATACAAGTGTTTGTTTTTAACTAGTAGTTACCTATGATTGTTAGGATGGAAAGCAGCAAAACATTTGATACAATTTACAACTAAAGCAGTTTGTTACCATCACACCTTTAAACATTTTCTCTCATCCGTTGTTTTCTGTGATCTGGAAATGTGTACAAAGGGTTGGAATCTATTTATTGACTTTTTCATTTTTAATCTCTAGTCATTTAATGATAAAACGTTAAGACATAAGTAGTGTGAATTGTTGTTTGGCACACACTCCATGTCGTGACAATACTCGAGATAAACATAGACACAGTCAATTGAATTTATATTCTAGTAATCTGGTAATTGACACACATGACTAATTCAGTCATCAGGCTAGAGGTTTAATGTAATTTAGTTGGACATAAGATGCTTATGTCACATATCTGGCTTAATGTTTTGACTCTCTAGATATGTCCACTTAGCTCAATAATGAACTTATAGTTATGACATTTGGCACTAGGATGCTCGAGCCGAATTATATGGTACATAATTGAATTTCTGAAAGTGATTTGTTTTATTATTCGAACGATATTATTGTTAGATCAACCATAAATATGTGTCTTAGACAAGCCTTGCAAATTATGTGACAGACACTATGAAAACGACAACTTAACTAATACTGTACCAGATGACTTAAACTGGTTGACTGATCTCAGTGTTTAACGTGATAGTACATGGTTCTTTGACTTTCTTAAATTACCACACAATTTTGGACAACTAAGAACAAAAGAATTATAGCCATAATTTTTTGAAGGAAATTGGAACGGGGAATTTTTAGGTGCTTTGGTTTGTACGCTTGTGTTGTCTTAATGTAAAGGGCAAGATTTTATATGATTTTTGCATATAGTCAATTCATAGGGATTCAATCACAATAATAAAAGATCTACGTAAACATCAAAATCTCCTCATAGGGCACATCAACATTAATAACTATTGATTCTTTCTAGGGATGGACTGTCTAAAGTTAGAACTGGTTTTAAAGAATTTCTATTATGTATAAATCAACTACTTGAATTTGTATGTCAGCAATCTATTGATATTGTTAGATATTCTTTGGTAAAGTGTTATAGCTCTCGCTCTTTGATTGTTATACTCTTATCCATTTTTTTATAATTTTATTTTTCCTATGTATTTAGGATCATTAGCTATTTGTATTCTAAACTCTGCTTAGGTCCCCGTCCTTTTAAGGGTGCTGCATATTTACGCCCTGAACCGTCGCTGTTAAGACACTCTAATGAGAGTAGCCACTCGATCATCGCAGATTGTACTTCCTGGAATGACTCCTTTAGTTGTGTCGGTGGATAATCACTGAACTAAGACGTCACACGGTAATGTAGCGCAACTCGTGCAGGTTTATGTAACAAGAACACGATTATTAGGCATCATATCATTCATACTACCATCAATGTCACGATTATCTACATGTATCAATACTAATGCGGAAAATTATACAGTTGATGCTTCGGCCACAGCCTATACTATATACATTTGACACCTATAAAACTATTCCAAAATACAGAGGTCTGAATTCTGAGTAGGTTGGAGCGAAAACCGAGAAGTATAACAAAGAGAAAAACCAGACACTATTGGTGATCCATCTGTGTTGGTAGCTGAAACTCGGGTCAAACTCCACAATCCCAGGAGAGATCGTGAGATCCGTTATAGTAATTCTGGATGGGGTTCGGCGACCACGGGAAGTTCGAAACCCACGATCCTCAAGGCTACGGTTAACTATGCGGGAAAGAATCTGCCATCAAGGAACTAAAACACAGAGCTCGTACTACCGAGCCATCTCTGACTACTGCATTGTGCACTCTTGGTGTTTAATTTGCTATATTCTTAATTGTATTCATATTTTTTAAAAATAAGCATTTTGTTATGCTATTTCTTAATAAATATTATATTCTATTTATTGTTCTCTGTAATTTACATTAGTCACGTGTCAATTGAACCACGTGTTCTGGCCTTTATTAAATTGTCTAGTATAAGCTAATTACTCGGGTAATATGTGGTAAACCAGTAGATTCAAGTATGTTTGTAGCAAGTATTCTTAAGCTATTCACACTCTAGGCAACAATTAGACATTCCATTAATTCAATATTTTATGTGAATGATTCGTCCCTCACTAACCATAATGCCGGGGAGATCACTATTGTCATTGGTAATTTGACTACTTACTCATTCTGCTCTTTTGGTTCCACCCGCACTAATCTATATATCGTCACACCTGTGACTGCATGCTGGAAGGCACTTTACCTTGAGGGGACTTTTATGCACTTACTCAGTGTTTAGAAGTGCCCATGTAGAGGAAGTGTTTTCAAGTCGAATAGTCAGGAGGTCTATATAAGTATGTAATTCAACTCTGTCAACAGATTTATTATTTTAATTTTGAATAAACTATTCCCTAACGAAGAACTACGCAGAAGAACAATCTGTTAGCTTTACTGTAACAACAAGAGCCTTGAAGACGCAAGAGCAAGTACAGTCATACATTTTTCCACGAAGTGACCCCCCGTGGGGGCGACGGCACGAATTTAGCGACGAAAACATAGAGGTCCGGGAATGTTACGTGGTACATACACCAAGCTTTACTTAGCTGAAGTCAACGTGGAAGACGAGTTGAGCTCTACTACGCCCATCCTCTCCAGAGTTTCTAGGTTGATGACGATGTGCTAATTTCGTGGAGTGTTTCAGAACATTGTTGAAAACAAGACTTGCATTCAAGTCTTCCTCTGAAGATAGCAAAAAGACGTTACGCCGCAAAATTTTCTGTCTGGATTAACGCACACTAAACACTCAAGTCATAAATACCTCGACAGTCCGATACACTACACTAAAAGACACCTGATCACAATGGCTTAAAATATACTCACCCAATAGATAATTTCAACTCCGCCAGTTTTGCTCTGCGTAGTGGTTATAGGGAATCTAACAATGTCTACTAAACACTTAGCAATAAAGCGGAACGGAGGGGACCCAGCGTAGAGAGGATGAGAGTAGGAAAATAAGTCATCTGGCCCTCAAAATCGGAGGTGATAACAAGGCTAGGTGATTATATAAGTTTAGTGGAAGATAAACATACTACCGCTCTTCACTCTCAAGTCCGTCTTGCAAAAGTATACGAGACCACTGGGGAAGAGGAAAGCCGTTTATGTCGCTCAAATGAAAAAGGAGGAACAGTCTCACAGGAACATATATAGCCAAGTAATCAGCTAACTCCGGCAGAGCATAACAATAAACTACATTACAAAAGAATTCGAGAGACTGTAGGGGGCATATGCGAAGCGACGCGACTGACCACGGGACGCAGGGAAAAGAACGGCCTGATTTAGGAAATGTATAAGCGACCAAGAATACAATTTCGATGGTCTCTACTTATGTTATGTTTAGCTCGACTCTGAGAACTATAGATACAATGAAAAAGCAAATAAGAAGTCAGCAGTAGTATGATTAAATTTCACCACACCGGAACGCATCGAGTGTGTCGCTGATATGCGGATGGCTATAGCATGCTAGCAGGAAAAGACATGGTAGCAAGCACCAGACACGCAGAACAGCGGCAACAGACACGACTAGACCAGATCAGTCAGGCTAAGTAGCCAGCGAACACGCAGATCTAGGATGAGAGGCTAGTGGTTAGCGTGAGATGGAGCAAAAAGGAAGTGTGACAGTTCTGGATTTGGTAGCGTTGTTTTTGCCCAAGTGCCGTCAATACTAAGGGGGCATCAACATGTCGAGCTTCCCTCACCCACATAGACAATGCATTACAGCAGCTGTTTCAGTTTCTCCGTGAGTCGGCGTGCTCCTTTCAACCATCAACAACGCAAAAATCTCGTGACGGTAGTCCGAAAGGAGCGCCACGCGTATGCATTTCCTTTGTCCAATTGGGTCGTCTACATTAATTTAGCGCCAACACATACAGTGTTAGACAGCTGGAAAACTTTAGTAGGCAAAAGGAAGCGATCTGTGAAGTGTTAAGGTCAACTAGGAATATTTGTGAGATGGCACTTTGATTAAGGAGCGTGATAAGGTTGAAATGGCTCGTATTGTAAGTTGAATAACTTACCAAGAACTTTTCTGTGATTTGGTCGTTACGCTCAATGTAAGAGAGTCCTGGAAGTGAACTCAGTTGACATAAGCAGAATTCTCAATGTGTAGTAATTACTAGCTTCCATAGTGTTTCACGCAGCAACTACGTATAAAATTACGCGATGTGTGACGAAGATAATCCTTAAATTCATGAGCTTAGCTCGTAATAAGGCTATTCTGAGCGCTAGTATGTTGAAATTCTACGTAATCAGAACATGTATGATTTATGCCTAATTTCTGACTGGGGCTTGTTTTTGAGGAATAGTACGAGAGTGATGTACTCGCTAGATGTAAAGTTAGACTCTCACGTGGAAAGTTTATTAGCCACAAAGTCTAAAACAAATGAACAAACTTTCTTCGTGATGCGATTACATCAACATAGTGAAGTACTATAGGTTTATTTTGATTAGGTGTTTTATACTGGCATTAATTGAATCATGCTAAAGATAATACGCTTTTCTGGTGTACATACCGGGAAGATGGTTCTAAGTGTACGTGTTAGTTCTAATGTCAGACACACGGTGAGACTGAATGGTGTAGTCCTAAAGTATATGTATACTCTACGGCCTAGCTCATCAACTAATTTTGTCCTGTAAAGTTATTTTCAGAGGTTAAAGAGGGAAGAATTATTTTGCTGCATTAAGAGAGATCCACGGTGTTCTACCTCTGCTGTAGTCATGGTTGAACGTGCCACCCTTAAGGTATTGTTTCTAACTAGATAGGCGTTACACTCTTATGCCTGACTTAATAAGAACTAGAATGGTACAATAGGGCGCGTCAGATTGCACCCTTCAGTTACATTTCATACTGTGGTGTAATGATGTTATTATTCAGGATGTTAGTGTATACTTTACAAACTCTTTATTCCTATCTTAAACCTGCTTCAAAGACCCAGCCTTAACTTACCCATTTTAGGTAACTAAGCCTTAATTACCCACTAACCTAAATGAAATTGCCTCCATGTGGCTTTTTTTTTACGCTATTTGTATAAAGTCGTGAAATAGTATTCATTCCTACTCTATGTGTCGTAGTATATTTACCGTCAAGTTAATGACATATGGATGGCGATGAAATCCATTCATGTGTATGGTGTTCTGTCAGCGGTAGGAGCGTCCTGCTGTGCTGAAATCAGAGAATGAAAATCGAGAGCTTTTGTGACGCTTGTTGCGCTCACTCCTGGAATGGATTTTTTTTTAACTGGAGCGAACAATATATGAGCACAGGTTTATTTGTTTCCAGGAAAAGGATGACAGTGGTGGTTTGGGCTGATCAACAGAACTAGTTCTCTTGTCTATGATCGTCATCACGGCAGCATTGAGCTTGTCAGATAAACTGGCAGCCTGCCCCGCCCACTTCCTTTGTTTGACGTCTTCTCACTGCCTCTGGCGAAACAACAGTGGACATATCGTGTTCCTTTTTGCACGGCTCCTTCAACAGTGAGACTGTGTTGGTGCGACACTGTGCACGCCTGTATACCAAAAAAGTCCACAGACTGTTGTGAGGCCTTGGCATTAGCAGAGTACAACTTGTGGTTGTGGTAAAACAGATATCTTAAAAGTTCAGAGTGGGATGAAGGTGGACCAACCTTAACCAGTGCCATCTAAGAGGGCTTGACCAGTGCGTCTCTTATGTGTTGTGTTTACTACGTTTTGTGTTGAGCATCTGTTCCGTAGTACTTCTCCAGAAGGAAACAATAAAGGCGTGCTCAATTATGATCCGTTCCTCAGTTTTCAGATTTTAATGTATTTAGAAAAATGGTTTGTTGTCCCCATTGGCCAGTAATTATTTAAGCAAAAAATAAAGGAAAAAAAAAACCTCTCCCGACCACAAGATTATAAAAGGTAGTGGGCCTCATTTCATAGAATCAGAATGTTGCTTATAAAAATTTGTGCGGGCTATTCTATTACAGCTTTACGAAGCTGTGAGAAATACTGTCATAAATACGCTTGTGCTAACTTTCACGCTGAGTGCTGGGGTCTTAGCGACCAAACTAACCTTTTATGGTAAGTATATAACAGTCGTATGACTTCAGCTACCAAATATTCACTTGTCGCAACTCCAGCTACGTAATGTTCAATTTGTGATGTATGTTGATTGATTTTTCCTCATTAGAACAGTTTTAAGTATAAAGCTACTTTCCCGAGTTCATGTTAGCGCAAATGATTGGTACCTTGGCCAACGAGGTGTGCTGAGGTGGGATAAAGGAAAGGCTCAGGTAGCAGCAAATGCTCGCAGTGCTGACTTTACGCTGATGGTCAGATACTTTTGAGCCGTTCGGGCATGTTTAAGAAATGTCATACTGTCTCAAACCAAACATCATATCAATAATAGAAGCATACACTCACTAGTTTGGGAATAAAATATTTGCAATGTCAGACAGATGATTCAGGTGCGCCGCTTCGCCCCTAGACAGCTCCATTGAGTATCGCCGTTGATTGAAGTAGTGACACGCTAATCCCACTATCTTTGCGTGCTGCTATGGGCGTGTGCATGAGCAAGAGAGAGGTAGTTTTGCGGTCAGAAGTACCACTGCGTGTGCGAGGTGTGGGGGTGCACAGTGGTGGGCGTCCTGAGTCCTGTGTTAAACCACAGAGCCTCTAACACGAACACCTTTTTGTTTCTAAAAGTTTTTTATATACAAAAATAAAAATACATAACATACAATCACATAGGAATTACAATTTTGACTGAATTATATAAGAAATAAAATTCTGAAACAGCAGATTTTTTCTGCTCTTGGAATGCTCCTGAGTGTTCTTAATGGAAAATGTTTGTTTGTAAGAAAAATCCTAGGAACACATTTTATTCATTCATTTTCTACCGCATAATCCCGTTAGGGGTCGCGGGTGACTGGAGCCTATCCCAGTGACTTTGGGCCTTAGGCGGGGAAACACCCTGGACAGTGGCCAACTCATCGCAGGGTTAGACAGACAAATATTCACTCTCTCATTCACTCACTAAGGGAAATTTACAGTGATGCCAATTAACCTAAACATGCATGTTTTTGGAGGTGGAGGAAACCGGAGTACCCGGAGAAAACCCACGGTGACACGAGGAGAACATGCAAACTCCACCCAGAGAGATCGTGAGATGTTGATACAGTCCGACCCGGGAGTCGAACCCACGACCTCCTTATTGGGAAGCCAGAGCTCTAACCACTTGGCTACCGTGCACACACATTTTGTGAATGCCAAAAATGTTTAAAAGAAGCTTTTAAGAACAAACTGGTTTGTAAGAACATGCCATGAATGAAGCCCATTGTCATTTGATCCAGAAGTCAAATTTTGGACATGAAGTATTTATTTTCTTGGTCTGAATATTGCACAGACTAAATGTCTATAGTAACATTCAAACGATCATTACTGAAAGTAGGGTTGAGCGATATATCAATATATATCGTGTATCGAGATATGTACTGAACAAGATATGACTTTGGCCGTATTATTTTATCACTGGTGAAAAAGAGCTCCTAAAACTGATGAAAAGCAGTTACAGAGAAAAGTGACAAAGAGACGGAGAAGATCAATTCAATTTTCTTTTTGTTGTAATAGTAAAATTTAGAAACTCGTGCTATGCATAGAATTTACTTTTACTCAGCAAAAGGCATGACTAAAATTAATTAATTCAATAAAAATGGATATTTCTACTTTCTAATTAGCAGACTCTGGCTAGAAAAATATTTCACTTGAAAAATATAATTTCAAAGATATCGAGATATACTGTGTAACATTTATCGAGATATACATTTTTGTCCATATCGCCCAGCAATGAAAGCTTCTTTTATTGTGTTGGATTCAATAAAAATTCCATCAAAAATAAAGCTAAATCAAAATGAGAAAAAAGTGTTCTTTTTTAAATCATCCAGCCCTAAATTATGTTCATTTCTCCACCACAGCCCATCACTGTCTTGCGTTTACATTCTCTTTGACAATCAGACACTAATTTTGTTACAAACCAACATCATATCCCCAATACTTTCAACGACCTTGATCTCCATGGAAACAGGCAAAAATCACACAGTTCACCTTTTGCTTGTTTCGTCCGATTACTCATTGGTTCCAGTGATTCTGCTGCTGCCGTGATAAAAACACGCTCACTTGTACCTGTTTTATATACAATTACCTTCACCCAAATCCACCCACTGTTTATGTTTACGCAGCTCCATGGATATTCATAAACTCAGACCCCACTTTGCACTTGTTCACGCAATTCTCCAAAGTGCTGGTGGGTGTTTAAAAGTCTCACTGGAATTAGCATTTTTCTGTTATTTTATTTGATTTATATTTAAAAAGCGCTGTCCCTGCCTGTATGTGTGCGGATCCTCTACAAAAAAAAAAAAAAAATGGATGCGTCGATGTAATTGCGTCCTCAGATAAACGCGCGTGGGCCCAGATGCAAACCATATGTTTTTGTGATTGGATTTTGGCGCATTGATTTATGCTGATGTGAACCGTGTGCGTCCGCAGAAATCCATACTGTAAGCGCAGCCGGTCTAATTGTATTTTTCTGCACAAAGGACTACATTCCTCACAAACAAGTGCGATGCTGACGTCGATGAGCGTTGAGTTCTGTTGATCTAAAGCGCTATCTAAGGTTAGGTTGGCAAAATGCATTTCATAAGGGCTGCAACAGATATTAGTGACATTTATAATATACTGTTCATTCACACTTTTCCCAATAAAAGGTGAAATCAGGAGAATGAAAGCTTCCCATGGAGTTTTACAAAAAATAGATCTGCGCAATGAATCGGAAACATCTCAAAATCACAACTGCAGTAGATGAAATGAACAAATCCAAAAGATGCTTTCATTATTTACTTCACAAACAAGAAAGTATGTGAAAGTATGTGTGTCTGCAAAGAAACTGAGATTAGAGCTGTACAAACGTCTTAAATAGCTTTCACTGTCAGTTTATTTAAGTGTCTATGACTGGCTGAAATAATGTTAAGATTAGTATATTTATAATTTTCTTTACATCTTACAATTTCATCCCAGTTTAGTCATTTTTCTGTTTTATTTTGGACTAAACTGAGCTCAAACTGGGATCAAACAAAGATAAATGGGCCCTGAGGCAGCTGAATATCACATTGTTTGTTATTAATAGTCTGTGTTTTTGTTATTGCGTTTTTAAGAATATGTGAGCATACTTTACTTTGAGTAAAGTTTTGTTCACACTTTTCAAGGAGAAAAATCCAGTGACCATAATAATGGATCATTTATCAAACATCTAGGCTACTCATGTGAATATGGTTAGTGGGAGCAGACACTGAGGTGATGCATTTAGAGATGCACCGATCCTGCTTTTTCAGCGCCGATACCGATACTTTACTAACTAAAATCGGAAACTTTTTCAGGACAAACAGCCTCATGTTTTATGTGACTTGAAATAATTCAACAGAATATGCAATACCTGTTTCGTCGCAGTAATTTTCAAGATTAGTTCATCAGATATTTGTGTTCATAGTTTGGGCATATTGTCTATGAGCAAATACAAATTTGCAAACAACGTATAAGGTATAGAACATCTATTTGTGGCTGCAGTGTCTCAAAAGAGGCGGCTGATGACTTTTAAGCTTGATGATTGGTCAAACAGGGTTTATGAACAGCACAAACCAGAGGGTGAAGCAAACAGGCATGATGACTGGACTGACATGAACTAGAAAAACTATCTGCGTTCAGAAGGCGGGGCCCTCCACAGATGCGGGGCCATACGCAACTTAGATAATCTTAATCTAGGAAGGTCTGCAGCAAGGATATTTGGTTGAACCGATACCATGGGGCCGATATCGGTTCCAACAACATTTCATGAATTGGCGCTAATGTGCATATCAGTTTTGTGGAGGATGTTAGATGTCAAAGTCTGATCTCATCAGATCTGAGGAGCAGACTGAACCTGCAGTAGAGCGCCGGAACCTTAGGTGCTACATGGGGCAAGGAGAGAAATTGTGTCCTTGGGCAAGACACTTCACCCACATTGCCCAGTACAAATCGTGCGTGCATGATAATGGTTGGTGATGGTTGGGCCGATGACGCAGAATGACAGCGTTGCCTCTGTCAGTCTTCCCCACAGCAGCTGTGGCCGTAATAACAGCTTATCACTTTGAAATGTTGAATGAATATTATTATTTTCACATTCAAATAATAAACTGAGTGCAAAACATTCACAAAGAGCACATGCATTTTTTACAGCTGCTAAAAATGGCTAACTATTGTAGTAGCATTAGCCCTTCTGACTGACCACAGGCTTCATGAAAAGCATAAATCAGCTGTGAGTTCTAGTAAGTGAGTCTTGTGAAAGTAAAAGGCTGGTGCTGAACGCTGCTGTGGTGATGCTGCAGGTGGAGGTCAGCCCAAACATAATCGAACAAAGAGTCTATGAGGAGGCGGCCATTGCTTTGACTGATCCACATTTACCGAGAACACCTCTGTCAGCTGGACGTTTTACAGCATCAAGAACCGCAGACTAACACAGAAGAGAAGTCCAAATATTACTTGAGGAATATTTCACTCATTTGATTCCTAGTGTCAATCATCTCCTAATCTTACTTTAATACCAAATAAGCCTGATGAAGCTTCCCACATGTCATGACAGACTGATTCATTTTCACATTAAAAAGTATAACCAGGGATATGAAAAAGAAACATGCGACCTTGCAGCTGCCCAACCTCGGATAATCTGAGAAACACTGCAGAACATTAGAAAAACACTCTATAATGACCTTCATCTCAACACTAGTACAGCGCACGTTTGAGATGATTATTGTTGAAATGTAATTATAGTTAAACAAATGCATGTAACGACGTGAAAACTACTAATGCAAATGATTTCAAAAGCTTATCTTGTGGTTCATCTTGAGAAAATTCTGTTTTCTGGAAAAAAGAAGAAAAAAAAACATTCTCAACATTAAAAATCCATTAGCCAATTTGTCTAATCTGATCTTATAAAAGCACAAGAAATTTCAACTTGCTCAAAATGTTTGAACAAAATATGACCTTGAAAATTGCTTGAAATTTGTGGACAGATAAATAAAAAGCAGCAAAACAGCCTCACCATTAACTGCAGAAAAAGACCAGCTTTTGTCCGTTTTGCTGCTGTTAGGAAAGCTGTTTACTTTGCTCTCTTTCTGTGAGTGAAGGACAAAATCGCTCACTTGAACAAAAAAGCTGCTGCACTTTCTTACACTTATAGGACTTAGATTGCATTGCATTACACGGTCTTGTGCTACAACATCTCCAAAGATAAAACTGAGCAGACGTGGGACTTGTCTCATGAGATCTGATTAGTGCACTGGATCTTTTTGGCTTTCCAAATGAGACTGTTACAGTCACCTCTTAGAAAGCCAAAAATCCAGTGACATCCAAAATATGAAAGGCAATTAAGCAAAAGTACATTTAATAAACAGGTTTTGAATGCAGAGCAGGGTAATTCTTCCAAAATAAAGACACATTCATACACATTTAGACAGATATTTTATTCCTGAGACTGGCTTCTGACAGTAAATACTAAATATAAAAGGAAATATTTAATGCCGCTACTAGCTTGTCAAAACTTAAGCTCATCAGATCTCAGAAGCTATGCAGTTTGACCTGGGCAGCACTTGGATGGGAGACAACTAGAACTTCAGATGCCACAGGACAAGATAACTTCACCCACATTGCCTGTCTGTATTTGATGTTTCTGTGAATGGTTGGTGGTGGTCAAAGGAGCCTGTCTAGTGTAATACAAGAACAAGAGTCTAGTGTAATACAAGAGTTTAAATTTTCCGTTCAACCTTTGAACGCATCATCACACGTGACCTTACTTGCCTCAAAAATATATAATTTTTGCCAATTTCTTGCCAAACTTTTCATTATTTGTTCATAAACGGTTAAAGAATTCACGAATAAAGACTGTTTGGATTAAAAACAAGCTTTTTACATTCATATTTTCAATGTGTGTGGACGGATCGGGTCTTGGTATGAAAGACCCGATGGTTTAAAACAGCAGCCCTGCTTCAGTCAGTCTGGATACAAAAGTAACTTACGACTGCTTATACATATAAATTCCCTTAATTTATCCCTTATTAAGTTACATAGTCTTTGAGTGTCTAGAAAAGCGCTATATAAATAAAATGTATTATTATTATTATTATTATTATAGTGGTTACCATGGATACGCTGTCTCCCTGACATCACCAGGTAACAGTTCCCAGAAGAAAAGGAATGACACAATCCATTCTTGCGGTTGCTAGGGGAGACACATGACATCACAAAGCTTGGACATGAGTGAAGAGTTGAGTTCTGAACGTCATTTGTCTGAGGCAGAGCTGGAGGAAGGCTGGCCTCGTGACTTGGGAGTACAAGGCCAGGGTTAGGGGGTTAGATTTCGGTAGATTTTGGTAGATTTCTTTTTTACGTAACACGAGATGTAAACCAGTACCAATGGCTGATTACGTGGCTCAAATTAGAGCCTTATTGGACAAGTGGCAGCATGCCGAGAAAGAACATGAGGCTGCTGAGTCCATTTGGCTGGAGCAAAGTCAGTTTTGGCACGTAGGCGAAGAAGGTAGTTGTTGGGATGAAGGTGCCGCGGGTGTCACAGATTTGCCTTGGGTGGAAAAAGAGACGGCTTGGCTGGAGAGAGAGCCAGCTTTCAAGAATGAAGTAGAAGAGCTGTGGAGGTCTGTGGAGGCTAAGCTGGTGGACAAGTCCAGCCAGTCCACAGATCTAAACAAGCTGCAAAGTCAGTTTCAGGAACGGGAGAAGCACTTGGCCGCCAGAACGACCCAGTGGCTTCAGAAAGAGGCCTGGAATAGGAGTGCAGAGAGCAACCATACCAGAATTAGGTTTTTGCAAAGTCAGGTGCAATTTTTGAAAGTTGAAAATGAGTCCCTTGTCCATGAGAAGAAAAAGGTACAAGGTAAGTTTGAAGAGAGTTTGAAGAGGGAGAAAGAGTTTGAGAGGCAATGGAAGGAGTTCGTAGTTGCCGATCAAGACTCCAAAAATAAGACTGGGTCTAGCTCCTTCGATCGGGAGAGAAAAACGTGGCAGGCAAAAGAGGAGGCACTGCAGAACGAAAATGTGGCCTTGACTCTTGATGTAGATAGACTGAAAGATCGCTGTATCGAGCTGGAGGAGAGATTTGGAAATCAGCTTGCAGTGACCCGCGAACAGTTATTGCGTAAAGAGGAGGCTTGTGAAAGCCTGAGCAAGAAACTGTGTGATGTACAGTCTGAAATAGCGGTCCTAAAGATAAAAAATGAGGAAGAGAGGGATCAGTGGATAGAAAAAGAGAACTCCTGGCTGCGTGCGGAGAAGGAGTACTTGATAAAGCAGATAGATTTTTACAAAAAGAACTGCAAAGTTGACGAAAAGAGGGCAGTGCAGCCTGAAGAGGAAGTAAGCCAACCGAAAAAGTGCAAGACGAAGGAGCAAATGTGGCTCAATCAGAAAAAGGAAAAATTGAACTGTAGATTAGAGGGGAAAAAGAAGCGTGCGAAAAGACGGCGTACAGAGGCGCGTAGAGAGAGGCGGAAACAGCTGGTCGAAGTTCCCCAGGTGGTCGATGCCCCTGAGATGGTCGACGTCCCCCAGGCGGTAGACGTGTCGCAGGCGGTTGATGCGCCGCATGTGGTAGACGTACCCGAGGCAGTTGACGTGCCCCAGGCAGTTGACGTCCCCCAGGCGGTTGATGTGCCTCAGGCGGTTGACGTGCCCCAGGCGGTTGTTGTCCCACAGGCGTTTGTTGTGCCCCAGGCGGTTGACGTGCCCCAGGCGGTTGACGTGCCCCAGGCGGTTGTTGTCCTCCAGGCGGTTGACGTCATCCAGGCGGTTGACGTCCCCCATGCGGTTGGCGTGGCCCAGGCGGTTGACGTGGCCCAGGCGGTTGACGTGGCCCAGGCGGTTGACGTGCCCCGGGCGGTTGACGTCCCCCCGGTGTTTGAAATCTGGTTTGAGCAAAAAATGTGTACATTGAATCGCGTATTCCAGAGAAAAAACAAAAGGCAAGCGGAAAATCTTGCCCCGGTTGACGTGCCCCAGGCGGTTGAAGTTGCCCAGGCGGTTGACGTCGCCCAGGCGCTTGACGTCGCCCAGGCGCTTGACGTCGCCCAGGCGCTTGACGTCGCCCAGGCGCTTGACGTGGCCCAGGCGCTTGACATGGCCCAGGCGCTTGACGTCGCCCAGGCGCTTGACGTGGCCCAGGCGCTTGACGTCGCCCAGGCGGTTGACGTGGCCCAAGCGGTTGACGTGGCCCAAGCGGTTGATGTGCCCCAGGCGGTTGACGTGCCCCAGGCGGTTGACGTGCCGAAGGCGGTAGACATACCCCAGACGGTTGACGTGCCCCAGGCGGTTGACGTGGCCCAGGCGGTTGATGTCCCCCAGGCGGTTGACGTGGCCCAGGCGGTTGACGTGGCCCAGGCGGTTGACGTTACCCAGGCGGTTGACGTGGCCCAGGCGGTTGACGTGGCCCAGGCGGTTGACGTCCCCCTGGCGTATGAGATCTGGTTTGAGCGGAAAATGCGTAGATTGAATCGCGAATTCGAGAGAAAAAAGAAAGAGGAAGCGGAAAAACTTCAAGTGACTGAGGAAGAAAAAATCCAGCCTGAAACAGCAGAAACTAAGACAGAGAGTCAAATATGGTATGAGACGAAATCGGCTAGAATAAAGCGTAAACTGGAGAGGAAGAAGAGGAAGGCAAATAGGGAGGCACGTAGGGAGGCACGTAGGAAGCGGCGAGAAGTCAAGGCCGATGAGCAGCGCGAATCGGGACTCCAGAAGGAAGTCCAAGGTTCTCCTTCACCCAAGAGTAGTGTGTTTAGGCGGTTAGCGTGTTTCTTTAGGCGTCACGAGTAAACGCGCTATTTGTTAGGGCTATACAGGGCAGGAGTATAGACTTTGAAGAGTTTATAAGGCTGCTCATACCAACTATAGCCCTAATGCTAACGTTAGTCCTGTGAGGTTGCTTGTTTTCTTGGTTGTCTGGTTGTTTGGTAAGTTGCTAGGTTAAAAGTGGAATGAGGGCAGCAGTATAGATTTTGAAGAGTTTATAAGGCTGCTTGAACCCACTACAGCCCTAATACTTAAGTTAGTTCTGGGAGGTTGGTTGCTTGTTTGATTGGTTGTTTGGTTCTTAGGTTGATGACTGAGTTAAGAGCTGTATGAGGGCAGCAGTATAGACTTTGAAGAGTTTGTAAGGCTGCCCATACCAACTACAGCCCTGATACTTAAGTTAGTCCTGGGAAGTTGGTTGGTTAGTTGGTTGTTTGCTAAGTGTGTAACTGTGATGTTAAGAGTTGTTTGAGAGCAGCAGTATAGATTATAAAGAGTTTGTAAGGCTGCCCTCTCGGCTTGAGACGTTCACTGGTTTCATGAGGTTGTTGAGTAGGTTGGTATATGTGTGTGTAGGGGGTAGTATTGTGGTCTTTTTCAGCTGTCTCCAGTATCAGTAGGACCTGCTGCGACACAAGGTATGTTGCACAATGAAATATGAATGTTAATGATAAATGCTATGTTTTGTTTATGTGCTTTACAACAATAAAGACAAAAAAAAAATAATTCAACGCATTTAAGGTTTGATCATTTCTTGAACTTTTCAACTTTAAACTGAACAGTGTAAAAGAATTACATCACCTGGATTGGCATCAAAGGGGCCCCACTCTGGATACTTTCAGTATCTAGAGTGGATACAGAAAGTAAACTTTCTTTGAGTGTTATAAAAAATAGTTGTATAATCATTTTTTATTTATAAATCACGTTTTATATAAACAATGTAACAGTGTTTACAGTGCATTAAAACAGTCCCATCCAAACAACCTAACCATTTCACATGCAAAAACACACCTGCCATTCACGCTCTCCTATCACATTCTAAAAAACATAATTGGTTTGAATAAAATATGCCATAATACAATAAGCTGGGCAGACACGGGTCAGATGCGAAAGCACCATCAGAGGAGCTATCTGCACCAGGAGCAGAGTCATCTGCAGTCATAGGACCAGGTCGAGCTCCGGAAAACTAAATAGTGCATATGACATTATATAGCATTACCTATGCTTTAAAGTATTTTAATTTCTTTATTACGCTACATCTTAAATCAACTCTACAACAACCATGCAATCATATTTGATTATTTGCTTGATGCACATAAAACAAAGAAGCATTTACAACAAAATCTAACTTCTCTCATCTCACATTTAAATTGTTTTTTAGCACCACTCAATGAGTCTGTAAAAATCCACAATCTTTTTCAATCTCTTGTTGAAATTTAGTTTTAATTCATTGTAATGTTATTTTGTTTCAATTCACTAGACAATGCACATGCCTTATTGGCTAATTCATCTGCCAATCACACCTAGAGATGGGTATCGATAAGATTTTATCGATATCGATGCCATTGTCAATTCCTCTTATCGATCCGATTCCTTATCAATTTTCTTATCGATTCTTAAAATTATGTGTTTTATGTATCTAGATTAAAAAATGTATTTTAACTAATTTCAATACATTTAGACAATGATGTGGACTATATTATGATGATTACGAATTAAATATAGACTAAATGAAGAGCAGAAATAATATTTCAGAGCTAGAGGCATAAACTATTTTGATATTGATAACACTAATAACGCTATGTAAGGGTGTAACTTTGGCCACGTGAAGCCCTGGTTCTACACACATCACACTCTCCCTGCGCTCACCCAGGCCTTTCTCCGTATTCCACAAACTGTGCTACTGTAGCTTTTTGATCCAGAAAGTCCGCTTCCAGGTGACGGTCTGCGCTTGGAGAAGGCGGAACAGCGCGCTTCAGTCCGAGGCGAACACACGTGTCTCCCGGACCGGCTGTGTGTGCGCTGGTCAGGACGCACGGCAGGTCAGGACGCACGGCACAGCCACAACGGGAGCTGTCGTACCACTGTCCATATACACTACAAAGGGGGACACAGCTCGCTTAGAGACGGATAATTCGTGCGCTCCGAGGCGCGGACACAATTTACTTCGGGGCTGACACTGCTGACAGTTGTGGGACTCGTCTAAGGAGACGGAGGAGAGAAAGTGAGAGAGAGGTCGCGAAGAAAACGCACACAAAGTGTACATTAGGAGCGCGGAAAGAAAGAGTTTATATCCCCCCAGCTGACGGTAGATGCACGCGCCTATCCTTCAAACATTCATATTAATGGAGGAAGCTTGCCTGTCACGGCGCTGGTGTGTGAGCCGCATGTGCGCCACATGTACATATTGTCTCCGTTTCTTCTCTCTTTTCCTGTGCGCGCTGTACGTAAACGCGCTGTATCCACGTGAATTAGTGAGAGACTTAGGCTTTGCCAAAGCTAAAACTAGTGCTTGTAATGAAACCGAACTGAACAGCCCAGCGTGAGGTTGAAGTTTACGCAGTATTTAAAGGCACAGCGGCCCAAAGCGGCATCATCGATAAGACGATTCCAGTGGATTGCTAAAAATAGAACCGGTTCCCAAGTAAAACCGGCTCTCGATACCCACCCCTAATCACACCCAGGCAATTAATTAAAGCCATTTTAAAACAAATATTTTTTTTCTCTTTTTTGAACTCTGCTTCAAACAATTAGCTTTTACTGACACAGAATTGGTTATAATCAAAAAACCCAAGGCCGATCATTGACAATTTGCAATAATTGTGCTAAACTATGACTAACAGCACAGTCAGTCTCAATCAGCACCTTATACAAGGCACGCTATTGTTCATTTCAGTTCATTTTAATTAGAATCCTGCTAAAACGCGTCTTGCCTGAGGTGTGATACTGCTGTTTCTCCTGATGTTTGCCCTTGATTCAGCCCTTAGCGTCGCGGGAGCTCCAAAAGGCCAAACGCTGGAGGTACAGGTGCTGCGCGGGACCATTTCTCACATTGTCAGGACTCCCGCCGGGCCGCGCATATGCCTACATCTCCCAGAAGCCATCACTGCAGCGGGGGTGCAATCAAACATGCTGTCTCCACCCTGCAACGACTTGAACTGTCAGTCACACAGAGATGAGGGCGCCACAGGGGGCCCCAGCGCCTCAAAACAGGGACGCATGACTGAATATAAGTATCGACTATTATGTACTGTATATATAGAGACGTCTGTCACAAGATAGAATGAAAGGATAATCTAAATATGTATGAAAACACAGTAGTCGTCAACAATAAGCACCCATATTTAAAAGAAACATACACAATTGTCTTGTTGTGAGTTCTAACATTGTTTCTTCTTCAAAAACTTTTTTATTGATACTATTTGTTCTTTAGCTCAAAAAAATAAATCCTATTTATTTACTCCAAAAGAAGGTTGTTAGAATTGTCAATAAATCAGATTATTATGCATCAACAAATCCTATTTTTTTTAAACAAAAAATGTTAAAAATCTCAGATCTTGTTGACTGAATACAGCCATAGTGATGTATATAGAGCATAAAACACACACTGCCATCTTGTATACAAAAGCTATTTGTAGAAAAAGAAAGTCAGTATAATCTCAGACGAATAAAAACATTTCAAAAAATCAAAGCCAGAACAAATAAAAAAAGTTCTGCATTAGTACTCGCGGTGTAGTTCGCTGGAACACTCTGGATGAAAAAAATAATAATCAAATACAATTGTGTCCTTTAAAAGAAAGTACAAATCTATGATTTATGATAATTATGCAGCTTTAGAATAAGGCACTGAACATTTGCTCCTTTAGTGACCCTGTAGTTTTTTTTGTTTTGTTTTTTCTTTTGCTTTATTTCTTTTCTTCTTTTGACAAGTTGAAGTTGTTGACATATCGCTGTCTTGGAAATGACTAACTTCTGTGTTGTAGATAGGTGGGCTTTATAAGTATGCTTTTACTTCTGCCTAAACCTTTTCGGTTTGAATGAAGTGAAATTTTATTTTGTCTAAATTGTCAAACTACATATGACCGAATAAAAATAAATCAAATCAAAAAACACTGTTCTGAATGTCATAGGTGCATCTGAGATTTTCATTCCAGATTTAACCCTGAGCCTTTCTGCAGCATTAGCTATCAGGTAAGATTGGTTTGAGTATTTCCCTTTGCAGCCAGTAGCTGAAGCTCTAACTCAATTCCAGTGTGGGAAACTCATGACTGTGACAAGTTTTAGGCCAAGCTATGGTTGTCAAAAAAATAAATTCCCCAATACTAATCATACTAAAAGGATACAGATACTCTGTACTTGTTTGAACAAGTATAAATACTTCTTTAAACATACAGTAAACTTTTGTCCTAGAGACCTGCTCTTTTTTTTTAATTATGTTTCGCGCCTTTGTGATCGCGTAGAAGTTAAGTTCTTTTAAGTCGCTCGTGACCGCAACACGAACCCTGCTGGAACACCGGCAATAAATTATCTGACAACAAAGGTCACGTCTTTATCTCCAAACTGTCACTGATTGTACTTTTAGTCATTATCTTTTAATTTATTATCACAAGTCTGAGGCTGACTCTTCAAATGGGAAAAAAAATCCTATGCAAATCCTATTTTACAGTTGGAGGAGAAAATACTTGCGGCTTTTGCGATTTGTGTTCATTAACTGAGACATATTTGATTTTGATGCATCGTGCAGAACTACTTTCTAACCAGGATTAATCAAACTCAGCAAAGCTCAATGTGGTTGCAAAATATGTTTAGTTCAGTGGATTAATCGCGAAGGATCTGGCATAATACGTGTGCTACTTTCTTCACTTTAAGTACAAAATATTGTAAAACATTTTAACACAATCTTTAAAATTCGTGTATTGTCCGTCTGTCAGTCTGTCTGCATAAATCAGCTCGTGGACTTTTGTCGAGGCTGAAAGCAAAATGCCAAATGCCATTTCTGAACAGGTAACAATCTGCGAGGACACATCTGTAAAGGTCACATCCAAACGCACAAAAAAGTGTGAATAAACACTCCATTTGTTTCCTCACTCAGGCGGCTCTGCTTGACTTTTGTAACCTGGATTTAGAGTTTTGTTGTTGATTTATTATAATGTAGACAACTGTGTGGAAAACGTTGGCAGATAAAATTTAGATTACATTCTACATTTAAGGAAACTAAAAAATAACATTAATTGACAAAAATGTATCTAAATAAGAGCATGTTTTGTTTTTAGATGCCTTTGTTGCAAAAATAAACAATAAAAAACTTTGTCTTCAGTTTGAGCAGACTTGCATAGTAACAACATGGAATTTATTTGTCTTAGTGGAGGGTCTCCTCATGAAAAGAAAAGCTGCTTGTGTAGCTATACTTCTTCCCATTATATAAAATGATTCCCATTAAGAATGATCCAAAGTATGGTTTTAAAAGTGGGGTAGCTAACTTTTAAAGTTGTAAATTAGTACATTTTTCACTAAAAAGTATAATAAATACAGCACTTTGTGAAAAAAATCAGACCTTGGACTACTGTCTAAACTGAATAATAAAGAATTTTAGTTCCTTATTAGGAGCTGAATGCTGCACTCTGATTGGCTGACCTTGAGTGGTCCTCTCCAGTTTCACTTTGTTGTTTGTAAAAAGATGTTTATAAGCCATAAATGGAACCAAAATGGATACATATTGATAATAATCATGCGTTGAAGGATTTATGAGAGGATGTTGTCAGATTTAAAACCTAAACCGTGTTTGCAGTGTAAAAATCAGCAACCTCACCTTTAACTTCCTAATTTCTAAAGTCAAATTTTCACTTCCACACCCTACTTTTAATTACTTGGAGACCTAACTAAGTCATAAATAGAAAAATACTATAATCATTATTGGCTTTAACATCTCTATAGATACAGATACTGGGGTAACTAATGTTAGTTCTAAGTTAATAAACTTTGTGTTCTCCAGTAAAGCAGATATGATAAATGCATCACTTTGTGTACTGTTACTGTCTGAACTAAATCAAGGTTTTTGGTTCTCATCAGGAGCCAAAGCAGTGTTATGATTGGCTGTGGTTGGGTGGTCCTCTCTAGTTTCACTTTGTTGTTTGTAAAAAGAATTATCTGTGGCGCGGTGGCAGAACGGATAGCGCTCTGGTCTCACACAAGAAGGTTGCAAGTACGACTTTCGCACGGCCCGGGCCTTTCTGTGTGGAGTTTGAATGTTCCTCCCCGTGTCTGGGTGGTTTCCCTACTAACCATAACATGCAGATTAAGGAACGCTTGGTGGTAGTCAGAGGTTGAGGCGCCAGGTGTTTAGGCGAATAGTTCTGCTAAGCTGCCTCAAGGCACAACCATTTAAAATGGTTATTGATGTGGCATTAAGTCAGAAAACTAAATAGAAAGTTAAAGAAAACTGCTAAAATAGCCCAGGCGGCGCTATCATGATGTTAGCATTTAGCTCAAAGCGTTAGCATTGCTAGATATTTACATAGCCTAATTGAACAATTTCATCACTTTATTCATCTCCATGTCTTTATATTTATTTTCACGCAATGCATTTCCTTAAGTCCATGCTTGTTGTAGTTGTCGAACAGTGTGTGATAAAGCTGTTGTTAGATGCACTCTCAATGTTATGTTTCCCCCACAGAGGTCTGTTTGTGGGCGTGGCCTCTCATGTGACTATATCTATGAAGACTTCATTAAAGAATACACCGTGCAAAATTAAACTAACAACTTTGTAAACCGCTGTTGAATAAAGTAAGAAAACCTTAAGATAAGTTATTTGGAAGGACAAGAGCAGAAGCCGGTTTATTGCAACGTATGCCAAATGTTCTTGTCACTTATTTCCACTAAACACTTCAGAGTAAGCTGCACAAATAACACCTTGTCTTGCAGAAAATCTTTTGTCCACATCACAGCGACAGTAATCCAACCCAACAGAACAAAACGCCGTCAGAAACTTCATCAAAACAAAGAGACTCGGCGTGACACGATGTATTTCTGCAGCAAACATCAGATTATACAAAAGTCTATTATATCTAATGACACACGGAACAATAACAGGTCCACACTTCTTCACAGCGTCATAATAAATCAAAGCATTGTCACAATACAGCGACAGCAAATCTTCACATCACGAGAACTCAAACGGAAATGTATAAGGCATGGATTTAAAAGAAGCTGGAATAGTTTTGGGGAAAGAGAAACCTGGAGGAGAAAAGTCACCACATAAAGGATCGGGCAGAGTTTGGATCTAGCGGTGGTGAAAAAGAAGGTAAAGAAGCAGCTAAAAGAATTTTGTGTAAATGCAGTTTTTATGTTGTAATACAAAAAGTGAATGGACACTTGTCACCAAACAAGAAATCATTATACTAAAAATGTGTGAAAATACATTGGAGTGATTGGCTAAATCCAGCTTTCACTCACTCAGAGCAGAACAAAGGCTGACCGTGGTTGCCATATTTTCAGACAAGCGACCAAGTTTTTGAAAAGAAAGTGACCTCAGCTCTAAAAACGTTACTAAAACAAACAATGAATAGAGCATCGTGTAACTGTTGCGCGCAAAGCACTACCTGCTTTGGGGGCATCAAGCCAAGAATGCTGAACTCATGAGAGAAAAGGTAAGGTAAGGTAAGGTATACCAGAAAGTCTGGTCTAGACACATGTGCCTGATGATTCTTTACACACAGCGCAAGCAAATTGTTTCAATAGCAGCAACATGTTCTACAATTATAAACTCTTGGCTGATTTTTATTTTGTGTCGATAGGACAAAGTTTAGGCCAGTTACTAGGAAAAACAGCTGACGAAATAGGACATCTGCAGAGAGCAGTTTAGGGGGAACAAAGAGGGCTAGGGCCCCACTGGAAAGCATTTTGGCAGAAATTTGAAATTATTTATTGAAATGGACTTACTGGTCTAAAACAGCCCAGATTAAAGGCAAATGCATCTAAAAAGCTATAAAAATGAAGGAAAAAATAAAAGAGGAAAAAAAAAAAAAAAAAAAAAATATATATAATAAATTGCCTATAGTATTTTTTGGGGGAGCACCTTTTTGAAACCTTGCATAGAGCACCGAAATAGCTAGCAGCAGCCTGTTGTGTAAATAAATAAAAATGATAAATGTCTATTTTATATAGGGCTTTTCTACTTTTCCAGGCACTCAAGCACTTTACAATCTAGAATCCACTCACCAGGGTACGCAGATACTGAGGCAGTGTGGTTTAAGTGTCTTGCCAAGGACACAACGACAATCTACCTCTGGTCGTCCCACTGTGGCACCTGGTGTTCTAACAGTCTCCCATCCAAGTACTAACCAGGCCCTAACTTGCTTAGCTTCTGAGATCTGACAGAATCAGGCTTTGACAAACAGGTATGGTGTCATGAGTCTTGCACATATTAATAGTAATTTTAACATTAACACAATATGCAAAAACAAAAATATGTTTGTCATACATGAAGTGAACGTGTGAAAAAAAAGCGCAGATGTAAAAATTCACCAAGCTAACTGGAAAAAAAAGGGAGAGACGGCTCTCAAAAAGGTAAACATGGCAACTCCGAAGCTGACAATAAGAGTAAAATAAGTATGTAAAAAAACAAAGTATTTGGACAAACAGATTGGATAACGCAATATAACAACTTCAACAAAAAAGCAGATTGACACAGACAAGCTCGTGATTATTTTTTTTTTAATCTGATATTGTCTAACTCTATTAACAGCTCAATTTTCTTTTAATACCCAAACCCACTCAACAATAATACAAATTGAAAGGTCATCATAACTTATTGATAAACTGTGTGGATAAATGGGACATCAGCCAACAGACTAAAGGAGTTTGAAACATCACTGCGTCTCTCTTGTTGCCCTGAAGAGTTTTACTGCCATGACACTGACTAATATGAGCAGAGTTAATGAAAAATACAAAAAAAAAAATATATATATATATATATATAAAAGTCACCTGGAAGACACATTTGTCACAGAGTGAAATGTTTGTGGAGCTAATCAAGCAGAAGGTGAGAGAAAGAGAGAGAGGAGAGAGAGAGAGAGAGAGAGAGAGAGAGAAGGGAGAGAAAGAGAGAGAGAGCAAGAGAGAAAAGGGAGAGAAAGAGAGAGAGAGAGAGAGAGAGAGAGAGAGAAGGGGGGCAGAGAAAGAGAGAGAGCAAGAGAGAGAAGAGAGAGAAAGAGAAGGTGTTAGAGAAGGAAGGCAAGAGAGATGGAGTGAGAGAGGATAAAGATAAGGGAAGAGAGAAGGGAGAGAATGGTAAGAGAGAAAGACAAAGAGGGAGAAAATGTGAGAGGGAAAGCAAAAGAGTGACAGAGGGGGAAAAGAGAATATGTGATTGAAAAAGAGGGGGGTTACATAGAAAGACAGGGGAGAAATGGATGCTGGAGGGGAAGAGGGGAAGAGGAAAAAGGATGAAAATGGGAGAGAAAGAAAGATACAGAAAGACAAAGAAAGGGGGTAGCAATAAAGAGAGAAAGACAGAAAAGAAGGAGAGAGAGGGGTGGAGAGAGACTGATGGGATTGAAAAAGAGAAAGAGAGAGAGGATTGAGGGAAAGAAGAAGCAAAAAAGCAGGGGGTTACATGGAGAGACAAAGGGAGAGAGAGAGACATAGATGTTGGAAGGGAGAGGAAAAAGATGAAAAAGAGAGAGAGAGAAAGAATGATGAAGAAAAACAGAGGGAGAAGGAGAGAAAGACAAAGAGAGAGAGATTAAGAAAGAGGCAGCAATGAAGAGAGGAAGAAAAGGAGAATCGCAGGTGAAAGAGAGAAAAGAGAAGGATGAGAGAGAGAGGGGAGGGGGAGGAGGAAGACAGTTTGGATGGGAGCCACAGTCAGAACAGGACCATCCATCATAATGTGTCTGTGCTCAGTCAAAAACAGGGCAAGAAACCGCTTCATGCATTCACTGAGTCATCAGTCAACTTCAGTCACATGACACAAGTGAGTTTGGACTGAAGCCGCCACGGAGCATTTCAAAACACCATTCTAAACAAAACACCGCAGAGAGGAATGCCAGCAGCACTATTGCTATACAGACTGAAACTGTATCAAATGATGCTACAACTGTGGTCAGAAAACACATCATTTTCATCATTTTTGTGCAGATCATGTCACACAAAAACCGTGAGTTAAGCTTTGTTTACAGTCCAGCAAACGGTCACTCATCGATCTGCATCAAGTAGATTTACTTTCTGTGCTTCACTTTCACACTGTTTTCTAGGGCTGTAGTCGACCAGAGAACGGATTCGAGTGATTAATCTAGTAGGAAGGGGTGCTTGGCAAAATCTTTTTTAAGCTAACCATTTATTCAACCCTATTTTAAATCCTTTTAATTTAACTACAATAATGATCGACAAATCCAAATCTAAGTTTGGTCGACTAAGACTCCATCGACTCATTAATGAACTAAATGACTAAAGGACTACAGCACTCCTGTTTTCATACCATGTGCGTTGAACATTGTTGGTAAGTGATAATACATTTTCTGACAGTGGAGATTTAAATGCATGAAACCTGGAATCGTGGGTCATTTGTGGGTGTGGTGTTTTCTGCAGACAGCCAATCACAGCACAGATCAAGGTTGTGTTCAGAGAGAAAACTTTTGAAAAACTTCCCTTGACTGCGTTTCAGATCAAGTCTACAACAAAGCGACCAATCAGATTAGTTTATTTACTTGACGCAGATGAAACCAAGGAGCTGATCGGTTGTCTGTCATTTAGCCCAAAATCTAGCTTCACTCAGCTCACATTAAAGTTATTTTTTGCTTCTCTAATTGATTGTGCAAAATTCTGCGACAGTTTTCAGACCCATGTGACATTTTTCTGTAATATTCCATGCATTTGTGTCCCTGATTGGTTAATTATTCTGTCATTCACGACCACTGAAATCGAAAGAGGGACGCTGTGATTTTTCAAGAAATTAACCCCACCTCTCTCACGTATCCAGTGAAGCAAAGAGAAACTAATCTGACTTTAAAACTTCACAGATTTGTAAAAACTCACCGAATAAAACTGCCACTAAATGCCTCTCCTCAACTTGATTTCACTGGAGCTATACTTCATCAGGTATCGCACAACTGCAGAAAGTTTGCATATGTTCTTCTGCTTTGACCTTGAGTGAAAATGTACTTAGAATGTTGATTTTGTCATTTAAATGTAACGAGCTACAATGATGCGATATCAGACAGTTTCCATGGCTGATGCACCTAGTAGGAAACTACATTCTTAGAAACTGAAATCGTAGCCAATCCAAAAATAAGAAACCAGAATATTTTTTGCTCATTTGGTTGAGTTAAGGCCTTAAATCTGACTCCAGTCTGCTGCTGCTGGGACTGTGGCAGATGTGGTTAAGCTTTCCATTAACCTGCTCATGATTCCCAGCTCCTCCGCTCTTGTACGCCCTCTTCTCTCTCTCTCTGACCTGCTCCTTCTGCTCAAGGCTACGGCAACACCTGCAGGTCAAAACACTCACTTTTCATACATTAACATGAGAGCGGTGCATAAGGAGGAGCGGAGAACCTGCAGAATAATGAAAAGTGACTGGGTTAAGGACGTTGTTAACAGGAACAACATGGGTCAAGTGTAGATTGGCAGCTACGTATATTTAATATGTTTTTGACATCACAGCTTTATAATGGCCAATAAGATATCATCGAGATGGAGGGTAGTTAATATACAGTAAATACAGTTTAAAAGCAGTTTTAATGCAATAGTGCAGTCTGCATGCCAAACTTTGCCTCCTGGGATTCTATTTTGACCCAAGTAGTGCTGAAGTTTGTTTCACACATCCGTTTAGATATGAGACCTGGTTTCAACAATCCACTAGATTGATAAGCTTTAGCGCTATTGGTTCTCCTATTGGTTCTCAGTAGGCGTGTTTCACTGTCCCGTGCATGCGCCATGACGGCTCTGTTTTGAACATGTGCAGCAGATTTCCGTGTCTTCGTCTCTTCATCGATGACTGCTGCTTTTTATTATGAGCTCAAAATATTTTAAAACATCTACAAAGGATGAACCAATGAGCTGAACTTGTTTTCATTCATATTCAAACTATTAATTTATTTGCTGCTCCATGCAGGTTATTAGCATTTGCATCTAAAGGGCCCTATTAGAATCATCATCATTTTGATTTTGTTGTTGTTTTTATCTAAAAGTTTGCATCTGTTCATCACTCCTGTCACTCAGACTGCATCGCCATAAAACTCACACATCAAGGTCTGCCACTTTGACCAAAAGAGACAATTGACTGCCAAGTTTAACTTTAGTGGAGAAAACCTCACAAAAATATATATAACTTACTCCAGACATACTCAGCTGTTTACGTGATAAAGATCACTAAGCAGTGCTAGGTTTTGATTTGTCTGTTTTTGTTAGAGTGAGGAAGAGCTCTGCAAAGCCACTGAAGTTGTCCACTCAGAGCACGCAGGGTCACAGACACTCACCTCGATTCACGTTTGGCTTTTTTTCCACATTGTTGATTTTTAACTCAAATAATAGATTATCACCCAGCCTTATTAACAACAACAAAACACATGGATTTGCTACTTCCGGGTTCAGACATTTGACCAATCTGATTAAATATTGCCATGACTTTCGATTTCAATGGCATAAATTGTGGAGCTTAATTCACAGTGATACACATATCAATCTAGTGAGAACCCGGTTAAATGATTTATATAGAACATCAACAAAGACAAGCGGCTTAGCTGAAGATGTGAGAGTGAATCATTTTACACATAAATATGTGGTTTCCTGCTACCTCTGCATAATCTTCATGCATTTTAATCTTCCGAGCACAGTTTGGGTTGATTCAGATGAAATTTTAATCTTTTTATTTGAGAGTTTTTGGCACATTGTGTTTTAGTCAAATTATCAGCCTTCTTTAGTCAATACCTCTATTAAAATCACATAAAATACTAGCAATGTGTTTATAGAGCTATAGATAGATTTAAAAACATACCTTCTACTTTTGTGGTTACAGTATTTTTAAGACTAAGATATACTTTGTGGTCACCTAAATCCATTTTCTGCATATGACCCAACCCTCACGGTCACCACAAATCCAGATATTACTTTACGCAGCTTAGAAGAACAAATGTTTGGGAATTCCACTAATTACAGACTTGGCTCGGAGCTGGACATTCCCGCAGGAGGTAAAGGAAGACACGGCTCGGTTTAAGCAGACTAAAGCAGTGTGTAATTAGCCCTTATTGAGCCAGGAGATGTGCTTTAGCCTGGATTAGCCCAGCGTAACCTCCCTCCCCCGTTATTACACCCCCTCTGCTTCTGCTGCTGATGATGATGATGGGCCTGATAAGAAGGTGCAGGGAGAGGGTCAAAGCGTCTCCCCTCTCTCCCACGGGACAGGGCCTGTAATCAGCAGAAGCAGAGGGACATGTCTGCACCTACACAAGACCGAGGACAGACAAGGTCAAGACCCCCACACACACATGCAACTGCAGCTCTCATGGTTTTGTATTTTTGAAAATTCTTTAAGGTTCATCTAACACTACACATATGTACAATTGGTTCTTCCCTCACACCTTCACCAAACGACTCACTGGATAAGAAAAAGAGATTCTGAATGTTTGATACAAGTTTTGAAGAAGTGCTATAATTGTACTCATCAGAAAAAAAAAACTCAGTCCATCTTTAAGTCGCTTCACCTTGACAAAGACAACCAGATTGGGCGGGATCTGGTAACTTTGTAAAGTACATTTGATTATGTTACATTCTCTCTGGTCAAGTAAATTATGTTCCAAAGAGAAAAGCTTTGAGGAAAGATGTGGCCTCAAGTTAGCCAGATGAAATGTCTGACATCGCATCATTGGGGCTCGTTCACTTTACAAAGGTGGGGACTTTTTAATTTAACCAATCACTGCTTTTTGGTTGTTTTGTCGTCTAGGAAATTGAGCATAAACATGTGTTTCAGTCAATATTTGACACAAGGTAAAAGAGGAAGAATGTATACAGTCTGGTGTCTCACTCAGGTTCTGGCCAACACACCAATCCTGTTCGCTGATTTGACGACCATGCTTCTTGCTTTTTGGGAACCATCTAAAGTACTGTGATGCTTGACCGAGAGCTGGAGGAAATGAAACTAAGGTGGAGCCAGCCTGGCTAGGACCATGTCATTGTTTTGCAAGTATCAAGCAGATCTTGTCTTTAAATCAAGTCAAAAGTCACTGATCTTTGAGTCCAAGTACTTGAAATTTGTTGTCCTGTTTCCTGGAATTTGTTTTTTAAGTCAGTTCGATTTTTTTTTCATTCAGTTCTCATAGGTTATCGCAGGTGACTGGAGCCTATACCAGCTATGGGCCTTAGGCGGGGAACATCCTGAAAAGAGGCCAACAAATCTCAGGGTTAGAAACAACTAACTCTGCGAATTAGAATAACTGGTCTAAAAAAAAGAAATAAGGAGGTGTAACAATACACTAATTACTTTTTGAGAAGCATCAAGTTGTCTCAAGTCACAGAGCTCCTAGTCCTAGTCCAAGACCTAGTCCAGAGTCACTGAACTTCAAGTCCAAGGCCAGTCTCAAGTCACTGACTTTCAAGTCCAAGTCAAGTCCCAAGTTTCTGTCCTTCCAAGTCAAGTCCCGAGTCACTAACCTTCAAGTCAATTTATCAAATCTCAAGTCCTCAAAATAATGACTTAAATCTGACTCCAGTCCAGACACATTGGTGAATGATGCTTGAGAGGAAATGTACTAATCTTACTACTATTATATTGCTGCATTTCTGTTCAAGTACATGAAGAGAAATCCATATTAAACATCTCTAACTCTTGCATTTGTGCATAAAAATTCCACACACAGCAAAGACTAGCAGATGTCCTGACAGTGAGACGCCTCGGGGCCTGGAGCAGCCATTAGAGCGGTTATTACACAGCTGTTTGGGTAAATATTTAAGTGTAAAGCCATCAATGTAATATCCTTTTGAGGAGAAGTCATTTGGATTGGCCCAAAGCGTCTCAAAACCAGTTAAAGACAGATGCAGTTGGGCTCTGAGACGCAGCTCCAAACAGTTATAGCTCACCTAATTAACTTTAATGTTATTATAATTAATCAGTGAAGAACCAATTTAAAATACATCGAGAGAAATTCGTCTGCCACAGTAGCACTTTTTATGTTGTAGCAGAAAACAGCACCATAAATGATAATATTGAAATTAAGCACTTGACAAAAATAGTCCTAATACATCATGACCCCAGTGAACCCCAAATCAAATCACTTTATTTTTGTATCGACCAAAATCACAACAAGTCGCATCTGAGGACTTCAACTGGGTGAAATTTATTACCATGACTGTTTTTTTTTCAAGATATCCAAAAATTGAATACCAAGTATATCATTGTTACAGAAAAATGTTACAAAAAGAAGCAAATGAAAGAGAAAAACTGTTAAATGTGTGCTGTAAATGTTCAACTTTTGTGATTAATTTTGCCAGCTTCTCACACTTATCTGTCAAGAGGCTGCATTCACATGACAACAAAGCCTAAACATGCATGCTAGTTCATATCCTCGGGCTACGGTAGTCCTGACCAAGCCTAGCAACAACATCTGGAGCTGGGTCTTTGAGCGCTGCACTGAGACGATCACTGCTCCTGAGGAGATGCCTCAGAGGAAATGAAGGCTGGGTTAAATGCAGAGGACAAATTTCCCTACAGGGACAATAAAGTGTACCTTAACCTTAATTATACAAGTCAATAATATTTAGCAGCAAAATGTGTAACACAAAAAGTTAATGCGTCGAGTCAAAATGTTTGAAATTACAATGTTTTAATTGTATAATCTTTTGTTCATCATCTGGACTTACAGTATGACATTATATTCTACTATATAAATACAACCTATTAACATGAACAAAACTATTTAAAGACATTTTTAGCCGCATTTCAGTTGATTGATAAAATATCGTCTGAATATCATTATTGCCGACACGGTCATTTATTATTTAATTTTATTTTATTGTTATTTAGTCAGGAAAATCCATTTGAGATTAAAAACCTCTTTTTCAAGGGAGTCCTGGCCGTAGCCTCATAGCAAGAAGGTCCTGGGTTCAATTCCCAGACCTTTCTATGGGAAGATTGCATGTTCTCCCTGTGACTGTGTAGTTTCCTCGGGTACTCCAGTTTCCCCTACCTCTAAAAACATGTCAATTAATGCCTCCCCTGCAAAAGAGATTCGGAATCTCAGTGAGACTTTCCTGGTTAAATACAAAATAAATTTAAAACTTGTCGACACTCCCAAGCCTTGAGGACTTCACAAGAATTCTGATTCAACAAGCGGCAATGTTAGAAAATCGGACAAAGAAACAGTCATTGGTCAAAAAAGGCCAAAGGAGATTGTTCAACAGCAAACAGATAAATGGATATTCAACACTAAAGGTCAAATATTATTGTGCAGAAAAATGTCATTTCCCATCAGAACGAAGAAATGTACATAAACTGAACACATAAACTATAACATTCAGTTAAAATGCTATATTCTGTGAAGCATCTCTGTGACACCAATAGAGTAATGAATATTCACTCCAGAACATACTCATGTCTTGTATGTTAGAACTCAATATTTCAGAGTGTCCTTTTATTGTGGCCAGACAGGACACATATTCATGCCTTCTCTTCAGCATTTAAATTAAATCCTAAGCCACTATTGCGCTGATCCATAAAATGTTGCTGGATTTGGTATAGGTTTAGTTGAGAAAAACTGCAAAATATCATTCCGGTGTTTTTCAAACCATGTCACACAGCCATCTGATTCTTTTGACTATTATTAAATATTCACAGACACATGCTTGTTTTAGTCCTTCTCTTAGTTCATTTATTATTAACTTAGCTTATAAGTTTAGTCTCATGTTAGACCCTGCTTACCCTAATTTTAATCCTATTGTCCAGACCTGTTGTACTTGGAGAGCTTAACTTTATCTTAGGTGGTACTTAGAAAAGTACCACAAACACAAGCCTAAATTTAAACTGTGTTAGTCTGTTCAACTACTTTCTAGATCTCACAAAACCTTCTGTGCGTGCTTAAAACCCACATGTGTTAATTTTACTGAAATTACCGCTCAAAATCATCTTTTCACAGACAGCAAAGTGAAACTGGAGGGGACCACACAACTACAGCCAATCAGAGCCCTGCTTTCGGTTCTCCAAATAGTTTATTATTCGATTCAGACAGTACACAGCGGTCTGATTTTGTGACAAATCTATACATCTACACTATACTTTTTAGCGTAAAGAAATTAAGTTTACCAAATTAAAAAAAAAAAAACAACAATCAGGTACTGCAGCTTTAATTGTCGTGCCAAATAAGTACCAACCTAAGCATTACGCATACATTTTACGCACACAAACGCAGTAACACGTCCACAACTAGACTAACCACAAAAAATACTCATTCACACGTGCACCAACACATCACCAAAACACTTCCAACTCACAACCACGCGCGAGGATCCAACACGAGTGACAGGAGCACAGACAGACGCGTGGGGATGCTTTTCTTTCACGGACATTCACAGCTTCTACTTTCGTCCCACGGAGTCTGTGTCACGCCACAAACATTTACGCATCTCAAACACTTTGACAACAAGCAAAGATCTGGAACGAAAACAGACGCGTTTCAACTTATTCTCAAAATACACCGGCTGAACTCCCGCGCCAAACCACGGGCAAAGCTGGCAAGGCAGTCGTAACGTAATTACAGAGTTGCTTGGGAATTTTTGGACACTCACCGATCAGCATCGCGCCTCCAAGTCCGCCGTACACGCGTCTCTCCAGCTCGGATGTCCGTAAATACCGCTGCTTCCTATAGAACCACGAGGCGCAGGTGTGAAGTCCTAAAAAAATATCAAGAGGGAATCCCAGCGTGTCTTTCAGATGCGATGGCAGTGCACTTGATAAAGACGTATCCAAAGTCTTGTCTCTAACGTAGCTTTGCCAAATCCTCAGAAAATCTCCGTCAGACGCGCGCGCTATCCCCAGTTGGAAATCCCGTGAGCCGCGCTGTGCTTTGGCCCGAAGAAAGCGAGGACTGAGAGCTGTTTGGAGAGCTCAGAGCGTGGAGTCACATCGCACTTCTCTCTCTCTCTCTCTCTCTCTCTCTCTCTCTTTCTCTCTTTCTCTCTCTTTCGCCCCTCTCTCTCTCTTTCTCTCTGCCGCTCCATTCAGCGCCGCTTCTCAAGTTGTCTCCTTGACACAGCAGTTTCAGGCGTGCAGCATTCTTATGTACGCGTATTATTTTTAGGGGAGAAATGTGCACCGGATTTACAAACATATTGAGTTTTTTCATTTCAGTCAGAAGGAAATTCAACATCACTCGACAGAAGCAAACAACAACAACTTTCAAAAATCTGTTCATGGTTTTGCTTTTCGTATTTACTCAGCGGTGACTATTTTGATTATGACTACTCAGAAGATATTTCTTTGAAAATTGAGAATTTTGTATCAATACCCTGCTGATATGGTGACTGGTTTCTAAATGAATATGTACAGTACATTTATTGGAGAAAAGAGAGAGAAAAGAGATGGGTTTCAGCACATTCTACAGTTCAATGTCATTTAATTAGACTTTTAAAGGAAACCTATAAAATCTTTTTTTTTTTAAATCCCATTAGGGGTCGCAGGCAACTGGAGCCTATCCCAGTAATTTTGGGCATTAGGCGGGGGAACACCCTGGACAATGGCCAACTTGTCGCAGAGACAACAATTCACTCTCTCATTCACTCACAGGGGAAATTTACAAGATAACCCAATCAATCTGAACATGCATGTTTTTGGAAGTGGGGGGAAACCGGAGTACACAGAGAAAACCCACAGTGACACAGAGAGAACATGCAAATTCCACCCAGGGTCATGATATGTTGATATGGTCCGACCTGGGAGTCGAACCCACGGCCTCCTTATTGGGACGCCGGAGCTCTAACCACTCTGCTACCATGCGCCCCTCTCCTATGACTGCCTTTTCTCATCATTAGTTTACTAAATGAATGAATTCATTACTGAAAGAATGATTCATGGAAGCTTGAGTAAAGCTTTGGTCACAATGACCTGTACAAATAAATCGTTCGTCTGAAATCTTGAGTTTGTATGACGATCGTTGAGGAAATACTGTTTTGTATTGCACGGGAGCGGCGCCATCTCCTTATGTCCAACTCAATCCTTCAAGTTGTTACTAAACCTTTCATAAACCGTCCCAATTGCACACAGACATGCAAACACCAGCAAAACCGATATTATTGCTCACATTCTGTCTAGGCTTCGTCTGAAATGTGTCGACTTTAATCAGTTCTGGCGTTTTTCTCCTTCAGTTAAAACACCTTTCATTCGTTAAGTTAAGCCTGCGAAAAAACAGCAAAACTGTGTCAGTGTCACTTGCGTATTGCAGAGGAGGAGACACAAAAAGCAAATCTCAGAATGTGCGTCTGGGTGATGCAAATTCACATCTATTGACATTTATGTGTTCCAAAAAATACATGTTTGAACCACTCCACAACAAGTATTACTCAACCGTCAGCAAGTAGCACCACTATCCAATTGTCTGCGCCTATTATAGCGAGTTGTCCTTCTCATGTTTGTGTCCAACTACAGGCGAACTATGTTTTCCCCGTGTGCTGCAGGTCCACGGTCCTCTGCACAGATTCCTCACATCTAGGGCGACCAGACATCCCTGTTTACCTGGGACTATCCTTATTTTGAGCCCTGCGTCCCATGTGAACAGTGAAGGAATTAATATATTGCGGGGTTTTTTGTCAATAGATAGAGAAAACTGTGCTTGAAAATTACCTAAACACAAGAAAAAATGCACCTATTTGCACTGACAGAAGTTTCAGAGGTGAATGTGAATGAGCCATGACTTCACCAATTGCATTAGTATATACTTATTTACACGCTCCTTTCACCGAATGTCCGTTAACCTCCACAAACTTAAGCGTGTCCCAGTTTTTAATTTTGAAAATATGGTCGTCATACTCACATCGGCTGAATACATACAGCTGGTCTCAGTTGTTTGGACTGTAGAGCTCCGTCTCTGTTCCACTTTCACTCTCTCGCACATACAAACTGCATAGGCTTAATCATAAACTATATTCTACAGTTTATAGTTTCAGCGTTAGTAGACTTGTAGAAAATCTTGGAGAAGATCATTGACCTGGCTACAAAAGTACGAACGGGCAGCGAGTAATGTTTTTACGTCACAACGCCTCAAGAATGACGCAGAGAGGTTGTAACAGTTCGTGTGGGTCATTAACTGCGTTTCCACCCTCATAAAATGCGCATATTGTTGAAACTTGCATAAGTAAATCGAATAAAAAAGGTGAATTAATCTCCGTTTCCATCAAAGCGCATATCTGGGTGTTGTTATGGCAACATGAGCTGGCGTAACACAGCTGATCCTGCAGAGGGCGCTACGTGCACAGTCTGTTTGGTTTCACTTTTTTTCACAGCCGCAGATTCTTTAATATTAAGTTGTTAGCGGCAGACTGCTCCGTCTTCTGCAAACTTTACCCGGTTATCACTTTATTAATGCAATGGATCTGTTTAGAGGCAAAATAAAAGGCTCCTGTTTTTGTTTTTAACACAAATCCTCCGCTGTGGAAAGGACGAGCTCTGAATCACCGCAGTGTTGAACAACCAAAAACTTTCAGGGAGTTTTTGATCAAACAGCGCTGTGTTTCTCCAGTTTAGTTTTGATCGGCTGACCTCAGCAAACATGTTTTGTTTTTGTGGTGCAACGGTGCAGTTTGCGTGTCTGGAGTATTTTGGCCAAAACAATTCCGTCTGTATGGATTATTTTGCCTTTGTTTATCACCTAAGTCCCTCCTCCAGAACCGCTGCAGCAGGTACGTAACCCGGGGGTCCCGTGGGTTTTAATTTGCTTCATGAGTTCATGCAAATAACTGCGTTTCCAGCTTTCAATATTGGCATAATCCGTTATGCGCATAAAACAATATCCATCTCTAGAGTGCATATAAACTTTTATGCGCATTAGGGATTCTAAATGCAATATTTGCCGTTTCCACCTCCCAGGACTTATTTGATACTTCTTAATGCGCATTAAAAACAAGGGGGTGGAAACGCGATTATTGTGACTGAAACTTAATCTTGTAATATCTTGCAACAGACGATTGAGTGCTCAGAAAAGCCCTACCTCACCTACCTACCAATAACATATCAGACAGGGGACAAACTCTTTACCAAAAAAAACTACACAGCATGCACCTTTAAGCATGATGAGCAATGAACATACACATACTTGTCCTCGAAATGGCAACTACACAGCGCACTTCATCTTCTGAATACACAATAAGCTTACATCAAACAGAAGAAGGAGAACTGTGGCAAGAATAGCAACTAACCAACAGCCACAAGTACAATTGATACGTCAAAAAATTGGGAACAAACATAAAAGGAAACAGGCCACGGAGCAGCAGGCCCAGGGTGGCACTAGTCTAAGAGAAGCGCCGTAAACAGGAGAAGATGATATGTTCCCTGACAGCTTTCCATTGCTGCGCTCTAAACATGATTTGTGAACACTTGCCGATGCCGTTTGCGTGTCCCATTCATTTGCGCGGCGTCTCCCTCCAGTGGCTTTTGTGTTTCCGCTTGTTGTCGACGCTCCGTTTTGCGCGAGTCGACTCAAGTGTGCGTGAGACAGGCTGCTTCTCGAATTGATGTTCAAAGACTTGTGCACGGCTCTGTGGAGAAAGTGCATTGTAAGGGAATGTGAGTAGACATTTTCAATTACAATGCCTCGGATGGTAATGAGCTGTGTAGATCAAAATGTCAGTGGGCATCCTGTATTCATTGTGTCACAAGAAACGACTGAATACAGGGATTTAGAAATTGTCTATGACTTTGTGACGCGCTGGAAAAAAGGGCAGAACATAGGGGCATTTTGCAACAGTTATTTGTCTCTCAGAGGGACAGAGATATGACAGCACAAGGTTTACAAGAATAAAAAGTTCCTGAAAGCAAAGGCAGAAGAGTAAATGTGTTGTAATAAAAACAAATATTACATAATTTGGTTAGCTTGAGCTACAGACTCTGCAAAATGTTTTAACCTTTTGTTTTGACAAGAACTCATACTGAATCCACAGACATGATGAGTGACCAGACTAATACAAAGGCCGCTCCCACTTTTTCTTAATTCCTTTTTGTTCACCATCTGATAAAACAAGCTATTAAAGCCCATATCACAAATTATACAATATTTCTAGCTTTGAATTAGTTTGGTGTGATGGTCTTTGTGGTAAATATTTTGCAGCAATTAAGTTGCAAATGATGAAGAAATGGGCCTATAAAAGTTGAAAATTACAGTAAGTATCATGGGTTCTAAAGCAGAATCCCTCCACATGCGTCGTCAAAAAGCACCAAAATGCAAAGACAATTTTAGTAAGAAAAATAATCATTTAGCACAATTTAAGTGTCAGAAAATACTATCATTTGTCAAATCATAACATTTTTGTCATTTATGTGGGTTTTGGCCCCAAAAAAGCCAATCTAGGTGAAAATAAGCAAATTGTTTGGTGAAATCTTAAATGTAATCATGTTCACCGTGACTCACGGAAAATATGATCTAACCTGTCATATGCACTTTAAGCTTCTGCAAATGTAAAAACGTGAATTGGGATTATCGTCAGTGATTTAATCCGTTCTGGGATAAATCCAAAGCTGTTTGTACTCTAGAGTTGGAAAAAAATAAAAGGATTTTTTTTTAAATACATTAGTACTGTTCAAAATTTCAATAGAATTTCCTCTTTTGCAGAGGACCCAACATCTGCCAAAATGTCAGGCCCTAACTACAAAGACAAAGCTTTAAAGGAGACCTTAACCATAACAGTTTTCTCTCATCGTTGGTTTACCCAAACTTGTATTTGGATTGATTCCATGGATCTATTACAATATCTGGATAGGACATTGCTAGCTTAACAGCGTCTCGAGTTGAGGTCGTGGCTGCTCCATTGGTCCTTCAGTGAGAAAATCCCCTCAGTCCAGAAAGCATTTTTTCCATAGAGCACAATGTAATCACAAACGACTGCTGCTCGCTTCACAGATGACTTACACACTTCAAAAAGGTTGGACTTTGTGACAAATCTTACCTAGTTTCATATCATGAACTTTTTCCCGGTTCAAATGTCTTAAGTTTCATTAAAATAGCTTTTTAATCTGTAGCTCCGGCTACAGCTCTGCTCGCTCCAGCAAGATCCCGCTCTGATTGGTCAGCGTGGGTCACGTGTTACGGGAGACCGCATAACTGACGTACGTCTGCGTGAAAGAAAGACAACTGCGCATGTTCAGTGGCCGGAGGTTAGCTGAATTCAAGCTAGCTAACTGAGCGCAGCCATTGACGTAAAGCAGCGGCCATCTTTCATCACCGGGGCTTGATTGATTCCTGCATGTTTGAGTAATCTTGTATTGTCCTGCAGCTGATGTTCCAGAGCTCAGAAAATCCCTGTCTTAACTTACCACCAATCCCCGCCCACTCAAAAACTAGGATTGTGAGTAAAACATGTAGGGTTCAAAATTGTCACGTAGACACTTTCCAACATCCAAAAATAGCAATTTTTAAATCTGTGGCTTATTACAGTTAAATTTTACAAATAAGAGACAGGGCTTTCTACTTCAAAGCCATTTTAGATATATTTTTTTATGTTTTACAATTAACAAAATCTGCAGCTCCCATATTTTCTTCCTAAATGTAGAGAAAAATCACAATAGGTCTCTTTTAATTGAATCTCTTTTTGGTTTTCCCTTTGTTCAGAGCTTGTTCTCACTTATAGTCATTAAAAAGTGCAAAGACTCAGCTTCACAAAGAGTCCAGTCAAATGTTTGAGCTCCAAAGGCTTCACAAATACTTAGCTTAGTTTGATTTTTAGATGATTTTAGCTATGCGTTTTAAAGAAAATAAGCCATAATGGTGAGAAAATAGTAACTCAAACCAAGCTTCCGTGCACCCACACTACTCTGCAGATGCTTTATTCTGACAAAATAAATTTAAAAAAGACACTAAACATTGATAAGAGATGAATTCGGGTATGACGTGCCCGTCTCTGCACATGAACGCACCATAGAATCCATATTTATCTTTGACATTACCAAGAGCTTCGCACAGATTCACATTGTTCCTGAGAGAATTCTGTCGTACAAAACGTGATATACAGGCCTTTTAAAGTGGGTTGTGAGTGTGTCATTAGAGCTCCGTGCTAAGCCGTGCTGGAGCCGGGCCAAAACACATCTCTCACGGAGCCATCAGGAACTTGATTACTCACTTTAATTGGTCTCTTTCTGTCATACTTCCTCAGCTCTTTTCACCTCCGTCTACTGTATGTGATCACACGTTTGAGTCACTTTACCACCGACAAGTCAAGATTTCTTCTCTCACATGTTTAAATAGTTTGTGTTTCACTGATTGCTATAACTGCTTTTAAGGATTCTTCACACATACTTTACCCACTGAGACACCTGCTCAGTGCAAAGGGAAGTATCCAATTTTCTTACTTTAAGCCTTCTGCACACAAGTATTAGCCCAATTTTTGATTTTCACAAATTTTAGAGAATCCATCTAGAGCATGACTGGGCAATTATTTTAACTCAAGAGCCATATTCAAACACAAAGCAGTGGTAGGGCCATGCTGCCAACATTGGTACAAAAAAATTCTGATTATTGCAAACACATTTCTTTGACTATATGAAGGGATTTTCTCTCAAAACTTCTTTGCTACCTCTCATTTCCTGCATTTTGACCAATCAGATTCAAATATTGTCATGACCATTTTCTGCAGCCGTCTATCCAGATCAGGTTACACCTCAATTCAGACTGATACACTTGTCTCTGCAGGTTTGGTCTTGACCTCATCTCTTCTCTGGGCCTCAGGCTGGTGTCCTGTGGCTGCAGGTGACTTTGCTCCTGGTGCAAACAACTTCTTTGATGACCATCCATTGCAAAAGGAATTTTAGTGTGTTTGTGGTGTGTGTGGGCAGTTGTATACACACTCAGAGACCTGCCTTCATGAAGACAAAAACAGGTCCTCATGATGTAAATCCTTCATTATGAGATCAGCAACATGGTTTTAAGTTTAAATAGGTTAAGGTTAGGGTTAGGTTAAGTTTAGACAAGTAGTCACTAAGGCTAAGGGGAGGGTAAGGGTCCATATAAATGAATGTTCTGCTTGTGGACACATGCGATTATTCTTAATGCACTGAAAAGCACTTTGTGTTACTTTGTATGTATGAAAAGAGTTTTATAAAAGAAGTTTGATTTGATGTATCTGGTTTGAGTCAGATTAAGCCCAGTGTGCCTCTTCACCATTTCTGGGAGGCACTGACTCTCAGTTTAATTTCACTCACTGCAGATGGTTTCTGAAAACCAGGAAGTACGATCGACCGATGTATTGGTCAGAACCAACTTGAGCCGAGGTAGCAGACTGTTTATTTTCTTCTCCTTTGACCTCGTAATAATTTTACTGCACAGAAATGACAGCAGTCACAAACACATTTCACACTCCCTGGACTGCATGGTTGTGTTTGTGCACAGTGAATGGTTAAAGCAAAGGGCTTTTCACTAAGTCTGTCTTAAATAAAATAGGCCTACAACAAAACAGTCAGTGAGTTGTGGTGGACATCTCTGAAAACATGGTAAAGACTTTTTCAATGTAAGATAATGCTTGTTGATGAAGAGGCATGTTTGTGTCTCAATGCCAAAGCTAAATCTTATCAATTCAAAATTCAACATCTCAACTGGCGCTTCATGCACAGACCTACTGTAGATACAGACACAAACTGTGGGAATGGGTATTTCTAGTAAACAACAGCTTTCACATCCACAAAAGCTAAATATTAACGTGATGCTAGAGTCGCATGCAGTTTTTTCACATCTACAAAATAATCAGTTTACCTTTCTGATATAATGCAATACAAACAACTTTAAGACCTTAAGACTCAGGTGTGACTCAACTTGAATTAGTTGTTCTTAAAATACTCATAAGGAAAGTGTAATTAGTGAAATAACTGTGTACAATGTTATACAAAATGTCTGTTTTTTGCCCCCACATGGCGTTATGATTCTAAAACGTGAACACAACTTACTGAGCATTAAGGAAATCCTGTTGTGTTGATTTTGTCTGTTTTGGATATTACGAACCATCTTTGAACTACTCATTCTGATCAAAGAAGTCTTAAAGAATCAGACGCAGTAAATGTTTATGACTCCACCTGACTTTACGTTCCGCATTGTCAATCAGAGTCCAATTTACTCCCATAAAAGTTGAGCTTTGACTCCACTTTGGCAGATAAATAAACTGGAGAAAAGTGCATTTCTCTAATAATGCGCGGAGCAGTTTACCCCTGACAGATGTAATGACAAGTCACAGCAGCATCTCTTCGGGAAAATGGAAATGAACGTTGAGTGAACATAAACAGATACAAGCTATTTCCGTCTGATGAATCACGCACGCTAATTGACTTCAAATATGCTCCTTCGTTTGCATCGCTTCTGTGTCAGCCTCCTCCTTATGTACTTTGAGACATACAGGTAAGCTCATTTGTGTTATACTTTCTCATTTCACTTCTCGGTAAATACAATACAACAAGCCAATATGATGTTCAAGTGATGTAATATAGAAGTGAGTAGTGAAATAACAGGAGGTTTGCCTTTCATCTTGTGTAATAGAGAACTAGATTGTGCATTGGCTTAACATTAGTGGTAAGAGCAAGTAGTAAAGAAGACAAAAAAAGGTCCACAAAAAGGTGATACACTTCAGGGAGTTGAACACTGGACCATCAGTAGGAAGAAATAATAATCTATTGCATAGTATGTGCCAAAAACTATAACAAGACAATCAGTTTTTCCATTATCTTTTAAACCAGCAATTGGAAACGTGTCATATAAACACAATTTTCTTTTTTTTTTTTTCCCAAGTTCATTTCTATGGTGGATGCAAAGACTTGTGATGATTAATGAATACTAACCCATTCCTAATCTTAACCAACTCAGAGGCAACTACCATTTTTGTAACTTCAGACTAAACTTAACCATTAACCTCCAAATAAAACCTCCGGTGTGTCTATACGGCGGCAAAAAAATGGGCGTGTTTATTATCTGTCATCATAGCAACACTTCTGTCATCATGGCATGCTTTTAGTCATGGTGTGATATAAACACGCAATGATATCTGAAGTCTTAGCCTCATTTGGTTAAAACCTATATTCCTGAATAAACATGACTTTTATGCATCATTTTGAACACTTCTATTGAACTTAATGCTGCGTTTAGACTGGACAGCGTTGGGGCTTCCAGTGTATCCAGTTTACATGTTAAGTCAATGTAACCTGTGTCTTCAGGTGTCCAGCGAATTTACAGGGCAATTTGAATCTAGTGCGTCACATTTGCTTGTTTAGGGCGCCTGTTGGGCATCAGCTTCGAAAATATTCTGCATCAAAATCGCTTCGATACACAATATTTGACGCTTCACTGCTGTCCGGTCTGAACACAGTTAAGCCTACCTGTGTCTGCAGCCCAAGAGTAGATTACCTTTGGTTTAATTGACAAAATCACACATTACAAACTATATGTTTCCCATTATTTGTTGTTTGATCAGTTTTCACTGCATTTTACATCATCTTAAAAATGTATAGATCAGAGTTAATATCATCAACTTGTATCCATAGATTTAATGAGATACTGTGCATTCAAAGGCTGTTTTGCAAAATGCATTTTCTCCCAAAGAGAGAGGAAAAATAGTACTTAAACTGACTTCACAATGTTGTAACATTATATATGGATTTGCTGCAATACTAACACAGATTTATACAAATTATAGACACAATTGGAATTAATGCCAGGTATTCTGAAATACAAATAAGGTACAAAATTACTTCTGTAACTTTTTGTCCACATTTTTAATATTTACATTACATGTCACAAATGACATTTTCCCCCCATGTTTTATTTCTGTAAGAATATATGACATTTTCTGACTTTCATTTCAAACTGAAATTGTAATACAATTACACATTTGGATTGTTTCGTGCATTGGCATCAAAGTGTTCCAGGCATTTCTAGTCTTCCCACTAAACACGTTGAAATAAATTAATGAATATACATACAATATCATAGTGTGAAACATTTAACATAATGATGGATTCTAGCGAGAGCCAGAGCCATTCTGTGTCCTTTAAATCCTTTAAATATGTGCTGCTTCCTGAACTACTTCCACATCTTTTTCGAGCAGGTTTGAAACTAGTTCTCAGTATTCATGCATGTAATCTCTCTAATTTCACACTTACCTCACTCTAATTTATTCTGGCTGATGTTATCAGTCACTTGATTAACCCGGAGTGTGCGGCGGGAGGCTGTTCCGTTCGGCTGATCAGTGATAGTTCTCTGATACTGAGCTTCACCTAAACATCACACATTACTTTTGTCAGAAGCATTTTCTCCACTACAAACCTGGTTACACTGGACACACACTAGCACAACCTTGTAAATTATTATGGCTGCCAAACCATTTCATTTAGTGTTCTATTCATTTCTTTTTGTTTGTACTAATCCATTTGTCAGATGATATTTACTGTATGTTTATATGTGAATGTCTTATCAACAGTTACAGGGTGAACAGTGGTGACAGGAGGCGTCTAGATAAGAGAATATGTAGAAGAATTCATAATATTGAATTGAATTGAATAGAATGGATTGTCAATTACTCACTGCAGCCTTATCAAACTGGTTTCCAGAGTGGGGGTTGTGACTCTCTGGAGTCGACATGTCTAACGGTAGTCTATAGACCAAGCCATGTAAATAGCATGTGATGACAACATGTCATGTATTTGTGTTGTGTTTATTACACGCTGTTGACTAGACATGCTATTTTCTAGGAGTCTTAAACATGTTTTGATTGGTTGTGATGTTTTATTAGGGATTCAAAATGAGAAGATTAGGTCTGGGACACATACATAAATGTTGCTACAGTTGGTGAAGAAACAGGTCGAGGTGAAGCAGGTTAACACAGGTAAATCAGCAATGGCATAAGACGAGGGGAGACCAAAAATGACAGTATTTACTATAAAAAAATATATACTGTATATGTCCAGGTGGAGACACGTTACAGTCAGGTCCAGGTGAGACACCTCACAGTCAGGTCCAGGTCTGGAGACACGTCACAGTCAGGTCTAGGCGCAGACACATCACAGTTAAGTCCAGGTGGAGACACGTTACAGTCAGGTCCAGGTGGAGACACGTCACAGTCAGGTCCAGGTGGAGACACGTCACAGGCGCAGACACGTCACAGTCAGGTCCAGGTGACTCTGGAGACACATCACAGTCAGGTCCAGGCGGAGACACTTCACAGTCAGGTCCAGGTCTGGAGACACGTCACACTCAGGTCCAGGTGGAGACACTTCACAGTCAGGTCCAGGTGGAGACACATCAGTCAGGTCCAGGTGAGCACGTCGTCAGAGGTCTGGAGACACGTCACAGTCAGGTCCAGGTCTGAGACACGTCACAGTCAGGTCCAGGTCTGAAGACACGTCACAGTCAGGTCCAGGCGCAGACACATCACAGTTAAGTCCAGGTGAAGACACGTCACAGTCGAGTCCAGGTGGAGACACGTCACAGTCGGGTCCAGGTGCAGACACGTCACAGTCGGTCCAGGTGGAGACACGTCACAGTCAGGTCCAGGTGGAGCAGGTGAACTCTGCCAGGTCAGCTAAAATGATTTCTTTTGCTCTGTTTATTTTAACAACTTCTAAAGTTGTTTATTTGGCTTGGGTCTAAAATAATGATGTTTTGCAATCAGCTTGAAGCCCATGTTTGATTCCAAGGATTTCCTTCCCGGACAGACTGCCAGAAGCATCCGTTGAAGGATGAGTCTGATTTAAATTACCCTAATCAGATCATTACGTTTCCCTAATAACTTAACCTTGAAGCACATGCTAAATAATAACTCACATAGCTAGCATACCAATGAAACAACAGTCATTTAGATCTTGCTGCTGCGACTTTCCACTCAAATTAAAATATTACCACATTGCCACAGCGCCGCGGCCTCATGAACTACCTTTGTGCGGTGTCATTCGTCTGGACGGCAGCAGCGGATCCAAAATGGCTCCCGGGGACAGGGCGGATGACATCGGGGCAGCTGGACCGTGCCACTTCCTCATGCCAAACGTTAGCTAGCGTCGCCAGGCACGCTCTGACCGTGGCTAATTTGCGGCGCAGGAATGGCTCCAAGCTTTGCATCCCGCGCGCCAAGCCAACGTAATTTGTTCTGGCCTATTTGCTCTGTATGTTAAAACGCGCCCGCTCGCAGATGAGGGCTGCAGCTGGAGCGGTGGGCAGCAAAAAGGTCACCGTGGCAACTGTGAAAATGTAGATTGGGAGGATTTGTCAACGAAGAAGCGCAGATCAAATTGTGGTTGCTGTTTTTTTGCGATTATGTAAACACAGATTAGTGGAAGCACTTCAAAGCCGAGGCTGTGAATGGAGCAAATCAATTTTCTCATCAGAGAAATATTTACCACTTGTTTTTAATTAGACAATTTACAGTTGTATTAAAGCTCTACTGCTGGATTGCATATGAGTATTCAACTGCTGCAGAAGAAGAATCAGACATAAACAACTGCACTAGTTGACTAGTAATGACAGAAATGGGAAACTTGATATTTTTGGGTTGTAAATTGCAGAAAATATGGTAATGTTGCCACTTGAAATGGAGAGAAAAGTGCACAAATATTATCTTTTTAGAATTATTTAACAGAAATATTAAGCTGCAGACTGGCTTTATTTATTTTCAGTCAGGCTTAAGGTGGAATTTTTATTGCAAACAAACAGAACTAGTTCATTCAACACCTTTTTTTAGCAGTCCCATATTTTGTTCATTTAAAATGCAACATTCTTAATAATAAAGTAATGGATTTATACAGTGTTTTTTATGACACCCAAACACGCTTCACATTATGTATTCATTGTGTTTTATGTATCTTAAATGAAACAAAACAAAAATAACTAATTTGAATACATTTAGACAAAGATGTGGACCAAACGAAGGGCAGAAATAATATTTCAGGCTTAATTTCAGAGCTAGAGGCGTAAATGTGTTTGTTAACATAACACTATAATAACACTATCAGGGTTGGTGAGGACAAAGCATAAAGTTATAGCTGTTTTGAAAATTGGAGAAAAAATCAATCTGTAAAAGGTGTTATTTTTTAAATATATATATTTTTGTTGAATTCTTGAAAATACATGCGAACCAACAGTGCATATAGAGTAAACCTGTAAGACAATTAGCTATAGTGTTATTTTATTTTTGTATTTATTTATAGACTAATGACATCTAACTATTAACTTATTCTTAACAATTTAAAATAGGTCAAGATCTATTTGTGCGTGATGGGTGAAGTCTGTCGCTCTAACAAATCTTTAAAGATTGTATTGTCCTGCTATTTTATTTTAAATGTCTTTTAATCTACTTCAGTTCTTGTAACTTCTGTGAAGTTGATTGAGGCCATTTTGGGCTGTTTTGAAGCTTTTTTAAGCATCTCGAGAGGATGCATTGCCTTTAAAGTTAGGGGAACTAAGTTTTAAGGTAGTAATTGGTAAACTGAAAGTATATAATAAATGCAGCACTTTGTGGAAGAATTGTAGTTCTAATCAGGAGCTGAATGCTGCTCTCTGATTGGCTGAGCTTGAGTGGTCCTGTCCAGTTTCACTTTGTTGTTTCTAAGACGTGTTTTGACCATATATGCAACCAAAATGAATACATGTTATTAACCATGTATTGAAGGATTTATGAGAGGATGTTGTTGTTGTTAATTTCTCAAAAACTGCAGCACAAACAAAGCACAAATGATTGACAGTTTTTGTGTACGGTTTGACGGGGAACCAACTTCACAGAGGTCAATTTGTAAATACTGCAACGACAGTCAATGGACAGACTGCTACGTACTGACAAAGGTGATGAAAACTAACCCAGTAGTTAATGGGTTAACTTTTTCTTTTCAAATACATATATATGTCGGAAGCATGTTTTTTCATACGCTGCTCTATAAAAATGTAAAAACTGTCAACCACAAACTCCTGAACAAAAGAAGCGACAAATCAACGCACAAAGACCTTTCCAATCCAAGAATATCCATCTCATCGCTGCGTGTTAACCTTTCTGCAGATTATTCTAGCGCTAAATCCACCATCATCTCCAATCGTGTTAGCGGAATTAGCCACACGGATCTCGACTTCACAATGGCCGACTTAGTTAATGATATTTTGCATGATGTTTGTCCGAGAGAGAAGGAGGAGGTGGAGGATCGGAGCAGATGACGGATGGAGCCTGTGGAGGGAAGAAGGTCAGACTGTCAGACTCAAGCAGGAGAAAATTGCATCTCTACAAGACGATCTTCATTGGGTGTACTTTTCAGGCTCACTAAGCTCTAATGCCACTGCTTATTGATAAACCGCTCTGTGTCCTGACCTGATGACCCTCGGAGAAAGCAGGGAGGGAAGGGGGAGTTTCTCTGAGCAGAGTAGTGTTGTTTTAGAGCTGGGACAAGATGAAGGTTATGACATTTATACACCGAGAGCTATCTAGAAAAAACTATTGACATTACAAACTTGTTTATGATTTGAGCAGTGAAGAAGCAGCATGTTTTAGAAGTAAAATGTCAGCTAGTACCAAAATGTTTTCTTGGATGCAATCGCAGTAAAATAATCAAATACATTATAAAGGGGAAAAGAGTTTAGTCAAATTATTTGTCAATAACAATACAATTGCGAGATTATAACTGTGGGGTGAACAGTAGAGTGATTAGCGCTCTACTAAATAGGCATATTGTGGGTTCAACTCCCGGGTCAAGCCAAATCATGTCCAGTTTGCATGTTCTGCCTGTGTTATCGTGGGTTCTCTAGGATACTTTCGCCAACCTCCAAACACATGTATGTTCAAGTCAACTGGCATCACTGTGATTTTCCCTGAGAAAGGGAATGATTGGTTGTCTGCGTCTGTCTCTGTGTTAACCCTGTCAAAAGTAAGGCCCAAAGTCACTGGGTTAGACTCTAGTCATGGGAACAAGCAGTAGAAAAATAAATCATTATAGCTGCTAAATGATAATCAAACAACTTAAAGATTTTGACCACAGTTCAGAATTAAATTCTAAAATCAAATTTTACAAGTTAAATTATGGATTCAGCATTAGTGCCTAAACTTCAAGTGAGTTTGTTTTTCATGCTCACAAAAACTGACAAGCAAAAATATTCTATTATGTGTCATATTCATAGAAATTAACTCAAATATCGTCACCCTATTAAACTAATGGCCTAAGTCATTTTTTGGCAAAAATGAGCTTTTGGCTTAAATCATCTCTTAGCAATGCTGGGCATCTCTGAAAAAGTTTTTGAAATGTTTAGTTAGAAGGATCATGCTTTTTATACCCAAAAGGACAATGGCCTATGTCAAGAGGGAGACTTAGGCCATTTTATATGTGGCCTAAGTCAATATATTGGAATAATTAGGATAAAAAGTGTGACTTAGGCAATTTAACAAGCATTCCTTATGGCAGCTGCTTCAAGAAGAAACTGAATCTATAACACAAAAGAAGCTGCAAATTCGTTTTTTTTTTTATTAGTTTCTACTAGTGAATGATTAGGTTTACAATTATAAAGGCTTGTGTGGTAATATAGTACAAATTTCACAAGGTATAGTTAAACTACTAATTTGCATTAATGCATGGGGATCTGGGACAGTATCTCTGGACTGTCAGACCAGGAGGGTGGTCTGTCTATTTAAAGAAGATCTATTGTGTTTTTTTAGTAAGAAACTAGAACGTCTGCAGATCAGTAATTTACCTTATATTCACTGTAAAATACAAAATTGATCTAAAAAGGTTTGAAAACAGAAACAGCTCTATTGACTTCCTGTTCAAAACTGCAGAACTGATAAGCCCCGCCTCTTCATTTTAAAATTTAACTGTATAAGGCAAAACATTTTAAATTAAACTCATTATTATTGTTGAAAAGTTACTATGGAACAATTTTGAACCATATAAGCTTCACTTTGAGTGTTAATCTTTTGAACTATAACAAGTAAATACAGGTAAGTTCTAAATTAATTCAAATATAACTTTGAGTAAACTAATTGTGAAGGGAGGCCATTATAACAAGGTTAAAATATTTGAATAATACATTTTATATAATAGGACCCCTTTAAGAAGGGGCTCTGGAAGACTTGGATGGTGGTCCCTCTGTTTGAGAAGGAGGTAGAGTCAGTTAGTCGCCCTATAAGGTCTACTCCAGGGTACTCGAGAAGAGAATCTGACCGATAGTTGAATCTTGAATTCAGGAGGAGCAGTGTGGTTTTCATTCCGGTCGTGGGAACACCAGCTCTATACTCTTCATTGGGTGCTCGAGGGCTCATGGCAGTTTGCCTCAGTCCACATGTGCTGCTCCGGAGAAGTGCTCCATTCGGCGCCCTGTTCTTAGGGCTGTCCAGTGCCTGTATGACCAGAGCAAGAGCTGTGTTCAGCTGCTCTAAGTCAGAGCTGTTCCCAGTGCATGTTGGACTCCCCAGGGCTTCCTATTGTCACTGGTTCTGTTCATTGTTTTTATGGACAGAATATCTATCTGCAGTAAGGGAGCAGAGCTTGTCTGGTTTAGGGACCACAGGATCTCATCTCTGCTGTTTGCAGATGATGTTGTTCTGATGCTTCTTCAAACCAGGACCTGCCTCATGCACTGGGACAGTTTGAGTCGTGTGTGAAGCAGCTGGGGATCAACTCCTGCACTTGAGGCAGGACCCTGCACCACCTGGACAGGCCAAGGCACCCTTTTCCAGTCGAGAATCATGGGCTCGGATTTTGAGAAGCTGATTTTAAGTATCTCAGATTCTTGTTCATATAGTGAGGGAAGGATGGAGCGTGAGATGGACAGGTGGATCAGTGCAGCGTCAGCAGTGATGAGGTTGCTCTATTGGACCGTTGTGGTGAAGAAGGAGCTGAGTTGAAAGGCAAAGCTCCATTTACCATCAGTCTACGTTCAACCCTCACCTATGTCCATGAGTTTTGGGGAAAGACCGCAAACACAAGATTGTGGATACAAGAGATTGAAATGGGTGCCCTTTATAGGTTTGCTGGGTGCAAGGAGGAACTCAGAGTAGAGCCACTGCTCCTTCACATTATGAGGAGACAGCTGGGGTGGCTTTTGCATCTGTTTCAGATGCCCCAGCCTATTTTTGGCTAGCCAAATTATTTCTTTAACCAAACATAAAAAAGCACAAGGCAATAATACCAAGTTTGACAAATCAAGATAACCAAGAAAGATGATTTCGATGATGCACTGAATAGAACTGGGATAGGTATAAAAACTCAAGAAAGAAGGGCTGGGCAAGTGAGGATAGGGAATGCCTACTCAGGGTCTGATTTAATTGACAGTTGGTCGATTTAGGTTAGAGTTGTATGTTTTGAGTTTGATTTTTGCTTTGACAGTTAATGGTTGAGTTTTCAGCTGGCAAAACCGGACTTTGGGAAATGGGTTAAGTTCGAAAACCAGCAAAGAAGACCTGGAGAATGGAAAAAAAGGGGCTGACTCCTGACCAATTTACTATATGTGGCATTTGTATGATTTAACTCAGAATAATTTCAGTTTTGAGTTTGGATTATGGACTGAAAGGGCTGTTTAGGTCAGATGTAAAGTTGCCTAAGTCAGACAAAAAAAATTGACAAAATGGCCTAAGTCACTTTATTCTTAAATTTTAAATAATTGACACACAGTGTTTTATGCATGTCAACAGTCATCCACTGTGAAGGCCTTTTTGGTTGAAATATTTAACAAATATCATATAGTTTGGATTTGGCGAAGTTTTTTGTGATTTCCCAAAAACTTGAAAAAATGACTTAGGCCATTAGTTTAATAGGGTGACGATATGAGAATTTAGCAGTGCATACCTGACTGTCAAAGCCTGATCCCATCAGATCTCAGAAGTTAAGCAACTTAGGGCTTGGTTAGAACTTGGATGGGAGACTGCTGGTACACCAGGTGCCACAGTGGGACGACAAGAGTGGACTGCCGTCGTGTCCTTGGGCAAGACACTTAACTCACACTGCCTCAGTGTCTGTGTTCACTGGGTGAGTGGATTCTTGATTGTAAAGCTTTGAGTGCCTTAGAAAAGTGCTTTATAAATAGACCATTTATTTTTTTATCATTGTATATTTTCAATGATTTAATGCATTAATGATGAAATTATATTTACACGGTTTAAATGCCGTTTTACTCACAAAGAACCCGTAAGACAAGTTGATGGTGTTGTTTTCAGCTGTTGGAATCAACATAAGGAAACACTAAACAGTAACACACTTGCTGGTTTTGGAGAAGACAAGACTCTACAAGTAAATGGGGGATAACGCAAAAAAAAAAAAAAAAAAAAAAGTTATTACATAAAAATTAGGTACAGGCTTGGTACAGACAATATGTTTTGGTAACATGAGCTGCTTTCAAAGTTAAATCTTCCCTGAATCCCTGCCCACTCCGGTCTGGTCTCAGTGTAATTATGATGCATCGTTGCATGTCTTTGCTGTCACTGGGCTGAGGTTTGGACAGAGCTGTAATGTGGGTGTAGCTTTGGACTGGCAGTATCTGAGAGGGGCGTGGAGGGGGAGGAGGGGTCCCGGGGCGCTCTGACAGTGAGGTGAGGCTAATATGGAGATAGCAGCTGTCACCTGAGGAGCTGACAGCAGTCTTAAAGCCCAGTGACACGTCTTTAGCATCAAACCTCCTTCACTTACCTGCTGCAGACACACATGGAGGACTCGGTTTGATCTGTCTGACAACGCCGGATAAGAACTTTTCAAATAAAGACTCTGATTTCAGCATGAGAATGAGCAAATTCCACTCTAAAGCTCCTTAAAAGGCAGAAATACTGTTACTGTTATCATTAGAGGTTAATTGGACATGATGAAAGTGTTTGGCTGATCATCAAGGAGGATTTAGATAATAACTTGTTGCATTTTCATGGAAAGTCTTTGATATCAGTTCGTGCCTGCAGCCATATAGGGTCAATAGTCGCTAATAAAAAAGCTATACTCCAAATACAAGCCACATAACTTTGAAAATCAAATATCAGAACATTCTTCCTATGAGCAAAGGTATTTAGAAAACAACTAATTAGAATTCACAAAAGTACATCTGCATTTTCAAACATACACTTTGGCTCTGTACCAGCAAGTTTAGTAAAAAATGCAAATAAAGATGAGCATATGTGATTACTTAGTATAAGTCAAACCTAATGGACTAAGACATCTTTTATAAACATGGCTTATGCGTTTCTGAATGTACAGTCCTTGTGATAATATTACCGCAGTTTGTTTTTTTTCCTAACCATTTGATTGTTTTCTAATAGTCATGTCAAAATAGTCTATTAGGCAACACAGTCTCAGAAGATTGTCACAAAATGCCAAATAACCACGAATTTTGGTTGAAGTCACGTGACAACATTTCTTTGGGTTTAACAGGGTATTTTAGGCTTCAAGTTACTCAAATGGGTAAGTTTAAGGCTGGGGCTTGGGGCAGGTTAAGATTTAGAGACTGAGCTACTATTAGGTGAGCTTGTTTTACAAAATAAGTAAGTACTAAAACACTAAACACTTACAAAACTCAACGGTGACTTCTAACGAGACTCTGTTCGATAGGTTTGCACTAGCTGACATTATAAGTTGTGATTTCAGCTGGCTTTAGCAAGACGCTAACGGCTATTATAGGATCAATAAGCCTTATTGAATAAGGAATAGCTAATGATCGCTATTGCTAATGTTAACAAAACAAATACAGACAAAATACTGTCCTTCATGCAATAACCTTCTGTAGAAACCAGCACATAATAAATCCACACTGGTGCAGTTTGCTGTGAGTCTGTAGTTCTCCACTTTGTGATAATCAATTAACACAAATTACACAAAAATCTTTATCACTGTTGTTGTAACTCACCTCCTGTACTTTTCCACAAATGATGCAATCATACTCATCAAGGGTTTTGTAAGCTTGTAGCTTTTTTCCACCAAATACAAGTAATTATCAGTCCACTGAAAATCAGGACACTTACTAACGTCATGCTCACATTCAGTACCTGTACATGGATTTGGAGTCGCTTGCCGTTCGCTAGATTTGAGCTTTTGAAGAGAATTTTGCATCTTTAGCTGCACCTGCATAGGCCTGAGAAACCTTTGTCTGCCACAACTCTCAAGGCACCGGAAGCTCGCCACAACCTTCTTTGTTTGCAAACAGTTCATTCATCACTTTTTAGCAAATTACAAGCATTCTGACTATTAATGAAAGTGAAATAAGTGCTTTTTACAGCTTTCAGACAATCACAGTAACAAAAGTGAAATGCTAACAACAACTGACAGGCTAACATTCACAACAACTTCCTGGTTTGTGGCGAATCAAAGCATTTCAATTATCACACCAGTAAGAGCTGTTGTTTGTGACCAAATCTAATGACTGTCCACTGTCTAAATTAATTAAACAGCTCTCTAATTGGCTGAGCTTGGATGGTCCACTCCAGTCTCACTTCTGTAAAATCTATTCAGCCGTAACAACAAATATGAATGCATGTGGATAAAAAATTTGTGAGTCTTACAGATTAACATACCTACTTCCTGTTTCGCATCGTGACAATCAGAATCCCGAGTGAATCCATTATGCAAATACATCCGTTATCCATACGATTCCCTCTTGTACCATCGAAACAGGCCTGATCTATAGCATTCTTCTCACACAACTTGCTCTAACAGCTTACAAACTCCCAGCATGCCTCGTGGTTCAGTCCGGAGTGGTTTAATCAATACGGCGATGACAGGTCCAAATATTGTCCGACGCGTTGGAGCTCCAGCGGTGTGCGGCCTGAATGTGAGATGGCCACGAGACTGACGCAGCTATTTTCCACCAAATGACTATTGATTTATTTTATTTCTTAAACAGCTTTTATAATTGCTTGCAACTTACTTTTACAGGGCTCGTTGTGTACACCTTAATTAGAAAGTGGCCGGGGGCAGTGTAAAATGTAATGAGAACGCAGCGGCTAAACCATGCTCTGTTTATTTATTTTTATCTGTAAGAAAAGTTTGACAATTATTGCTGGTGTTATGGACTTTTTTTTTTTTTTTTTTTTTTTGGAATAATGGTCTAAGTTCCAGTTAAAATAGACTAAGACTTGAGACTTGACTTGGGTTTGGAGTCTTGAAAGTCGAGGCAATTTGATGCTTCTCATAAATAAATAAAAAAATAAGTACTGTAATTTTACATAACAAACTTCAACATGTTCTTCTTCATTTGTTTTTGAGACCAGATGCGTGATTCAAATTGATAATGAATAAAAAAATATGTAAAAAATAAAATAAAATAAAAATGTATGTAATTGTAGAAATAAGAAACTAAAATCAAAGGACTTGGAACTTGACTTGGTCTTGTCTCTCTTTGACTTGCTGACTCCTGCTTGACTTGGACTTGTCTTGCATTGACTTAAGACTTCCCTTGGACTTGATTCTCTTTGACTTGGGACTTGACTTGGACTTGTGTCCTGCTTGTGGACAGTGTTCTCGATGGGAAATGTTAAATTATCATACCAAAGCCTTAAAATTATTGTATTTTGATAAAAAATGATTGCACACATCTAAACTGTTCTCTATTTAGGTCAATGTGTTTGAGCTAAACACTCTTTAGACTATATCTTCCAGAAATTATGCTTACATACAGTACAGACCAAAAGTTTGGACACACCTTCTCATTCAAAAACTTCTTTATTTTTTTATTTTTTTATGACTATGGACATTGTAGATTCACACTGAAGGCATCCAAACTATGAATTAACACAGTGGAAGTATAGTACACAGCCAAAGAACTGAAAATATGTCATAATCTAGGTTCTCAAAGAAACCACCTTCTGCTTTGATTACTGCTTTGCCACTCTTGGCATTCTTTTGATGAGCTTCAATAGGTAGTCACCGGAAATGCTCTTCCTACAGTCTGGAAGGAGTTCCTAGAGATGCTCAGCACTTGGTAGACCCTTTTGCCTTCACACTACAGTTCAGCTCACCCCAAACCATCTGGATTGGGTTCAGGTCTGGTGACTGTGGAGGCCAGCTCATGGCGCAGCACACCATCACTCTCCTTCTGGTCATTCATGATGTTTATATCTTTAGTGTAAATCTACAATGTTCATAGTCATGAAAATAAAGAAGACTACTGTATATTCCACTCAGTTGGGAGGGTGAAATAATCAACATCTCTCTCTGTTTAGAGCAATGTGCAGTGAGATTTCTCCTCTTCACACCTAAATCAATCTGAATGTAAATTAATATCAAAAGAACTTGATCATACTTCATTAAAAAGTAAAATAAAGCATTGATTCATTCACTCTTTCCTTTGTCCAATGTCTCCATTTTATTGCTCATGTGGCATGATTGTGTATTTATGTTTAGCGTACCATGCAACCGTGAAGACTGTTGACCAATATATCACAGAACACCACCATCCTGGATCCGTTTTTCTGTTATTTAGGTGAGCTCAAGTTAGTCAAGTTGTCTCTCTTTGACTTGAGACTTGACTTCGACTTATCTCTTTCAGACTTGTGACTCGATTTGAACTTGCACTGCCATTGTGTCCTAAAGCAAGACACTTCTTTCCATTTGTGTAATGTTTGTGTGACTGTTTGATGAGGCACCATTGGCACAGAAAGAAAGAGCCCCCTCTGAAAATGTAAAAACAGGAGTTTGGAAAAACATATATCTTAAATTTACACTGAGTTGTGACTGAATGAAGGAACAATGCGTTTTTCCACCTTTTGGACTTGTGCCACACTACATGTTTTAGTGAAAATAGAATGGGTTCGTTCTCTACCTGCAAACATTATTGACGTAGAATGCTGTGATGTCATGTCATGTGATCAAAACCTATTAAATGAGAAGCATGAGGGCCAGCACATATGAGCTTTTTGGGCCGAAGTTTGACCTCCGGGCCACAGTTTGGACACTCCGGCTGTAAACTGTCAAAGTGCTGTAGCTTTGTGAAAATCCTTTACAGCAAATGGAGCCGTGCTTCCTGATCCCAAACAACCAGCCCCACCACCACAGCCCGGAATCATGACTGACAGGCTAATTTACCAAGAAGAAAGGAGAAAAGCTGCTGCCCCTCTCTCTCTCTCTTTCTCTCTCTCTCTCTCTCTGATACCTTTTTTTCTTGTCTCACCCTTCTCTGCATTTTTTGCTTCTCATTATATTTCTTGTTTCTTTCCTCTTTCTTTCCTTCTCTCCTGTATTTGTATCTTTCTCTCTCTCCCTCTCAAATGTCTGTCTCTCCCATGCTTCTTTTTCTCTCTTGCCCTCCCCCTCTCTCTTTCGCCTTCTCTCCCTCTCTCCTGTCTTATTCTCTATCTTTCTCTCATCCCCTATCTCTTGTGTCTCTCTCACTTTTCTCTCTTTCCTTCTCTCTATCCCCCTCTCTTGTTTCTCCTTTCCTTCTTCCTCTTATTGTCTCTTACCCCCTCTTTCTTTTCTCCTCCACTTATCTTCTCTATCAATCTCCTCTATTCAAGTTCCTCTTTTTAAGCCATTCGTTTTTTTCTCTTTCGCACCATCTTTTCCTCTCTCCTTCTTCCCTCTCTTTTTACCTCTCTCACTTTCTTTCAAAATCTCTTGTTTTTTTTCTTTCTCTTTTGCCTCCTCTCTCTCTCTGTCTTATTCTCTCGCCTTGTCATAATATATTGTGTTTCTCGTTCTCTCCTTCTATCTTCCCTCCCTTCCTTCCCTCTCTCTTTCTCTCACCTACCATCTCTCTTTCACTCTTCCTTTCTTGATCTTTCTCTGCCCTCCTTTGTCGCATCCCTTCCTTCCCTTCTGTCTCTTCCCCCTCCCATTCTTTCTCTCTATCTCCCCGTCTTTCCCTCTCTCTTCCTCTCATGCTCTCTCTCTTGTTTCCATTTCTCTCAGTCCCTTTCTCTCTCTTTCTCTCCTTCTGTATATTCCTCTCCCTCTCATTCTCATCTCTACCCCGTCTTTCCCTCTCTTCCTCGCTCTTTTTTTCTCTTTCATTCCCTCTCTCTCCCTTTCTGTCTATTCATTAACCTTTTTCTCTCCCTGTCTTTCCTCTCTCATCCTCTGTTGATTCTCTTTCTCTCCCTCTCTTTCTTTTCTTTCTTTCCCTCTCCCTCTCTCTCTCTCTCCCTGTCTCTCTTTCTGTCTATTCCTTTCCCTCTTTTTCCCTGTCTTTCCCTCTCTCTTCCTCTCATCCTCTCTTGATTCTCCTTTTCTCTCTCCCTCCCTTTCTTTTCTTTCTCTCTCTCTTTCTCTCTCTCTCTCCCTGTCTCTCTTTCTGTCTATTCCTTTCCCTCTTTTTCTCTGTATTTCCCTCTCTCTTCCTCTCATCCTCTCTTGATTCTCCTTTTCTCTCTCCCTCCTTTCTTTTTCTTTCTCTCTCCTTCTCTCTCTCCCTGTCTCTCTTTCTGTCTATTCCTTTCCCTCTTTTTCTCTGTCTTTCCCTCTCTCTTCCTCTTATCCTCTGTTGATTCTCTTTCTCTCCCTCCCTTTCTTTTCTTTCTTTTTCTCTCTCTCTCTCTCTCTCTCTCTCCCTGTCTCTCTTTCTGTCTATTCCTTTCCTCTTTTTCTCTCTTTCCCTCTCTCTTCCTCTCTTGATTCTCCCTCGTCTTTCTTTCTCTTCACCTCATCCTCTCTCTCCCTCTTTTCTCTCTCTCTGTCTCTCCTACTGTCTATTCCTCTCCCTCTCATTCTTTCTCTCTCAGTTTTCCACCCTCTCTCTCTTTCTCCTCTCTCTTTCTTGTTTCTCTTCTCTCTTTCTACCCTCTTTCTCTCTCTCTGTTCCGATCCGAGCCATCACCCTCCTCCATTAGCCCTCCCTTCCCTGTGCAGCTAAAGGCTTCAGTAGGTAATGAGTGACAGGGGCCTATCCGTCTTCCTCCCGCGTCTCTCTCCAAACCAACTATTTGTCTCCTTCACGCCCCTCCTCCTTTCAACTCCATCAATCTTTGCGCGACGCTCTGTTGTTTTTGCACGTCACTCAAGCTTCAAGACCTCCTTTAAACCCGCTGTGCAATATTTTACCGCCATTTTGTCCGTAAAGTCGTCTCCGTGAATCATCTGTGTTAGTTTGCAGTGACTTGTATGCTAATTTAATGGTCGAGGCTGCTTTATGTTAGCTTCCTGCTTACAGTAAACCTGAGCATGTACAAAACTCAAAACACTACTAATAATAGAGAAAAAACAATGACTAAACTTTTGAATAACCATTGGCCGTGTTCTTATTATCTACTGTTGCCTAGCATTTAAAGTTGTATCTTAGTCAAGCATGAATACAAGGACATTTTGTTTCGTAATACTGATGGCTCCTTGATATTTACAATCTTCTCATGGCTCATGGAAAAATATTCACAAAGAGAAGCTACCTTTTCAGTCTCAAGGCACATCTAACCAACAGTTAATGCCGTACTGTAGAAATAATATAATTTAGGCATGACCATACAGCCTGGTATTGGAAATGTCTAAACAACGCAACGTTAAAACATCTGTCTCAATTAAATATGGTGGATGTAAAGCTATTATTTGGACTGGAGCACATTTGAGCTCTGTCTTGTCTTGGTCTTTAGCATGCATGGTCTTCGTCTTGTCTTGGACTGGGTCTTGGACTCAGTCTTGTCTGGGACATCAAGACCACATTTTTACACCCTCACGCTCTGCTAAACTTGCACCAGGAGCACAGTGACTTGTCCAAGGAAAAGTTTGTAATAAGCACCGTGCAGTAATGTTCATGTTGACACTTATAACTGTATAAAATTACAAAGGTTGGTCTCGGTGGACTGCGGTCTTGATCTCGTCTCTCTGTAAAAGACTTGATCTTGTCTATAAAACGTCCTCACATGGCTTCAAGCCAAACATCTAAGACACCAAGAAATGTGTATCTATATTCTTTTCACTGTATGTCTACTCAATATCTAATGTAAATCATATTATTTTACACACTTTTCCAACACAGCCTTCCGAAAATATGTATACTACCATGGTAATAGCCTAGCATGAGTATGTTTCTGTGAAAGTCTCAAATAGAGATGATATTTCTTAGTATCGTATAGACAGGTGTTTGGTTGTCAATACAGTTTCAGAAAAACACGAGGGTTAGGTTCCAAAAACAACCCATGAAAGGCAAAACCCGCGAAGTAGTGATCTTCATTTTTACCAGTAATTTCAGTTGATAACCTGCCTGTTTCTGTGTCTTTTGTACAGGTAATAATGCGCTGAACACATGATTCACCGCGAGATTCAATCACACGAACTCCGGAGTCGACATCCACAAAACACATCTGAACTACACAAATGACGTTCCAGTGTGAACAAACTTATCATCGTAACTACGAGCTCAAAGAGTCAAATCCTCACCTGGAGAAACGTCCGAGAGTCAAGTCAGCTTCCCCTGCATGATCCAAACTGTCTAAAGTTTTCTAAAAGAGCTTCTGTGCTGTTGCCTGTGAATGCTGCGATGTGATATGGTACAAACAGTGTGTTTGAGAGCAAAGCACGCTTACAGCGCACGTCTATAGGACCGTGCACTGTAAAAAAGAAAAAAAAGCTAAATTGCATTAAAAAAAAATCTGTGAAACAGCGAAGCCGCAGAAAGTGAACCGCATTAGAGCGAGGGACCACTGTATATCTAGCAACACATAAAGAGCGCATGTTGAGCACCAATGCCTTTTTTGCGCATATATGCTACGTTCTGTATATTGAACAATTATGATAACAAATTAATAAATATTCACTAAGGTAATGTTTATTTGGGACAATGCACAGTTACATTAAGCACAATGGCAGAGATGTTTGTATCATAAATAACAGTGTTGGGTAAGTTACTTTAAAATTGTAATACATTATATATTACTAGTTACAGGGTGAAAAATGTAATACATTTGTATTACAATATTACTTTCTCAAAAATGTAACAGAGTTACACTACTGTGAGTTACTTTGAGTTACTTTGAGCTGATCACACATTTGTTAAGACCTTGTACAACACTAATCCTGTTACATTTACACTTGATTACTGGTTAATTTATGGAAATGTCACGTCACAACGCATTTTTCTCATAATATTTAATTCACTTTTGAACCAACAGACAGTATTTTAGTGGTGTTTTGGTCCTGAAGTATAGTTTTCAATAGAAGAAAAAAGCAATTAATTTATAAGAAATAACTTGAGTTACTCAGATTGTAACTAGTAATATACTATCAACATTTTTATAAGTAATGAGTTATACTACTTAGTTACGAAAGTGGAATATATTACAGTAACTAGTTACAAAAGTAACTAGTTACTCACAACACTGATAAATAATAACTCATCTTTACAACAGTTCATAGAAATGAACTGGGCTACAACGCGAGTCATATTTACCAAATCATACGCTATTGACATGTCCTGTTACATGATGCTTACGAGTGATCTACACTTTTTTGTAAGATCAAGCTGTGGTTGCAGCCACATGGGGACATTTTCTTTGGGTTTAACGGCTAGGTTTAGGTCTGGGGCTTGGAGTCAGTTAGGATTTTGTAAACATTTAGAAAAAATAACTTAAGAACCATATCTATCATAGAAATGAACTGGGGCTGCAATGCGTATCGGACGTGCATAAAAAATTGCTGGTATACAAACACACTTTTGTTAGAATGTGCTGTCTATTTACAATCTGCAGTAGACTGTACAGACACATTTCAGAGAGATTTGTTGAACCATAACTTATCACAACAGCTGTAAAGTTTCAAGCTGACTTCATCATATCTCAGTAATTGCCTGGTTTGCCTCTCCCTTTGCGGCGGCGTCTCAGACATATTCCAAAAAAAATCCCTCAACTACACGTGATACACAACACGTTTGATTTGTTCAATTCAATTTAAAAGTCAGGACCACTGTCACAACAGAGCCACAGATCTGTCCATCTCAGCAGCACTAGATCTCTGCTGCAAAACAAACAAACAAATTGGAAGAGGCGTCGTTTTACTGGGTGTGAGCAGCGGACAGTCTGACAGGACCGGTTAGCGACGGGACGAGTTAGCGAGAGGGCGACTGGAGGAGAAGGAGGGGGGACGTGTCATTCAAAGAGGGGACAACCCAGACACTGATGGGTGACACTGAGTTAGACGCAGGCTTCAGAGAGAGGACTGGACGGACAGATAAAGAGATGGGACACTGCAGAGGTTAAACTGTGAGGAGCTGGAAGTGTTGGATTTGTATTTAAATCACCAATAGTGGAGCGGATTTAGGGTCTACATACCAATACAATAGAGCCTTGAAACTTGTAGCTAATATCTCTTTGTTTTATTTTATACCATCGGTGATGTGGAGTTGAGTTTTACAAGCTGCAGAAATTGCTACTTTGGTGCTTATTGGTTAATATGTATTCAGCATTGTATGTGAAAACATTGTAAAAAAGCTTTCTTTTGATGCTATAATTGTTTGACAGGTGTCAGCTCCTCGTTATATGCAACATTTTGAAGGCTTTTCCCCCAATTCAATATATTAGATTGTTAATTGCTATGACAACAGACACACTTTTTTATGATTCTGAAAACCATGTATATGTCAATAGATCACAGTGAACATCTTTGTCTGAGTAATTATCTATTATGCTCCAGAGCTTAGAACTAGTAAGAGTGAGAGTAGCACAAGTTTGTGGGAAGAATCTGTAGAAAGTCTATTTTTCCCATGGTCGCAGTGATCAAGTCATAATACGAGCATTCTCGCAGGAATCCATGAGAATTCAAGTGGTTTGGGGCAAATACGGATCGCAGTGGACTGGAGCTGGTGTACAAGGCACTTCACAAGAAACTCAAACACGTCTCAAACCGAGCTCCTCACAGTCAGTGTCATCCCTGTACAAAAGTGGATATCTAGTTAGATTACTCTAATGGAGTATTTTTTGAAAGACAAAATACTTATCGGAGTATTTTCTAACTTTACCCCTACTTAAGGAACATTGAGTTTGAACAGTTGACTTGGTCAAGTAACAGTTTGGGAATCTCCTTCCTCTATGTGCGCTTAAGTGACAAAAAATGTATGTTGACCCAACGTGTTCTTATGGATTGCGTAGAAAAACATGCCATGACAAATTGTGATTGAGGACAAACACGAGTTTTTTCAAGGGATTAACGGCTAACTTAAGCAAAAATGGGTAAGTTTAGTTCTTAGGTTTGGAGTTGGTCAAGTTTAGGATTAGGATTGTGTTAGACTTCAAGAATAATAACACGTCCTAACATTCACCATTGAAATGAACTAGGACAGAAACATGTCAAATACACACGCATAAAATAGAAGTTGTGTTCACATGACACGCTGTTTATAATACCGTGGTATTGACACGCTTATCCATGAGAACAGGCTGGTTGACCATATGTTGACCGGTGGCATGGTGGCAGAGCGTATAGTGCTCTGGCCTCACAGCAAGAAGGTCACGAGTTTGACTACCGCACGGCCCAGGACTTTCTGTGTGGAGATTGCATTTCTCCACGTGTCTGGGTGGTTTCCTCCGGGCACTCCGGTTTGACCACCAACCAATAACTTGGAAGTTAGGTTTTTCGTTGAGCTGCTCCAGGGGTGCTTGCCCTTTTGCTAACTTTTAATAACTAGACTTGCTTGGACTTGGAACTCTGTGAGTTGAGACAAACTGCAACATGTAAACCAGTGGTGTCCAACCTGTAGCTCGGGACCTACCAGTAGCTCGCCACCACCTTCCAAGTAGCTCGACCAAGAATTTTAGAATCGTACAAATTATACTTTATTACACAAATTTTATTTATTGCATGCCTATTTCTACTGTACATGTATCTTTAGATGCCTAATTGTATCCACTTCTAAATAGATTTTGGCTAAATTTGCATATAGACCTTTTAATTATGCCACAGTTACTTAATTTTTTTATCAATGCTACATGCAATAGCTCGCTGCCAACTTTCTTTTACAAAAGTAGCTCTCCTGGCAAAAAAGGTTGGAGACCCCTGATGTAAACAAATTTACACAAAAAACTACAACAGTTCCTTCCTCACTTCTTTGTTGTGACAAGAATTGTATCTTTAAATGGTATCATGTAAAAAAAAATCTGAATTAGTAGATAAACAAGATGTATTTAATAATTTGACACACTTGAAAAAACTTGGATTAAAATCAGAAGACTTGGACTCAACTTGGACATGTGGGGCTCTGACTTTAGACTTGATTTGGACTGGTCTCTCTTTGACTTGGAACTTAACTCAGACTTCAGGCCACAGACTTGAGGACTTACTTGAGAAACTGGCGTAAACATGGTCGCCCTTCTGCCCCAGCACTGAACTTGTCCTGCCCCACGGTCCCTGGAAAAACACGTACCACCCACCTGCCTGCAAACTCAATTGTATCCTCTGTTCATTTCTCCTCGCACCCCTCTGCACCGGCCTGGCACAGTCCCACACTCTAATCTGGCCCATAATGTCTGTGTCTCAATGGGATTTCACTGTTTACATGAGGCGCGCTTCGTGGGCGATGTCTGGCGAGACTTCACACTTGGCCGTTAACAGCTGCTGGAGAGGAAATGAACAAGACTAAAAATACATGAGCTCAAACGCAGGATTTATTCACGCTAGCGCTAACTCAGAGACCAATAAAACAACAATCGGATCCAGCTTTCTTTTTAGAAGTTCCACAGAATTAGGCTTTATTAAAAACTGAGCAGAGGGAGGAATGTAGACTGTGATGTCTCAGCAAAGATGTTAAACTGAATCTGTCTTTGTGGATCTGCTGCTGTGCATTTTCCTTTTCTCATGTTTGCCTTTGTTTCTAGTAATGAAAAAAAGAATATTAACCTGACCATGTCTGTGCTCAAAAAGACAAAAAATGTTATGGCGTTCATGCAAAAACAACTAATTAAACAGTGTGTTTTGTAATCGCCCTTAGAAATTCTTGATCAACTAAAGACATGCCATATACAGTAGATTGATTATTAGCTGACTAAAAGGGGGCGTGGCAAAACTTGTAAAAACTGGCAAATGTCTTATTAATCTGACCAAATATCTGACCCAATCACACAATTTCATGAAAAGAAGACAAAATCTATTTGTGCACAAATTGCAAGTCAAAATGTCAATAGAAATCTTAAAACTTTTCTCTAAATTTTGCTAATCACAGCTGACTAATGCCTTCTTTCATATCGACTCTTATTGTAACGGTCGACATCACAGTAAAGCCTTTAATCACAATTTTTATTACAGAAAGTGTCACTTTTCTATAAATTATCAAAAATCATAGTGTGAGTGAGTGATTTTTTGTAATTTTCAATAAGTTTTATGGATTAAAATGTCAAAATCTGCCAGGCCTTGTTGATAACGCAGGTAACGGCCAACACAGTCTCACAAGAACTCATAAACATACCACGACAAAAAAAAATGCGTAATATGAGCACAATTTCAGACCTTTTTTGCGTACTTATGTTACGCCGTACATAAAGCATAAATTGGAACAATTACACAAGATTTTCACAGCATAAAAAAAAGTTTTGGTTGAAGCCACGTGGGATCATTGTCTTTAGGTGTAGCGGGTAAGTTTAGGTCTGGGACTCTGGGCAGGTTAAGATTAGAATCAGGATTTCGTGAATATTCATAAATAAGAACACATCTTAACAACCACCATAGAAATAAACTGTGACACGTACCATACTTATGCAAAACAGTTAATCATAAGTAATTTAAATGTACGGCTTCTTGTTTGTAAATGTACTTTTGGAGCTTTGACTTCTGATTGTCAGAGGAAAGAATATTACGCAAAAGTGAGTGCTTTTAGTGAGTTAGTTTGACAGTAAAATGGAGTTTGAACAAAGCCGGGGTGAGGCTCTGTTTGCCTCACAGCTCTGCTTCTGTCTGAGCGCCAGGGACCTTCTCGCTCTGTGCAGCCAAAATAAGTTTAATGTGTCTTTGTTTAGCTTCACTGTGCGGTCTGTCAGAGCCTTGAGCAACTACACAAATAAATATTTAACAGCAAGAGACCAAAAAGTCGTAACAATTTGTTCACAAATACAGTATGTTAGCGGTCATTATGTCTGGATAAGCAGCAGGATCAAAACTCAGGTCAAAATCTTTTTTTCTCATCTTCAAAAGAGTGTAGAGACAAAATACTCACATGATATTATGTGCTTCTGTAATGCATGTATGCAAAGTAAATAAAAAGGAATCCTGAAGTGCAAGTAAGCAACAAGACTAGGGCTGTCACGATTAGTCGACTATAAATAGATTTTGTTAGTGTCGACGCGTTGCTTCATTCCATTTTACAATAAAAACCACCACAGAGTCATTTGTTTCAATGGAGCGGATCATTTTTGTCTGACGTAGCACCACAGGAACTTCAAGGGGCAGTATTCTACCAGCCTCTACCTGAGAAGAAGACACGTGCAGCGTGCAGGAGCCAAATAAAAACAAACAAACATGGCGGAACAGCAACAAGACACGGATTTACTGGAGATAAAAAATAGACTCAAACATTCCATGAAAATAAGACGGCAACATCAGTGGCAAAGCTAAACTCATGTTTCACGACAGCTATGCATGAACACCACGTAAGCATTCCGATGTTTTGGCGTTGTCCTCTCCGTCATCGCCCTCCAGGTAACTTTAACTCAGGTTACGTTAACAAAGCGTGAACGAGATAATATTTTCTGTAGCGTTTTCATCTTGCAATTAATTCAGCATCTATCGCTAACTTAAATACACGCAGTCATAGTTTTCTCAGGGCTGCCAACTTTTCACCAAAGCCTGGAGTGAGAATTCGGCAGTATTCGAGCTTGTTTTTACAATTTACAACAGGAACATTTGAGAATGGTTTAAAGCATGATGTAAGCAAAAATGTACTTAGCGGAAAAAAAAAATCGTTGACTAGTCGACTAATCGATAAAATAATCACTGACTAATCGACTATTTAAATAATCGTTAGTGACAGCCCTAAACAAGACCTGTCTACTACACTGTGCCTCACCTGTAAACCTCACCGCACGTCACTGACCAAGACACCATCGAACAGCAAAGCTCAGTTCTGACAGTTGTGAAAAGCTCTTGTAAACTTATCCTAGTAAAGAATTAGAAGCCTCAGAATACTTTAGTTGGTTTAGGAACAAAACACGTGACTGCTGCGAAAAGATTACAATTACAAAGTGTTTACACGAGGATATAGCGTTAAACTTTGCTTACACTGCCGACTTAAAATGATGAAGCAAGTCTCTTAGCACTGCCACCTGCTCAGCTCTCCTCGTCGCATTTAGCATCGCTGTCACATACAGTTTCAGCGACAGACTTGAAACGAAATAGATTCAAAAGTCTGACTGAGCAAGGAGCCAAAAGTGGGCCACAGAGAGAGAGAGAGAGAGAAAGAGATTTAGAGAAGGAGAGAAGGAGGCAGAAGATCCCCAACATAAATAAATCATCAATGTGTTTCCACGTCTGCGTCTGGGGGTCACGAGGGGACGAGGAGCAGGTGAGTCAGGCCTCAAAGACGGAGGGTTGAAGGGGAAAGAGAAGAGAGAGAGACTAGTGAGAGGGAGAGAGAGGGCAGAAAAAGACTAAAGAAAGAGAGTGAGAGAGACAAGAGAGAAAGAGGGAGAGAGAAACTAGAGAGAGAGAAAGATAAATGAGAAAAAGAGACGAGAGAGAGAGAGAGAGAGGAGGGTGAGAGAAAAAGACTAGAGAGAGAGAGAGGGGGGGAGAGAAAGAGAAGAGAGAGACTAGTGAGAGGGAGAGAGGGGGGAGAAAAAGACTAAAGAAAGAGAGTGAGAGAGACTAGAGAGAAAGAGAAACTAGAGAGAGAGAAAGAGAAATGAGAAAAAGAGACTAGAGAGAGAGAGAGAGAGAAAACGACTAGAGAGAGAGAAAGAGAGACTAGAGAGGGGGGTGAGAGAATAAGACTAGAGAGAGAAAGAGAGAGAGAGGGGGGAAAGAGAAGAGAGAGAGACTAGTGAGAGGGAGAGAGATAAAGAAACTAGAGAGAGAGAGAAATGAGAAAAAGAGACTAGAGAGAGAGAATGGAGAGAGACAAGATAGAGAGGGAGAGAGAAAGAAAAAAAGGGCTGGAGAGAGCTACTAGAGACAGAGTGAGAGACTAGAGAGAGAAAGAAAATCAAGAGAAAAAGACAAGGGAGAGAGAGAAAGAGAGAAAAAAAGAGAAGCGCTGGAGAAAGAGGGGGCTTGAGAGAGAGAAAGGTAAACGAGAGAAAGACTAGAGAGAGGAGGAGAGAGAAAGAAAGGGGGTTAGAGAAAGAGAGAGAGAAACTAGAGAGAAAAAGAGAACTGAGAGAAAGAGACTAGGGAGAGAGGAAGAGAGAGAGAGAAAGAGAAAAAGAAGAAAGAGAGAGAAAGGGAAACGAGAGAAAGACTAAAGCGAGGAGAGAAAAACAGCGAGTTAGAGAGAGTGATAGATAGAGAGAAAGGGATGGAAAGAAATTAGAGAGAGAGAGGAGAAAGAAGGAGAGGGAAGGGCTAGAGAGACTAAAGACAGAGAAAAAAGGAGAGAGAGACAAGAGGGAGAGAGCCTAGAGAGAGAGAGTAGATACAGAGAGAGAGAGAGAGAAACCAGAGATATAGTGAGAAAGACAGAAAGAGTGTTAAAGAGAGTGAGAGAGAAAGAGACTAGAATGAGGGGGAAGAGACTAAAGAGAGAGAGAAAGGGACTAGTGTGAGAGACTAGAAAGAGAGAAATTAAAGAGAAAGACAGAAAGAGACAGAGTGAAAGACTTGAGAGAAAAAGAAATAAAGGAGAAAGAGAGAGGAGAAGGGCTAGAGAGAGAGAGAGAGAGAGAGAGAGAAGAGACTTGAGCAGGAGAGCAAGACTAGTTAGAGAGATGTGGGAATCCTAATGTCTGCTCTGAATGGAAAACACCATTACGTCGTTGGCTTTAGTGACGTCGCTTCTGCCAAGAATAAACAAGGTTGAATCAGGATGGTAAAAACAGCTCTGGAAAAAATGGATGAACTGGAGCTAACTGAGCAAAGCCAAAGAAAAGCAGGACTCATTCAGATTCAGGGTATATGCAGTTACAGTTTAAACGTGATGCTAAACCCCCAAACTAACCACAACAACATTTCAAACAGAGCTGGTAAACTGGACAGTGCTGGAGGGGTAGAGGGGGGAGTGCATGCTGTTGAAGTACCATATAGATTTATCCTGTTAAAATGAATGTTAAGCCTGATTTGTTCACTACACCATTCAGTACAAATCAAAAGTCTAAACCATTTCAGCAAGGACCACACCACAACAAAAGAATGAAGATATTTGTTGATGATAAATGGATAGATTCAGGACCCCCACTCAAACGTGTTGTTAGGATAGGACAGGGATAAGTAGAGATAAAGATATAGACTTGTATTATTTATTCAGTCCACCAAAAAGTTACACAATGCACTTTTCATCCGTTAAACAGACATTGAAACACTTTTTCAGTTCAGATACCGACTCAAATACTTTGGCTTTAAGTATCTTCCAATACTTGATATCAACTGATACTAGTGTAGGGACTGATATAGCTTTTATTCTTATCAAATTTGACCATATAATGTTATGTAAATGTAACAGTTACAACTTTACAATGTAATTATGAGACATTATAAGATGTTCTGAATCAACACCAGTCAGTAAATTAGGCTTCATTCAAAATACAAACCCAGTTGCAACATTGTCTCTTGCTCTAAACTGGATCACGTTCACAACACACTTTTTACCAACTGAATCAGCGCAGTGGAGACACATCCGCCTTTCCCTGTAGAGAAACATGTTACGCAAACAGCACAAAAGACTCTGCATCAGCGGCTACAGCTTCATCCAAAACAAACACGCTGCTGGACTTTTGTTTTTTGTTTTTATGGATCTGTCCCACAATTTCTTTCACATTAACAGGCCCAGAGTGAGTGACAGACGACTTGTCGGAGTGAAGACAATGTGGACTTTCACTTCAGATGACGGGAGAAGAGGGCTGGGCATTTCATTTCAAATGCCCAGAGTAACGACAGAAATGTAACAAAATGTCTATTTGAGTAAAACTGTCTCTGAAAGGTCTGTCATCTGCTCACATAGTTGTATAACTAAATATTAGATGAATATAATATTTTGCTTGGTGTCATCTAAGATGTATAACTTTGTTTTTTTACATACAGTACAGACCAAAAGTTTGGACACACCTTCTCATTCAAAGACTTTTTTTTAAAATGTTCATGACTATGAACATTGTAGGTTCAAACTGAAGGCATCCAAACTATGAATTAACACATGTACATAGCCAAAAAGTGTGAAACAACTGAAAATATGTCATATTCTAGGTTTTTGAAAGAAACCACCTTGTGCTTTGATTACTGCTCTGCACACTCTTGGCATTCTCTTGATGAGCTTCAAGAGGTCGTCACCTGAAATGCTCTTCCAACAGTCTTGAAGGAGTTCCCAGGGATGCCTAGCACTTGTTGGCCCTTTTGCCTTCACACTGCGGTTCAGCTCACCCCAAACCATCTTGACTGGGTTCAGGTCTGGTGACTGTGGAGGCCAGCTCATCTGGCGCAGCACCTCATCACTCTCCTTCTGGTCATTCATGGTGTTTATATCTTCAGTGTGAATCTACAATGTTCATAGTCATGAAAATAAGGAAGACTCTTTGAAGGAGAAAGTGTGTCCAAACTTTTGGTCTGTACTGTATATAGCAGGATAAAACTGTGATATATGGTTGTGTAATCATAATTAATTTTAACCAAATTGGTTACTGCCCATCTCTTGTTACTTCCATGCATTTTTGCAGATTCTTTATCTCATTATCGACCTCACACAAGTTTTTTTTTTAATCTATGTGGATCATGTCACTGTTGACTTCCTGGTTTTGTTCCTCTCTCGTCTAATTGCGTCCAATTAAAAACACAACCACGACATCAGCTGAACCAATATCATGGAATCAATACCTGATTCAGCAAAGTTTCCTGAATCGACACCAATGTCCAATTCCATTATCAGATCGATGCATCATTAATAAAAACACTATCTGTCTTCAAGCAGCTGAACTGATCGCTAAAACACCTTCATATGTTGTTACTTTTAAGTGCAAAAGACGCTACTAAACAGTATATTTACAGAGCAATAAAAAACATCAACATTCAAGGACTAAATCTCAACAGAACGAGCGCCTTTCATTTAGGTTCACATAACAACACATAACAAACCACGCCGTGTCCTTTTCTCTCACACAGAATAAACAAAATCTTGCTTCATGTTTCCGTAACAGCAGAGACGGTGTTCTGGTCTGTAATTAGAGGAGCTCACACAATTGCAGCGAGATGTAAAAGACATGGTTGAAAGCTCCGAGAGAGACACATGTAAATGGTATGTAACACAAAACAAACATTATTAGAGGCATAAAAGCTTTGGTTGCGGCTCGAGCAGTTATTAGCCTAAAGACACGTGCAATAAGTGTAGATGTTACGGAAACTGCATTTGTGTTCTCGCTCTATAAAAGCCTTGTGTAATTTTACCTAATGCGTCTGGAATACAGAGAGGAAATGTGTTATTTTTACTGTTTTATGGCAAAATGTGGACAGAGGACATCAGTATTACAAGATCGGTCCAACAATTCTTTATATATTTTGACCATTTTTGCAGTTGTCCTGACTTTATGATGAAATGTAGCAAGATTAAGATTAGGTCATGATTCACACTCTCAGAACTTGTACATATGCACTTTATTGAATCAACAGATAAGCAAGAAATAAACAAAGAGGTTATTGCCGGTTTGAGGCCTACAGAAACACTCTCAGGAGACAAGAGGAGAATAATTAAAAAAGGAAGGGTGGGAGCAGTACAAGCAAAGTGTATGTGACCGAGGTGTTTAAATAGTGTAGCCGCCAGAAGGGACGTAGAAGAGGTACCGTCCTGCTTCAGCTTAAGATAACAAATGTATCTTTGTTATAATTGTAATAAAAGAACTAAAAAATCACTTTTGAAAGGCTTACCCTGGGCTGACACTGCATACATTACAACTCCGGAGTCTTTATGCAACTTAAAAAGTGTCTTCGGCACTTTGAATCAGTTTCCACATTTCCATTAGCCTGGGTACCTCAGACCGGTTCACTTTGGAGCGATTTGTCCCACTAATGCTAAAGATGGTGAGCGTTTCCACTTGCTCCAGGCTAACAAGATCACTCACACATTACATGTGCTTTCTTAAATAAATTTTTAAAAGTCCTTGAATAATACTTTTTATTTACTTTTTCTTTCAGGCGTCAATCTGAGTGATTGTCAAAAAGATGTGTGATAATTCAGAGCCTGTATCGCTGTAACATGAGAGAAAGGCGGGTGGAAACTATAGAGCTGCACAAGATATCGATATTGAATCGATACCGCGTTATTGACGACTGTGTATAGCTGATAAAAAAAGACGCAATTTTCCTCCTTTTTTTAATGCAGTACTTTTTTATTGTTATTGAATACAACAGCACTACGACAGCAAACACAGACTAAACAAAAGTCTCTATAAACACTGTTTTCATGACTGTTCTAATGCATATTCAATAAAAACACCACGGGTTGCTATTTGAATAGCCCTGGTCTATGCAGATTGATAATCAGAGTGATATGAGCCTGGTTAGAGGATAAACGCCCCAGTTCATCAAAGAAAATATCTAGAGTTTTTCATTATTGTTTTTACTTTTTAGCAGCATGTTAGCTTGTGTTAGCATGAGGGTCAAAATGTATTAGGTAATTGAGCAAATAGACATAATAGCTTGTAAATAATGCATCTTAAATTTTGTTCACTGGCGATGGCAGACTTTTTTCTCCTCCAGATTCTGACACAGACTGTTTTAAGGTGACATTTTGTGCCTTTATATACAGAGAGCTCGGAGAAGTGTCAGCGTCAGATCATCTCATTTATTCAATCGAGTGAACCAAGGATGTCCTCTATGATCCTTTGTGCACGCCTCCGCCGCAGCTAAACCAAAGCGGACTTAAACAATGGACAGAAAGTGTTGCGTTCTAGTGCTATTCACCTTGACAAAGCGTACGTCTTTGGTGCGGATAAATAATAGAATGAAGAAGCGAGGGCATGCGAGGCTGCTCAGATAAAAGAGAAAGAAGAGTTACTGTGGAGGCCGCGTGCAGCTTTGTGCGTTACAGATAAGCCCATTCAGAGCCCAGAGCAGAGGAAAGACCAAAACTCCAGCCGGGGAAAGGCAGTGGAGAGGAGGTCTAGTGTCGCAGCACAATGGGAGCGAGGGATTTAGATGAATGTACAGTCATGTCCTATTCAAACCGCAGAATATTTACCTCTGGAGCTAAATTGTGATTATTATGGACGTCGTTGGAGTTTCTGGGCGATCGTGAATGTCTGTGTTTTCAGTCTGTCATTCTCCAGTGAAATTGTATTGTTTTAATCAATGGCAATGCGCAAAATCTACGATAAAATGTGTAAAATGTCCAACCCGATCTCACTACGTAAACGTACTGCAGGGTACGATTTTGCGAACCCGAAAAACGTACACCCATTAACGTTTTAGGTCCTCAAAACGTTTTCTCCAACACGTAATTTCTACGTTCAAATTTTACGTTTTGACAATTAAAAAGCGCTCGTATATCAAACGTAAATTAAATACGTTTACAAAACGTGGCATTAAAACGTGCATTCTGCAGGCTTTACAGGGATTATAAATTCGTGCGCTATTAATAAACGTGGGCGCCCACGTCTGAACGTCAAACTGTAACGAATATTAACAATTTACGAAGACGTACGTGTGCACGTTTGAACGTATAATTCTAACGAAAAATTACTATTTAAAAAACGTACGTGAGCACGTTTGAACGTGGCCGATTAACGAATTGAAAATACGTGCGTGAGCACGTCCAAACGTGGGTTTGTAACGAAAATTAACGAATAAGAAAAACGTGAATGCCCACGTCTGAACGTAGGCCTGTAACAAATATTAACAATTTACAAATACGTACGTGGGCGCGTCTGAACGTGGGCCTGTAACGAATATTAAAATGCTCACATTACGCAGGGTACACTACATTGACATAGGACTATTTTTTTCACACAATTAATAGGCCTACAGCTACGCACAATGCAGTTCAATTGCAAACATTTCATTCTTTGTCTGTCTATTTTAATACCTTATATAATACAGTATATGAGAAAAGCATTTCAATTGTTTTATTTGCAATAAAAAATAAAACATTATTTGCTTAATTGATTATACCTTCACTTATAAAAAAGAAAACCGATTAAGCTTGTTAGAACTCCGTAAATCATTTAGTTGAAACAAAAGATGCTACAACATTACATCCAAATATTACGCTTTTTATTTATTTATTATGAATATTATTTTTCTTTTGCAATTAAATATCCATAAAAAACAAATAGCCTAAAAAAAAAAAACTAGTCATTTTACTAAGACCTTGTATATCAAAATTTAAGACTACTCGCCCGTTTTAAAACATTATTTTTGTGAAAAGGAATAAAAACCTAAATTAAAAATACATATAAATTTTTGTTTTGTCATATAGGCACTATTTTTGGCTTACAAAATTACATAAACTTCGAGTTGGCCTATTTCTGATCAAGAATTTGTAAATGCCCGCACCTGTCACGTGATCACTGAACGGTGCCCACCTGCGTGTCTCCTTTTCACTGCGCTCATCTGCCGCAGCTTTAGCTCTTTTCCAAACAGCACAAATGCTCCAATGATGACCACGGCTCTTCTCAGTTCGTTAATATAATAGATCCACGCCCGTTACGCACAGCGCGCAGCATCTGCAGGACAAAGTCCTGTTGGATTTGTGATCCTGCACAGTGAACTTAACTCAAAACTCGCTCGCTAAGTGATACTTTTTCCTTTGGCCAAGTTGAATAGTTCCCGTTAAGTCCCAAAGATGTGAGGGAATTCGTATTAAGCCAACAGTTAGCTCATGCGCTCTGAAGCACGCACCTCTGTGCTGTAGCTTTGACGCGTATGACGGGCATCACAAAGCGAATGCAATATCTCCACCACAAACAGGAATATTCCTCATTTAACTTTGATAAATCTGCTCGATATACAAGGTCTCAAAAAAAAAAAAAAAACTTCAAATGTAAGACATACATTTCCCACTTCTAATTCAAACATCTTAAGACTTTATAAAGACACGCGGGAGCCCTACATTATCATTTTGTATTATAACAAGGCTTTTAAACAGTTAACGCTGCTCTCCACTTGATTATTTGCCTGTATAGAATATATACGTGAAAACAAACATATCAAGAAGACGACCATAACCAACAGCAGGCATAATTGCTGCCAGAACTACATAAACGGAGATGCACTTATATGGACACACGCCTCTCTGTGTCCACACGCTTCTCTCTCAGTGTAACCGTTGTCTTCATGCCTCTCTGTGTCCACACGTCTCTCTCAGTGTTGTCTTCACTTGTCCACACGCTTCTCTGTGTCACCGTTGTCTTCATGCATCAAACGTCTTTCAGCTGCTGCAAAGAAAAAAGGATGGACGAAAAACCCTTAATCTGATCTCCTTGCATAAATAAGTTTCCGTTCAAGTTGTAACATTTGATGTCATTGGACCAAATTGGAGACAAGAAGCAGTATCGATATCATTGTACTTTAGTATTTAAAGAATTATTTTATATTTAAAATCTGGTGATATTGCAGGCAACTAGACACATTTACATTTTGTATTAAACAATATTAATTTTGGCTCTACACCACCTGTTGTAAATACAACTTACTGGGAAACTGTAGTCACTTAAACACACTACTATTTCACTTAATCCTATTAAACATGATACAAAATCAAAATAAATAAATAAAACTAATTGCATAGAAGGGCACAGCAAAACATGTAAATGCTTTTTCTTATCAATATTAATCTCTGGAACAATCCTCATTTGAGGTGTGAGGCTTGGGGTCTGGCTATATTTATACCAAGTATTTAAACAGTTGGCCGTCTCTTCCATCTTTTATAAGAATTTTAGCACTTTATTTTTATTTATTAAATCACAGTTTGTTATTTTAAAGTGTTTTTCATTTTTTGTAAAGTAGCAAATGAGTTTAAAAGTGATTGATTGCATTTTAGCAAACTTTGCAAATAAAAGTTTTATTGTTAATTTTTGTAATTGTTGTCATTAGTATTACATACAGATTTAAATACATCAAGGTGTGTTTTATGGCACTTGGATTACAAAGACAAAATACACATTTGCTTATTGCGCAGAAAATTACTGCAACTCACACAAATGAACATTAAAAAATGTACTATAGCTACGTCTTACATACGCGAAACTTACGTCCAAGCCAAGCTAAAGGCCACTGGTCAAATGTCTGGTCGTCCACGTCGTATTTCCTCCTCGTAGGTTCGTAGGTTTTAGAACATTCCTTCTTTTGATCTTTGATCCTTTAATAACAAACAGAATATTTAGCATTTACCCACTAAACAACAACAAAAGTCACAAACCACCGAGTATCACAACGTACACGCCATTGTATGAAATATTGCTTATGTTTATTATTATGACAACGTTTACTTTTGGCACACAAGGTTCAAAGACATGTAACGTTAGGGTACTCACACTTTATCCGCTGTTTGTGGCTTGTACGCGAATAATACTGTAGATCCACGGTACGCGTACGTTGCATCTCCAGTATACTTCCGCGCTTTCAGTTTGAATTTCCCTCCAGAGACGGGTCCATTTACCTTTTCCGCGTAACAATTCTGGCCTCTTACCTGTTCTGCTAAACCTAATTATCTTCTTCCTGACCCGACAATCTTAATTTGACCTGAAATTTCAACCCAGACGGCTCTAAAAAATATGACAGGGCTTTGCCTTCTTTGTTATCTGGCAGCGGAGCAGACCCAATAAGAAACCACCTGACCTACGCGCGTTGCATTGTGGGTGCGCGGACAGATAATCAAAAATAAATAGCCCGCTATTATTAGCGCCAGCTAAGTGATATTTCGTCAAAAGTAAGACCTTCATGTCAAGAAAACGTGTACAATGGAAAGGAGAACATGCAGGTCCGCACCGAGACAAAATAAAGAAAAGGCCAGAACTTGTTACGCGGAAAAGGTAAATGGACCCGTCTCTGGAGGGAAATTCAAAATTGTAAGCGCGGAAGTATACTGGAGATGCAACGTACGCGTACCGTGGATCTAAGTATTATTCGCGTACAAGCCACAAACAGCGGATAAAGTGTGAGTACCCTAACGTTACATGTCTTTGAACCTTGTGTGCCAAAAGTAAACGTTGTCATAATAATAAACATAAGCAATATTTCATACAATGGCGTGTACGTTGTGATTCTCGGTGGTTTGTGACTTTTGTTGTTGTTTAGTGGCTAAATGCTAAATATTCTGTTTGTTATTAAAGGATCAAAGATCAAAAGAAGGAATGTTCTAAAACCTACGAACCTACGAGGAGGAAATACGACGTGGACGACCAGACATTTGACCAGTGGCCTTTAGCTTGGCTTGGACGTAAGTTTTGCGTATGTAAGACGTAGCTATAGTACATTTTTTAATGTTCATTTGTGTGAGTTGCAGTATTTTTCGAGCAATAAGCAAATGTGTATTTTGTCTTTGTAATCCTAAGTGCCATAAAACACACCTTGATGTATTTAAATCTGTATGTAATACTAATGACAACAATTACAAAAATTAACAATACAACTTTTATTTGCAAAGTTTGCTAAAATGCAATCAATCACTTTTAAACTCATTTGCTACTTTACAAAAAATGAAAAACACTTTAAAATAACAAACTGTGATTTAATAAATAAAAATAAAGTGCTAAAATTCTTATAAAAGATGGAAGAGACGACCAACTGTTTAAATACTTGGTATAAATATAGCCAGACCCCAAGCCTCACACCTCAAATGAGGATTGTTCCAGAGATTAATATTGATAAGAAAAAGCATTATATGTTTTGCTGTGCCCTTCTATGCAATTAGTTTTATCTATTTATTTTGATTTTGTATCATGTTTAATAGGATTAAGTGAAATAGTAGTGTGTTTAAGTGACTACAGTTTCCCAGTAAGTTGTATTTACAACAGGTGGTGTAGAGCCAAAATTAATATTGTTTAATACAAAATGTAAATGTGTCTAGTTGCCTGCAAATATCACCAGATTTTAAATATAAAATAATTCTTTAAATACTAAAGTACAATGATATCGATACTGCTTCTTGTCTCCAATTTGGTCCAATGACATCAATGTTACAACTTGAACGGAAACTTATTTATGCAAGGAGATCAGATTAAGGGTTTTTCGTCCATCCTTTTTTCTTTGCAGCAGCTGAAAGACGTTGCATGAAGACAACGGTGACACAGAGAAGCGTGTGGACAGAGAGTGAAGACGACACTGAGAGAGAAGCGTGTGGACACAGAGAGGCGTGTGTCCATATAAGTGCATCTCAGTTTATGTAGTTCTGGCAGCAATTATGCCTGCTGTTGGTTATGGTCGTCTTCTTGATATGTTTGTTTTCACGTATATCATATTCTATACAGGCAAATAATCAAGTGGAGAGCAGCGTTAACTGTTTAAAAGCCTTGTATAATACAAAATGATAATGTAGGGCTCCCGCGTGTCTTTATAAAGTCTTAAGATGTTTTGAATTAGAAGTGGGAAATGTATGTCTTACATTTGAAGTTTTTTTTTTTTTTTTGAGACCTTGTATATCGAGCAGATTTATCAAAGTTAAATGAGGAATATTCCTGTTTGTGGTGGAGATATTGCATTCGCTTTGTGATGCCCGTCATACGCGTCAAAGCTACAGCACAGAGGTGCGTGCTTCAGAGCGCATGAGCTAACTGTTGGCTTAATACGAATTCCCTCACATCTTTGGGACTTAACGGGAACTATTCAACTTGGCCAAAGGAAAAAGTATCACTTAGCGAGCGAGTTTTGAGTTAAGTTCACTGTGCAGGATCACAAATCCAACAGGACTTTGTCCTGCAGATGCTGCGCGCTGTGCGTAACGGGCGTGGATCTATTATATTAACGAACTGAGAAGCGCCGTGGTCATCATTGGAGCATTTGTGCTGTTTGGAAAAGAGCTAAAGCTGCGGCAGATGAGCGCAGTGAAAAGGAGACACGCAGGTGGGCACCGTTCAGTGATCACGTGACAGGTGCGGGCATTTACAAATTCTTGATCAGAAATAGGCCAACTCGAAGTTTATGTAATTTTGTAAGCCAAAAATAGTGCCTATATGACAAAACAAAAATTTATATGTATTTTTAATTTAGGTTTTTATTCCTTTTCACAAAAATAATGTTTTAAAACGGGCGAGTAGTCTTAAATTTTGATATACAAGGTCTTAGTAAAATGACTAGTTTTTTTTTTTTAGGCTATTTGTTTTTTATGGATATTTAATTGCAAAAGAAAAATAATATTCATAATAAATAAATAAAAAGCGTAATATTTGGATGTAATGTTGTAGCATCTTTTGTTTTCAACTAAATGATTTACGGAGTTCTAACAAGCTTAATCGGTTTTCTTTTTATAAGTGAAGGTATAATCAATTAAGCAAATAATGTTTTATTTTTTATTGCAAATAAAACAATTGAAATGCTTTTCTCATATACTGTATTATATAAGGTATTAAAATAGACAGACAAAGAATGAAATGTTTGCAATTGAACTGCATTGTGCGTAGCTGTAGGCCTATTAATTGTGTGAAAAAAATAGTCCTATGTCAATGTAGTGTACCCTGCGTAATGTGAGCATTTTAATATTCGTTACAGGCCCACGTTCAGACGCGCCCACGTACGTATTTGTAAATTGTTAATATTTGTTACAGGCCTACGTTCAGACGTGGGCATTCACGTTTTTCTTATTCGTTAATTTTCGTTACAAACCCACGTTTGGACGTGCTCACGCACGTATTTTCAATTCGTTAATCGGCCACGTTCAAACGTGCTCACGTACGTTTTTTTAAATAGTAATTTTTCGTTAGAATTATACGTTCAAACGTGCACACGTACGTCTTCGTAAATTGTTAATATTCGTTACAGTTTGACGTTCAGACGTGGGCGCCCACGTTTATTAATAGCGCACGAATTTATAATCCCTGTAAAGCCTGCAGAATGCACGTTTTAATGCCACGTTTTGTAAACGTATTTAATTTACGTTTGATATACGAGCGCTTTTTAATTGTCAAAACGTAAAATTTGAACGTAGAAATTACGTGTTGGAGAAAACGTTTTGAGGACCTAAAACGTTAATGGGTGTACGTTTTTCGGGTTCGCAAATCGTACCCTGCAGTACGTTTACGTAGTGAGATCGGGTTGTTCAGTCCACTTAAATGTCCATCACAGATCATTCTGAAAACAGTTTGTTCGGTCAGTTTGTGTGAGAAGACAAAGACAGCGAAGGCAAGGCAAAAAGGAAACCCGAAGGCAAGCCGAAGGCAAGGCAGCAGGTGCCCGGTGCACTGAGCCCCGGAACCTGTATAAAAGAAAGAAGTTGTTTACGCTAAATGCTAGGCTAGGCTAATATCACAGGAACCAGAGCAGTAACGTACCGCACTCCCACAACGAGCCATCACCCGACGACTACCCCAGTCACCAGCTTCAACGTCGGACCCCGGTGGGGGATATGACCTGCCACACCACCAGCTTCAACGAGGGACCCCAGGACTGCTAGCCGCCGACACACGGAGCGATGAGGCGCTGCGGCGGTGCGCATTGCGAGGCTCTGCTTCACCACGGCACTACAGAAAGGTCTAATTAAGCGTTTGCTAAAATAAATCATTACACGAATGGGAAAGCGTAACGGATTCGTACCCGATAGAGCAGAGGATGGCACACAACCTGACGGCAAAGCCCAAACAGACAGACAGCGGTTGCTTCAGAGACAGAGGAAGTACCAAGGTCTGAACTGAGCTTTTATACTATGCGTCGCCCCCTACTGGTGACCGCCACAACTAACCCATAATGTCACACAAATAAAACAAAATGTCAAAAATGTACAGTACGAATTTTGGTTGAAACCACGTGGTGACATTTTCTTTGAGTTTAACAGGTAAATCTTAGCCTACCCCAAGCCCCAGACCTACACTTACCCATTTCAGTAACTCAAAGCCTAAACTTACCAGTTAAACCGACAGAAAATGTCACCGTGTGGCTTCATCCAAAATTTGTGATTATTTTGACTTGCAAAGCACCAAGAAACAAGCAGAAAGAATATCAGACGGTTTGGACGTAAGCACTCATTTTAGATTAACAGCATTTCTTATTTTGATAAACTGTCTGAAGATCAAACACTCACTATGTAGATGAGATGGAGCCTCTTCACCAAAAGTGGTTAAATTTATGACTGCAGTTTTTGTAAATAAAGCTGCAAAATGTTGCCGTTAATCCTAAATTATCAGATGAAACATTTTGACAAAGAGTAGTCTGACAGGTTTTGGGGCAAAGATGAACTGAGTGAGTGTAATGTACAATGAGGGTGAGAGTGGAGAAAAACATTGAATTTATCACACAAAACCCTGCATATGTGATATCTATCCATCCATCTGTTCATTCCTCTGTCCATCCATTCATCTATTTCTCCATCCATTCATTCATCTGTCCATCCATTATTATTATCCATCTGTCCATCTGTCCATCTGTCCATCTATCTATCTATCTATCTATCTATCTATCTATCTATCTATCTATCTATCTATCTATCTATCTATCTATCTATCTATCTATCTATCTATCTATCTATCTATCTATCTGTCTATCTGTCCATCCATTCATCTATCAATTCCTTTGTCTATCCAACTGTCTATCCACCTATATATCTGTCTATTCATCCATCCAACCAACCAACCAACCAACCAACTAACCAACCAACCCACAAACCATTAATTCATCTGTCCATGCATTCATCCATCCATCCATCCATCCATCCATCCATCCATCTAACGATCCATCTGTCCATCCATCTATTTGTTGATCCTTTCGCCCATTCCTACATTATCAATCAGTCCAACCATCCACTTATCCATTCATTCGCCCATCCGTCCATTCATTCATCTGTTCATTCTATTAACCAGTCTATCTGTCTGTCCATCCATTCATTCATTTATCAATTCCTTTACCTATCCATCTATCTATTCATCCATCTGTCCAACTGTACATCTATTCATCCATCCAACTATCCATCCGTCCACCCATCTGTCCATCTATCTATACAGCTATCTATGTATCTGTACGTCAATCCATCCATTCATCCATCCATCCGTCCGTAAATTCATTCATCCATCTGTCTCTGCATCAACATTGTATGCACAAACTTATGGTAACTTTTGATTTTGTTTATTCATATTAGTTCAACATTTCTATTGGATTTCCTAGCATACCTAAGCGCTTCCATCCAGACGTGTGTCCTTGCCTAAAACGCCTCATTACTGAACCGAGTGAAGCTGCACAAGTGGACCACCTCACACAAAGCCATATGGGTGTAGTCTGTTGTCTGCTCCTCTGATACGAGCCCAGATGTGGACTCACTGAACAGCTGGACCAGTTTGAACACACAAGAACAAGTCGGACGCAACAGCATTTCCATTACAAAGAGGAAACTGTTTAGTGGAATAACTTTGTGCTGGCTTCTCAAATAACTAAGAGGAATCAAAGCACGGGGCAAAACGGCCTTGTTCAGACAATCAAAACTTGTTAGTCTTGCCTCTCGGTAAAGGAAACAAGTATATGAATGCCCTTTTAAATAAATATGTGACCATACATGAAAATGAAAGCAAAATTTCTTTTAAAAACCTTTGCCCCTTTGAGTTGTTGGCTGCTTCATGTGTACCTAAGCTAGCATTTAGAAAAGGTATCTACGTTTGCCAAGAAACACTAGAAACATGTGGTACCAGGTTAAAGATAGAAAGTTTTGGCATAAAGCTTATTCTGGCATCACTTTGTTGGAAAGAGAATGGTGGAAGTAAATAAAAGAATTTAAAACAAACGTAGTAATGGGCATGAGGTGTCGGGCTGTGTTTGACAAGTGATTAAAATACAAAAACCTTTGGGGGCATGTATTAATATTTACAGGGAATTTAGTGTTCTGACTTTATATACTTGTAACTGATAAAAGTACAAATACATATGGACCATATAAATATATTTCATCAATGCTATGTTGAATGGGACATTCTCTCAACATTAGTTTACCCTAAATTGTATTTGAATTCATTCATGCATGTTTGAGCATATTGTACTGTCCTGCGGCTATTTTCACCTACTACATATCTGCCCATTTGTCTTACTTGCAGCCAGTTCATAACCACATGTAGCCACGCTTCTCCCCCCAAAAATGGGAAATTCAAAATTTGCTTCTTAGGAGGTGAAGTTAGAAGGAAAACACACACACACATACACACACAAAAAATATAGGTCTCTTTTAAGCAAGCATAAACAGGTTGGCCATTCATCAATCTAGTAAATAAAGCCGAGCCATGGATGCTTCAGTCTTAGAATGCGACATTTCCTGTTCCCAGACACTTTCTTCTTCCAAAAGGTTTACCCTTTACCCTAAAGCGTGTCTGGAACTTCTCCCAAGTTTTTTGGTTGGAAAATAGATGGATCAGTTGCCTTTTGGCTTAGCTCCTTCTTCATCACAAAGGTCCTATACAGCAGGGGTTCCCAAATTTCTGATCGAAACTCCCAAAATAACCATATACCCAAAATTAAGTAGATGTCTGTAAGAATTTTAACTTGGAAAGGCATTAAACTTGGGCTACAATATGTTTTTTTTTTTGGTAGTTTATGGCTTTATATGACCAAAATTCAGTCAGACAGTAAAAAACAAACAAACAAACAAAAAAAAAACAGATGGAATATCAAGTAATGAAATGCAAAATTACATCTTCAAATCATCTCGCAACCCTCACATTTTGCCCCACTTGGGAATCACTACTGACACTGCCTTTTTGCCTAACAAACAAAACCACAAGATACTTGAACTCCTCCACTTCGGACAATGAACGTTTACCCACTAGGAGAGGGCAAGACAACTTTTTCCTGTCAACAACCATGACCTCAGATTTAGGTTTAGATATCGGCCAGGTTTTCAAGTTCCCCAGTGCATATTGCAGGTCCTGGGTTGATAAAGTAGACCAACATTTACTCTAGTCTTTAGGAGGGAGAAAGATAGTCTAATTATGCAAACAGTTTTAATAGGACGAAACCCCGTATTTATTATGAGTTAATGAATGAATAATGGACACATAAAAGAGTCCATAAAATCCCATCTGCCTTTTCATCCAAAGTTTTCTCTATGACAGAATGTAAAAATATAGTCAAACTTTTCTATACAACAGCTGCGTGTGCTAGTACTTTGACTTCAGCGCCTGGAGTACATGTCCAAATCTTCACAAAAGGTGTCAGGCGCAACATGAACAAAATATGGAGTGCATACTTATTAATATTTCAAACCTTTTATACTTTTCAGATTTGATACATGGTGTGCAATGCATTTTTGAAGACAAGACAAACTCCTTCTGTTCAGTCCCCAGGCAAAAGAAAGTGTTGTGTGCCGTCTGGGGGATTTGAAGTGAGTCTGAAGTGACTGATACTTCTACTGCAGTGGACAACAGTATGAAGCTGCAGACCTGGAGACTGCACAATTATTGTAAACAACTGTAGCAGATTTTAAATGTAATTTTTTTTAATTGTTGAAAGTGGCTATGTGACAATTTTGGTCTCTCCATGTTTCTCTTCAACTTCATTGGTTTTTAGTAAAGTGGGTGGGGATTAGGTAGGCTGGCGCTACCTAGTTCCAGTTATTTCACTACAACTACTACGGCTAGGTATCACAGAACTGCAGATGGTTCCCAAAAACCAGAAAGTACTTTAGGCCAATCGGTGAACAGAGTTTAAGAAGTGTGCTGGCCAGAACCAACTCAAACAGACTTTATAAGTTTTCCTTCTTTGACTTTGTGTCAAATATTACCACATATACTTTGAACTTGTACCTTTAATTCGTAAACTTACTGCACAGAAATGGCAACGATTGCTGACACACACGTTTACATTCAAGTTCCTGGACTATACTGCAAATAAATAAAAAAAAATCAAGGAAAAACATAGTGTCCATCTACAATGGAAGAACTCAGTTTTACAGTCCAATCTCCGGAGAAACGTAGATATCCAACAAAATTTAAAAAACGTACAATAAGTGCTTTTTCTAGTCTTTTTTGGGTCAATATGCTACGTAAAGCCAATTTGTAAAATAACCATGAATTTAGGTTAAAGCCATGTGGCAGCATTTTCTTTGGGTCATGGCTAAAAACTCAGAAAACTGCACAGAAAAGCTGCGCAATTTCAACAAGTGAAATTTATTTATTTTTTTTTTGTGGACAAATCGTACATTATTAGATGTAGACGAGACACTGTGGACAAATGTTGACTATACTTCAACAATATTTTTATGACAAGGAAAAAAATTGATTTTAAATTAGTGTGTAACTGATTTTCACACTGAAAACGTCCCCTCTTAAATTCTTCGACACATGGTTAATATTGACATGTATTCACTTAGGTTGCAATTATGGCTTATAAACTTTTTACAAATAACAACGTGAAACTGGAGAGAACCACCCACTTTCACTATTCACTTCAGACAGTACTCAGGTCTCATTTTTCACAAATAGCTGCATTTATCATTTACGTTTTAGTGGAAACACACAGTTTACTCATTTCCAACTAAACAAGTTAGTTACCCCAACTTTATATCCTTATCAGACAATTGTGTGTTGTAATTGATTCTCTTATTAATTTGCCAAGTAAATAGCATTTTTTAACATGAATAAATAAACACATTGCACCTCATTTATCAAGCATTTGCTCAAATAGTTAAAGAGAAGCAAAGCCAGTTCAGCACCCGGATGAATAAATACGATTCTTTGCATGTCGTGTCAATGCCAAAGAGACTCAAAGCCAGAAAAGCAAAAGTAAAAATGAAGTTACCTCTGAGTGCGGTCCATTTCAGTGAGGTCCATAAAAGTGCAGATTCTCTTTTCTCACTGTGAAGGAGACAAGAAACACTGTGTTGAATGGTTGACAGGCATGGGAAAAGAAACTTTAACAATCTTCTTGGTTTTAAACGATACATTCAGCTTCATTCAACCACAAAACAAGGACAGACACCACATTTAAATCGCAACTTTTTTTTAAACTTCTACATTTGCACAAAACAATCAAGTTGACGAAATGGGAGGGTGTCCAAACTACGGGATCCATTTGTGTTTCAGTTCATTATATTTGCTCAGTGAGTCTCGTCCTGTTATCTGCTGTCAAACTGCAGCTTTCCCTCGTCTTGGCGCGGTTCTCTCTGACAGCACAGCCTCCATTTTTACAAACTTCATTCCCGGCTGTGGGGCGTTCCAACTTTTGTCTGGCTTTGTCGCGAAATGAGCAAAGAAAAACAATGGCTGTGGAAAAGTCCAAAAGGCAGTCGCCACTAGGAATAGCTATAGTTGGGGATTGAAGGTGAAATATTTATAGCTTTTCTGGTGTAATGGAGAATGTCTCTGCCAGGGATTTTTCAAAGTATAGTAAATAATTCATGTGACAGAGTTACAAGTAGTCTCTTGAAAATGTACAAACAAACCAAACACAAACTTGATAATTTCTCGTCACTTTCAGCACAGATCTCTTTCTTCATCATCTCTAAAACTTGGACTGAGGATTTTCAGATTGGATTTATTTTTTTATATGCAAGATAGTCTTTTTTCACAAACTTAATGTAAAAAGTCGCGTAGATAACACCACACAGGTGTTCATTTCTTTGTATGCAACTTTTTGTTTTCAAGAAGGTATTTGCGTTGAATATTTATTGAAAGTATATGTACGAACAAAACACAAACTTCCACAAATTTGAAATTTTCTTATCTCTCTCAGCACAGATCTCTTTCTGCCACATCTCAGAAATCTCAGAGGCACAAAGTTGCACATTTTTGGATTGTTCAATTCTATGTCAAGTTGACTTTTTTTATAAATTACAAACTAATGCGGAAAATGACGTATGTAACATTTTTGCACATATTCAGGGTTTTATAAACGAGACCCCTGACCTGTAACTTGATCTAGTGGCATCAACTGCTTTTCTCCTGATTGAGAAGTTTAAAAGGCCACTAACCGGCCAGAAAAAAACCCTTCTCTGCCCAAGTGCTACACTTGAAAAATTCTCCTCAGAGGGTTGTGTAAACAATATGGCGTCGCGCAGACCACAGCCAGATCTTGCTTTAAAATGGAACGAACATCAGCAGTTGGATTATTCATTCCTCTTTTTCTGACCTGACGGGACATCGCAGAGCCTGGACAGGCCGATGGATAAAAGCCAAGTCTCCAAGACTGAAGCGGCTGTCTAAAGCTAATGCGCTAACGCCAAGCTATTGCTAATGCTATTGTTGGCCCATGTATTTAGGATAGATCTGTTTGACTACATTCAGATGTTTATATTGTAAAGTTACTAAGCATAGCTTTGAAGATTTGTTCAAATGAGAACAAATGTAGTCAGTAATGTTAATGCTATTATCAATAAATATTTTACAAGTGGCAGTATGTTACAAAGATAAGCAGCTAGAACAATGTATTTTACTATGCACATATTTGCACTCTACAATCTCCAAACATTGCATCTTTTAATATGATATAGACACAAATAGTGTGAAGGTTTAAAGCTACACTGTGGAACTTTTCATTTCAATAACACATTGGAGATACGAGAAAAGGCAAAAAAGAACATTGCACTGAAATCCATGCAAAAAACAAAACAAAACACTACTTTTCTTAAATTATGTGTCATAGGCGCCAACACAGTGAACAAATATGTGAAAATGATAGTTACAAAATGTCATTAAGAAGTCATTTGTGTAGATTTGCTCAGTAATTCAGTTTGTTTTTTGCTTATTGCCAACTGAGTGGATTGCATTGATAAATCTAAGTTAATTTCCACATAATGAATCCTTTTGTAATGATGCGCGATAATTGCTACACCTGTTTAGCGACCTCCATAACTCTCTCCGTATTTTCCCCAAAAACCTGCCCTTGTTCTGACACCGAGGACAGTGTTGTGCTCTATTAAATAAACATGGACTCCTCCCGCTGACACAGAAGCCATAGCACCTCCAAAGGGCAAAAACTCAACCCAAATCTCTGCTCCCAGACGACAACACGGAGCTGACGCAGCATAGTTCAGCCTGTGAATAAATACAAGTCAAGTGTTTCACCAAAAGCAGTCGTCTGTGGAGATGGAGCTTACATAGTTCCCCAAGATTTACTATATACAAGTCATAAATAAAAATGCCAACAGATAGAGTAACTTTTCTAGTGGAAAGTCTGCCTTTTCTCGTCTCCATGGAGACGATTCTGCACCTTTAATTAGTCACTGGGGAATGAATTTTAAATAGATGTCCTTGTTAATGTCGTGACAATTGTGGATCTACCATGCAACGTAAAAGCTGAGAATGTGTAGTTAATGAAGTGATTATGTTGCTATAATGAGCTAAAGGATGGAATTTAAGAGCTTGTGTATTGATTTGAGTGATTTTCAAATTTCCAGTCAATTGTCAATTTGGGAGGAAAAGCTACAATTTGTTGAAAAAATATTGTGATATTACACTAGGCTCATGCATTGTACTTCAAATACAAACAATTTATGCCAAAGAGAAAAAAGATGTTGGAACTTTTCTGGTGAAGACTCTTATCCTTGCCTGAATCTATATTGTTTTGCCTAGAATGTTCCCTAGTGCAGCAATAAACGTAATATTTAGATATTTATTTTAAGTAGATGTTTTTTAAGTGTTAGAACTTAAAATGTATGTGTAATAAAGCACACAAGAAAAGTTATGTGTTATATTTGTAGTGGGTCGGGCTTTAGGCGCCCCTATGTGGCCAATCGGGGTTAGACCAGGCCCTATAAAAAGGGAGGCCTTTCACCTGGGCTGACCTCTCCCACCTTTGACGTCACCCGCGTATCCGGAAATCAACTCTGGTAGTAGTAGCGTGCTGCATGGCTGGGGTGCGTTTAGAAATCATCGAGAATGGCGTCAAGCACCGGTGATAAAAGTCTAAAAAATGCTCCCTCGGTAAGTAGCGCATTACGAACCAGTAAAATGTAATATGCGAGCAGATGGCTAACCCGTACGTGTTCATATAGGCTCTGGTACGTGCTGCGGCTCGGAGTGGGACTCCCATTAGCTTAAAGCGCGCGCACGACTCGCTGTCAAAGCCCGGTATGTTTTATTTCCTTGTCCTATGTATGTGTATTTTTATTTATGTAAACTGTATGTGTAACTAACAAGGCCACTGTCTGTAGTGCGTGGTTGGTGTTCTGTGGAGGCCAGAGTTGGCCCCGGACCTCCTCATCACGCCCTCCCTTCTTGGGGTTACTGTTTGGCCCGCTATGGAGTGACCTCCACTGGAGAGGCGGCCAGTGGATGCCTCGCCGGCAGGTATACGGGGCTAACGGTGGACCCATGGTGCGACAGGTTACACGGTCGGCCACGTGACTTAAGCCGTTTGCACTCTTTTGAAGTAAAGAAGCCTTCACAACGAAGCTCAATGAGGACAATGGTAATAGCAAGGACTACAAAAACTGTGGGTCTGACTATACGACTGCCTATGACTTTGGGGGAAAAAGGAACGAATAAGAAACTGTTTTGTTTGTTTTAAATTATAATATTAGCATTTATATAAATAAAATGTCTAAAATTTATATGCCTCTTGTCCACTCAGTACGAACCTGTGTAAGCCTTTAGGCTAGATATTTCCCCAGGTACATGGGGTGGCGTTGTGGCAACAATTTACAATTTGTAAGCTAAGTTTATCTAGGCCTGTCCTAGCGCTCGGTCACATTTGGCGTTGTTGGCAGGATATTGATTATGGACAGAGGCTAATTAATTAGAATTTTATTTGGAATGACAGGTTGAAACATTGTAAGCCTAAATCCATGTATAAGTGTGTAGCTAAATGGGTGTTCTTTGGCTTGTGTGAGCGGACATATCACAGTCTTAAGTGTCTTGGTTTGCTGTGTTTTATCATGTGTTTTTGTTTTTTTGACAAGACTGTGTGTTTTGCAAGCATATGCTAACTAACCGCTACTGGTCAGCACTAATGCTGGAATGTATGTGCATTACAAATGTGGATTCCTACTGGGTGCTTTGATAACGAATTGAGCGAACGCATTTTTTTTATTTTGTGTGTAGGCTACAATTTGCGTGTGTGTTTTAGAGAGGGAGGGTATGGCGAGGGGCTGGCCGTGACGTTAAAGACGGGACTGCGTCGAGGGTGAGATTGCTGGGTTACGATTTTTTAATTCGAGGGAGCAAAGGCTTCAGCGCCTCCTCCCGCGTACCGGGAGTTGATTTTATGTTTGGCCTTTTGGGATGCAGCCACAGTATCGAGTCGCATTATTGTTTGTAATCGCCGGGACGACGATTCAAAAGGGAGGGGTAGAATGTAGTGGGTCGGGCTTTAGGCGCCCCTATGTGGCCAATCGGGGTTAGACCAGGCCCTATAAAAAGGGAGGCCTTTCACCTGGGCTGACCTCTCCCACCTTTGACGTCACCCGCGTATCCGGAAATCAACTCTGGTAGTAGTAGCGTGCTGCATGGCTGGGGTGCGTTTAGAAATCATCGAGAATGGCGTCAAGCACCGGTGATAAAAGTCTAAAAAATGCTCCCTCGGTAAGTAGCGCATTACGAACCAGTAAAATGTAATATGCGAGCAGATGGCTAACCCGTACGTGTTCATATAGGCTCTGGTACGTGCTGCGGCTCGGAGTGGGACTCCCATTAGCTTAAAGCGCGCGCACGACTCGCTGTCAAAGCCCGGTATGTTTTATTTCCTTGTCCTATGTATGTGTATTTTTATTTATGTAAACTGTATGTGTAACTAACAAGGCCACTGTCTGTAGTGCGTGGTTGGTGTTCTGTGGAGGCCAGAGTTGGCCCCGGACCTCCTCATCACGCCCTCCCTTCTTGGGGTTACTGTTTGGCCCGCTATGGAGTGACCTCCACTGGAGAGGCGGCCAGTGGATGCCTCGCCGGCAGGTATACGGGGCTAACGGTGGACCCATGGTGCGACAGGTTACACGGTCGGCCACGTGACTTAAGCCGTTTGCACTCTTTTGAAGTAAAGAAGCCTTCACAACGAAGCTCAATGAGGACAATGGTAATAGCAAGGACTACAAAAACTGTGGGTCTGACTATACGACTGCCTATGACTTTGGGGGAAAAAGGAACGAATAAGAAACTGTTTTGTTTGTTTTAAATTATAATATTAGCATTTATATAAATAAAATGTCTAAAATTTATATGCCTCTTGTCCACTCAGTACGAACCTGTGTAAGCCTTTAGGCTAGATATTTCCCCAGGTACATGGGGTGGCGTTGTGGCAACAATTTACAATTTGTAAGCTAAGTTTATCTAGGCCTGTCCTAGCGCTCGGTCACATATTGCTGCAAAGAAAATTACACAGGGCAAATAAACTGCCTGCAGAAATGCTCAAAATGTCTCTTGGTGATTTATGGACTTAAGATTTCAGGGATCTACCTATGACTGCAGTGTTTTTAGAGGCTCAAAGAGGAGAGAATAGTACCTAGCACACAAAACTCCAGTTGTGCGGGAATAAAAACTCAAAAAAATCTATTTTGCATTGAAGGCCGCCGCTACGCCCACAAACGAACCTCCATGGGTGAAACTTAACATTGAGGGTGAATCAGAACAGTCACTCATTGCTCAATAACTACAACAGCAAATGTGGACTCAAGAAAATAGATTGTGTCAAATATAGATACGAAGACATTTAGATGAATAAAGGGATTCTACAGTCTAAACATGTAAATATATCTAACATTGCTAACAGTAGCTGTGAGCTAAATGCTAACGTGATGCTAGCGTCGTCTGGTGTGCTATAATGTCTTTCTTTAATGTTGCATTAACAACCTCCATTTAAACATGGTTGTGGTTTAACTTGAATTAGTTATGCTAAAAATACACTTAAACATCGTAAAATAGATACAAAGTTTAGCTTCCCATGCCTCAACATAGGATTTTGACTTTTCCCTGAGCTGGCAACGCCCCCAAATATGACGCATTGCCCACTGCATCAAAATGTGTCTTTATAATATGGCCTGGTATATCCTCATCTCCATGGAAACATCAACGTTTAAAACTATATTATTGTATGTAAAACTGTCGGCACAAATATCATCTAAAGAAACTAAATAGACCATAAGTAGGAACAAACAAGCAACATTAGAAGTTTTGGCCCAGTGTACTAATTTTCTAAAGTGATTCTTTACCACCAGGAGGTAAAAATTTACACCTAAAAACTGCTGGACTGAGATCAAATTTGTAAATAGTTTCACTAGCTTTTAGTAAATTGAGTGTTTTGACCTGTCATTGGCACTTTTTTTCTCATTAAATGCAAAATGAAGCATATCAAGGTGTTTTTATAAATGACTGAATAAAAATCAGTCTGAGAAATAGACTCTGATGTGTAAATGCATCCTATGACTCTGCTGTATTTAGTATGTAAATACATTCACACAATCCTATGCATGCATTCAGCTTAGTTGACTTTGAGAAATGGTGCTTTTTTAATTTAAATAGAGTTTGCATTTATAAAAATCTTTAAAAATAAAGGAAATGCTGCATCAGTCTACATATTCTTCTCTCTTGTAAAATGCTTTAGTGCCTCCTAATTATTCACAACAATGATTTTATAAGTGTTGTTCACAACTTTCTGAAGCGCAAATCGAGTTTTGCAGTCGCAGTAAACAACATTGCTTGCTAATGGTGCACTTATTGGTTTCAGAGCAGAAAACCCTCTTTAGTTATCTGTAGACAAGGTCATCTCAACTCATTTTCTCTCGAGTGGATATAAAATAGGTGCATGGCCTTTAAATATTTTGATTAGAAATTTTTAAACCTAATTTAAATGTGTAAAACGTAGATCTAAAGAGTGTAGAAATATGTCACAATAGAAAATAAATGGAATAGGGTCATCAAAGTGCTCATAGAGAGAGAGAGAGAGAGAAAGAAAGAGAGACAGAGAGAAAGAAAGAAAGGGAGGGATAAAGAAAGAGAGAGAAAGAGACAAAGAGAAAGAAAGAAAGAAAGAAAGAAAGTGAGAGATGAAGGAAGAGAAAAAAAGACAGAGAAAGAAATAAAGGAAGAGAGACAATGCGAGAAAGAAGAAAAGAGAGATAAAGGGAAAGAAAGAGACTGAGAGAAATAAAGAAAGAGAGACAGACAGAGAGAGAAAGAAAGAGACTGAGAAAGAAACAGAGAAAGAAAGAAGAGAAAGAGAGACAGAGAGAAAGAAAGAGAGAGAAAGAGAGAGACAGAGAGAAAGAAAGAGAGAGAAAGAGAGAGACAGAGAGAAAGAAAGAGAGAGAAATAGAGAGAGTAAGAAAGAAAGAAAGAAAGAGAAAGAGAGGCAGAGAGACACATATGGAGGCAAGCAGGGAAATTTAGAAAAATAAGAGATTGAGAGAGAGAAAGAAAGAGTTAGAGAGACAGAGAAAGAGGTAGACTGACCGATAAGAAAGAAACAAATAGTGAAAAAAGATAAGATGGGGAGAGAGAGAGAGAGAGAGAGAGAGAGAGAGAGAAAGAAAGAGAGTCGCAGAGATAGAAAGACAGGAATGTGAGGGGATGGGGAAGGGGGGTAGAGACAGACACAGATAAAGAGAGAGACAGTGAGACAGAGCTGATTGTCTGAGGAGGCAGCTTCGTCAGGGGTTCATCACAGCTAACCACTGTTGAGCACAAACAATCAATGGCTCCCACCGAGAGGCATTTTCAACACCGCTCCACAAGCATCAGGCAAACAGGGACGTTTCATTTTGACAATCTGTATTAGGCTAATCTAGCTTTTATCATCAGGACGTTATGAGCTATTCTCTAGCATCTGAAACATTAGTTTACACAAAAAATACAGACAAATATCCCCGCTGTTAATGTCAAATACCCACGCTCTCACAAACTCTTTGGCACATCGATTCTTTTCCCATGCATATTTTGTGTCCACTAGAAAGCATTAGAACAAGTTTTTAGATACAAAACTGAGCTGCCATTCAGCTCTTCTTTTCATATTCTTTCTTACAAGTTTGGAAAGACGTAATGTTCAAATTAGGGCTGTCAAGCGATAAAAAATTTTAATCGCGATTAATCGCATGATTGTCTTGAGTTAACTCGCGATTAATCGCATATAATTAAATGTTTTTATTTTATATATTTTAATGTATTTTACATTCTAATAATATATTTAGCTTTAATTCCTGTTTATTATGTCTTTATTTGTAGAATCTGTTACATTCTTGAAGTGTAAAATAATGTTTATATATAATTTTTTTTTTATATATTTTATTATTTTACAATAATGCATTCCCATAACATTAGGCCAAATCGTGGGAGTGAGATGTCTCACTCATTCTAAGCATTTATTACACTGCTCTTTCACAATAAAGCGCTTTCTGCAGCTGGAGATTATAAAGCTTTTATTGTGAAGGATTTAAAGGAAGTGTTAGTTAAAACGAGCGCAGCTTTACCGCTAGTTAGTGGAGCCAAAAGTAGAACTACGAAAGTTTTTACACGGGAAGGTGGAAACTAGTGATGGGCAAATGGCGCTTCATTGTATACTCGAACCATTTGCCAGGTGTACCGAAACATGAGCCGGAGCTTCGCAGAAGTGGTTCGTTTGCCCTTTGGCGCTGTCTTGTGGTCAAAAACATATCTGCATGTAAAATGAAACCATGTCATGAACAAATAAACACTGATATTATTGAAAATTAACCAACAATACTGTATTTAGTAGCTTAACTGTATAAATGTTTGCATTTCATCTTTTTTTTTTTTATTTCTAAAGTAACATCCAAATCCAGACACAAATGTACAAAAAGAATGTCTAGAGCTGGGCTCGTACTCTCAACCTGCCGCATTCTAAAGACGCTCAGCGCGTTGAGCTATAGTATAACTCGCGTTACTTTCGTCCAAAATCTATTCATCCTTACATACACACCAGAAGTTTTTCTTTAATTGATAAACGGGGTCTAAACCATTTTTTCATTGAAAGTATTTAATAATTGTTAAAACCAGGTCCAACATAAACCAGTCCAGGTCTATAAAGTGTCCCAGATCCAGACTCTGCTGCGGATCACGACGCGATCCTTTTGCTTCAACACAGCTCGGCCCAAATGAACCACTTTCCGAACCACTTCAGCCAAACGGCGCTTCATTACGCGCTGATGACGTCACTCCCTGAAAACAACACAAGCTCCGGTACGCGCTTCACTCCCCTCCCACCAGGAAAAGCTCGAAGCGTGTACCGAAGCGTCGTTCATTTCGCCCATCACTAGTAGAAACATGTACGGAGCCTCCTCATCAGCTGATGGAGCTGCACATGGACGGAGCCGAGGTAAACAAACACACTCACGCTCAGACAGTCGTGGGATCGAGTGGAAACGTTACCAAAGTCTACAAAAGTGAGCCAGCAGAGCCTTGTCTATGTCTCTTTCTGCTTGTGCACTGTGTTTTTCTATGAACCTCGCGTCATTGGAGCGTTTTAATGGTGAAAAATAAATATGCGATTAATTTGCGTCAAAAAAATTGTCGCCGTTAAAATAGTTTTGCGTTAACGCGATAAAAACGCGATAAAACTGACAGCCCTAGTTCAAATCAAACTTTATTTATTAAGCGCTTTTCATACATTTAATGTAACACAAAGTGCTTTACAGTGCATTAAAAACACCCAAAACACATGTTGAATATTACATGTCATCATGTACAGCATTTTTTCTGCTTTTACATAAAAACTTTTGGGGAATAGCAATTTCTGAAGAAAATGTTGAATATTTGCTTAATAGTAGTGCTCTATATCACAATATAGATTCTTTTATTTCATGATAACAATATATTGCATGTTCCTCCCCGTGTCTGGGTGGTTTCCTCTGGCCACTCTGGTTTCCCCACCAACCAATGACCTGCAGGTTATGGAATGCTTGGTGGTGGTCGGAGGCGCCAGGTGTTAATCGCCTCTGCTAAGCTGCCCAGGGCTGCTTGCCATTGCTGAGTGAGGGGGGGTTACTGTGTGAGGCACTTTGGAAGACGTCTGTCTGTGTAAATGTATTATGTAAACAAACAAACAAACAAACAAACAAACAAACAAACAAATAAATAAACCTTAAACCCTATCACAATATACCACAATAAGATACTGTTTGTTTTCAGTTATTGCTTGAAAAGTTTAACAAAAGTTCTTCCACTTTATTTTGAAGTGACATTTAACAGCGAGAGGTGCACACGGCAGACGATGAGCAGTGGACCACTAGCTAGAGAGACGATGAAGAGGACAGAAGCAGCAGTTCATGGCTGCAGTTCTGACAGATACTTAACTATGGTTTTGTTGAAGCAACGATATAAGACATGCCACAGAACATGTTTAATATGACACACATGACATGGTTGCTGGAATAATTGCTAAAATTACGCTCAAAATTATGGCAAGACACTTTTCTACTGCACTCATGATATGTATCGTCATATCGCCCAGCGCAACTTAATAAATGTACTTATTTTAGCACTAGTTTTAAATGAGTGTATATTTTCTATGTTCGTATAAGAAAACTTTCATTCTGATGTACAGTATGTTGTATCCGACAATACTTGGTACAAATTACCTTCTCACTTTTTGTCACACTAGTCCAGGGCAGCAGAGGCTTTTGCTCAAACTTATTAAAATCATAACTAACTTTCATTGTCAATTTAAGTACACTTGAAGTTTTGTTTTGCTGCACGCAGGTTATAAATGTCTAATAACATCATAAACAATCTCAACAGTCCCATAGAGATGACAGTCTCCATTACCCACAATCCAACAGGCACTAACCTTTAATATCCTCTCAATCTCTTTACTTTCAATCCATCTCCATTGTGTGTTAATTTGCAGCACTTTTTACCTCTTGTCCCTCTCTTCTAACCCAAATACTCACACTCCCTGACACCGTGAAATATCTTCGGTGCCAGTGATGTTGAAACGCCAACCTGTCGTGAAGTTACATAAATCAAACGCACCTGCATGTGTCAAACAGGGAGTGAAAAGAAAAGCCTGCTATTTCAAGAGTATAAAAGCTTCCAGTACAGTAGCAGCTATAGAGGTCAATTATGGTTGGCCATCAATTTTACACACACTTAAATGGAGTGCCGGCACAGGTCGTAAAGCCCGCCCATCTGCTGCCCACATCAGTCATCTTTACAATACACCTCCCTTTCTTCCTCCGGGTCCGAGAAGTCAAGAAGACATGTAAGGATAAAGAGAGGCAGTAAATTAATCAAATAAGCATAAGAGCTGCTGTGTGGGACTGACCTGGGAACCCGAGGGGAGGTGTCTGGGGAGAGAGAAGGATGTGCATCTGCTTACATCGTCACCTCTGCACCACGGTTCATAATTCATGCAAGTTAGTTCTTGTAATGCTGCAGTCACAATAATCACGCTAAGGTGGTGGTGAAGGGCAAAAAACAAGCATACAAATTCAAAAACACAAAATCAAAAACATGCAGGCAAGTTCAAACACAGATGCAAATTTTAAAAAACACAAAAGCAACATCAAAAGCATGCAAGCAAAACCCAAACTACGCACGCAAATTCACAAACATGTCCGCAAATAAAAAAACACAAAAGCAACATCAAAAGCATGCAAGCAAAACCCAAACTACTCACCTAACCCAAAATCCCAAAAGCACACACTCAAAAAACAACAAAAAAACAGAAACACAAATTCAAAATCATGCACACAAATTCAAAATCCTGCCCCAAATTCAAAATCATGGACACAAATTCACAATAATAAAGTAAATTCAAAACCAACTGTGCAAATTCAAAAACATGCCAGGACAAGTCAGGACCAATTCAAACTCAGGACTGACTTGAGAGATCATCGTGCACAAAACACAGCTGGTATCACACCACCAACGTGGAAAGAAAACTAGTAAAAAAACAAACAAACAAAAACAACAACAACGAAAAACTAACTGGCTTGAAGATTAGATTAGCTTTATTTCACTCAAAATCACAAAAGCAGCAAAAACTGAAACGTATTGGCAAAAATATTAAAAACAACATCACACACAATTTATCTGCTTGTCTCCATGGGAATGCCTGGAATGTTTAATATTACGCCATTAAATATATTGTCATTATCAGTGCTTTTATTGCTGTGAATAAAAAATAAAAGCAAAACGGTTTCTCTTACTGTGAGTGGGGTCACCTCCACAGAGTTAACCTGTACCTCCATACAGACAGACAGGCACCAGAAAAATATAACATTTACAGTAATGCCAACATAAAACACCTCTACTATTTTTAATTGTTTTCGCACAACTTTCTTCATCAACTTTCTTTTGGGTGACTCATCATTTCATTACTTGACATTTACATCCCACTTTGAGCGCGCAGGTCTGTTCCCACACAGTAGGAGGCAGACAGTTATAGCACACGGCTTTCTATACTTAATATGGTGGAGTTTCTTGGCTTGTGTCTCCATTTGGGCTGTGACAAAACTCTGCAGCAGCCTCTAGAAACTTCCTGAGTAATGGATTTGGGGCCCTGATGTATGCAATGTGTGTAACCTTGAGATACAACTCAATTAGATTTCCCCGCGGCCTGACTGTTGGGAGGGAACGGAGAGGCAGAACAAAAGCTATTGTTTGGGCTCTGGGATTTGACTTGAACTTTACATTTTTTGGATTGTTTTTGTGTTTTAGAATGCACTGACACAGATTGGCTGCTTTTCATGTGGATCTGTTTGTCATTATGCTCTTGGCTAAACATCTTGGAAAGTTGTTCATGTTTCTTTTTGTATTTACTGTACTTGCATAACCTAAGCTTCCTGTCAATAAAAATCACTCACTCCACGGTTTTATTCAAACTCATAAATCATCATCACTGCAGGCGCAGAATTATTCAACAAAACAGCTCCATCAATCCTGAGGCTAATACCTTACCCAAACATAGCTTTCAGATGAAGTGACATTTTACCAATAATATCGTCAACTTCTAATACTATAGTATTCCTCACTAGTCTGTGATTAGTTTTATGGAGCAGGATGCATTGCAGTGCAGCTTTTTCAGAAAAGATTGTCACCAAACATTGGATTTAATGGGAACCAGGGAAGCAGCAGGGGTGGTAACAGTGCAGCAAAAATACATACAGTACATGCCCCTAATTCTAGGTTCAAGAAACAAGTTCAATGTTCAGTACCAGATGGTTTATTATCTAATTAGAACACACTCAGGGGAAAAAGTGCACTGTGTCTTGACCAAATATATAGGGCCACTTTAATAAAAGAATGTTTTTGGAATTTCGATGGACTAAATAAATAATACATTTCAGTGTTTTTACTTTGAGTGGGCTTGCATGGTCTTGGTCTCAGGGACCATCTCATAGAGATGTCCTGTTCTGTGGACCAAGCTTCAAACCTGGGGAGACAGAGCCGTCTCCATCGCTGCCTTACAACTCAGAGACTGTACCGACCTCACCACTTTTAATAAAAAATCTGAAGATCCATCTGTTTAAATCTACTTTAATGTTTGATTGTTTTAATTACTAACTGTTTTTATGTATTGTACCTTTGTTTTTCTGCCTTTGTCTGTAAAGCGTCTTTGAGTGTCTAGAAAAGCGCTATATAAATAAAATGAATTATTATTATTAAAAGTTAAAAAATTACTTTGCCTGGAGGAGCCTAAATACTTTTGGCTATATTTCCATCCTCACATCAACTATCATCATTAATGTTGTTCCAATGTATGGTTTTAACTTTCTTTTTCTTTCCAATTGTGTAATTGACTTTTCACCTAAAAAAAAGTTACACAGAGCACAATTAAAGAATACTGCAGAATTTAGAGTAATGTAACATTATTATAGTGTCTCCTAGTTGGTCAGTTTTGGTGAAATGTAACTTTTTTTTAATTTAAACTGGATATGAGCATTATTAGTAATTGAAACATGAAACAATTGAATGGCAAAGATTTTCTTGAATTTACACCAGTTAAGAAGGTAAGGTAAGGTAAGGTTTATTAAGGACAATGTACAATTACATTAAGCACAATGGCTGTTGTACCAGATTGTAGCTTACAGCTAATTTCCATCTGTAGTCCTGGGGAGGGGAGAGGGAAGGCACATTGTACATGTTTTTAGTTGTTGGAGAAAACCGGAGAAAAATACACATATATGAATACATGATAGGAAGGTTAAGTTGCAGTAAGTTGTCCTTGCATATTGTATGGGGTTTTACATTGCGTTTTTTTTTCCGACAAACTGACTGAGGTTAAATACATAAATACATAAATACATTTTGGACAAACAAAACTCTAGTACATTGGAAATCCACATGTATTTAAATGTAACTTTTTTTAACAGGTGCACATATTTGTGTTTTACATTTATTAAGGGCTAAGACTGCAAGTGACAAATATTTTCTGGTTAAAATAAAGATTTTTGCATTATCTATATTATTTAGCTCAGTAACTCACTTTAAAAGAGGCTTGGACCTCACTTCTCTGATGGTCAGCTTATATAACACATGCTCTCTGCAAAAACTCCCAAAAGTGTGTGTTCTCAGAGCGGACAGAAAAAGGATCGTTCAAAGAGAATAATTGATGATAAAGAAGGTTATTTCAGTGAATTTATGTCCAACAAAAACTCCATCACAAGGTTGTCTGGTATTGATCCCACTGTAAATGTTTATTTTAGGCTCGGCCAAAAAGTATTTTTAAAAAGATTGAGAGAAATGCAAAAGGACGAGAGTAGCCATGGGACGTATGTTTTATACGAATGAATCAAGCAGTAAAAGAGATGCTTCTTTGCTCAAAAAGTCGATACGATTTTTATTTTACAGTACAATTTTTAATGAGCTGCTGGTTTGCGTATGGGTTTCAGTGATTGATTTGATGTGAATACCTATTTCTTTGTTCCTTATTTAAGTTTTATTCAGCATAATTTTAGATTTTAGATGAGACATTATGAAAACATAAACACAAGGGCCATTAGGATCATAACACGAGTTAGGTGGTACAAATAGTACAAATATCTATTTATATTTGACATGAGTCTTGCTTCATTTAAATACTTTGTAATGTCATTAAGTGAAAGTTCAACAACTACCTCTTTACTTTTCAACGATGACCAGCCAATCAGAGATGTGCATAGTCTATTGAAGGGTTTTCAAAGTATTTGATTTTGAGAATATTTAAATCATGTTTTGTTGTTACCTTTCAGTGCTATATTTATCACTTAGAACGGCCTTTTGCATGGCTTAGTCTTGTCTTAAACCTAGTCTAATTTGAAAGCATTATTTTCTCTCTTTTAGGCCTCATAAAGTCCGTGATTAGATCAGAGCTTGGAGAGTCACGTTAGCTTAATTGTTAATTGATGTAAAAAGTTAGAAAACCATTGATCTATTGTATGAAAACAAATATGTCTGCTTACAAGGAAAAAATAAATTACGAAGAAAAACAAAGAGGAACTGTAAAAACACTGAGGATATCTGTAGAATCAGTGAGTGACGCAAGAAAACGTTATAGTCAATTATTTTGTTGTAAATGACAGTAGCTAGATTGCATAGTTTGTTGTGTAGTCGATACTGAGACGCAGCAGAGAGCGGTGACCAGACTCACAGGCAACTATAGATTGTTGCCATAATTCTCTTTTTTTCTTCTGAAGTTTAAATTAGTTCTCCATATTTCTGTTGCATCGAGAAATGAAACTGTTTGGAGTTTGAAAACACTGTGACATCACACGGTGGTTACAGTTCAGGAGAAGAATGCAGCCTTAACATACAGGATTTCTGTGTTGAAAGACAAATATGATGCATTTTTGTGCTGTTTTCTTCGTTCGAAACATGCTCCTGAGTACCCCCACTTTGTAATCTCATGCACCAGAACCAATAAAAAAGATTGTAGTAAAGCGCACGTCAGAGTTTTGTGTTTCCCACATCAGGAAATGAGTTAGAGCTCTATCTACAGACTGAAAAGGAAACTTAACACGATAAGGAATCAAATCAATGCTGCAGAACTGCTCAAAACGAGTCTGGATGATAAATGGACGTAAAAATAGAAGCTCTCAGAGATCTATCTATGACATCACAGATCAGGGACATTCAGAATGATGTTTTGGGGGGAATGAAAGATATCTCACAAACAAAACAGCAATTTTAGAGTATGAATAATACTTCTGAAAAGTTGATTTAGCATATGTCCCCTTTAAGCAAATGTGAGAGAATCAAAACACATATCTAGGTATGTTCATGACGAGAAGACAATGTTATAACACAGAGTAAAATAAGTGAATACAGGTTCTTTAATAGGAAAGTAAAAAATATTGTTAAAATGTCTAATTAACAGTAACCAACCAAAAAAGAATGAATCCTGCTTTCACTCTTCAATGACCAAATGAGCTGTGCATCTCTTGCATTAGCCATAGCGTGTAACAGAGATAAAGTCTGGGATTGGAGCTCTTTTTGCAGCAGCAGAGTCATGTCAAGAGAAGAGAGGAGCCCGATGCTGAATGATTCATGTCCTTGTGTTTGTGGTCTGCTGAGGCATTCGGACCAGCGCTGATGGAAGCAAACTCAAGCAGAAGAAACACTTTTTGTACTTTCAGTCTAAATTTAAACCTCGAGCCGCGGCCTGCTAGAAAAGATTTTCAAGAGACATTGCCTCATATTTTGATGGATGTTTGTGAGACTTCAGAAAACGGAAAAAAATAACTAAACTTCAATTGCAAGTTTTGAAATGTCTGCATTTTCCATCGCAACTAAAGTCCCAGGATAGTTTTTTTTTTTTTTTTTTTTTTTTTTTTAACATTTAATAAAATCAGTTTTGCACTGTATTCATAAATCCAGGTGAAAATTTTGAGGTATAGATGAAAAAATAGATAGATAACATCTTAAACACAAACACAGACAGTCTCCCAAAAAAACGTAGATATAGAACAAAAAGTTAAAAAAAATGTACGATAAAAACGAACGAAAAGCCAAAAAGGAAAATAACCAAAATTTTGGTTGAAGCCACGTGGCAATATTGTCTTTGGGGTTAACAAGTAAATCTTAATCTACACCAAGCTCCAATCCTAAACTTACCCATTTTGTTAACTTGAAGCCTAAACTTACCCGTTCAACCTAAAGAAAATGTTGCGGCTTCAACAAAAATGTGTGCTTTGGCTTTTCGTAACATATTGACGTAAAAAAAAAAGGGGTGAAAAAGTGCTCATTGTACGTTTTCGTCATTTCATTGTATATCTATGTTTTTCTTTGGAGACTGTGGTGCAAAAACAATATGTATCACCTCAATATTAAGATTTCTGATCTCTTAATCATGATTAAATGAAAACATGTTTGTAAAACCAGGAAACCAAGAGAGAGCAACCAGTGGTTTTCAAAATAAAATAATTTTACACTACTAATAATACAAACAGAAAAACATGACAAAGGGTTTTCTTTACAAACTTTAGTGGCATCAGGTGAGCTACATTCACATGTGAAGTTGATACACAACATAGTGTTGTAGCAGTGTCCAAAGTATTCTCATGGCTTGTGTGTAAATACCACGCCATGATAAATTGTGTGTCATGATGGTGGCTCAGCAATTTTTGGCGTGAAATAACATGCCCATTTCTTTCTGGCGTGGTATGAACATGCGATGTGGTTGAAAACAAACAGGAGGTTTTATTTGGGGATAATGGCTAAGTTGAGGCTAAGTTACAAAAATAGATAAGTTAATGTTTGAGGTTTGGAGTTGGTTGAGGTTAGAATTAGGATTGTGTTGGTATTCATGAATAATAACACGTCTTTACATCCACCATAGAAATTAACTGGGACAGAAAACCGTGAAATACACACGCAAAATGTTTTAAATTGCATTCATATGACACGCTGTTTCAAATGGTATAGACACGCATATCTGTGAGAACAGGCTGCAGTGTCCATACAGTGAGGAGTGTAGGGCTGACCAAAGAAATTCTTGGTCGACAAAAAACGTTTCCCATCGACCAATTAATTGACTTAAAAGTATGTTTTTGAACTGACCATTTAGCTGACTGTGAAAATGTTATCGTGTTTATGCAAAAACAACAATTTATGGAGGAAATGAATAGAAAACAGTGTATTTATTAAAAAATAGGCAGAATAGGGCAAAAATTTGGTCCCAAATCTTTTACCAATGAACTTTGTTTTGTTACTGTTCAATACAAATTCTAATAATCAAAATAAATCCTTGCTCGACTAATAATAATGTTGGTTGACCAAGACTCCATCGACCTATTATTAACTAAACGACTAAAGAACTACAGCTCTTGAGTAGTGGCCTTTTCTTCTCTTCTTACTCTATCCAGAATCTATGTTGCATTCACTGACTTAACCTAAACTCGGAAGAAATAAAACGACTATAATTATAGGCTTATGAATACGGTATGCTGCCTTACACTTTTTACTGTTCAAATTTTCTCTATACTTTTCCGTCTGCAATACCTTTTTTTTCATTCTAAAGCATGCCATGATTTAATGAAGTACAACCTCAAAGTGTCTAATTTTGTGACATTTACAGGCGGAACATCTGCTGAGTTCAGTTTAGTCCTGTCTCTCGCTCACCTGTCAGCCGTGGAGAAATAATTTGGAGACAATTTGACAGGATCCATTAAAGAATGTCACTGTAGAGACACAGTGCCCCACAATCTAAAAATGTACGCCGCCACAGACAAGTATTCCTTCCTTGTTTTTTCTGCATCCTTGACAGCTCTATTCAAAACACAGTGGCTTTTTTGTGTTAAAACAACCACACATTTGAATAAAAGACTCAGCTGGGAATGGAAAACATGACGGCAGGAGCTCATTACTAAAATAAATAGTGTGCAACCCCCCTTGTGTCCTATGCTCACTTTAGTCGGAGCAGCAGCGGGGCTTTGGTGGGCTTGTTTGGGTGTGTTATTGAAGATAAGTGAGACATGGTGCTTGTGGTTCCTAAGGGCTTAAGGTGCTTTCAAAGTGCTGAGTGCAATGTAAGCTGCAAATAAAAACGTTGGATTTAAAAAGGCACAACCCAAATAGCTTATGAGAGCAGTTCATAAACTTATTGCGCTTGTTGTAGCTTCGTTGGAAAGAGAAAACACTTCTCCAAGGTTATGTGCTGATCTCTCGGATGGAATGAGAAAATTGATTGTAGGTTCAGACTATGGGCTTCAGGCCAAAACACTCCGGGAAGTAAGGAAATGGATGCAAAAATACAAACTTGAGTAGTGTCATCTCCGCAACTAGTATAGTTGTATACTTGGTCAAATACAACAAATACTATTGGTATAAGAAAAACATGCCAAAAAAAAGAAGGCTATTGTCTTGGTTTAGTCCTGGTTCTGTCACATTTCCATAATAGGACAATCAGGTAACTTTTATGATGTGATCTCTGGAGGGGTACCTCAAGGTCTTGTCATAGCCCCTCTTCTTTTCATTATTCACATTTAGTGCAAGTTCAAAAAAGATATTGTTGAACTGATTCTTTCTGTTCAATAATTTCACCAGCGTCTATGTTTTACACCAGATGTCTCTACTGTTTTTATTAATACTACAATATACTACCTTTTGATTGTATCTGTAGTATTTACACCAGAAAACAGTGATTTTTAGAACATTTACAGGATCTGCATCAATGCACAAATACTTAGTGCAAGACATTATTTTTTAGATTGCGCCATTTTGTCATAAATCAGTTTCAAACACTGTTCTCCTGTAAACGTTGATCCACCTGTCTTTGTGACCTTTAGAACCAAGGCAAAATCCATTGAAGTTACTTAATATGTTAAAGCCAGTATATTGGTATTAGGACATTTAACCTTAAAAGTATATTAGTATTGACACCAAATAAGTGGAATTGTTCATCTCTTATTTATAGCCTGTAAAAACCCATGCAAAAGAAGTTTATATCTTTGGACTAAGGCATCTCTAGGCATGGCGTTCAGAAAAATACAAAACAAAAACAGCATGATGATCCACATAGCTCTCCCAGCATCCTCTCGTCACACATTTCTGCTTAGTTTATGTTGTGGCAAAGAGTCTTAGAGTGTACATTTATATAGCACATACAACAGGTCAAACGAATGGAGAAAGCTCAGAACCGCTTACGCTATCTTGATCAGGGCAAGGTGACTTTGGTTCTTCAGCTTACATAACTTAATACATGACTCTAGAGCCCGGTGAGAGCTGAATCAGCTTCCGACACATGATTGGCCAGATGCTATCTTCATCCTATTTCTTATTTCACTGCCAATTCCTCAGAGTCAAAGTGGTCTGTTCATATAAGCTACATCAAATATGCCTGATGCAGTATGTATTTATTTTGCAAGTTTATGTATTATAATGATAAAATTCTTTGCTTATTTAACTTATGCCTTTTAAAGCTTCGCAATGATTAGAAGCGCTTTTCACACAAATGCTAACGGCAACAAGCTCATGTTAAAAACTGCAGACTTCCTGGAACCAATATGCTGCATTATTAGACATTGACACTGTAAACTCATTTTCACCCATATAGATAATTTGAAAATGTGTCTGTGCTGGTGCAAAAGTCTTGGTTGGTGTATTGTATTGAGGAATAGTTCTAGTGTGTATGTAGTACGGCAAATTCTATAAAAAATGTCCAGTTCATATTGGCACAAATTGTAATTTTTATGATGGTTCAGTGATTTTATTATTGGATATGGATCCAATGAATGGATAGTTGATAATAATCACTCTAAAATCTCTCCTGAAACACTGAGCAGTTTGGTTTTCTATTTGTCTTTTCTTGTTTTCACAACTTCACCAAACAGGAAAAAATCCGCGTTGCCCGCCATACTGGATGAATTGCTGTGTGAGAGCCTCATTACTTTTTAAGAAACTGAAAGCCTCTGTACGTCGGACTGGATGCAGTCTGAGCCAAATGTAAGAAGTGTGCCTTCTGATGTTCAATATATGAGTTAAGTACGATTAGTTTTGTTAAAAGTAGACTTCTGTTTTTGAGACCAGGCCATGCAAAAGCTAATGCTAACCATGGTAGCACTTGATTTACAAAATGTCACTTTTACACCTGTTGCAACAGAGGATTGCAACAGATTGGACTTTTTTTTTGTAATCATGGAGACAGAATATGAAGCTACAAATGTTAACTTTGTTTTGAACTTCTGAAAAGCTGCAAATGTTTTACAGCATGTTCTCCCTGTGTCACCGTGGGTGACACAAGGAGAACATGCAAACTCCACCCAGAGAGGACGTAAGATGCTGATATGGTCCAACCTGGGAGTCGAACCCACGACCTCCTTACTGGGAAGCCAGAGCTCTAACTGCTCTGCTACCGTGCACCAATCAAATTACAATCCAATAAATGTTTTCTTTTGTAGCTTATATACTTGGCATCTTCAATTCTCAAGCTTCCATTTCACCTCAATTAAGTTTCAACAATGACATAACGCACAAAGTTGACCTGCTAAAACAACATTTTAACTGTAGAATGATCAGTGTTTTCTGGTCCGGCTCTGTCAGTAGAACGGCTGCATCTGCTACATCACACAGAATTGATTAGGAGAACGCCATCTTGCCGCTGATGAATAGTTAATGCGGCGAGGCCTTCGGGGATCACCACATGTGTCTGCTGGCCTACAAATGAAAAAGCATAGGACTCTAATACATCAAGCTAACACATCGATACTCTGTGGTAGCATATGAGCACCAGGTTGTGATACAAGCTTGAAAGTATGAAGGCTGGGTTGATAAATGTTATTATGATGATTACAATCGGGGATCAGTGAATTGGCAGGACTGCGAACAGCCTACAGATATAATTATTGTTGCAGCTCAAGAGACTTCATGCAAAATTCAATTAAGGGACTCCTCGGGGGACTGGAGGCAAATCTCTATCATAAATCGATGGCAGAAGTCCATGTTAGTCCCACGCCAGTATGTGAGACTCAGGGCTTCATAGGCAATAAGGCGCACACCATTAAACACCGATTAGCATCAGATTATTGCAGAATGAGGTTAGTTTTGAGAGGGAATCAATGCATGTCAGTCAGAACAAGGATAATAGAGATAGCAAGGATCAGTGTGTTTGGGATGTTGATCTCATGGGATTCTTATGACTCTGAGCTGATAATGGTAAGAATTTGTGGAGCCTGAAGTTTAGTAAAGCTTTTTGCATCACCAATGTGGAACTTTTCACACCAAACATTATTATTTTTATATTGTTTGTGATCTTTTAGCTTACATCTTTCATTTTAAACTAAGTGCAAAGGGGTATGGGCTGCTTTTACTATTTAAGAGCAGTACACTTTGTTTGTACATAGTGCAGTAATCACAATGTAACAGTATCTTAAAAATAGTACTTCTAAAAGCAATATATACTGTTCTCATTTAAAAGTACAAAATAAATATTGGTCTTTCAGCTATTTTTAGATGGTAATTTCTCAGATGAGTGTTAACAGAGTGTACGCAAATATTAAATCTGATATTTTCTATCAGTGACTGGACACAAGAATTCACTATTAAGCAAAAAAACAGAAATTTAATTTAAGCTACTGCTTTAAAAATCAAATCAAATCAAATCAAATCAATTTATTTTTGTATAGCCCAAAATCACAACAACAGTCGTCTCTGAGGACTTCCCAAGATTATTCATTTAATACATATTCAATAAAACAATACACATTCAATGAAACATTTGATCAAGCAGATTATTAGTAGCGCAGATGAATGATTGTCCAGAGCATCCCCTGTCCTTAGACCCTCCTTCTCGGCAAGGAAAAACTCAAAAAAACCCTAAGGGAAAAGAGAAACCTCGAGGAGAACCACAGTGAAGAAGAGATCCACTCCCATGGATGGACAGGCTGTAAATGTAACTAAGGCAAAGTTATAGAGTTTATGTTTGTGGAGCCAGAGTCCATAAGCAGAGGGAAACGACTCGTCTAGCAGGATCAGGACAGGCCAATCCTGGAGAGGAAGGTGGGGCGGAGGTCCAAGCATCAGTGGTCCGGCCCACGTCACTGGAACAGCAACGATCTGAAACAGTTACACTCCCCGAGAGGGGAGTGGGACAGGGGACAACGAGTGAATAGCAAAGAACAGACTAGAGATGAACTGTAGTTTATTATTCTTTACAAGAAAGGCAGAAGTGAGAGGATAGTGCTCAAGTTGCCATACTTTCCCCAGTATAATTGCTCCTAGGGCAGCCTGACTAGAACTATGGGTTTAGAGTTTGTTCCTAACTGACCTGATCATAAGCTAATCCGAAGAGGAACGTTTTGAGCCTAATCTTAAATGTAGAGACTGTGTCAGCGTACAAAAAAAAAGTAAAGATTTCCCTAATTTAACCATTTACCTCGATGAGTTTAGAAGTAGGATCCACAACTTCACTAGTCATGCATTATTTTGTCGCCAATAAAGCAAAAAAAAAAATAGATAAAAAATAATTAAAAAAAATCCACGCTAACACAAATAACAAATAAAAACAAAATTTTTCCCCCTAATAAATATTTTGACAATATATCAAAATGACTGGAGCAAAATCGATTTTAAATAATTCTCTTAGAAAATCAGGCATAGGGTCTTTAACTATTTGTGGCCTTCTGAAAAATATAACATATCAACATCTCCATTTCAGAAACTATAATTCGTTGTCACTGTTTTCTTTTCAATAGTAATTAGTTCCAGATTGACTTATTCATCTGTGAATGAACAGAAACTTGGGAAATCAATGTGGTCGCCAGACGATATATGAAATAAATTATTTGGCTCATCCAGGCAAATCAATTTGACCTTCTTCTGAAACCTGATGTTCTCTATGGTAATTGCTGGCAAACTCCCAAAGGTCCCTGTACCCCTGGTTGAGAACCGCGGGTTTACAGTAACAGTCGGACTTGTGGGTCAGTTTGAATAGGTTAATTGGACCTGGGAGGATTTCAGACCTAATTAATGTAAGATACTTGTCCCTGCCCAATATGTTAAATCGTACATCAATTGATTTTTTTATGGTCAAGAATGTGTAAACTTTGTAATTCAGTGCAACATTCAAATCACTTTTAAATTCTTTAACAAAACACTTTCCAGCATCCCTTAATAACTCATTTTTTCACTCTAAAATAAATGAGGTGACTTTTCCCTGGTCAAAACTCGGTTACCCTCTGTTTCCTCGTGTTAGCGCCTTGTAAATCCTAGTTAACTTAAAATCAAATTTGCATTATATTCAATTTTCCTCCCTTAAAACGATATAAATCACTGGGCCGTCCTGCTCCCCTCTGTAGCTATAATGAGCCGGAGCACCGCGGACACTAAATCATCCTGGAGTGCAAATTACCGTAATCTTGACAGCAGCGCAGCACCTGCACAGCACCTTCATAATCGCAGTGAAATGAGCGTACGAGGGGGTGCCGTTTTAGTGCATGTATGGTAGTCTGAATGGTCCCGAAAGAGAAGGTCAGCTCCCATAATGCAACAGGATAAAAGGGATTAGAAAGAAAAGATCAAGTTGTAGCGTGAAAGTGACGTTTCAAAAGGGGAAAGACAATGAGTGCTTTCAATGAGAAAAGTAGGAGAGAGACTTTACTTTCAGTGATGCATGGTTTTATAATTTTGTGTTTTTTTTTTATCAGATCACTAATAACTTTATATGCAATTGAATGTTCCTTAATGAATCCATGGGGTAGCTCTTAAACGATAGTATATAATATTATAATATATAGTTTCTCAACAATGGTCGCATATGTTATAAGCAGCACATCTAGCGAATCCATCTTATTTTCTTCATGCTCGAAGCAGGGGGAACTGCACTTTTTTAGTTGTAAATTAGTCATCTTTGCCATTTCCACTAAAAAGTCTCTGATAAATGCAGCACACTGTGTAAAAATGAGACCACTGAGTGCTGTCTGAACTGAATAATGAAGAATTTTAGTTCTTATCAGAAGTCAGAAGGCGAGTTTTGATTGGCTGTGCTTTGGTGGTCCACTCCAGTTTCACTTTGCTGTCTGTAAAAAGAAGTATACAAGTTGAAATTCCAGTCAAAATGTATGTCGATATTAACCATGTGTCAAAGGATTTATAGTCCGATTTAAAACTAGTGTTTGCAGTGTGAAATTCGGCGACCCCACATTCAAGTCTTCTGCACAGTTCTGAACACAAAGGTTTAGGGCTGAGTTTAGGGAGGCCTGGCTCAAGTAACTATTCTCTTAAGAGATTATTTGCCACATCTCTCATCATGTTTGTGGAATTACTGAGTTCATTTGTCAGATCGTGTTACGGTAAGGTCGCATATGTTGCCCAGGGACCTTCACAAAAGTCAAACATCTTCTGCATCTTCACTGAGTTCTCATAGTCACTCTTAAAATGGAAAAATAGCAGAAATTTGAGAAAAAATGTTTTTCATCCTTTGTCGTATGGCCTTTACAAGTCATATTCCCTGGTTTTGACACAGACAGATTTCAAATTCCTATAGTTGACAGCTGGCTTAAATGAAAATAGTTAAACTTTGTGTAATTTAAGTGTATTTAGTTGACCTATATGGTTCTTATTTTGTAATAAAACATGATAGATAACATGATTGAATAGCCTGTTTGTCTGCTTTTTCTTGTGTACTGAAATAAACAAACCAAGGTCTATACTGAATATGATCTTAGCAATTAGCAATTAAATACAAAATATTTTAAGGGGTCAAATGTCTACTTAATAGTGTCTATAATGCTGAAAATGATTGAGTGACTGAAACCTTTGAATGCTTGAGAAAAAGGCAAACCAAACAATATTTTTGACACTGCAAATTAGGTTATGAATGTCTTGCTCCAGGATACTTCACTGGGCAAAGAATTAAGTAGGATTAGAACTGCAAAGTAAGTTAAAAACTCGCTCTACTAAACAATAAAACTCACAGTAGACGTCAAACCAAGATGTGCTTCAACCAAACGTCAAGCTGTCGTTTTACTGAGGCAAAAACTAAAAGCAAAATGAATCCAAAGAGACAAAAGACCAAGAAAGTAGGAATTAAATGTCCCGTCAAATTGTCCCCAGTGGTTTGAGACGGCTTAGGTCCGTGTGTGTAGCCCGTCGCAGATGTGTCTCGTACTGTACCTCCGCAGTCTGCTCCAGGGATGACCTTTATCAGATGGGAGCGCTAACTGGCTAATGGCCTGTCCACAGTCCAATTAGAGTCGCTAAGAGTGGGGCCGGTCGGGCTGAGAAGTCTGCTGTACTCTACGTCTGATGGAGAGAAGCGGAATGGTCTGTCACTAACACTGTGTCAGAAGAAGCTGTGGGACAAAAGTATTTGGAAAGCAGCAAAATGTGATATTGGGCTCGGTTTTAATCTCTTTCAAGACCTTTTGAGCTGATTGATAAGTAAGTTCAGCTACATTTCTATTGTTGTTCTTAATGTTTCAGTGCGGCCAAAGAATTCCCATAATTTGGCATTCATCTTATGCTCTTTACATTTGGAATTCTTAGATTGGCTGCTAATGCTAACAGTGTATTGCTAGCTACTATATAAGAAAAAGATTATAGACTTTTTTTCTCTGCAGAGCTGAGTCACACATTTTGCAATCAAATCTAAAATCACAGTTTGAATCTTCAGTGCGCACAGTTGCACACTTCAAATGTGCATTCACGATAAGGAGCTAAAGTGAGCAGGGTCCAATTTTCTGTAAAATGTTTTGATTTGCACTTCACTGGAGTCTTCCGTCCTCTAGCAAATGTGGAGTGATGAAGACTTGACTAACAAGTCCTCATCACTCCGCACTTGCAGAGATGAAAAGCAGAAATGGGATAAAATGGAAAGAAATTTCTTAGTAAACTGAGAAACTTTTTAAGGTGAAATGGCAGCGATGATCACAGATTCAACTCCCAAGTCATCAATGAAATTGTCCACTCAGATTCAAATCCTCCAGATACAGTGATAATGATGGGGACCTAACCCTAACACTAAGTGAATAAACAAACTCTCCAGCTAAAACCACAGCAACTTAACAAATGATCAACACTGGACTATGGCTTTGTGATTCATTATCACTACACAAACTGTTTGAAGTGTAGCCTGCCTCATTAGTCATTCTTACCACCACTGTGCATTTGGACTGTGCATTAACTCAGTGTTCTTCATGCTCTTTGAGTAAATGCACACTCCAGTATAGAGGGATGATTAATCAACGTCATGTTACGCTCTACTGCACCCAAAGAGACGCTGTCCTTTTAGTTGAATGGGGAAACGTCTTTGATAAGTTTGAGACTATGTTTTTCTCTACATCTTTTCACTCACAGAATATTATGTGTATCAGTCGTAAAAACAAAATCAATCACAATGTTGATTTAGCATCATAACTCTTGTTTTCTCACAGTGATAAACTCTTGTTAGCTGACAACAGCGCTGGCGAGTGTTGCTGCTACAGCTTGTGTCAATCAGACACAAGCTTGAGACACAAATAATCCTTCTATAGCAGAGGTCAACTTTTCGGCTTCAGGTGCCACTTTTAAAGGTCCATGCCTCTGAGTGTGCCACTATATTTTTCCTGTCCTACATTCATTTGCCAAACTGTTTTTATTTTACAGTCACTTGTTTAAATAACGTAATTCAAAATAATGCAAAATATTACACAAAGAGATTTGAACAAACAATAAATTAGAGGAAAAGTCAATAGAGCTGAAGTAGTTTGTCATAGTTTTCCGACCCCTGTTTTATAGTGTGCATTGTGTGTGCGTATTTTTTAAAGACAGCCCCCACAATTATGTGAAAAAAGTTGCCAATTGAATATTGATTCAAACATGTTTGAAAGTTTATGCAATCCTTCATAATTCATATTACCTCTCAAAATCAAATGTTCTTCAAACTCTCATTTTAATAGTAATTTGGGGCTGCATTAAGTTGTGTTTGTTGCTCTGATAAATATTGTATGTTGGATTTTTGTTTGTCATTGGCACACTCAAATCACTTTATAGAACATGCTCTTCTTCCATTCTAAGCAATAGCAATTGTGTCCTCCAATAAAGTAGTTTGTCTACTGTAAGATCAGCCTGCTCTCCTTGTCCCTGCAGACCCTGGAGGCTGAGAGAGTGGGTGCCCCTCTCCACAAAACCTCCTGTAACTGCAGCTTTACTTTTTATCACTCACTTAGATAATACTGCGGTAGATTAACATGTTGTTTGCACCTGGAGCGTCAACACCACCAGAAATCTTTGCATATTACATAAAAACTCCAACCAACTTTAGTGACTGCTTTTCTTCTGAAATACATCGAGATCTAGGGCATTTCATTTCAGCTGCTCTAGAGTAAATAAATAGGGTTATGAGGTGTCAGACTGTAGGTTGAGGGCCAGATTGAACCAGGAGCAGATGTGATATGAGACATGCCAGAGTATTGGAGCCAGAGTGATTGGATGGTAACAGGGGATGATTGCTCTGTTCACAGTGAGCTTGGTCATGGCCGACATTGAGGCTTTATTCACACTGAGCAGAGAGGTACAGAGAGATGTCACATAAGAAGTGAGCAGTAGATGTATCTGAAACATTTACAAACTCACTGCAGATAGAATTCATCTTCACACGTAAAGTTAAATAATCTGTTTACTAATCTGTTTCTACTCTAAATTTGATTACATTTGTAGTACTTTAGTCATGTTATGCAAGCAGATATGCTAACCTGGTTGTTCACATGCGTTTTGACTTTTGTGAAAAAGGGTATTTTTCCAGTGATAAAATTAAAGAGAACATGCTAAAGCTTTTGTCTTTTCAATCAAAAAGTACTTTATCAACGCAGCACTTTTTGTCAAAATCAGACAGTATATTTTCTGGAACAAATACTAATAAAAGTTCTAGCTAATGCTATGTAGCTATGCTAACTGTCAATAAAAATACAATCTTCAGCTATAATTGCAGCCAGAAATGAATTTCATGGAAATGAATCATGTGACTAAGGATATATACAATATGAGAGGAAGTGGTTGGGCATATTAAAATACCCAATTCATGCTTTGAAGTGCATTAAACATTAACCAAAAAGGAGAGATGCTATTTTCCACCTGTAGTGCCGGCCCCTGGGCAGGTTGATGTTACACTGTAGAAAAAAAAAAAAAACAGATCTATACAAAGGTGGGTTCCTGACCTTAACATTGCACAGTATGTATAGGGATGGACGGTATAACAGTAATACCGTTATACCGTCCATCCCTAGTATGTGTAAAATTTACATTAATTTATTCTAGTTACAAATGCAAAATCCTAACCCCCAACTAAAGCTGTTACAGACTATGGGCCACTTTCACACTTCACTCTTCTCAGACATAGGCCTACTTTACACATATATGTTACATTCATGAAAGTGTGCATGCAAATGTTTTAAAATGTTTTAAACTGATGTAATAATCTCTGTTTGCAGTGTGTTCCATTGACTCATTGAGACAAAGGAAAAGGCAGATTTAACAAAAGAGCTTCTATGTTTTGGGAGACTGCATTTGCCTCTGTGAGTGTACCTTTAAAGATGGAAACAAAGGACAATTAAAATAAAGTTTCCAAATAAAACTGTTAATTCTTTTGGGCAAATGAATCAGATATTGTTACTGGACTATCTGATTACTTTAGTATAGATTTTATTGGCTATGTAAATCTAAAAGGATCAAAGTGCACATTGCACAACATGATTGCTTACCTAAAATGTTTGAGAGCATTCAGTTTGGCATTTATGCATTACTGATTGTATGCAGATTTGCAACGTTAACTGCATGTTAACATTCACTTCACAGCAACGAGCAAGAGCAAAACATGTTCAATCAGTTCCTCTATGAGACATCTTTATGCCAGTTAAATACAGCTTTTCAAATGCTTAAACAAACACAATAATGCACCAAATGGGGATGCATGAGATTGAAACAGCAAAGTTTGGCTGGATCTTTGTCCATCAAAATGTAGTTTAACTCTGTTTTGTTATGATAAATATAACAACCCTACAAGATTTTATTTTATTGAAACATGAACAAGTCACAGAGCTGAAATTATTTGTTAGAAATCTGTTTGTTAAATCCTGCATTTGACATTTAGCTGCATGTGCGTTGCTTGAGTGTTTTTGACAAAGGCTTATAGAGACGAGAGATCCCTTATGGCCCATCTCACAGAACCATTTCTAATATTTGTTCACAATACCCTTAAGGCAACATGTAATACTTTCCAAATCAGATATAGTAATTTCTGACAAGTGCGCGCAGTGTGATAAAATTCAATATTGTTCGTCCTGAAGGGAACACAACTGACTGTCAAAGAAAGCAGACTTTAAAGATATTTGATAAATGTTTGTTATGATTTTCAACATATCTTTGGAGGCATATCTATTTCTAGGCTCGTGTTTTTATAATTAGATCAAGTGAGACTGTGAGAGAAGCTCCGGAGGACGGTAAAAATACATGAAGCCTGAGTAATACAAAAGCAGACATGTCACTGAGGAGAACGACGGACAAAAACACAAGGTAAACTGGATGGTGCGCCGCAGGGGAGGAAGAAATAGACATCTCCAATCCAAACAGCAGCAGCAGGAGACCCAGCTCGACACAGTCTGTATTCTTCAGAGTGACATGGGAGCTAGGGCACAGGTTTAGGAGAGGTTAGTACTGTCGATACACAAACTTCACTAAGGTTTTGTTGAGTTTTCTGAATTCTAATCGAAAACAAACATATAGGGGAGCATACGAACCAGGTGTATAGGCCCTAATTTAAAGCAACATTTACAGAAAGTACAGCCTAAAACGTTATACCTTTAACGTAAAAAAATATTTATCTTGTCTTCTTAGTAGAAGAATTCATTGATTCATCTATAAGAGAGAAATACTCAATATCAGCTGTTGTTATACTCTCACTTTCTGTTCAGTTCAATTCTATGGGGTTCTCACTACCTTAGTCTAAGATGAATAAAGCATGAAAGTACAAAAAAGACACTGAGTGTAAAGGATGTGTTTGTTTGTCAATAAAAACACAATTTTACTATTTAAAATTTGGTTGATTTCTGTTGCTGTTGAGTTTTTGCAATAAAACAAACAAACAAAAAAAACCAACATTTACACATTATTCATTTGAACTGCCCTCGATCTGCTTGAAATAAATATCATTGGCCTGTACAATGTTATGATGTCAAGTGAACTTGACCTATAGGTTAAGAGCTGATAAATCACACTTAGCATGTTTTGTTCAGAAAAAAAAAACTGATTTCCCATTCATGATTATGTCTGTCTTTTACATGTAAATATTTTTCCTGACTTTCTCTGAGAAAATGCCACCACAAAATGCTGTACAGCCAGAGCTGTGGCCATGCCAGCTTGTACCTGATCTTACCATGTTTCAGAAGATAAGCAGGTTGGGCCTGGGCAGATGTTGGATGGGAGACCACTGGAACCTCAGGGAGATGACTATTGAAGAAACATTAGTCACCACCCACCAGCGGCGGAGCCAGAGGGGTAGCCAGGGTGGCCAGTGCTACCCCTAGGATTGCCCTGGCCACCACCGTGGCCACCCCTCTAAAGACGGCAACATGAATATATTTTTATTGTAAGGATTTGGTGAACTTTAACACTGAAAACTTTCATTTCCCAGCGCCTGTGAACGCACCCTGAAGCTACGTCAGTGCGTACAGCGGCACTGCACTGCTAGCTTTCTTTTCATTTAATTTGCTGAAGAGACACGTGAGGCTTGTTTGTGATGTGGTTCGAAACCCATTTTCACATCCCCGAATTGCACCCGCCACGATGACCCGGCCTGAGTCTCTAGATACCCTTGCTCTTTACATGGCATTGTACACGCCTCTCAGGGAGCGCATGTAGGCCACCTGCCGCTGGCGAGATGGACGTTTGGGCGGAAAGACCTGGACTGAGCAGAGCTGCCAAACTGTCTGGAGGAGAGCGGATCGGTGCGCACAGAGTTGGGCTGTGTGTGCGGGAGACGAGAGAAGGAGGACACAAGGAAGTGGAGAGTTCTGTCTCATCAGCATTACACCCAACAACAATGTAAGTACAACAGACACGGCTAAAACATGTCATTATTGTGGACCCCTTTGAAAAATCCTTGCCACCCCCTGGCCACCCCTTGCTTAAAAGTCTGGCTCCGCCACTGCCACCCACATTGCCTTGTATGGATCTGGTCTGTGCTTGAATGCTTCTTGGTGGTCGGAAACTACAACATCAGCCTGCCCCAAGACAGCTGTGGCTACAATAGTAGCTTATCAATGAATAACAAAAATTTTCATGTGGTATGGAAAATGCTTTATCTTTTTTATATCATTATTACCAGAATATTTACAGTTAATAGTATTGAGCAGCGTCTATACTGAAACAATGTGATTCTGCTGAATCACATGTATTATTGACAAAGAAACAGTAGATAAGTGAACAAAGTAAGTAGAGCAGTGAGTTTGTATCAGGGGAACACTTAGTCTGATGTACAATCCCTGGCTCTGTTGAACCACAACAGGTCACACAATAAGAATTGTTTTCATCTGCCCAAAACAACAGAAAAGTGTCATTTAGCCAACACTTCTACAATATAAAAAGTTACTGAATTGCTGTAGGTACTGGTTTTCCTGCAGAGCCACAAATCATCTCTATTTTTAAAGTGAAATCATGTTGGAGAATTTCCCAGGCCTTCAGCGTGTGAGCGTCTATAAGGAGAACCCTGGGTCTAATTGATCACCACTGGCTATGAGCTCCCTCCCCTGTAGTCACTGTGCAGCATTTGACTTTATCTATATCTGTCTGCCAGCAGGGCCCCATGCCGTCATTATGGGCACACACAGGGAGAAATGACTGCTTTAAATCACCACTCACCTACAGCAATCAGGAGAAAGGAAGGTACACAGGGTTGAGGAGAGCTGTGCTGCCGGGATGGAGCAGGAGAGGGACATATAGAGAGAACTGCCTGCAACACATTTTAAATCACAAGTATTACTGCAGAGACTTGTCAATGTTTACTTTTTGACACACTGTTTATCAAGCTTTGCACCAGTGGGGGACACATTCTGTCTCTTTGGGGATATTTTGCCTGCAAATTGAATTAAATCTCTCTCTATACAGACAGAAAGGTGAGTGACAGGTCAGCGGCCTAATTTATATTAAAAAACAGTAAAAGAGTACAAATCTACATGAAAAAATACTGAAGAAGTACAATTACCCGAATTTATAAAACCTTAGCTGTTCGTCGCAGCAGGAATTTGCACAAATGATTTCACCTCAGGCCACGCCCCTTTCACACATCTGTTTCTCCAGAAAAGTGAGTGATTTACATAAACATGAGATGATCTTTCAAATGTGTTTATTTTAAGTTTTTGTTTGTCACTGCTCATAATCCTTAGCTAACAGGTCACCAGACAAACATCAAGGTCAACTGTCTTGTGTGTAATATTTTATACATTTGATGGTACAGTTTATTTAATGTTATAAAACTTTCTTAATCAGGGATGAGACGATTCAGTGACAACATGATTCTTCAGAATGTGATTTTGAACTGCATTTAAACAATAATATTTGTTTCATTAATTTTGGTTTGTAGAATGTTGTGATGTCATGGAACCTATTCAGTTCAATTCAATCGGATAACATTCACTTTCATCACCCTATCACTCAGCCCTAGATGCTCATACAAGGCAGAACACACAAACTCCAAGGTCACTGCAGGTTATTCTATTTAGGAGCATCAGATAGTTAATATTTTGGTGCTAACTTTTGTCTCGAGCTCTGTGGTCTGTCAGAATGATGGTCACTCGCACATATTTTAGAAACCAGAGATCGATAGGTTCAGGCTGTTGCTCCCAGTCTCTGGAATGATCTCCCACTCCCCCTGGGTTCTCTGGATTGTGTGGATATTTTTAAAAGCTAAAACTTTCTTGTTTTCCTGTGCGTTTCAAATTGAAACTGTTTTTGGGTCTGAAATGATTTTGTAATATAGTGTATGTTTTTCTATTTAATTGTATGTTTATTTTAACCTGTAAAAGTTGAATAATTTACCAATGTATTGCTTGCTAGCTAAAGTAATGCTCAATATCAGCTTTTGGTGATGCTAGTAAAACAAATCTAGCTTTATTAAACCCTGACTTTACAGCTAAGGAAGATACAATGAATGAAAAAGTTGGCAGACTCTGAATCCGACTGTAACTTTTGGCTGTATAGAGCAGAAGCTACATGTACCAGCCGGCTGTCTGCCGCGCCTGTTCCCCGGTGCTTTCTTGTCGATAGCAGTATTGTGGTTGCAGGTGTAAATTGACATTTGGCAGGAGCTCTAGGTGTTGTTGCCGTATAGAGTTTCTCTGCCAGAACAGAAGAGCTGTCTCATTGCATGGGTCACAGGAGGCTGGAGAAGAGCCCTGGGCAGTGCTTTCTTGTGTTTTGTACCACTCTTGTGGATAAGTGTAGAATTTACCTTCTTGCGCTACAACACATTTACAGCATGATGTTTGGACAATTAATAATATGGAAACAGATTTTGGATAACATTTTACAATCACATTATAGAAAAAAATTAAAGTTTAATTTTGCCCGATACATTGTTTCTTAATCTTGCATTGCATCGTGTTATAATTTATGGTTAAGAGACCTGTTCAGTTCTGGCTTCATCATGTATTGAAGGCTGTTACAAGCACTACATTGTGATTGCTTCAGTTCTTAGACGTAATATTGAATAAAAGTTTGCTACTCTGTGTGTTTTAGTGTATTTAATTCAAATAACTTACAGTTATCTGTTTATAAGTGAAGTGTGCCCATTTGAAAGATGTGTTGGTTTGGGCTAAACAATTGCAATTGTGGTTAGATTTTATGTTTTAAAGAAGACCTGCTGCTTTTCTGTCAGCTAAAACCAAGATTCTAAACTTTGACACTAGTGGATCATATTTTGGACATTTAATATGGCAATATTGAGCTAAAACAAGTTATTTAAAAAAAAAAAAAAACAAGTTGGCTTACTTCAGTGTTAAAATCCACAGAACAGTTTCATTTGACCTCCTGGGTGCTCTTTGGACAGTTAGGCAGTGGTATACCAACCCTCACCAAATGGCTCAGCTGAGATGCTGATCTACATACCACATACATGTGTAGTATGTACATACATGTATGTATGTACATACTACATACATGTATGTACATACTACATACATGTATGTACATACTACATACATGTATAGTATGTCTGTTTACAAAAAGAAAACTGGCACGTATAAGTGGATTTAGATAAAACGCAAACTGACAGTCCACCAGAGAAGAAAGATTACTCAAATATGAATGAATCAGAAAATAAAACATCATTAACATGGGTACAATGTCCTAAAAGTTTTAAATGTCCAGGAGCCTTAACATTTGAAAAAAGACTGATATGAACAGATTTTTATATAATAAACTGACAATAAGATAGCATAAACTGCTTAGCAAGAGTAACGCTTTTTTAAAATTTAGTAAATATAAATACTGTACACTTTCACCTGGAGAATTCAAACTGATATATCTGTGTATTATTTTATACAACCACTACTGAAGCTACTGCAATCAGAAGATGGAGAGCCTGGAATGACTTTGTGCACTTCAAATTGTGATCTTGAAGCCCAAATTTGAACTGATAATTGCTATGGCAACGCTGCCAGATTTCAATCCCCGTGAACCCATGGACAACATTCAGTTTGTACTTGTTTGCATTGCCATTACACACATTTAATATGAAGAGCTGACTGTCTGGTATAATCATATCAAATTAACTGTCTACTGTGTTTTTTGTCAAACCAATCTCTGAAAGATGCTCATCACACTTATGGACAATTTTTCAGGCTATTATGAGTCTAAACACTTGAAGGCCACCGCTGTAATTACTGCTAAAACACTAAAACACTACTCTAAACATTGAACCAAGCCATTTTGTGAGTAAATGATTCTTATCTGGCGTCCAACCAAGCGCCACTTCATCTAAAAATGCATGGTCAGATTATCACCTATTTCATTCCATATTTGGCACCGAGCTTCACTCAATAAATTCATTTTCAGTTCACAGTCCAATGCACTTGACTGGCCGTTAGATGGACGTTAATGCAGTTATGAAAAACTTGGAGCCGTTTGATTCATGGCAGTTCAATAATTGGTGGTAAAACTAGCACTTACTGTAATTGTTAAATTAATGAGCAAATATTGAAAGTCATAAATTTGGGTTTCCACGGTGTATATTTCAGTCACGAAGGGTCACAGTGTTTTGTTTTACCACATGAATTCATAGTTCACACATGTTAAAAGATATAAAAACAAAAGCCCTATTCACATGGCCTAATATTTACCTGGGGACCTCATGTAAATTGTATTAATTACGGACGTCATATGAGTTTCTACTCACGTGTGAATTGTCCATGTCTGTAAAAATGTCAGTAATGTTTCCCCCAAATTTCACCTCCTGTAATTTGCCAAACTCAGACATCCTCATGTAATTCTAAAGCCGTGTGAATGTGTATGTCTGTGTTTTCAATCCGTGAACCGAAATAAATCAATAATGACTCTGTGGCATATTTTACCTTCAGATTGGAACAAAATTATTACTATTCTTTAAGGATCATTTTCAAATGAAATTGTCGTTTTATCTACGCTTAATACACTAAAGATTAATCAAACTACAATTAAACGTCCGTGAACTGGAAGCCCATTGTTGTAGAAACAGAAGATCGAGAAGATGATGTTTGAAGAAAAGTTTGGACAGAACAGGATAGAACGCTGCAAAGTTTGAATGATTGGACTTTATTACCGTAATGGATTAAAAGAGAGTCTTCGGCTGTTTCATAAGAAATCTGATGTTGTGGGTGTGATTTTGAACGAGAAACTCGTCAATGTGATGAGCAGCTGCATTTGCTGCCACAGCTCACGTTAAAGCAAAATTAAAACACAAGAAATGCTTATTTCATGAATGTAGGAACAGGTCGTTGTCATAAACTATCTGTCGCCATTTCCAGAATGTCTGTAAAAACAAGAAAATTACATCGGATATCCCTGTGTGAATGCCTATATAAAAAACTCAGTGGCAATTAAAGTTTACAGACGTCCCAAGGTAAATATTATGCTGTGTGAATAGGACAAAAGATTCTTTTCTTAAAATACATTGGTTTTAATAGTAAATCATGTCTTAATTAAGCTGTCTTTATCAGGGCCGGAGTGGGACTCATTTTCAGCCCGGGAAAATTTTAATGGACCAGCTCTCTGACAAATAAAAATGTAAATATGTATGCGATTGTTAATATAATTTTTTACTTTTATTATAGGTGCTCAAAATGAATGGGTTATTTAGCGCCCCGGCAAAGTCAACTGAATCTTTATTTTTTAAATATAACATGGTTTTGATGTAACCTAATTAAGGGGGTCTTGGGGAATTCTCCCCCAGGAGAATTTTTTAAAATTCTGTGCAATTTCCTGCATTTTGGTGAGTTTTAGATGTGATCTTCTTATTATGTGATGTAATTTTACTATAATTAAAAAAGACATGAGTCAGTTTACTAACAATATAATTATTATCAAATTCTAATATCAATTTAAAATGTTTCATGATAGATGAGCCCCCCCCCCCCCGTCTGAACTCATGTTTAGTATCACTTTTACATCACCTGTGTCTTGGGACAGTGAATGAAATGCTTCGTAATGTCCCGTCAAATTCCGCGCGCCCGCCCATTAAAATGAATGGCATTTTTCAGTAAAGGCGAAAACCATCATAACTCCGTGAATCTGAGGTCTATCTTCGTGAAATAAAAAGTGTCTGAAAGTTTGTGAGTAGTAGAGTGCCACTGTGGACTTCAAAACACTCACAAGACTCAGGATTTCAATGTTTTAGCTTAATTAGGCGGGATCAGCCAGGTTACAGCACAGCAGCTTTACGCACATGCGGCTCTCTCTCCCTTATGTCGGCGAGAGGGAAAGAGAGAGAGCGTGGAGGCGCAAATGTTTCTGAATGAGCCAAAGAGACGCACTCGGATTGGTCAATAGCCGCATGCGGCTCGCAAGCCTCGGGTTCGCCACCCCTGCTCTAGAGCGACCAACACAGTCTCACTAGATGGCGTACTTTTATCACGACACAAAAACAGCGTATTCTGACCACGACTTCAAAGCTATTTTTAGTACTTATGTTACGCCGTGCATTTAGCACGATATGAAAAAGCGTAAAAATGACACGAGATTTCACAGCGTCAAAAAAACACAAGTTTTAGTTGAAGCCACGTGGGGACGTTTTCTTCAGGTGAAACGGGTAAGTTCAGGCATAAAGTTACTAAAATTATTAAGATTAGGTCTGGGGCTTGGGGCAGGTTAAGATTAGAATCAGGATTTCATGAATATTCATAAATAAGAACACGTCTTAACAACCACCATTGAAATGAACGAGGACTGTGACGCGTACTATAATTACGCAAAACAGCTGTGGACTCGTGCTAATCATACCTCATTTACATATTGTGTAATATCGTGGTAAATGTACGCTTTCTTGTGAGATCGGGCTCGAGCGACTGCCCTCGTGCGGGAAATGTTGGCTGACTTGGGACGGGGCTCGGGCTGCTCCAGTCACATCTGTACAAACTGCACTGACATGTAAGTGTCGTGGGCCACACCGGCCCGCGAAGCCCCCGGCCCTTCGGGAAGTCTCCCGACTCTCCCGATTAGCCACGCCAGGCCTGGTCTTTATACAGTTTCATAGAGATTTACAATAAACTAATATGAAGCCGAGACAATGAGGTAAGTAAGAAAGCTTTATTTGTATAGCGCTTTTCACAAACACATTCTTCACAATGAGAGTGCTGTTGCTGTCAATGCCTTTGATTCCAAGACCTGCCAAGATCATGCGCTCATCAGGGAAAAGAGCTGTGGTGGGGTGGTCAAAAGTCATTCCAATGGAAAGAATTCAGGGGCAGAAGCACCTCCACAGCCACAGTGTCTGACTCCATGACTCCTCTCACTATTGTAATGACACGGAAAGCCTGAGGTGGACCTTGCACAATCTGAGTCTGGGGTAACACTATGACTTAGCTTACACTGCAAAGAGCTTTTATGAACCCATGTCGTGATGTCAAAGTGGTTTCTCTTTATGCCACAGCAAGCTATATGTTTATTCAATCCACATGCTCACTACGCTCTGCTGAATACCAGGACAGAGGTAGTTTGGTTTCATGTGGGAGGCTCACTAAAGAGGAATAAACAGTCTGTGCTGCGATTGGCTCTGCAAGCTTCACACAAAATACAACAATCGAACAAGCAGACTTTAGAAACTTACTTTTACTTTTAGAGAGCAGCAGCAATGTCCCAGAGAAGCTCATTTTAGCCCAGTGAGAAGTTACCTCCAATTTGTGAGAACGTGAGATTGAGCAGTGTGTCACTACAGTTCTGGACAAATGTATGTACTGCAGCTAAAATAATTTTCTTCACACCTCATTGTTTGTGTAAATGCAGATCGAAGTATGGTGCATTTTACTGACCACCGTCATATAACAGAACCAAAACATGATCTTCTGTAAACATAATATTCAACTCTTGGTCATTTATCTCTGTGATTATTCCTGCACAAATCCAAAACATGCGTTCCACCACAATAGTTGTTTAGGTGAACTTTTTCCCACTGATCTAAGGGGTGAACTGTCTAAGATAGCACAATCGCCCAAGGCCCATCTAGCACCAGTAAGCAGTATTTATGCCTGGACTAGAGTTAAATAAAGTCAAATATCTACTGTACTGCCAGTTTTACTATGCATGCCACCATTTCTACTTTTTTAGTGCAGGTTGTTTTGGCCTCGGAGAAGTCTACTCCAGTAAAACATGAACTAATGATGTAAAAAGCCTCGAAAAGGTCATGGTGCAATATTCTGAACCGAGCAGCAACAAAATATCATTTCAATCTAAAACATTGTGGGAAAACTTAATTAGTATTTAATCAACTGTTAAATTAAAATGTTTGGTGTACGATCAGTGTTATTAAAATATCTGCAATCATTTCCCTAAAACAAATTGAACTGACGTCAGCTTGTTTATACAGTAATTGACTAGTGATGTATGTTACAGGCCAAGCAAGGATCCAGCTTCTTTACATCTGCAATACACGGCTTTTTGGGTCATTCGTCCGTTTGAAATGACTCCTTTAGGACGTTAAAGTGTAAGGTGGTCGTTTTCTTTTGAAAATAGATGTAATTTGGGGAGGAACTGTTCAAAGTAGAATTCAGGGCAGCAGCAGAAGGTCAGACGGAGGGTGAGTACAAAAATGAGCAGTGAAATGAGGGCTCACAATTCAGACCGCGATAAAACGTATGAAGTGACTTAGTAATGAGCTGCTGCTGCTGAAAAATAAATGAAATGGTGTAATTGTAAAGATAAATACTGTTTTTCTGCGAGAATATAAAGAAAATATATAGTTATGGCTGTTTTGTTTTGCTGACTTCTTATTTGTTGGAAAGATGACTCAAAATCTGACATGTATATAAATGATTAAACTTTAATTTGACTAAGAAGTTTTATACCAATTTCTATCCAACAATGAAAAAATTCATTTTTGCAAAAACAAAAATCAAGCTTGGTCCTGTTTGTTTTGATTGAACTACTGGTTCAGATGGGTTTAAATCAGTTTAATTATTCATCTGTCTTTGGTTTGCAAAACGTTTGACAACTCAACTTTACAAAATAACTGATAGATAAAATTCTGCTGAAATTATGAAACAATAATGAATCAATATTTACTTCTACATTAGGAAAAGTATTTTTAATGGGAATATATGAATGAATATTTGTTATTCAAGACAAAGTCATGTACTGAGTTTGGTATCATGTTCCCTTAATATCATGTAGATTCACAAAAAAAAAAAATACTTGAATATGTTCTGTAAAACACATTTATTCATAAAAAGATATTAATTCATGTGCTAAATTTACTGTGTCTGTGTGAAACACAATTGTCAGTTGTGTCAGGTTTTTGCTCTCCTTAACCTATTTTGCATGTGAGCAAATACTTAATAAATGAGACACAAGGGGGGTGTAATTAGTCAACTAATCACAGGGATGGGCAGGGATGGATCACTGGTGAAAACAGGATTTTCTGTCCACTTGAAACAGAGTTGCAGGACAAAACTGGATCATTAAAATATGCATAAATTAATCAATCAAACTAAAGCTTTAGCTCGACTAATGATGAGTAAACACTGCTGTAACAATATTATAAGCTCATTAAAACTGTCTTAGCATAATATGTCCACTTTAGAAAAGAATCAGGTGCGGGGCCTTTAAACGTACTTCTTTTCCAAACCTTCCCCCAAAGTGAATGAGCTTTAGTTGTGTGCATTTGAATGGTTGGCCAGGTCTGCTCACAGTGAAAGTGGTATTAAAAGTACAGACTGAGGAGGGATTGTCACAGCAGATGAGTATTGATTTTCTCCAGGCCATGAGCCACATTTTGGAGGGTCTCAAAGAGCTGATATAACCAAGCGCTTTCCTGGGACGCCACTCCTCACACTAAGCGCCAGGACAGAAGATTAGAAGTGAAATGATGTCTCGATTGATCCTTTTTGATGGAGATGTTGTGCAGACACAAAGGTTATTCATAATCAATAGTCTAACTTTTTGTTTATTGCTGAAATGGGCTGGAGAAAGTGTTAAGCACTTTTTTAAGTCAAGAAAATATGGAAAGTGCAAACAGATTAAGAGTTTGGGTAAATGGAGTTTGTGATTTCTATTTTATTTTATGACTTTTATAATCAGACTAGAATTATTTCGCAATAAACTTCCTCCAAGGTTAGGAATATAAGCAAAAGCCCTACACATATGAACACAAATGACAAGTACAAAAACATAATGTTTTACACACAAACATTATAATCACATCTCTCTGGAAGTAAAAAGGAGCACATGGAATTATATATAAATAACAAAACTAAAACAATTAATAGCTGAAATGTGTTTTGTACTGTTGACTTCATATTGAGAGTTGATGCTTAGAATGTCTAGACAGAAGTGATCAGATTGTCATATCAGTAATTATTTTTTTTTCTAAACTGGCCTGTTTTTGTTAAGTGAATGGTTTATTTTTAGGGATGGTCATGAGATCTCGCGGGATCAACCTATTACGATACTGTGCACACAAGTACAGAACTATCACAGAGGATTTTTCCTATACAAAGTCTTTTGGGAATGAAATAGAATGAAAAGTTTTGTTGTATCTTTGAGCAGCTGTTTTCTCTACAAAAAGACTTGTTGTAGAAAACAGTCCAAACTCTGTCCCAGTTTTTATTTCATAATGATAGGATCAATACTGACAAAGATAATTAGTCCTAAACATTGTAAAAGTTAGTGCATAAAATATATAATAAATATATGCGCGGACATCGCGGGAACAGCGCAGTGTTTTTCACATTTAAACAGTTTAATGTGAAAATTTAAACACAGTTTAATGTGAAAATGTATTTTTATAGCCATTTTATACAATTAGTTAAGGTTATAGGTTATAATTAGGGATCCACCGATCAGATACTGGGATCAGATATTGGTGCCGATCCAGAAAATTTTCCTGGATTGGGTATCGGTTCCATGATATCGGTGCAGCCGATATCCTGGTTGTGCCTTTAAGTGGACATAATGAGACTAATTAATTTGCTGGTGTTGATCCAGAACGTCTCATATTATTGGACATTTTATTCACATTAAGTTGTTAAATTGTGGCTTGCACTAGAAATAACAGTTACATGACAAAATGGCTCATGTTTTAATAAGAAAGTAGAGCATTTTCAGTACAGTACATTAGTATCGGCTGATATCGGGTATCGGTAGATCCTTAAAGCCAAAGTATCGGAATCGGTATCGAAACTGAAAAAGCTGGATTGGTGCATCCCTAGTTATAATTATGTTGCATGATTAAATTAATGCTAGTTACATGCTTAAGCAATTATTTAGTTTGAAGGGTTACAACTTTAGTCTTTTCTGTAACCTAAACTTCAAAATGCTGAATAATCAATAACAGCGGACCATCCCCCCAGAGCGCCTGATTTTCTTTACACAATCCACTTATGCCATATATCATCACTTTGCAATGGTGACTATGCTAGCAAAAGTTTATATTTACTTCAGGGATTTGGGTAAGGTTAGGGTTAGGATTAGGATTAGGTTTTGGCAAAGGTATGCTGACCGAGTACTCAACACACACAGAGCCGACACTCAGCATTTACCTTTCTCTTCAGCATCAACACTGAAATTTAGCAGCCATGACAATAGCATCAAAGTGGAGCAAGTATTTTAGAGGAAAACTGTTATGACCCGCAGTCGCTGAAGTGAAGGCTGAGCTCAAAAACTCTCCAAACATGAGAGAGGCACTTGGAGCTAACAAGAGGATCTCACACAGACACTTGTGTTCTGTCAGCTCTGGACAACTACAACCGGATGTGTGGACCTCTTCAGAACTGAACACTTTTCTATTGGTGCACAAAAAGAAATAAAATAAAGATGCACGACAAACCGCAAATATTCATGGGTTTAAGTTTCCTGTTTTGCAACATTTTCAGGACTTTTTCCTTTCAAAGTATGTAAACAGTATTGGTTTGTTGTCAGTCTGTAATAATGGAACTACTGGACAATTCACAGCTGCATTAGTCTTTCCTGTTTGCTTCTTCTTTGGTAGAAAGTGTACACCAGGAGTAACACAACATAGTTCTGGGTTCCCATTAACAGAGGAGACTGTAGTATAATATAGTTTTGGATTTCCTGTAACATAGTCTTTGTATAACAACAGGGGACCTATTCCATTAAAAGTATTTTTATGAGTTTTTAACTTACTACAGTGTTCTCTCATTATTATTGTACTCAAAGTTTCATTTGGATTGATTCATGCTTACATTGTCCTGGAGTTGATGTTTGAGTGCTCACAAAATCTCTGTTTTCACCTTCCACCTATCCACGCCTACTTCTCTGTATTTATCTGGGATTACTCTAAAATTTTGAGTAAAACATGAAGGGTTCAAAACGGTCAGGTAGCCACTTTTCAAGAACAATAAATGGTCATTTAAAATCTGTGGCCTAGTAAAGTTACATTTTACAATAAAAAGTGAATTGATCTGCATATGCCATATTTCTTCCTAAATATACAGAAAAATCACAATAGGTCTCCTTTAATTTGATCAAATTTAAATATTTTGACACAATTAAGTCAAATAACTTGACATACTTCTCAAAAACATTATATGATTACAGACGTCATTTATCCCAAGTCAATAGCATGGTGGAAATCACATGGTCTATAAAGTTTGTGAACCCCTGACTTAATTCACTTACAAATTGCAATCTTGGAGCCTGAAAAACAACGCTCCCTTAAGATGCATTATACTGAGTGATTTAGCTATTGCACAAATTACAAATGGCTTGTTCTTTTCCCTAATGAGCAGTAGCTCCTGCCTTATACACTGGCCATATGTGAACAGTTTCAGACTCTAATGAAAATAATCCTTTTAAGATGACTTCATGTAAGCATGGCCTGGAGTTGTTGTAATAATAATGGAAATCACACAGGAACATGACACTCATTATAATTTATATTATAACAGAATAAGCAATTTTTCTATTAATTATTCACCATAGATAGTAAATCCCTAAAGACTCTTCTATGTGGTCATGTTTTTTATAAATTATAATGTATAAAGGACATGCTTAATGAGCAACTGTTCATTATGACCTCCAATGTCACGATCTGATTGGTCCACACAGATCACATGACGTGGTGCCATTACCTCTACTGTTAAGATAATTAATTGGTCCATAAATTAAATATTGTACAAAGTGACACGAGAACAACACATCACTCCTCGAAAAGGAAAGTGCATGGGGAAAAAGAAATCAGCCACGTTTTCAGCCAAAATACAATGTAAAATGAAACATTTCAGTATTATATAAGAACAAGTATAGTGTTTTTTTGTTTATTTTAACTTGAAATGAAACAATGGAACAAACATTTTCTAAATTGGAAGGAAAAATCTCACTAAATATGAAAAAATGCTGTTCTATTGGAAACTTTCATTGCAAAAGAGACAGAAACAAACACAAATCTAGACAAACACATAGCTTAAGCACTTATTCATATTATTCAATTTCCACATTTTTTCAGTGGAGTGCAGCAATCTCCTCTTCCACCCTTATTTTTATGTTTTACATTTTGAATTGTTTTGTTGAATGAATTCTACTTTTTTAAAATGTTTACTTCCAACCCTAACCTTTTTATTGTTACTACGAAGCTCTTTTTGTAGCCTTTTTTAAACTACATGATACATATGATATTCATTTTGTTGCATATATTGCCCAGTTCTACTACCAAAATATGTATTGATTTTCTTTTAGAATACTGCTTTCAGGATCTTGAGAACTTGAGTTCAGAATGGAAGTACAGAGGGGCAGGTCCAGAATATATAAACTTTTGCCTCCAGCTATTGATTTGATCAGAACACATATGGTTTGGCCGCTGTACAAAAATATAAAACATTATCATTTCAATCCTCTATGAGCCAGTCAGTGTACAACTGGAATGAGAGCTGATTGGCTGAGCTGAGGTCAGGTCTGCTTCACTTTTGTGTCTAAAAAAACAAATCCATGAATGTGAAACAATGATGTGCCAAAGGGTTTGTGAGAGCAAGGTTGAGTTAGAAAAACTTTTTTTACTGTTTGAAAATTTAATGCAGCAGTTTTTACCAGTGAAAAGGCTAGAAATATGACACAATAAAACAAGAAAAAAAAAATACTAAAAGAGTAGAGGCGGTGCATACATTATACAGAAGACAAAACAAATCAGCTAAAGACATGTCCTATTGACAGACTAAAAAGGGAGCATAACAGACACCTTGGAACTGAAAAAGTAACTCTTTAATCTAATACAAACTGATCAAATAGACTCCTGAGCGGTTCATATAAAAGTAGGTGTACAGGTTCTATGCAAAAAGGCAGAATATCTAAAAAGAAAAAAAAATCACCCCTGAATCTCTAGCTAACTCGTACATTTTTGCTCCTGGTCTATACAAATCAAGTTTTTTCAGGTCCGATATCGATTTCGATACTGTGGCGTTAAGAATCTGCTGATGCTCAATAATCAAGAGATACTATCATAGGGACAGACAATAGTAGCTGTAACTTAACAATTTTATGTGACTTAAGTTTCAAACATTCTGAGACATTCTAGGTCAACATAGGTCTCTTTGTTGTCCAAATAAGGGCAAGAACATTATGCCATCTAAATCATGGCAATACAGCAAATGGAATGGAGCTGATATAATATTCCGTCCCATTCTCGGATCTATGTATCACCACACATCTCACTACATTTACATCTAAGCTGACATAAACGACATATTGATTATTGACTTAAAAATAAAGTCAAAAAGCAAATCAAGGGGTTTCAAACCTTTCTGTGATGTCTTGTCTTCCTTTCTTTGTTGCGCCAAGACCTGGGCGTAACACCATCTACTTTAAACTTCTCAGTGAAATGCGGTACTTTCACTTTCTGCCGGACTAAGAATCAATACACACGCACAGGAAGCACTATGCAATTTTAATCAACCACGACGCCGTTGCAAATATTCAGCATGCACCACAATGATTCAGCACTGGACTTTGTTGCTACATATTCCTGTTACAGCAGCACAATGCGTCTTTTCTCTCGCTGCGGCTGGAGATTCATTCCACCGACCGGGAAACATGCTGCGAATGTAATTTCACTTCAGAATTATGACTGACAACCGAACAAAATTATAGACACGCCTTATCTTTACCTCGGCGGTGGAGCGAGAGGAAGAGGTGGCGGAATAACCCTGGAGTTGGCTCGTCATTAAACACAAATGAGTCTGAGATACATTGGGCACCATGTTTAACCCAGTTCTTGTGGTGGCGAGAAGAGGCGAAGAGAAGAGGAGAAGATAATACTGGAGCGCATACATTTTAATGGGTTTGACAGCGAGGGATCACAGCGTATTAATCCATAGCTTTGTCGAGACACACTGCACTAATGTGGCTCTTTACCAAGCTATTATAACCCAGCCTGACTGCGACAAATGGGAAATAAATGGTGTGGAGATGGCGGCTATATTCAGTCATGTGTTGCAGAGGGCCCCTGAAGGGCTTTGGGCGACTGTGAGTAGGTCTGACCCATTTTAAGCTCGCGAAAAAAGATTAGACGGGCACAGAGGTGTTTTTAGATTAGTTGATAAGTTCAAAAAGTACATATCGCTGATTCTATGTGGAAATGCTATGTACGTATATTTTACAGTCGGTGGAAGAATGGTTTATGCTCCTGAATACTGAGCGGTGAAAAGTTTTCATTATCATCCTACACCAGACTTATTGTAATTCAGAAAAACTAAACTAAGCTATTAATAAAAATTATTAATTTGGCCTGGATTTGCAACAACTTTTAAGAAGTTATTTCTTTCTGCAATTCAAATAAACACAGTTTTTATTTTAACATAGCGGACCCAAACTTTAAGTCTTCAGTGAAAGGGTGAGTTTGTTATCTCTATTGATCATTAAAAGGTTAAATTCATGTCCAAACTGTGTTGTCCAAACACATATTTTTGTCTTACCTTGTGCAGTTGAATGCCTCTCTTAGCCTGCTTCCAGGTGATCCTAGAATAAAACTGTTGTTTTTAGTTATTCTACATACAAATAAAACCTATTAAATAAAAGTTTATTACATTCGGTTTCCCATTAGCTTTAGAGGTACCAAGCGATTTTAATTACTACTTTTGTAAGAGAAGCACCCACCTTTACTACATTCAAAAGTTGTTTAAAATAGTGGCAGAGATCAACACAAACATGCAAACACAATTCATAAGACCATATTTATTGGGCTTTAGGGTACATGCAAGACACACAGCACTTTAGTAAATTTGCACAACACACGCAGCACCTTATTGCTTGTGCAATTGAGCATATGGGCATGTGCAATAGAACTTATGCAATAGGATTTATGTAATACACATAGCACTTTATTACATCTGCATAGAACTCTTTTGCTGTTGAACTTTATTTAAATATACAATAGCACTTTATTAACTCAATGTGTTGTAAATTGTGATTTGTGTTTGTTTTTGAATCTCTCCTGTCCTTCTCTGTGTAATCAGTTTTAATGTGTTTTGTTTGTCCTGTTGTTTTGTTTGTGTGTGTGTCCTTAAATGGCACCAGCAACCTGTCAAGGGACTACAGATGGAAATAGGCCAATGGCTAAAATCTGGCAAATATATACATATGTATATATGTTCTTTATTGTGCACTGCTTCTTTCTTAATAAATAAATTCGAAAATCTGCAAGAAAGGGATTTTTTATTCTTTTTTTTATTCTAAAAAAAAGAAGAAAAAATGTTCTAAAGCTGTTTTACTAAACAAGCCCTTAGTGATGGGCCAGTGGGTTTATGAGACCTATTAGTTAGAAAATGTCTAAACAGACTTTGTTTTGCTGCTTGTTTATGGTCATTGATTACTGTTCTGAGTCATTTTTGACAATTTTGACAATTTTAATTTAAGCAAAAAAAAAAAATGCAGCTTTCAAACCTTAACAGTCCAAGTATATTTTGAGTTCATATGACATCATCCATGACGCAAGCCCAGCGATCTCTCATCTATGTTCTAACAGGGAAGCTTTTGAGATCAGATTTGTATTTAGATGGTGTGGACTCAGATTCTAGATTGGTTTGGAACTGAACTGGAACTGACAATTTTACCCTAACTATTTTGATGGTTGTTGGCATTTAAGATTATTTTGACACAGATTGTTGAATAAACTATGGTAATTAGTACTGGTGCATTTTTCTAAAAGTGTTACTGATGTGTGATCAAGTGGAAATATGTATGGTACTTCCACAGGCTTGAGGGAAAAGCATTCTCTAAAAAAACATCTCGCCAAACTGGATTACACCTTTGTCCTTCTTTTTTTTGCATCTCCCGTGGATTACATTCATAAGTATTCAGCACCATGTCTCTGGCATTCATGTAGCATTTCCCTGCTGAAATCTAAATTGTCACACTTAATGCCCGTATTCAAAAGCCTCTCCCCCAATAGACATACACAAAGAAGGGTAAATGGAGAAAAAGTTCCTACATGAGAGTGAATTTGAGCTGCTCTTGTTGCCGTGTGCAGTGCAATCATGGATTATTAACATTTATATTGAAAGATGGAGCCCCATTAGGAGGCAGCTGGTAAATTAGGTTTGGATTCAGAACGTCTGCCTGTAAGTCTATGGGTTAAAAAAGACGTTATATTGCAACATGGTGGGTGTAGTTCATTTGAGCAGGTCTATTGGAACACTCACGGCTAATCTGACTAGATTTATGAGGTGATGCATAGGCCGGCTGTGAAGGTGCACGTAAAATGATTTGTATATTGATTCAGTAGTTTTCTCTTATCAGGTTTTATAAGGGTTGTATATTTGTATGCTTATTACTTTGAAAACTATCTGAAGTATGCAAATGTATACCCTCAGGTGACATATAGATTGTTTTTATGATATTTAAATTTTCTTTGGTGGTAAGGCAATACCTCTTGTGCAAATTAGACTGAAGACAATAAACATTCTCTGTACGGTTACAGCGCTAGATTTTTAGGCAGACAAATCTGCCTTTTATACCCAGAACTATTCTAGACTCAGGGGTATTCTAGAAGAGACGACACAAAAAAACTGCACGTGTCCATAAGAGTGATGAATAGAAAAAAATATCTAAGAGTGATGAATATGAAAAAAACTATTATGTGTACCAAATTGATAGACTGTGGTGAACTGCCAAACCTTTGTGTTTCTCGGTCAGCTTGGAAGATGATGTGAATCGATAATAAGCGGTATGAGACTATCTAAATTCCTTTGACCTGTTAATAAGCCCTATATAAGTCTCCACAAATTTGGGGAGATTATTTGTCACCTCAGTCGTCATGTGTGTGGGTCAGTGTGACTTTTTATCAGACTGTTCCAACATGTTTTCGTAGTAGGCACTCAATCATGTGACATTTGCCTCATCTCTGCTCCAAGAAATCAGTTTTATCAATTGTAAAAACAAAAAAACACCAAAGGGTGCACAGTAGGAGTGTGGTAAGAGCTCAGGTTTCTCAATATGATTATGGATTCGATTTTGAGGTTGAAGTAAATCAACATCTCATGATTTCTCTGGATGGAGTTTGCAAGTTCTCCTTGTGTTTCTCTCTGAATACTCAGACTTCCTCTCACCTCAAAAAACTTTGGGATGAGTTGACCACTGTCCAGGAAGTTCTCCCGCCTACGTCCCAATGTCATAGGTTCCAGTCACCTGCCATCTGAAATGGGGAAAAGCACGAGAAAATGAATGAATGAGAGATTTTTAAACTCCTGCAGCTATAGCTTGAGCGGTGTTATTATTAAAATAGGAACTGGTTATATTTTTAGCATTTAAAATCTCATCACTTATTGCTCTGGGCTGCTGTACCTTTAATGCCATGTCAACTTTGACCTCGTGCTGTGCTCTTTACTTAATGTTTTTTTTTTTTATTACAAGCACAAGTTTTAGCTCTGGCTAAGCCTACAACCAGGGCAACACCTCACACATAATCTGTCTGTATACAAACAGCAGCAATGAGGCACGTGCATAAGGCGCAGATACAACATCGATGTGAAATATTGCAAATGAGCAAATGCTTGATAAATGAGCCCTTGATTTAGCTACTAAATAATAGCTATTTATATTAAATGTACATTCTCCAAAGAAACAAAACTTACTGTAACTAATGTGCTTTAGATTGCATCATAAATAAACCAATCAAAACATTTCACATTTCTCAAATGTGTGGTCAACACCGAAATCTTCTATTTTCAAAGGCATTCAATTATTGATACGGTATAGATTTATTGCATTGCCGCCTCATCTCCCCAGCTCATGTCTAAAAATGTTATTACATTATGAGCCCTTTATACCAGTTTCAATTAGAGTGAAAATCATAAATAAACTATTACCGAGCACTGACCTCCAAAATATTATGAAACTCGTCTGATCTTATTATAAAAGCACTCTGGCCTCATTTTCAGCTCAATATATCAGCTCAAACCATAGAGACACCCTTCAAAATATCAAGGCTCTCATTGATTATTAATGTGAAAGAATCATTTACACTTCAACACTCGGGGTCTTTGCTGACAGGACTTTGAACCAATGGCAACAAATACAGTACAAGAGGCTGGTGTAAGCACTGGCAGCGGCGCACCCAAATGAGCTGAGCTAGAAAACCACTTGCTTTGCTAAATTCCTATTAACCCTCACTGACAGACAGCAAGAGAAGCTTTTAACAGAATTCAATATTTTCCCCAGCAGCCTGACGTGCTGTGTCCTCTGCCCCGCGCTGCCCGTCACTCTGCTTAATTACTCCTGTTACAAAACCTATCAGCTTCCACACTAAGTACAGGTCAATAAGAACAGCACTGTATTTACTCCAGATCAAAGATATTGGAGTAAAAGTGGTTTACTGAAGAGAATTCGAGTTTGTAGGTTATGTAAATGATATTACAACATTTTGTGTCACAAGTGAAGCAGACTTAGCACTCTACACCAGTGATTCCCAAACTTTTCAGACCAAGACCCACAAAATAACAATGTAACTAACTCAAGACTTCCACAGCAAAATAAAATAGATTTCTTTAGAAATTTCAAGTTGAAAAACAATTAAAATTGGGCTAAAATGCTAATATTTTTGTAGTTTAATGCTTTCCAATTCAATGGCAGAGATGCTTGTACCAGATTGTATTTTACAGCTAATTTCCATCTGTAGTTCTGGGGAGGCGAGAGGGGAGACACATTGGACATGTTTTTAGTTGTAGGAGGAAACCTACACAGACACATGCAAACTCCACATAGAAAGGCCCCGGGCGGTCCAGGAGTCAAACCCAGGACCTTCTTGCAATGAGGCCAGAGCGCTAACCGCTGCGCCACCGTGTCAGATTGAGATTTCAGATTTTACCTTTACAATTAACTTTTTTTTTGTTTTCTGAGACTTTAAAGTGAAGCCAAACTCCACTCACAAACACATTCAAACACAGCAAACTCAATGAAAAGTATTAGGAAAAGGTGAAGGGAGGTCTCCGCAGTGAAACACAGCCAGTTTGTGACCATTTTGACCTGAAATTAGCTGATTTGCTCAGTTTGCACTAAATATGCTCACTGATTTTGCAAAAACATCCAATCTTTAGCTTAGACTAGGTGTGAAAAGCTTGAAATATCAAACGCTAATGTTCATGGATGTGCTTAAGATTAGTTTAGCTATTGAATGCAGACTTTTCTCTCACTTGCTACTAGTTTTCTGCACTCACTGATACAATTTGTGACTGATAAGTAGTTTTAAGAATCAGTAGAATCTGTTTCATGTCAGAACACACTGACCTTCTGTGATTCCTGTCCACTGACTATTACTGCACCAAAAGTTTTCACATTACCTTCAAACTTCAGTGTGCGTCAGAATGTTTTGGTCCTACTGGACAGCTGGAGCAGATCAATAACATTTGTACATACAAGTTTTAGATAGTTTAGCAAAGCAATTTAGAACTGGTTTGATGTGTAGCTCTCTGTAGTCTTTGCATAATATTTACTCATAATCAGAGAGAAAATGTGCGATTCATGTTCATGTTTGTAGTGTCAAGTTGAAATAACGACTGGAGGCACTAATTACAGTGTATCCTGGTAAAGTTTTCTTTCTCTACAATTACTTTAGTACAAAATATGTGCACGCCACCTATTGACCTATTGACTACGTTGTCAACTCTCCTAATTTAATCGTCCATCTTGCTTTTTGGCTCTTTTTTATTGTGCTTCATTTCAATAAGAACCAGAAAATGATGCCAAATGAACTGAACACTGACAAGATCAAAGTCACAAGGGACTGATCCAAATCTTAAAAATACGCAAATGAAAACTGTTGAATGTACATAAACACAGCAGCACCACTCTTCTCTAGTGTAGTTGGAGGTTGAGGCGCCTCTGCTGAGCTGCCCCAGGGCTGCTTGCCTTCACTAAATGAGGAGGGGAGGGGTTCATCTCACTGAGAAGCGCTCTACAAATAAAGATTACTTACTTACTTACTGAGGGTTAGGGATGTAACAATATTGACGATATTGTGATATTGCAATACCGAAATTGTCACAATATATTATTGTCATCACTGGACGATATTAAACAGCATGACCTGCATCAAAAATAGTTCAGAACATGAACACACATTTTATGCAAAAATTCAATAAATTCTAAATATTTTAGAGAGACAATAAAGTCTATGGTGGGAGAGCAATTCAGTCTGTAGCCATACATTTGCACCAAGAAAAGAAATCACTGAATGATATAAAAAAAAATGCCTTTGATATTTATTAATGTTAATTGCCTAATGTCAAGGTTGTGGGCCTTCTGAAATTGCACAATATCATGATAAATATTGTAGCTCTAGCTTCATATCGAAAAAATACCGTATTGTGACATTTGCATATCGTTACATCGCTACTGAGGGATTGACTCCATTTCTGCTATTTTTTCTGAACATCCAGGGGCTAAATCAGAGGTGGGCAATCTTTTTTTTACAAGGGCCATATCCGAATCCAGACAAGTGGCGGAGGGCCGGACTGCAATCGCTGGTGTAACAAACTGTCATTACTGCAAGCCAATTTCTTAAAATTATTTATAAATATACCAAATTTTAATAGAAAATTGACTAATGTATTATTGAGTGTATTTATTGTGACATTTACTAAGACCACAACCGCTAAATCAGTTAAGAAAATGCAATATTAAAATTTCAGAAATGTTTTGGGGGCCTGATTAAAACTGATCGCGGGCCGCATCTGGCCCCCGGGCCTTAGTTTGCCCATGTCTGGGCTAAATGCTCAAAAAGCATTGTACCATGAGTCTACCATTTCCTGTATGTCTATGAACATCATGAACAAACTGGTTGATTAAACGGCAAATGCAGTGCTGCTCCTCTCTTGCCGTGGTGTTTTTTTATTATTTTTTTTAATAGAGCCTGCATATTTGTGTACAATAGTGCATTGTAATGTATAAGTTCCAGGACTTTGTTAGCAACATAATCATTTACCACAGTTAGCAGCAGGCTAAGTTAGTTAGGGTGACTTTAATTTTAGAAAATAAAAACTAAGACACACATGGTTGGGATTGGTGGTAATAATAATATAGTGAAACAAGTCAAAAAGTACATTATTTTGGCTTAAGCTTTTAATTTTTCAATTTTGGCAACAGAAAATGATAAGATTCCCCCTCTTTTTGTTGGTATGTATCAAAGTGCATGGCTAAAAACTAGGGCACCTGGGGCATGTTTTGCTTAAAACCGGGACAAATCAATGGTTTTGGATACATCTGCACTGTTTTGAGTAAATAGTGACATCTGGTCTGGTCAACCTAAAGTTAGAATTTGTTCCATGTAACAGCTCATCTTTTTCAATTCTTTTCCTGTGTGACTCACCCTCTCATCTAAAGATTATGGACTCCAGCCAACAGCAGAATGAGGAGACATACATTTAAGATCACGTCACATTTTTGCTAAATGCATATCACGAACTCCAATATCAACTATTGTACCGCCTCCTCTGTATCCCATCCAACAATCCCATTTTGAGATGCGAGGGCAGTATTTCACACCAGGTTGACTTGTTGTTTTTATTTCCCCCCTTCCTTCCTGCGATTGGTTTCTGCCCATAATCGTATCTGCTGACAACTGTTGCCATCTGTCTCCACTATCACAGTTCTGGAAATAGCAGGCGGCCCGTGTCTGATGCACTCTGTCGGGCTTGTTCCATTTCGAATCTCCCTTCTGTGCAATGTCTCAATCCCATTGTAATTCAAGCTGTGATGTTTTTCCCTCGACCTCGGACCGTGCAGGCTGAGAGCGGATCACTGGAAAATGCAAGCGTCCTGCTAGTCTCTGCATCCTCTTCATGCATAAATTGTACATTTCTAGTGCGATTATTTACCGTGTCTCGAATAAAAACAATGGGAGATGTGTGCGTGAGTGGTTGGGATTTGTTTTGAATGTGAAGCAGGACAAAGAGGAAGGTCGCGGATGTTACCTGGATGAGATTTTTGATGTGTTTTTATGAAAATGTTGCAGTGGCCGTGAAGGATAGTGTGGGCTGATTTGATGGCCCACTACCTGGCGATGGAGTAAAGTCTCAATCTGCATACATGAATGTTAAGAAGTGCGTTTTACACAAGTGTCCTCAGGGGCCAGACATATGCAATAATAAAAAAACACACACAACGCTCCAGACAGCGTCAAGTGTCTTTTCAATCAGAAAATGCATAAGCTTAAGATACAGATGTAATCAGATGATGCATGATAGATAAGCTTGGCACATTTTACTTTATTTTTAAAAGTTTTCTAAAATTCATGAAGACTTGACAGCAACAAGAACTCACTAATGCAGTAGCTTGAAAGTCGAAAATGTTTTACTGTTAATAAAATATTATTCCATCTCTCTTTAATAAAAATACTAGACATTTTTTATCTACAGAACACAAGGAAAAAGAATGTAAGTAAATAAGTTTATACCTTTCACAGACAAAGGTCACAAAGTGCTTCACAGCGGCAGAAAAGAAAATATTAAAACTTAGAGCATAATAGCTCTGAGCCTTTGGGAATGGTATACTTGCTCAAAAAACACAATCACAAGTAGAGGGGCAGTTCATTCCAAAGCGTAACACAAATGGTTTTAAAAGACCTGTCTACTGTATTTTAGAATAAGCGACAGATTTTGGTCAGTGGAGCACAGACAACTGGCTCAGCACAGCGATCGAGAACATGTGGACAAGAGTCTGGTCATGGAAGGCTCGAAAGGTCAGCAGCACCAACAAAAGAGTCTAATCCTTTACTGAAACTCTTATTTACACAATATATAATTGTAAGGTTGCAACTAACAATTACTTTTCTAATCGATTAGTTGGGCAATTATTCTTTCGATGAATCTAGTAGTTGCTTAGAATGCAAACTTCAGTTTCGAAGTTGCAGATTTACAAGAAAAGTGTTTATATCAAAAACACAGCATTTACAAAATGCTTTTGTACAATTTTCATATCATGGTGCGAGTGGCGGCACGCACCAACTATATGGCCAGCTCACTTTAAACGTAATTTTTTTGTATTGTGACGATGATGAATCTAATTATGATTCTAAACTCTGATTGTCATTCATTGTTATAGTCTGGAAAAGTTTCTCAGCTAAAGACGTGTTGAAACTTACATAAAGACCAGTTAACAATTTTTCAGTTACTAAATTAGTTGACTATTATTTTAGTATTTGATTAATTGATTAACTTGTTGCAGCTTTACAATTAATACATCTATACAAGTTTGTAGAATCCCTAGAACAATATAATAAACAATCCCAAACCAATTAAGATTAAACAGAGTTGCCTCCCAAATAAGCAGGATGTGAAGAACAACCATACTCAACTCGACTCTTTTCTCAAAGGAGAAATGAGGCTACTTGGTTTTTGAAGTGATCGTACTTGAACTGACTGAAACTGAGACAGTGTGAAGAAGGTCAAATCTGTTCAAGCCTATGTTTTATAAAGACAATTTAATCCAACCAGAACCACCAGTACTGTCTTCATGCAATAGATCTTTTATGTAATATAATTCAAAAGCAGCATCAGCAGAAGCCGAATATAAAACCCATTAGGTTCCATTTAAAGAGTCTAAACAGACAAAAGGATGATTCATGATTAAACCCAAAGAAAGTGCTGACAGCGGTAGAAGATTGTGTTAACTAAAGTAATTACCAAACCTAGAGCTGCAGAGTCATAATCCAATTAGCATTTGTTCTTTTATAATCTGCACCTCCAACTCATCAACACATATCTGATGAAGAAGAGTCAAAGCACAAACTAGATGGCTGACAAATACCAACATTTCAATATCTTTTAAGACGCGATGTCTGATTTTCTATCTTAAAATCCAACATTTTAAACAGTAATCCACACATTTTGCATACTTATCTATTTCTTTCTGAGCCTCCTAATCATTCACAACAGTGTGTTTTGAAGCGTTTTCACAACTCTTAAAAGCCAAGACAAGTCCTGCTGTTTCGGTATGCTCGCCACAGTCAGCTAAATAACATAAACAAACACTCTTCCTGAATATTAGAGAACAAACAATCTATAATTAGACATTGTAAACTTTCCAAGATCAGATGTGCAGTGAATGTTTCACTACAACATATACAAACAAATTTTCACCCAAATAGAGGGATTATCAGTCGACGTCACTTTCTGCTATACTAAGCATGCCCCATGCAGAAAGAGCCACTGTCCATCTGGTTATCTGGGGAAACTTTTTTGATTAACAACTAACATGGACACAGTAATAAAGTCTTGTGGTTAGGTGACAACAGCGCTGGTTGGAGTTGTTGCCACAGCTTGTATCAATGAGCCGCTGCTCTTTCTGCTTAGCGGGAGTGTGCATATCTCGTGTGTTGCTAAACAAATAATCCCTCTATTGATACTGTGACAATATACTGTCGGGTTATTTTCTGCAGTGAACAGTGCCTTTAAGTAAATTCAACAGAAGCATTGTAGTTGAGGTTTAATATCAGACGAATGAGAAATATCGTTACATAAATTCAGATTTTTTTACACAAACAAAAGGCCATATTAAATTTCGGTTTTCAAAGGAACATGATTTATTCTCCGCTCCTCACTGAGATGCAAAAATGTTGAAAAATTTCGGTGATTCATACTTTTCTAAAACTTAGTTGATAAACATAATGACTTGGGTATAATGATTTTGTAAATAATATGTGGTTAGAATTAACACAATTGTTTTGAGCAAGAAGTCAATGGACAGGTTTTGATTACTAGGTCACTTTACATCATGTAGATTAGATAGATGGAATAAACAACAAGTGCAGAATGCATTAGTTAAGTGAGCAAAACATGTGACAATGTTTCAAATAAATAGTTCTGTTAGTTTACATTTTGAAGACTTTGGGTCCGTCAGCTATTGCAAAAACTACCAGATAAATGTTTCCTTTAATCAATCATTTGTTTTTTCTGAGCCAATAACTTAGTTTTTATATACAACATTCCTGCACCACAGCACAACTCGAGCCACAGCAGAGGAAAACTGGTGACCAATTTAAATAAGCCTAAGTGCTTTGAATTGAAATGCATTGCCTTGTTCTGCACAGTCTGTTGTTCTTTGCACTGAACTGTGACGGGATTTAGAGAGAGAATCCAAAAGTGATAGAATAGTAAAGTATATTTCAGTCCTTCCATGAAAGCTGCGACTATGAACAGGGTCTAAATGTGTCAGATTTTGACCCGTTTAATCCAGTAATCTCCCAGTTTTAATTAAAAGTTGGATTAAGCGAGCACATGCACACACATAGACATAACGGTTTACTGGCCACGCTTCTCTGACAGAGGCCATTTGCAAAATCCTAATGGAATTCATTAGTTTCTTCATTTGTGTCCGCGGAGAGCAGGAGACTGACGATGCTTTGGTAATCACCTCAAAGTCAATGAGGCACTGAAAACGCATGACCGAAAAAACTGTGGCTACCATCATGGAAAGTGCTGCTAAAAGTACTAGATTAGAAGACTTATTTTTGCTGTTCTTATTCTGTCAATCATTGTAAGAGTTTGGAAGTGAAGTCAGCTCTTCTTCAAATAAAAGAATCAGAGTTCCTGAGCTGCATGAAAGAGAAATCGCTTTACCCATTTATTTTGCTGCTACTGAATTGCACTGACAACATGGAATCCAATTGGAGAAAATACAAATTTTGTTTGTGTAACAATCGTCATCTCACATTTTTGGATTCTCTTGTGCCTGTGTTGGTGTTTCTCTGACAGATATCCAAGTCAGTGTGACAATACTGTCCTATTATTGGGTTAGCACACTGCTGACTTTGACTTCGGTGCTTTTTATAGGTCGGTCTCCAAATGTACATACAGCAAAGAATACTGGGTTCCCTATAGATATGACATTGTACGGTATATACAGTGCACAGCTACAGCAACTAGTATTGCCTTTCACTTTAAAGTCATGTGAGGTCGACTGCAAAGAGGTAAAAATAATATGCTTTTAGGGCTCTAACTGAAGTGAGTAAAAATATATTTTCAATCAACTAGAGACTCAGTGGTCAATGTGAATTCAGATTAAAAAGTACCATAATTTCTGGACTAAAAGTAACTACTTTTTTCACAAGTTTTGAACTATACAACAATGCAGCAAAATTCCAGATTCTCATAGACTAACTATATAACAAGTGTCGCCTATATATGTACTTTATCATTTTTCTTATTAAAATAGTTGGTGAGGATTATATTCAGTTGCGCTCAATAGTGCGGAAATTACGGTACTTGTAAACAACAGATATTTAAATGTTTAATCTTTAGCATTTGCACTGAGAAACAAACAGGCCTTTTTAAAAACACTGTGTCCTTGGGTGAACGATATACTTGAGTTGTAACGTGTGTCAATTACAACCACAACTCACTGTTCAAGGAATTTATTTACTTTAGCTGACTTAAACCTGCCGAACACAAAAAGCTGTGGTTTGTCTCAAAACATTTTTTTTTAAATCAAACTGAAACTAAAAACATGTCACCGTCACATAAAAATCAAAGAGCCACGTGGGCTGGTGTCAAGTGGTGATTTGGAAAATGTGTGAATGTGTAAATGTGGGTTTCACATCAGGAGGCAACTGAGAAAGGAGACACATGCTTCATATGTGCCAAAAATACATTTGTAACCATCACAGAGACTTAAAGAGATTCAAAAATATTACTAACTTAGTTCTGGGTTAAATATAAACAAGCAGACTGACGTTGTGTTCACCCAAAGTCCATTTTTTTTAAAACAATAGATTAGGGTTTGCAAAGATGAGAAAACCTATATGTCTATAAAACTCGATCTCATGCTGACAGTGGATAAGATGCTGCGATGAGATTTTATGTACTGTACAGCTCCAGACGACTCCCCGATGGTACGCTTCACTTTATTTCCCTGTACCCTCCATCGTCGGTAATATGTGCTCAGACAGTCTGCTTCCAGCTGTTATTGCTTGAACTTAATCACAACAAAAGTCCTATTTATATCAAGACATCCTATGTTGCTTTATTTCTCTCAGGAACGGTATAGCGCAGGTTACAGCTCAGATACGTCAACAACTTTGCTTTGTCAAAAAAAATATCTTCAAACGTCTTCTTCATGTCATAGTGTAAATTAAAACAAGAAACAAATTAGATTCTGAATCCGTCAACGGTGCCTCCGCTGCCAAAAAAGATGTAGTTCTTTTATTCACTTCACTTCTTAATATGTTAATGTCTCAGGATGGTGCCCTGGTCCATTCAAAGTACTTTTTATTTTATGTGCAGATTTTCTACTGACAGTGGGAGGGAAATGTGTGCGCACTGTTTGCCAAATGAATATACTTAAATCATTAGTTGCATAATGCGTAGTTACAAAAGAAAAGGAGAGAGAGAGAATGAGAGATCTGGATAAAGAAGGGCTGGAGAAAGATGGCAAGGACTAATGGACGAGGATGCAAAGTTTATAAGAAAGAGAGGATGGAAATGAAGACTGGAGGAGTGGCTGGTGGATACTGGAGAACCATGATGAGGAGGACATGATAGATAAGAACTGGAGTATTGGAAGAAACTAGAGAAGTAGATGTGGAGACAGAGAGCTGGATGATGAGAACTGAAGAAATGGAAGATGAAGACTGAAGGACTATTGAGGTGTTTCCACTAGTACCACGTGGCCGTAGCATACTTTTCTCGACACTGATGTGGTGTCTTGCCAATAGCCAAGGATTGCTAGTGGAAATGCACCATAAGGTCGACAGGAGCATTGAGAACTGTGATGAAAGAAGATGGAAACGGGAACTGAAGAACCATGATGAGGCTGTGGATCTCTATTTTATATTCTACACCATTTAATGTAAAATTGTTTTTTTTTTACACAATACTTTGTTACACAATACTTTGAGTATTGTGTAAATAAATTTACACAATACTCTAATAAGCACTTTTAAATGTTAAGCTATAATTGTCTTGTGACATGTGACAAGATGCTGAAAGAGACTGGAGAAAATGACTGAAGCAGAAGATGGAAATTGATGGAGAAGTGATGGAAACTGTTGCAGAAGATAAGTTGGAGACTGGAAGAGAAGAGATGGAGACTGGAGGAGAAGGTGGAGACTGGAGGAGAAGGTGGAGACGAGAAGGTGGAGACTGGAGGAGAAGGTAGAGACTGGAGAAGAAGGTGGAGACTAGAGGAGAAGGTGGAGACTGGAGGAGAAGGTGGAGACTGGAAGAGAAGAGATGGAGACTGGAGTAGATGGTGGAGACTGGAGTAGAAGGTGGAGACTGAAGGAGAAGGTGGAGACTGGAGGAGAAGGTGGAGACTGGAGGAGAAGGTGGAGACTGAAGGAGAAGGTGGAGACTGGAGGAGAAGGTGGAGACTGGAGGAGAAGGTGGAGACTGAAGGAGAAGGTGGAGACTGGAGGAGAAGGTGGAGACTGGAGGAGAAGGTTGAGACTGAAGGAGAAGGTGGAGACTGGAGCAGAAGATGGAGACCAAAGGAGAAGGTGGAGACTGGAGGAGAAGGTTGAGACTGAAGGAGAAGGTGGAGACTGGAGGAGAAGGTAGAGTGGAGGAGAAGGTGAAGACTGAAGGAGAAGGTGAAGACTGGAGGAGAAGGTTGAAACTGAAGGAGAAGGTGGAGACCAAAGGAGAAGGTGGAGACTGGAGGAGAAGGTTGAGACTGAAGGAGAAGGTGGAGACTGAAGGAGAAAGTGGAGACTGAAGGAGAAGGTGGAGACTGGAGGAGAAGGTTGAGACTGAAGGAGAAGGTGGAGACTGGAGGAGAAAGTGGAGACTGAAGGAGAAGGTGGAGACTGGAGGAGAAGGTAGACTGGAGGAGAAGGTGAAGACTGAAGGAGAATGTGAAGACTGGAGGAGAAGGTAGACTGGAGGAGAAGGTTGAGACAAAAGAAGGTGGAGATTTGAGGAGAAGACAGACTGGAGTATACTGGTGCTGGGACAGGGTCCTTTGGAGAAAAAAACAGAATTCTGCAGAAATACTTATAGTAAAGCTACAATGTTGGCTATGCATTTATGTATAAACCCCTCATATCCACAATAATAAATCAGCCTCGCACTTACACATAAATACATACATAATATATACAATCCATGGTCCAGCAGCGCTTACAGGCTCCAGAATATTAAGCAGTGTCTTGCAGTGCATCAAAGCACAGAGCCGCAGATGGCTTTAAATAATACATAATGTAAGGCCCATTGGTGAAGCGCCTGTGTCAGGAAGTCCATTAGGATAATGTCAGAGATAAGGTGTTCAAAGAAAGACATCAGGACTCAAGCCTAGATGTGCTTTTGAAAAAGTTGTTTAGCCAAATGGTAACTTTATGTCAAGTGTAATTTCCAAGCCTGGGTCCTACTTTTACCACACAATACAAAAGACTACAGCCTGTGTGGAGATTCTTAGGAACAAGATAAAGGCAAATGTAGCCACACAAAATGGCCTATTTTCAGGTTTTGTGAAAGTTCAAGTTTATGACCGTCTTTACAAAACATTCAACAAACATTCTGTATTTTTGGACAATAGATTTAATTTGGAAGACTTAATTTTGTTTCTTATTTTTTGAGAATTAATGTAATATACTTCTTACGACTTCATATACCGATAAACTTAGCCTTGACATTCTTATGCTGAATAGCTTTAGAATGTCCACATTTAACCTCACTATAATATATATATACTGTACTTTGTCCATGGAGACATTTGATGGAGAGATGTACTGTATATTGGCATGTATGTTATCATTTTAAAAGCTGGCCATAGAAGCTTAAAATATACTATTGTGACAACTGTCAAGGCTGTTTTTCTCTTGAGATGAACACATTAAAGACAAAATGGCTACATCTACACAGCTTAAGGACACAATGGAGCAGTTATAAATATGCTGACATGCAGTGAATGTTGCTTTTGTTTCATAGACAATAAAATATGCTGTTGCATTAATCTTGATTCAGACACACAACTACTTTATGAATTAAATGAGCGCTCTTCTATTTGAGCTGGTTTAGTCCTGTTGTGCCTGATAAACGGGAGAGTGCTGAGTGGAATAAATGTGGCTTTGTTTGGTTTAAACTCTAATGCACTTAGTAAAGTCTGGATAGTGCAGGCCTGAGGAGATAACAGAACACTTAGCATTAGCATCTGTTTTTGCCATTTCATCTTTAAGAGAGAGAATTATCAGTTTGTAAAAAGGATATTATTCAACACAATGTCTTCAGCAATTGGGCATTAATATCATGTTGTTTGCAGGTATAAATAAAACACAATAATGTCGAGAGCTGCAAAAAGGGTTTCAAAAATAACAGTTCAGAGTGACAAAAGAGCAGCTTATGCCTTAGGCAGAAAATGTGCATTGAATCAAAACATTTTACTTAAAACAAATGGTTTCACATACCGCATTTTAAACAACATAGTTTTGATGCAGCCTTTGGAGCATGGACTCTTTTGGTTTGACAGATAAGATCTCACAAACCTTTGTAAGCTGATTATTGTGGCACAAAAAAACTACAATACAGAAAAATACAAGAATTAAAACCGGGGTGTACCTATTTATGTCTTTTAAACAAAAAATAATGTTGTAAACGCAGCTCTTTGTGACAAAATCAGAAAGCGTTACACTGTCTGAATCAAATAATAAAGTATTTTAGTTCTCAAAGCAGTGCTCTGATTGGCTGTGCTTAAGCTGAAATTGCAACTAAAAAATATGTATGTGCTTACCCCTAAGTTTGGCAAGTTTATTCCTAGACTGTCCTTTTCTAAACCACAATCTTTCAGCATTATATTGGCTGTAGACTTCTCGATGTAGAACCCACAAGCACACAATCCATAGGCCATGTGTTTCCTTTTCCTCTGCACACTCTTCAATATTTGTTAACCATTATAGATGTAACCACAACAATCTAAGTGCTTATCCCTTCATTTCGTTTGTTTGTTGCATATTAATGAGTAAATTAAGTGGAATTGCCATGAGTGTCCTAGGAATGATTTTAAACCCTTGTTCACATGTAGCCCGAACGCTTTAATCCCCACTGGGTGCTTATCCACAAAACACGATCAATGATGTTTCAGACTGGTTGGAATAATTAGCAAAGCAGGAGGGGAGAGTTGGCGTGTTACCTTTTCCCTGCACAGCTTTCCTTTCAAGTGTGATTTGGCCTAAAGGCTGGAGATCGGAGAATCGTTACCGAGGCTGATATTGTGGAGGATGTCAGACGGAGCTGTGGTTTGTCACGTTTTAACAAAGAGTACAGAATAAAACCTGCCCACATTCACGCCACTGTCGCTTCCAGACAAAACAGAGACACAAGAACAAGGAAAACATTGACAAAAGCTCACAGATATTTCAGACACTAGACAACATGGCGATAATAGAGACTTTATTTTAGAGGAAAACAGGATCAGGATTAAAGAAAAAAACACTGTAGAAAGGACAGTGCTGTATATATGGTAAGGCTACTGACATATTTAAGAAAAATTCAACTGTAATTGTGAAATTTGTTTTTGAATTTGTAACCTCTTGAAAACATTTTAAAGGTCAACTATATCCCTAAATTTCAATTGCTGGACTGGGCAGAATTTGACTTTAGGGTTCAGACTGCACTCAGTCCAGCAAGAATGAATTCAGAGTCTTTCTGTTGGAAGAACGAGATGAATCCAGAGCACCAGACTGTGCATAGTGTTGTCTGAGTGTCTGTACTTTCAATGAAACAGAAAGCCTGCAGTGATTGGTTGAACAGATCTCTAATCTTGCCTGACCAGCCAGGCCCTACACACTTTGACAGACAACTTTCCAAAGACGTGAGGGTCTGGGATCAGAGTGCCGTGTTTCAATTTCGAGGGCGGGCTCCCGAGCTGTTATCGCGATGTTATCGTGAACATGTAGCGCTAGGGATGGGACAATATACAATATTATCGCCTATCGCGATAATTAAGGGCTGCAATTAAATAATCGTGGCATTTTTTCATAATCGTAATAATCATACATGAAGATAATCGCAATTATAGCAGTGGGCGTGTGCCTCTGAAATCTGATTGCTGTGAACCCAGTACGAAGCTGTGTTATGTTAAACAAAGAAAAGGTTCATGTGTTAAAGTTAATTAATGATTCTGAGACATAGTGAGTAGATTTTTGCTCAACATTGTAAACATTTGTTCACTTTGAATCATTATTGATTGTACTTAGACCAAAATATAACAAGAAGTTGTTCAAACACATACATATTGTGCGCGAATAAATTTTAAATCTGAGCACTTTTACGTGTAGTAAATTATCGTGATAATATCGTTAATCGCAATTATTTTGCTCACAATAATTGTGAGTGCAAACTTTAATATCGTCCCATGCCTATGTAGCGCAAAAATTGTTTTCAGTATAAAGGCTCTCAACACAGTTTGCTGCTCATGTTTTAAGGAATTGATGCATTCCTAAGTTATTTAAAATCAAAGCAAGAGCCGAAAAAATTATCTATCAGCTACGTCCGCTATCTTGAATGTTTTGAAACGGTTCGAAAAAAAAGTTTTGAAATTGGTGAAGGGTGGGGCTGGGGAGTGGCCGTTTGAGATTGGATCGTTCTAATTTCTCCTCTAGTCTCCAAACCCTTCTGCAATCGAACAGAATGTAGGAGGAGCTGGCTGGTCAGGCAATCTCTAATCAACAATAACTGCTATAATCAGGTGGCAATGGCCAAGTCTGTTTCATTGGACTTCTTTTTTGAAAAAGAAAATTATCACTTGCTTGGCTTGCTCCAAAGAAGCACATTTTTTACAAACTAAGTGGCCTTTTTAGGTTTGAATCACAAAAAAGACTAAAATAAATAACATAAGCATAATAAAATAAGTACGTCCCTAACACGTTCTGTAGTGATGTATGTTTAAAAAAATAAAAGGTATTTTTGTGTGACTTAGTTTTTTTGGGGCTTTTTTGTTCCAAAGCCCTGTCACTTATTTCTCTCCAAAAATCTGGCAACCATAAATCAGGACAGTCCAGCATCATGTCACGATTTGTTTCCAATAGCAGTAGAAACTGATGTTTCTAGAGAGACCATTTAATTTTTTTCACATTGTTCACTTCTTTAATACAGAATTCATATCTTAAATAACCTTACACAACAGTTATCATTATGGCCTGCAGTAAAACATCAAAATACTAGCTCAATATTAGGTCAACATAAACTCATACTCAACACAAAAACGTCTCAAAGCATTCCTCATCTATTCCAGAGTCCAGCCTCCTCCATGTCTCCAAAGAACAGCTTGAACTTGTTATCTCGTTCTTTCTGTCCACATTATTCTCATTTTTGCTCTAAACCACTTTGATCCTGCTCTCTTTTTGCTTTCTGCTGACCGCGGCACAGGCTTTTGTCTCAGAGACTTCCAAACTCTCCCCACCTCTTATCTCGGCTAATTACCAAATGCAGCCGACTCCTTTGTGGAGAGGAAGAGCATGTGAGAAAAACAAAAGAAAAGAACTATGAATGCTTACACTGGGGTTATAATGGCTTCTTTGTTATATGAGACAGAGCCAATTATGGGACTGTTTTTGCCATTATATGTTACAGCAGGAATTTCCATGCATGTTAGTTATTATAGCTGAGCACACTTCTTTTTCTGAGCAACAGTATTCGAACATTTGTTTCAACATGTTTGGCTCAGTAGTATATTGACTTTTACCTCAGTACTACACAACTTGCCCTCATTTGGGGCTTGTTGTCAAAGTAGGGCTGGGTCATTAATTGAAAAATTGAGAGATCGAGATCAAATCGAAAAACAAAAAAAACTATCTTTTGTCAGTAAAAATTTGTGGTTTGGAGCAAAAGTCAAACTTTGAGGCAGAATATTGATAGCTAGTTTTAAAAAAAATCTAATAAATGGGACATACTTTTACATTACATAAGTTTTTGTTTCATTTATGTTCAAGAATGGCATTTGTTTGTTTGTTTTTGAAAAGAATCTAATCTAAAGTCGAGATAGATCAAAATGAGAAAAAGAATCGTGATTCTATTTTTTCCCAGATAGCCCAGCCCTATTGTCAAAATAGTGACATCAAAGTACAACTAATGGGGTTTGCAGTCAGTGGATAAGTCAAATCAAACTTCAAAACATTGATTCTCCTCCACTTTATTTTTGAGTCAGAGCAGTCTGATAACTGGAAGGCCAAGGAAGTCAATTTTCACACTCACGTCTTTCAGCTCTGCTAGAAGAATCCCACGGTTTTCAGATACTGTTGTCCTCCAGTGTGTCCTGTGTCTTCTCCCAGGCCATCACAGCTCAGATCTGCTCACCAGGGAGACTTTGTCCAGGAGGCATCCAGAACAGACACACGAGGTACCTCAGGTGGTTCCTCTTGATGTGTTTCTAAAGAAGTGTCGACTGCCAGTCACCTTGTGAAGAAAACTTCGACTGCTTGTATCCTTTGACCACAGGTGAAAGTTGGAATGTAAACTGTCCAGTGTATTTAAAGCTTTGCCTTTTGGCTCAGCTAGTTCTTCACCACAACAGTTCAATACAGTTCAGTGAAGGTCCTATTTGAACTGCTGCATTTGGGACTGGTTCTTCCGAACACCTGAGCACAGAGCACACTTTTTTTTTATTTTTTTCCAGTCAAGGTGCTGGTTTTCTTTCTCCAGCTGCTTCACACTGACATACTTGGAGGTTCTCGGTTTGATGAACCCATGAAGCTTTATGCTTTTAGAGATAAAAAACCTACAACTACAATCAAATATTGAATCTTATTTGACATTATTGCCTGTGTGCCCTAGATGAGTGCACAAAGCCTGTGTCTTCTGCCTGACATCAGTTAGTTGAAACGCACTGCTCCTCTTATGTAGCGATTGCTTGGCTTTTCCAATCAAACTGAGTCGTCTTGATATCACCAGTGGCTGCTTGTTTATCCTCTGAAGCCTCACTCGCCATGGCTCATTTAAGCACCAATATAGATTATATTTGGAGATGATCATTTATCTGGGGGATTGAATTAAATCATTATTTTTAATGGAAAGGAATGTTTATTTAAATATTGCCCATCTTCATCAGGCTTCAGTGAGCTTTGAAATGACATTTACAATCCAGGCAGGGATTAAGACGTTTATGTTAAAGTAATGTCACCGACTGGAGCTTGTAATGTGGTGAAAATGATTAGTTTACAGTGTTGGCCAAAGCATATTTCAACAATTCAACGAGAGAGAGTTGAGTCCTGAGGCAAAACACTCACTCTTTGATAAGTATTTGTACTAAATGTAAAAGCTCTGTGTGTGATTGTAGTTCTTTAAGCTAACTCTTAACACCTCCCTTCATGTTTTGTTCTTTTGTCTTTTCTTCATCTATCACTTTGACACTTTCAGATGACCGTGAAGACAACTATTACTCTCCGAACTATACCCCAAAACACACACAACTCAAAATACCATGCATGCTGACAAGCTCTTCTGCTTTGAGGCTATCAGCTGCTAATAATGACAGACAAAACAATGAAAGGAGACGCGGAGGAGGCCAGCGGAGAAGAGCCTGGAGCTGAAACAAACACACAGCGTGACAAACAGCTGGAGAAATCATAATTATCTCACAGCTCACAGCGCCGCAAGAGTCATCAATGACCTGCAGCGAGGGAGTTCCAGCCACAAGGAAAGGACGCTCCGACAGTCACAAAGAGAGACACTACAGAGTTGGGATGGATCTGACTTTAAGGTGTAAGTATTAAGCTGTTTGGAGGTGCTGATGAATAATGACAAGTTGATGGAGACACCGTGATAACAAAAATCTCAATATTTGTTGTTCTTAGGGATGTCAAGCAGTGTTTTCCACAGGTTTATACATAGGCTATGGTGATCTATCGACGGATATACAGTATTTATTTAGTGCAGTAGTTTTTGGATTCTAAAAGTCACTCATTGCTTCAACTGATCCAAAGCTTTGCGTGCAGATTAAATGTATACTTATGCATGTTTATTCCAATACTAAAAACAAAGTATAGCCTATAGCAGCACCACTTTATTGTTCAGCTATGTTCTATGGAAGCAAAAATTAGACTATGGAGAGCCATCATATTCTCCTCTATGTATGGGAAACACTGTCAAGACTATCAGGTTAGTCAATAATCATGGTTATTCAAGTTACAATAGAATTGTGAAAACACAAGAATAGTATTTGTGACAATTTAAAAGCAAAATTAAGTATTTTTTGGTTGGTTTATTCTAGATCGGCAAAGCATAATTTCCAATTTTGGCCACAGTCGAGTTTATAGAAAAAGTCATTAAATTGGCGCAGAGAAGTGTGATTTTTGTGACCTTTATCATATTAAAATTTCAGATTAAACATACAAACAAACAAACAGATACAGTTGGTTAATAAAAAACAAAAAACAAAAAAACAATTGTCTGCTTTTTAATTTTTTAAAAAGTCATTAATTTATAATATATAAAACGCACTAGAATACAGTAAATTACTTTTTGACAGAACAGTTGGACCTATAGTTACCTACTTTTATTTACTTTATCATTTGTGTGTGTGTGATAAGATGTAAAATAAAACAATGGATGTGGACATAATAGAATATTTGCTACATTAGGCTTTACATAATCTAATATGTTTATTTATTTAGAATATAACATACAGTGTTTCCTGTATTTTCAAATGAGTCCCTTGACCATCTCTTGACTGATTCTTTGGACCCAAGCTCAATTGAAGTTTGAGGACTGGCAGGGAAGGAGTTAAAAGGCATGAGAGTCAATGCAATCAAGTGGAAAAGATAAATATTACTTACATCCCATCCAATTATTGAGTTTAATTAACCGAACTCACCAGATGATCAGCTACACAGAACCAGGCACCAACCATGACCCAGAATTAAACAAAACAGTAGAGTGACAATAAAAGGGATTTGCGTAAGTTACAATTTGCGGTCCAATCTTCCATTTCCATTGCAAATTTATACTTCACAGTGTGGTGATTTGATACAATTTAAATAGATTTTACACGCAGCTTTTTGAAGATTCTGATAGCAAGATAAAGGACAGGGGGGAAAAAACAAATTGAACGATTGGGAGTAATGTCGAATGTTCATCAAAATGTCACTACACAAAGAAGAAATTAAATATATTCTAAAGCAACATCACCAAAGTTTAGAAAAGGATTAAAAGTTTGGGAACAGTTAGTTACCATTTAACCAAGAAAATAATCATGAAGCCACCACGTTTTCCAAATGGAAGTGGTCACGCTGCGTCACACGCTGGCATCCCTCACGCCCATTTAACAGATCCTAATGAGCAAGCCCCTAGCAACACCAGCTCAGCCAAATACAAACAGTCTGCGACGCTTGTCAAAGCCGGTTTATGTCTGCGCCATTCAAATTATTTATTTGGAGTTAGAGATTTGAGCCGCCAAATTCTCCACATGCCTTTTGGCAATGAAAAGTAATGATAGAAATCTGGCGACAAAAAGTGGAAGATTATCTGGTTTAGTAAGGGATGTTATCTTCATGGATCCAAGTTTGGAAAAGTGCAATGGATGGTTTTAGGAGACGAGCTGAAACTCAAATCTAATAAACTGTTTGCACCTGCCGTGAACATCTCTAGAGCTGCACCATTTGTGAAAAATATTAATTCCAAGTCTTCTGAACACTGCTGTGATTGCAATTAGATTTGTGAATAATTTTTTAATTAGACCGACCGATATGGGTTTTTCTTTGGTCAATGACAATACCGATATTTCAAAATGTTGTCAGCCAAGGCCGATATCAATAGACAATTTCCAAGGCTGATTTTCTTAGTTTTAAAACTGTGGCTGGGGTGAAATAGTAAAACCAAAAAAAACCTTCAACCTAAACTATTCTTCACCCCAGTACAGTCCGTCTCTTTCACACAATGTATTGACGCTCGATTGTATTTTGGCCCAAAAACTAAAGTATTTCATCACTTGTTTGTTTGTCAACATTTCATATTGGCAAACAAACAAGCACTTATTAAAGCTTGGGCTGCGGCCAAAGTCAGAGAACAAGAATAAGATATGTTAAGGATAAAACCAAAACTGCAGATTTAAGAATAGAGAAAGACAAAAGAAATCTTATTGTTTCTCTACAAACCAACTCAGAGCTCAGCTGATCAATGTGAGTGTGACTGCACCACAGAGGTAAAGCCCAAACAACTGCCTGATCAGATATCGGCCAAAGTTGAGGAGAATAGCCTATATACAGTTTTAATAATAGTATTGACCATTTGCACCTACGTCACTTGATCACGTGGCTGCTCCATGCTGGATGGCAGAAGTGCGTGTACGCAGCATTACAGGAAGCGCAAAACTGACAAATTCTCACATATTTCCTAATTTTTCCGTAAAGAAAGCAGTGGATGCTTCTAGTGCATGTTCAGTACATTTGTCTGTGGAAGTAGGACGTCTTTTAGACGCACACAAAACAAGGTATTAGGAAAAGCTAATGAATGCTAGCTGATCCAAGCCCTCTTCCTCCTGCTATGTTTGCCGAATAAATAACATTTACAAGTTTGCTTGACTTTACTCCTCATGACTTGCACCATTATGTGGTAAACAGGGTTTTGTCACACACTGGAGCAGATTTAAAAGCTACAAGAGGTTGGTTTTTAGTAACTTAGCTGTGAGGCTAGTGTTAGCCACGCATAATGCAGGCTGTTTCAGATATTCATTGCATTTTTTTTTTTCAAATGTCATACTTTTTTTTCTCTTTAGCATTGACTTACCTTGTTTAAAGTGTTCACTGCAAATCCGTAGCGACTTAGAGGGATTTAGGTCCTTTGATTTATTGCTGCCATCCACTAGCGTCTTCTATCTTCATCAAAATGTAAACGAAAAAGCTACAGGTTTAGGCTTAAAACCTCCTTGCCTGTTAGTGCAGAGTGTTCCACAAGATACAACCATTTTACAATTGAAATCAATTAAAATTACTTAGAAACGAGCAAGTTTTCGGCAAAGTTTCCATTGCTGTAATGCGCACAGACAGCGCTTTTGCCCTCCAGCATGAGGAAGTGGGCGTTCCCTCGAGGAGCGTGACGACACGTGCAAATGGTCAATACTGTACAAAGTTCAAACTTTGTTCAAAATAATTTCTATGAACTGACAAACCACAAATATTTTGTGAATGTTTGTTTGTGAATGAAAATATTATATTTTAAAATTTTCAGCTATTGTTATTTGCTAATTGCAATTTCAGTTTGATTTTGAGTATTTGTGCAGCACTAGCAGTCATGTCCTTTTTGACTCTAACCGTTCATGATGGCATCACTATTAAAAGTTAGACCGCGATCACATAGGATTAGACTGGTTCAGATCCACAAGTGCATAGTTTCATTTGTGGAGTTAAACTGCGGAGGATTAAATCCCATCAGGGGACTTTGTTTACTACAGACTTTTGGTCAGAATTACCTGAGAGATTTTCCCTGCTGTGCAACCCTGGAGTCAAACAGGAAAACTTCTTACTGTGAGGGAGTCTTCTGCTTGGTACACTCAGCCAAACTCCTGGATAAGAGAGAGAGCAAAGGACATATTTCACTACATGGACAAAGTTCAAAGTCATTTGTTCACCAACTTGAACAGAAGCAAAAAAAAGGCTCAAACATAGTGACTGTTACAAATCTGCATCTGTATTTTTTTTTTTTTTGCAGTCTACTATTTCATTTTTGCCACATCCATTTTTGTCCTAATCTAAAAAGTACCTTCAGAACACCTGACATGAGCAGTTACACCTCCTTCTCTTTCAGCATCATTATCCTAACTTTACACTATTTTCTACCATTCAGTTTGAATACATCCTTTCCTACTTTCTCCTAAGGCAAAAAAAGCACAATCACTCCCTCGCAGTTGTTTCTCTTGACTTAAAATGCACCACCACATTATTTCTTTTCCTGGATCCAATCTACAACACGTTTTAATCCGGGAAACCTTTCGGCATAAATTGCACTGCCTGACGCTGATAAAAACTCCGGCTGAGGTATTGCTGCGTTCTGCTATTTTGTCTCCGAGCCTCATCACAGATATGGCGTCTTGTTGTTGCCAAAAACCCGATGACCTCCAAAGCGTATACCACCGCGAGCATTATGTCACCTGGAAATCTGGCCGTAAAAAAAAAGCGCTTGTGTCGCGTCGCTTAAGTGAATAGATGCTGCGAGCGTGCGTGATTTATCGGAGGTATTTGTCACATATTTCAGTGGTATCTTGGTTTCCGCTCCTCTCCTGAGCCTGTGTGAACTCGGGGAGATAAGGCCGCGCTCACTCACTCTGATGGAGGAGCTGCTGTGTACAAAGCCGGAGCAGGGTGCACTTTAAGACACGTTTTATTGCGGTCGTAGCTAGATCCATCTTGTTGATACCACGCCAAGAAAACGCACAAGAGAGAGAACACCGGAGGAGCGGGACAGTGAGGGGATTTCAATAAACACAAGCTTATCAAAGGGTGGGATGTGTACAAAAAGGATGTCTGTGGTTGAACTGCGGCGTGACCAGTAGCTTAGCGAGATTTATGCTTCTATCGTTAAAGTCCAAATAAGGCTGATATATTGTAAATAATTGGATTTTATTGTTTTTTTAATATGTGATAACGTCAAAAATGGCACAAAAACAATCATAAATTTAAGGTCACAGAGCGAACACTTCAGTGGCTTTTCACAACCCCCCCTTGCAACAGTTTACAAAGAACAGACAAACCCAAATAGTTTCATCTGTGCAAGTTTCTCCGTGTCAGAGCAACGGTGAAATGTGGTTTTGAGTCCACTCAGCTCTCTGCCTTGCAAATATTTTTGGGAAAAGTCCAGGCAAAACTCTTTTTTTGTAGAACCTGTGTTACAAAAGTCACCTGCTAAACAACTCCCTGTAAAAGAATTTATTTAATGAATGCTAGTTACAAAAATATAATATGGGCAGAAACAATGACTTTCATTATTTCAATTAAAATTGTAATCGCTCCAAAAACAGTCTTCATTTTGAGGCCATATCAGTAGTTCCAGGGTAAATAATGTACATAAACAAACAAATAAGAGTAAAGTATTAGAAACTGGAAGAACTATCTACGATAGTTCGACAGATCGAAATGCAGCACTTGTCAAGACAGAAAAATATATATCTGACATTATATCCAAAACCAATGGATAATAGACATAACGAGAGTGTAAAGAAATAAATTAATGCAGAAAAAACAACAACAAAAACCAGACATGTAACCAAGTCTGCAGCCTCACAAACTGTAGTTGATATTGATAAACTGATGTTCAGCAGCAAGACCACATCAACTTTCTTTTCAACAGCAGTCCAGACCTCGCTTACCTCCTCCTGCCACACCACTGATTACCCAGAATTCCTCTTTGACAGTCTGTCCCAACAACCCATCCTCTCACCCCATGTCCTCCTTCAGCCTGAAGACATCTGGAGAGAGACTGACCACCTGGGACTAGTCATCATTTAATCGATTTATTACATCATCAATACATATCTTAATTAAATTCTTGTTGTAGCGTGGTTATTGCTGGTGGTTATTTTGAAGAACAAGAATTATTCCGGTACAATTAACATTTTACCAAACATTTCTTATGCATTAGTGATGTTGCTAACATACAGAACGATTCTGATAGTCCATCACCTGGTTGTCTTTATGTGGATGCTTTAATTGTTCACATGGAAACATTTTACTTGCATCTTAACTACAGGTATTTGTAAACGCCCATAACAAAGAAACTGTACAATCTGAGGTGTCATCAACATGAATGTAATGTCATAATTCTGCCAAAGCACAAAAAAACAACAACTTGTGTACACTTCAAGTCTTTTCTGCACAAACTGCTTTTCCTCAGCTGTTTTTTAAAAGGTAGAATTGCACTGATGAGCGGCAAAAATCACGCTCACATAAAAGTATAATGCAGGCTACATTTTGTCTCCAAAGCAAAGCTATACGGACTAACACCCATAAACATTCAGGACTTTAGCAAACAGTGTAAAAAGCAGTAAAGCCACGTATTAAAACGGAGCTAACGGGCCGGCGCTCACACTTTCGGACCAAGCTAACATTGTAATTCTCATTTCAACTTTATGAAGTCCTCAAGGGCCTCATTAAAAAAGCATCAAGCTGCGCACCTCCTGAACATCCCTAAATTGTTTCAGATTCTCTAAACCAATCAGAGTTAGCTTTGATTTTATGATATGAAGCAGAGGCGTGTGCACACAAGAGTCTGTATTGGGTAAAAAGTAGTGATCATTAAATCCTGGGGAGGAACAGATTATGATATCTTTAATCTTTTTTTTATTATGGTGTTATTTTGAAGTTTGTCTTAATGTGAACATGAGGCATTAAAACAAGAACGCACAGTGAGAGAAACCGTGCAATTCAACAGCAGTGCATGTACATTTCATTTGTAGGGTGATAACGCTGAAACAGTTGTATCATGTCAGAAAATCCTTGACAATATATTTCACCATGTATGAATGTGACTAAAGATAACTGAATTCTATCTCCTGGACAAAAGGGCTGTATTTTTTCTACTCATCATTTCCCAGCACACGTCTAAAAGTTGTGAAAAGTGACACCTAACTTTCTGGTGGTGAAAAATCAAGAGCATAATTCCATTGAAATAGAAAGCTAAAACATTATGTTGGGGCATTCTTCATCGATTTACATTGGTCTCTGTGGAATATTATAGTTAAAGGAACAAGGTTTTTGTGGAAACAAGGAAGAGAACTCTAGGACACAAAAAAGTTGATTTTAGGGAGATGTAAGTCTGCTCAGAGTGAAGACATACATTGTATTGTGTTTAAGTAATTAAACAACAATTTTGTTCAAGTGTATTTTTTGGTTAAAAAGTTACATTGGAAGATGTGACCTGACTGTGAGAGGAGTTTGGTTTCTGGACTTGTGTGAGTTTCTTGCGAAGTGTCTTGTACACCAGCTCCAGTCCACTTAGGGTTGCTCGAATATGATGAAAATAATGGTCACGAACGATTACTTGAAATGACCATTATTCAAAAATGATTTGCTTAGAAAGAGTGCAGAGCATTAACGCTCCTTAAATGCAGAGAGTGAAGAGATCAAATAGCATGGGTGAGATATCTTACAAAACTCAACCATTGTAAATTAATTCTACAATTGTGAAGAAACAGTCTGAGACCTACTTTACAACGCAATGAACTACCCGAGAGCTTACAAACTCATCTGTGAATCACGGTTAGAGCTTTGCGATATTGACAAAAATTGATATCTCGATAATTTTTTGGCATATTCCGATTATGATATTCAGGCGATGTTATGTAAAAAAAACAAAACAAAACATTTTTACACAAATTAGTTGAAGTTTAATTATATGAATGTATTGAACTTCAATTGATCAAGTAAAAACACACGCCCCTTTTTCAAACTTTTCTCATTGTTTTGACCAAATATTCAGGCTTAATAATCATTCGCTCAGAAAAATGCAAGTGAACAAGGTTCTTAAATGTAAAAAATATGTAATTATTCTTTAAAGTATTTTCAAATACTGTACTTCTTATACCAATTTGGCTGACACCACAGTGTTTTTAATTGACTAAATTATTTTGAAGCAAAATGTGAAAATAAAAATTAAAGGAGCAGTATTTTCAAACTGCTCTTTTTGAAGACTTTTTATTTGATTTTATTGCACAATATACTCGATATTCAAATTTTACATATCTTCAAAACAACATTCACAATATTATCTAAAATTCGATATATCGCCCAGCTCTAATCACGGTTAACAATCGTGATTACACGATTACAAATTTTTGTGAACGATTACAGCAGTAATCATAATTGAAATTGAAATTCAATTATTGCACAACCACTGCAGTCCGTATTTGCCCAAAGTCACGCAGATTCCCATGGACTCCCGTGAGAATGCCCGTGATAGACTTGAAAGTCGCATCAGACCGCTGCGACCTCACTGCCCAGAGGTCTGTGTACAAGGGCACACTGGTTTTAAGTACTTTCTAAGTCTTGTGGGACTTGCGATCAGTGTACAGCATGGGTCAGACAGTGAGTTCTTTGTCAGATTAAATAAATAAAAAAACTAATACATTTTGCAGCAGCACAGACAGTACATTTAGTGCATTTGATATGTTATTTTTAGCATGAGTTACTTGTCGTTATACCAACACAGCTCAACTCGCACTGGTCTCTGAAACTCATCACGCCATTCAGAATAGTTATGTAAGCCTTCTATAAAAGGCTTTCAATAAAATAGTTCTGCTTGTTTATATTTTCAAACATTTATCCAGTTGACAGAATTCAATTTTCCTTTTGCTGTGGACCTGGACCACTGAAAGATTACCCTGACATGTTTGAGTGTGCAGTGTGTGTGATGGATTGGTGCCCAGTCGACCCCTGAGATCAGATGGTGCTGTTTTTATGGTGGTTTCTGGACTTTAAAACAAATATGAAGAATTCAGATTAGCAGCCTTGACCCAAGACAGATTGTATCCAGTGTCAACAAATGTCCAGTATGATATCATTTATTTCATGCAATTCTGAACCAACCAGTGGACAGTTTTGTAAATCATTGCCAAAGATAGAAAGGACTTCAGGTGCTTATGAAAGAAACGGCTTTATTAAAAATGTATCTTACAGCTAACAAGCTAAAATCCAGCGCATCTCTGCTCCAGGCCCATAGTTTCCAAAAGGCAATTATCATAAACAAGGAGAGAAAACTAAAATTAATTTGCTCAGACGTTCACAGCGGTGGATTTAGATAACCACTGGCTAAAGGCCTCTCATAATTGCGATCATACTTTTCTAGCTCATTTCGCAGCGAAGGGCACAGGGGAATTTGAGTGAGGCACTTTCACATAGTCATTAGGAAGCTTGACCCAAATTAATGAGGACAACTTGTTAAAATGTAGCCGGTGAAATCAAGGCTTTCTCACTTTATAAGGGATTTATATTTTGGGAACAAATCACACTTTTAAGCAGATAGTGTCTTATCACAGAACACAACAATATCCAGTTGATTTATTAGCTCGACTGACAACTAACATTGAAGGGATACGGGTAGAGAAAGATTACCTCCTTACTGTCTCATGAATCATCAGAATTATAACTTTGACTAAACTAATAAAGAGGAAATTTATGTGACAAAATGTTGACAACTCATTAGATTGATTTTGCATTACTGTATATGTTCTCTTAAAAAAACACTTTGAGCTCCGCCCTCCACATGCAGCTAAAGGCATACACAAACAACATGGCCGCCACAGGAAGCTTTCCAAAACACAATGTTATTGCCCACTTCAGACGCACTCTTTGTACCAAGACACGTTTATCCATTGGAGCTGCCATTTTTATTTCGATTCTGGCGCTACTTGCTGCCGTCTTTGCTAATGTCTGAGCCTCTGAATCAAGATGTGTTTTGAAGTGTTTTCACAACTTTCAAAAGCCAAGATAAGTCAAGCAGTGTTGACGTGATAACAAATGTCAACAAATTAATTCTGTATTGAATGGACAAATCATCTATAGAGCTCCTACAGCAGGCATCACTCCATCCTAGAACAGTTCCATTGAGTTGAGACAGGATTATCAAACTTTATAAGAGTTTTACAGAACATAGATTATTATTTATTTATTTATATATATTTTACAAATGATCAAAGACCGAAGAAAGCCAGGCCATTTTGGTGGACTAACAGACCGCCATTTTGTATCAATGTATCAATTTGTTTTCTAATCTGGTTGATAACTTAACTATCATATTAAAACAAGTCAAAATCTTTGTTCCGATTGTGTATTGGCAATTCCATGTTTATTTGGTTTATTAAATAAGAAGAGTGAGCAATGGGTGGGAAGAAAACGATAGAAAATGCGTTTCAAAACTTTATTTCAATAATGTATGCGTTAATAAAAGCACAAACTAAAGGTAAATCAAGTTAAACCAAAATGATTTGCAGGTGTTTATCACAATGACATGAGAGAATGAGCTTCTGTCATGTACAAAATCTCCGCATTAATGATATAAGAAGAATAAAAGAGAATCAGATGTCAAGAAATTGAAGATTTAGAGTGTGATTTATGCTTTTATGCTCATGAAAAACCACAAAATATGCTATATATCGCTATGTTTAGTTTGAATTGGTTTTTTTTTAGAACTACTATTATTTACGGTTTAATAAAATGTCAAAAATAAACCACAGAAGCTAAAAATTCAGGCTTCTTCTCATTCCATTCCATGGTGGTATCGTGTAAAGTGCATTTAACTCAAAGTTCAATCACAATAAAGTTGCATTTTTTCAACAATAGTGTCTGATATCTGAATTCACATGTTTTTTTTTTTGTTTTTTTTTCGTATTTGAAATGTCACTAGACTCCAAAGTGACAGTAGTCCCAGTCTGAACTTGTATTACTATGAGCTAGAGAAATGTGGCTCCACTGCAGGGGTCTGTCCCATTGAAAGTGCATGTGCCCATAGTGTCAGAGCAATTAGCTGATTGATGGAGACTGATGGAGAACACACACAAGTCGGCCCATTAGCATCAATACACTAATTGCTTTGCACTTGACTTGGCAGAGTTTGACCATCAAATCACTATTCAATTGGAACAAATAGAGCCATGTGCTGATTTCCTCTTTGCCCTTAAAGACTGAAACATGTGATGTCATCGCTCTGGTTTCTACCGAAATACAGATAAGGAAGTTTAGCCTGACAAAAAGATGTTACAAATCAAAGCATAATTAATGCCACTGACCTTTACTAAGGCATTCCTTTATCGAGATTTGATGTTGACACAATCACTGGCAGGATAAGGAAGAAGATTTATTCACATTTATCTAAAAACTTATTTCACAAAGTTTCTTGTCATTTCTAGTAGGATCATTCATAATTAGTAGAGTCTTTTCAGATCTGCGTTGAGAAAAGTATTGAAAAAGTAATTAGTTACAAATAATATATTACTTTGTAAAATGTCAGTGGCTAAAGTAAAGTTAATGCCTCAAGAAAGTATCTTAGTTTGTGATTAATTACTTTGTGTGTAATATTAAAAACACTGGATAAATATAGGATTTTATGTTTTATAATTAGTTTTTAAACTGAGGTAAACAACAAATGAGCTGTTTAAACAGGCTCTAATTAACTAAAATCAACTGTAAAAATGATGGTGGGCCCAGCTGCTGGTCTGTGTCTCTGAGCTGTTTTATCTCAAACAATTATGTCATGTTTGTAGTTGTTCTTTTTTTTTTTTTTTTTTTTACTTTTAAGTAACTAAGTATTTTGTTAGCAACTGTAATATAATTTTCACAAGTATTTTCACAGTAACTGTGCTACATTATTAGTCGCTCAAAATTGTATTCTGATTGCAGTAACTTACACCCAACGCTGCTTCAGATCTACTTTATTCTTTGATTTTTAACACTGTGAGTGGTCCTCTGTTTGTATTTATTTATTAAAAGTGTTTTACATCTCATTGTTTAGATTAGATTTGAATGGTTTTATGTTCAAGATGAGTAGTTGTTTTATCATAGTTTATATTTGTGCAGCATTTTCCTGTATAAATAAAGTGGATTTCGATTCGAATCGTCAACAATGACTATTTTAGTTTTCATAATCAACCAAAAAAATAAATATAATAATAATTAAAGCCGCTAAAGCGGCGATGATAGCTCTCGCCAGCCGCGCGACCGCCCTGCCACGCCACCGCCACCGAGCCGCAACCTCCCACTATTGCATTTTCCTCTCCAGACCACTGTTCGAGCTCTTACCCCCGCCTTTTGAAAAGTGCCAGATTATTTGAAAGCTAGATGCAGACATCTCTGTAAGTTTGTGCATTCCAATAGGTGGCGCTATAACCTGGACCATTGTGTTTGACATACGTTTGTAACTAGGACTCTCCAATCAAGAAATGATGCAAATGTCAGATCAATCCAACAGAGCATGTGCGTGATAGAGAATTTTAAATATATTTTTGAGCTTTCATTGCGCCCCTGGTGGCCAAAGATTGAAAATGCACCATATGTGTAACACAATATTTTGCCTCTTCTCACGCGAAGAATTTGTTGTGTAAGTTTGGTAAAAATCGCACAATGTTGACATTTCAGGTGAATGGTAGGGGGCGCTATAGAGTGCAGTCTTCAAATAAAAGTGAATCCATAATGTTTAGTCCAGGATCACACAATAGTGACTGAAGTCTGAGCTCTGTAGGTCAGAGCCTGTGGCCGTGACAGGTGTTCAAAGAAACAGGAAACGAAGGTGTTTTTCGCCGGCCTGCTGCATGAAAACGGTGAGGAGTATCCAAAAAAATTGGATGATTATTGAATTTCAATGCCTCTAGATGCAGCAGGTCAAGTCTGAGCTCACAGGTCCCAAAAACCTAGGACTAGTTCGTTAAAATAAAAACGAAATCAAGTGGCGCCTGACTTTAGATCCAAAATGGCCGACTTCCTGTGTGACGTGGAGCATTGCACCAATTATGTTTTATGTTTGTCTTCATCAGCTCTGTCACTGTGGTAAATGTCATTGTCCTACTCCAAAGTAAAGTTGTCCCAGTCTCCATTGGATTTTTACCGAAGGTGGCGCCGTAGAGCTGTTTGGTCAAAAGTGTGTAAAACACAGTTATGAGTCTGATATTTACATTATTATATTTAATTCGGCCAACTTTGGTGAGAGTCTGTCACTGTGTAGTGACTTTTTATTCACATTAGTGAAATAAGAGTCTCAGTGTCATTGACAATGCATAGGAGCTTTGGAGGCTCCTGGAGACAAAACGTAGAAAATAGAGCATAGGTCTAATTGACTTTCATGATCAGGGGCACATTAAGGATAATGTGCAAAGTTTCACAAATAAAAGTCAAAGTAAATTTTCTATCCCCATTGTAAAGTTTGTGCATGTCTATAGGTGGCGCTGTAGGCCCGACCGCATGTTATACATATGTTTGTAACCGGGGTCATCCAGTCTATAAGTGATTCAAGTTTCAAGTCAATCTGACAGAGGACGTGCGTGTTATAGATTTTAATGTCTTTTTTTGAGCATTCATTGCGCCCCTGCTGGCCAAGTATTGAAAATGCACCATAGCGATAATGTAATTTTATGCGTCTTATCAGGCATAGAATTTTTGGGCAAAGTTTCATGAAAATCGCACAAAGTTGACATTTCAGGGTATAGGTAGGGGGCGCTATAGTGGGAGTCTTCATATAAAAGTGAATCCATAATGTTAGTCCAGGATCACACAATAGTGACTGAAGTCTGAGCTCTGTAGGTCAGAGCCTGTGGCCGTGACAGGTGTTCAAAGAAACAGGAAACGAAGGTGTTTTTCGCCGGCGTACTGCGGGAAAACGGTGAGGAGTATCCAAAAAAATTGGATGATTATTGAAATTCAATGCCTCTAGATGCAGCAGGTCAAGTCTGAGCTCACTGGCCCAAAAACCTAGGACTAGTTCGTTAAATAAAAACGAAATCGAAATGGCGTGGCTGATTAAATCCAATATGGCCGACTTCCTGTGCATCATAGAGCAGTGCGCCAAGTCAACTTTAGACTTGTCTCATGAAGCTCTATCACTGTTCTGAGTTTCATGAGTCTAGGCCAAATTTACCTGTTTCCTCTGCCATAGAGGTCTGATTCTAGGCGGCGCTGTCGAGTCGGTTTGGGTTCGACATTCTTGCAATGTCGAAATTATCGAATTTTTCGCCGGTCCGGTCGCGACGATGTACGTTGTGCATACTTTTTCGGGGGTCCAAGGGGTCAAAAACGCGATTGTTTAGGCAGAAAAAAAAAATAATAATAATAATTAAAACCGCGCGCGGTGATATAGGCCCTCGCCCCCCCTTGCGACCGCGGAGCATGAGCCACCGCGACGAGCCCGTCTGTCGTCCTTGTGCGTTTTCTGCCAATAGCACTCCTCCCTATAAGCTACATCGTATGCTTCTCCATTCACTGAAACGACAAATTATGACATTGTCATAGCTGCACGGTTGAAGATAGAGGTATGTTTCATTGGCTTTTTTGTTCGGCTCCCGAAGGCAATAAGAGTGCCAATTTTCAAGTGTTATGACAAAGCAATGTTTTCATCCAATTTGAAGTTTTGCTATGTATTTCAATGGGAAATGTTGACGTTGCCACGGTAACACGGTTGCAAATAAAGATTGCTTCCATTGGCTTTTTTGTTCAGTATGGATGGAGAATGTGTGTGCCAAATTTCAGCTTTCAAGGACAAAGTAAGATTTCCACCCTACCACTCACCCTACCCTCCACTCTGGCCAAATCTGTCAGTTCTCCATTGAATAACATGGGTTTTGCCTTTTTTCCTTTGCCATGGCCAAACGCTTGCAGATAAACATATAGTCCCATTGGGTTTTTTGTTCAGGGTGATGTGGAGAGTTAGTGTGGTGAATTTGATGCATTTTGGTGAAACTAAAATTTTATCCATTCAAAAGTAAGGGGGCGCTGTGGTAAAACGGTCAAAGATAGAGGCGTGTCATGATTGACTTTTTTGTTCAGAATGTGAAGCATAATGTGTCTACCAATTTCAGCTGTCTAAGACCAAAAAATATTTTTACCCCATTCTACAAGTTTGGCGTCTCCATTGGATAACATGGGTTTTTGTCATTTTTACGTTGCCATGGCAACACGCTTGAAGATAAAAATATGCTCCCATTGGGTTTTTCGTTCAGATAGCTGAGAAGGATGTCTGTGCCAAATTTCATGTGTTTACGACAAACTAAATTTTTGGGGTCAATGTATTTTGATTTTTGAGGGGGCGCTAGCGAGTCATTTTAACACTTTATTTTTTTTGCTGTATAAAAAACAAAATTTTTCGCCAATCTTTAATGTTGGGTGAAATAAAAATGACTTTTCGTTAACGTTCAGGGGGTCAAAATTGAGTTTAAAGAGCAGAAAAATAATAATAATAATGGAACAACATTTTTTTTCCATTTTTTCTCTCCTAAACTAAAAGACCTAGACTCTTAAAACTTTCTGACATTGTTCCCCATCACAAGAAGCCCCTGGAATTTTTTCAGATTTTTACGTCCAACGGTCTGCCTGTACGAATTTTTGAAATTAGATTTCAAGGGGGCGCTATTGGGTCATTTTGTGAGATACCTTCTTGATATGCATATCATTGCGTTCAGTGTCAAAATGTGCACAAACGCTGTATTTCGATTTTCCCATAAAAAATCTAGCAAAAAGAAAATTTTTTACAAATTTCAAATTTTTACAATTTTGTTAAAAATCACCGTGACCACACCAAACATGATATTCAAATTTCAAACCATTGATTTCATTTCACATGGGTTTACTGTGTTTCAGCCAAGTTTGACGTGTTTTCGACCAAAATTGTGGACGTGCTGGCCAAAGTATGAGGTAATGCGCTTTTCCGAGTGACGTGTTTGATCCAAGATGGCCGACTTCCTGTACACTTGGGGCGGGGCCACAATATGATTTTTTTCATGTTCGGACATGCACTATTTTTCGGGCTGGGTTTCATATTTTTACTGCGACTTTTTTCGGCGTCGGGCTCCCATTGGCCCAATGTTATTTGATTTTCGAGGGGGCGCTACCGAGTCGTCTTTCATTTTTTTTCACGCGGTCTTCACGCAAAATTAGAGCTCACGAGTTCTAATTTTCGACACCACTCCCGGGCACGTGCGTCGTCGTTTACTATTTCGTATTCGCGATTTTCCTCCCCCGAGTCCAATTACAATTAGTCCCTCGCCGGGGACTTCGTCACTCGGCTCGGGCCTAATTAAAGCCGCTAAAGCGGCGATGATAGCTCTCGCCAGCCGCACGACCGCCCTGCCACGCCACCGCCACCGAGCCGCAACCTCCCACTATTGCATTTTCCTCTCCAGACCACTGTTCGAGCTCTTACCCCGCCTTTTGAAAAGTGAAAGATTATTTGAAAGCTAGATTCAGACATCTCTAAGTTTGTGCATTCCAATAGGTGGCGCTATAACCTGGACCATTGTGTTTGACATACGTTTGAACTAGGACTCTCCAATCGAGAAATGATGCAAATGTCAGATCAATCCAACAGAGCATGTGCAGGATAGAGATTTTTAAATATATTTTTGAGCATTCATTGCGCCCCTGGTGGCCAAAGATTGAAAATGCACCATATGTGTAATACAATATTTTGCTTCTTCTCACGCGAAGAATTTGTTGTCTAAGTTTGGTAAAAATCGCACAATGTTGACATTTCAGGTAATGGTAGGGGGCGCTATAGAGTGGAGTCTTATAAAAGTTAATCCATAATGTTTAGTCCAGGATCACACAATAGTGACTGAAGTCTGAGCTCTGTAGATCAGAGCCTGTGGCTGTGACAGGTCTGTGAAGAAACAGGAAACGAAGGTGGTTTTCGCCGGCCTGCTGCGTGGAAACGGTGAGGAGTATCTAAAAAAATTGGATGATTATTGAACTTCAATGCCTCTAGATGCAGCAGGTCAAGTCTGAGCTCACTGGGCCCAAAAACCTAGGACTAGTTCGTTAAAATAAAAACGAAATCACAGTGGCGGCTGATTTTAGATCCAAAATGGCCGACTTCCTGTGTGACGTGGAGCATTGCACCAATTATGTTTTATGTTTGTCTTCATCAGCTCTGTCACTGTGGTAAATGTCATTGTCCTACTACAAAGTAAACTTGTCCCAGTCTCCATTGGATTTTTACAGAAGGTGGCGCCGTCGAGCTGTTTGGTGAAAAGTGTGTAAAATACAGTATGAATCTGATATTTACATTATTATATTTAATTCGGCCAACTTTGGTGTGAGTCTGTCACTGTTTAGTGACTTTTTATCTCACATTTGTGAAATAAGAGTCAAGTGTCATAGACTATGAATAGGAGCTTTGGAGGCTCCTGGAGACAAAACTGTACAAAATAGAGCATAGGTCTGATTGACTTTTATGATCAGGGGCACAGTAAGGATTAATGTGCAAAGTTTCACAAATAAAAGTCAAGTAAATTTTCTATCCCCATTGTAAAGTTTGTGCATGTCTGTAGGTGGCGCTATATGCCCGATCGTTATGTTAGACATATGTTTGTACCAGGGTCATCTAGTCTATAAGTGATTCAAGTTTCAAGTCAATCTGACAGAGGCCGTGCGTGTTATAGATTTTAATGTCTTTTTTTGAGCATTCATTGCGCCCCTGCTGGCCAAGTATTGAAAATGCACCATAGCGATAATGTAATTTTATGCTTCTTATCAGGCATAGAATTTTTGGGCAAAGTTTCATGAAAATCGCACAAAGTTGACATTTCAGGGTCAATGGTAGGGGGCGCTATAGAGTGGAGTCTTCAAATAAAAGTGAATCCATAATGTTTAGTCCAGGATCACACAATAGTGACTGAAGTCTGAGCTCTGTAGGTCAGAGCCTGTGGCCGTGACAGGTGTTCAAAGAAACAGGAAACGAAGGTGTTTTTCGCCGGCGTGCTGCGTGGAAAACGGTGAGGAGTATCCAAAAAAATTGGATGATTATTGAACTTCAATGCCTCTAGATGCAGCAGGTCAAGTCTGAGCTCACTGGGCCCAAAAACCTAGGACTAGTTCGTTAAAATAAAAACGAAATCAAACTGGCGTCGCTGATTAAATCCAATATGGCCGACTCCTGTGCATCATAGAGCAGTGCGCCAAGTCAACTTTAGTCTTGTCTCATGAGCTCTATCACTGTTCTGAGTTTCATGAGTCTAGGCCAAAATTTCCTGTTTCCTCTGCCATAGAGGTCTGATTCTAGGCGGCGCTGTCGAGTCGGTTTGGGTTCGACATTCTTGCAATGTCGAAATTATCGAATTTTTCGCCGGTCCGGTCGCAACGATGTACGTTGTACATACTTTTTCGGGGGTCCAAGGGGTCAAAAACGCGATTGTTTAGGCAGAAAAAAAAAATAATAATAAGAAACCAGCGTAAAACAATAGCTCTCGCCAGTTTACTGGCTCGAGCTAATAATAAGAAACCAGCGTAGAACAATAGCTCTCGCCAGTTTACTGGCTCGAGCTAATAATTATCGATAAATCTGTAAAAGTTTTTTTGTTTTGTTTTTAACTTTTGTTGTGCTAAAGCAGCCGTTTTGCTATAGAAATGTAGTTTATCATGTGTGTATAGACTGTAATCCAGTGAACAATTTTAGTCATCCAAAAAACAATCATTTTTTAAATATTTTCTACCAGTCACAATTAGTCATTTATGTGTTGCAGTCCAGGTAAATATGCTAAACTATAAATGAGAAATTATCTAACAAGTAAAAAGCAACAGGTAAATAAGTTCTGATATGAACATGGTCACGCTGCTCTTTGCTGGGAAATAATCACATTTTAATGAAGATTGTGATTCAGTCATAATTTCTTAATGGTCAGTAACAACCTTTGTTATTTTAAACTGTGGGGTCCCCAATCAATCCACAGTTTGAGTTCCCACTCTTTTGTTTTGTTTTGTTTTTATTGCTAAAAGTCACTGTCAATATTATTAGTTTATGAAATCAAAACTGAAAACCATGTTTATTTTGTTTTTGAAGAAAAAGTCTAATCAATTATTGAGATTTATCAATAAAAAAAAAGGGAAAATGTGTTTTTTTTTACTATGGCGCACAGTTCTAACTTCAATTTGTCATTAAATTACAAAATAGTAAAATATCAATAGTATTCAGTGGGTTGAGAAAATATGCACCAGCAAACTGAAAGCAATGAAATACAGCCGTACTTTCTCATGTGGGCAGCAAATAATAACACAGCAATTAGCAATGTGATCAAATGGAGTATTTAACATATATTTGAATAGTATAAGCCTCGACCTTTCACTGATAATTTTAAGCTACAGCTGATTAATTGCATCGCAACAACGGAAGTCAGGCGGCAGTTGGCTTTCTTTTACATAAACTCTTCTCCGTGGAGCCAATTATTTTCCAACAACGGAAAAAGTCAAGTGAGTCATCTTAAAAGTCAAGGACACACAGTGAATGCTTAATAGATTGGGCTCAGTTTTATGTATTCACTCTTTACCATATGTCACACAGAAAATTCTATTAGCTCACAATGAATATCTCTGCTGAGAATCACCTTCATTCAACGGCATGCAAATAAAATATAGACAAAAACTTTTAACTTTACCGAAAGTGAAAAGAGCATGGGGTTTTCAGGAATTCATGAGAAGCGGTTAAACCAGTTCTGCAGATTTAATATAAAAAGTGGAGCCACTCTAAAACAATTGGACAGAGAAGGAGGTAGCATATTTTTACAAGCTATTTTTGTCGTTTGATGGGCAGGATATAAAAAGCTACGAGCAGAAAGGAGATATGAAAAAAAAAAAAATAGTTGAAGAAGTCATTGGAAAAGTGCTCGCCAAGCTTTTATTTTTAAACGTGTTACAAAAATCAACGATATTTTAGAGTCGTTGTGTTGTTCTCACTTGTTGAAGCTAGTCACAGTCCAAATGTGGATCAGTTACAAATCAACTCTCGGTCCACAATCGCAAAGTGTGGATTCTGGAAAGACCAGGCCAGATCCAGGTCACTTTCATTAAGACATGTCTGATTTATAAAGTGGCATTTGGTCGTGCTCTAGTACAATTTACATTTGATTGATTCTACTATATGCACAGCAGGACAATGAAAAGAGCACAGGAGACTACGAAAGTGGGTAGAATAATCTAAATTTGTACTCAATTAAAGTTACTTCAAATTAATATTATCAAGAAAAAGCAAAAAGCACTTAATAAAAAAAAAAAAAAACTCTGAAGAGGCAAAAAGTAACGTTACAGAACTGTCACAATGTAACATCTGATTTATTTTGAAATGATCCTGAACAACAAAGAAAATGCACAAGTTATGGTCTTTTCAAGAAAAATACTCAAAGTTACAATGATCTAAACCATATCTTAAAAAGCAGAACAAAAACACACGTGTTATTGGTATTATACATTTTTGTCAATAGAAACATTTGCTCACATGGAATGATAAGGGTAAAGGTAAGAAGTTACTTCAATAAAAAATATTTTAGATGAGTAAAAAGAAACTTATTGAAACCTCTGAAAAATAAAATTTCTGAAGTAAATGTGGGGAATGTCCTGATGACAAATTAAAGTTAAATGGCCGTAACTTTAGCCTTAACCTAACTTTCTAGTAGCCACTTCTGATGGGAACATTCTTCGTCTTTACAGGAGATCGAACAAACAGCACACAATGGCAACAACCAGTGACATAGCCTATGTAATACTTATGCCAAAACACCATAATGCAACTCGTTAATAACACAGCCTTATTTTTAACCAAAGCTTAATCGTATCAAACACACAGCAGCTACTCACCGCTCCTCCTCTTCTCTTTCTTCTCCTCCTCACGTGTGGCTGACGATCTCGTTTTATACACAACGTTTCTTCTGATAAACTCCGCATGAGAAAAAGACTGTAAACTTTACATTTTCATCTGTCAGTGATCGCCACTTCAATAACCCCCCTGAGAGTGTACGCTAATAGATCCATGGCGCGCTAGCAGTTAGCACAAACTTCCATAAGCTACAACTGCGGACAGCAGTTCAGCCTGAGGTCACATGATACTGATTAACCAATGAAAAGCCAAGAAACAACCATTTGCTAATGGAAAATTAAATTTATATAGACCCATTTACTGTTAGTAAACAAAGATGGCTGCGCGCGCGAACTGGTGCCCTGAGTCGTGCACAGTCTCAGGCTTTTCAAGCTACGCAGGTGCATTTTCATTAAAAAATCGCAAAATTCTCTTTAAAAACTCAATTTAAACGAACAGTAAGCAACTCCAGATCCATGTACAGTAATCTACTGAATGTTAGCATGACGTTAGTAAGTTTCCCGATATTCAGCGGCCTGATATTTACTTATATTTGATGGGATAAACTCATGTGCACAAGAGAAAAGATTTGAGCACAAATCCCTTGATGAGTTTGACGACGTAATTTGCGGAAAAGCACAGGAGGTGAGTTACCGTGACATTGCTTAAAATTTTTTTGCAAGTTGTGTTCATTATTTATCAATTATCAGTGGAGAACTAGACTTACAGTAAACTGCACCTGTGTGGCTTTATTTTGTGCTGATTTCTACAGAAGATTATTGAATAAAAGACTTCGAGCTTATACTTACGTGACTTTGAGGCGATGTATTTGTTTTGATAGTGATCCCTCATTTTTTCTATAGATTTTAACGGCAATCTAGTTAGCCCGAAAAAATCACGAGTTATAAAATGTGTCAACTGGTGCAAACTCAAGGAACACCTTAGGAACCATTTAATATCGTTAGTACAGCTTACTTGTTTTGTATAGAAACTTATGGGGAAACTCTGCAGAGGGCACCAGTGCGGCTCCGCCCCCAAAATGACGTAGGCTCTGAACGGGTCTATAGATAATTATTATTATTATTTAAAACGTTTTGTTTTTTTGCATAGGCAGAACCCTTATAACAAAACATTTAACATATCTTAGTCATTAATCCACATTTAGCTATTCGTTGTTTAGCCTACTACTAAAGTATTTCATTTTTGACTGACTTTGCAGAAACCTGATAGAATGACACAGCAGCACTGAGCTAACACTGAGCTAGTTAGGTGCTATTGTGCAAATTTATATCTCCAACCACAATTCCTAATTCTAAAAGGCTTTAATCTGGCTCTAACAGTTGAATTCTCATGTCTACAGATAATGTGCAGAACTCTACTCAGACTGATACACATATTAATCTGTCATGAGCCTTTTTCTCTTCTCTTTCAGTTTCTATTTACTTCTTATTCTAAACAGTCAAAGCCCTCCGACTATAGGCCCATGTTAGCTGTAATTAACCCACAGAACAGAATACAAAGCAATGTAGAGTTTGCACACAACACACACAGACTCCCATGGCCTGTCCGCCCACTCTGGATAATAAGACGTGCTTTAGTCCAATTAACAATCTCCTCTCAGTGGCATGATCAACACGTTTCCTTTGTCAATACGACTGTGGCTTTGTTGATTCGTGAGTATCCGAGGAGTCAATGTGGAGGCTTGGAGAAAGGTCAACACTACTGTGCTAAAGCCTGGGATTTACAGCGGAGAGACGCAGCACCACAGACTGCTGATCAGACGCAAGGGAAGAAGGAGCGAGGCAGCTTTGTGTGAGTTCAGTTTGACAATTAGATCATTGGAACGTGGGCTGTTGAGGCACAGAATTAGAATAGGTTGTATTGCCATTGTCAGTGAGAAATATTCACAATCTAGTAACACTTTTGCAATCTGGTGCAATAGTATAAACGTGGTGTTGAACTGAGTTATTTAAAGTAACACAGAGTAATTCCATAGAAATAATGTTGAAACCGTATTGGAACTATATTGTTTCACAAAGATACATTCAATTTCATGATGTAGAAAGCGTAAAATTAAAAATGTATGTTTTTACATTTTCAAGGAAGCAAAAATCTGGCAATTACCTGTTAAGATGATCTAAGTTTGAGACGTTTTGACCACTGAATTGTCTATTTGCAATGTTTTTATAATGCATTACTTGAGCATAGACACATGATCAGTTTGCCAAAAATATTAGATTATACGAATTGTACAGATAAGGCTCAGTGTGATGGATTTGGAAGTGAATAGTCATAGTTGAAGAAGCATAGTTTGTATATTTACAAGATTCCATTCATTCTTCTCAGTCTAGACGCTGTGTTTAATAGAATAACAAATCTTCTTGTATTTTGGCAGAAGCTCCACAGTGTAACCAGAGCCAGACCTGTGCGTGCCAATGAGCTTTCTTTAGCACCAATTTCAATTTCTTTTATTCACAATCAAAGTGTGTGATAGCCTGTTATCGGCCTCTCTCGTTGGTTGTGTTCTTGATCTGGTGCAAACAGCTTTGTTTGATGAGATGTATTCTTTTAAATAATTACATGAACACTGCCTGTAGATGTCTGATTTTTTAAGTTATGCTTTCACTGTAAAAACCGAAAAGGGTATTTTAACGGTAAATTACTGGCCAATTAGCTGCCTATTTTGTACAAACAGTATTTTACTGTAGCGACAATAACTGCAACTTACTGCTGAAGAGGTTTTACAGTTACTACTGTATATGGTAAACTACCGCTTTCATGTAGTTATACATCAAGTTACTGTTTATGATTTTCTTGATAAAATACTGTGTTTTCACTTTCTGAAATTGAATTATTCTTTTTTTTTATCAGAATATGCAAATACAAGCCCCATACCTACCAATAATGCACAGAACCAGAATATTTCAAAACCTAAACCAATTTATTAAAAAACAACAGATTAAATTAAGTAATATGTAACAGATAATGTACAGTTTACATCTATGTACAGAAAATTCTCGGGGCGGAAAAGATTATTTACTTTTTAGAAACAAAAAAGAGACAGGAACTTCAGCCTGATTTTAAAAACCTTGAAGGTGTTTATTTTTTAAATTATTAGACTTAGAGGGACTATACTCGATTTTTTTTACAACAATATAACTTAAAAACAGTTTCCCCCTAGGACTGATATCTTGTCAGTGTATCTATTCAGATGGAAATTAGTCCGCAAAGTCCTGTCTATGTCTAATAAAATACTGTTTGATTTGTTTGTTCACTGCCCGATCTAAGTAGTTTTCATTTTAGACTGAGATAGTGAAACCCCATAGAAATGAACTAAACAGGAAATGAACATGCCGGCAGGAAGTTAGCATTTTTGAAAATAAACAAGCCAACTGACTTCTGTGCACAGAGCCAATTAAAAGTAACAGCAACAGAACATTTCTTCCTATTTTGTATACTAATTAAGTCCACAAAAAATCTAAATGTCTTATTCTGGTGCTGTATCTCCTCATGAATAATGCATGTTTTCTACTTTATGTCAGTGTTTCTCGTTACCATTCTTCACTCAAAGTATGTAGAGTTACTTCGGGCCATAACCAAAGAATCCAATACAGTCGTTTCATAGACAAGATTGAGACAAAGTGTAAATCCCCAGCATCCTCATGTCGCAGCAAGGGCTTTCTGACACTATATTTCATTTCTCCCAGTCTAACTTTGTGTATGTGCGCAGTCGCTGTAATCATGTTCTCCAATAAAATATGGTTTATTGTAGCGCTCCGATGGGGACTGTGCTGTGGTCGTGCACCGCAGAGGGAAGGCAAAGGAAAGATGACATATCACATAATAAAAGCTGGCCACCCAGAGCACAGGCAATAACGCTTTATCTGAGGATCCATGGAAAATGTCTCCCAACAGGAAGTACACAAAAGGCCGCTCCGCACTCGCGCCCGGCATACCACCACTTCAATAGAATCTTCTGTCTAGGATTTTACTGTCGCGGACATGTATTGTTGCTATAAATTACGCTCCCATGGGCTGCCGAGGCTGGATAAGGACTGAGTGGAAATAGGATCTTAATGAAGCAGCGTGGAATTATGGGAAATGTTTATTATTTTATATGAAAAAGGAAACTTAACGTGACAAGTAAAAACAATAGGTGAAGAGTTACAGCTGAATATATAAAGCAGTGAGTTATGGGCTATAATATATTTACTGAACGCAACATCATGTTATGGGGAAATCACTGTGTAAATGTCAGTATGCTTAGTTTATTTGGAAATGTAATCTCTTTTTGTGTAGCCAGTAGTCCAAATGTCAGATAAAAGATTGTTTGTCAACTAAAATCCAATAATTGGGTGAACTACAGTTGTTAGTATTGTAATTAAATATTGTAAGCACGCTGATTCACTTCACAGGCTATAAAAGCAGCGAAAATTGCTTTAAACAACCAGAATGCACTAGGATGCATTAGGCAACAAAATAGGTCACATTCAGTGTTTTTGTTTGTTTAAATTTTTAACAAGTGCCTTTAGCATAGTGCCTTTAGACATTGGCTACATTTTAACATGGTTTGTAAAGTTTAAAAAAATATATTAATTACTGTATAAACCTACATTTTCTGGTTTTTAAAATTTAGATCAGGAATCTCAAACTGGTAGCCCGGGGGCCCTTGAGATTTCAAGCGGCTACCAGAATGATTTCTGTTTAGTATTGATTGTGGCCCCCCAACAAACTGCACATTAAAATTTGAACCAAATGTGTGTTTTAGAATATTGTGTTTATCGTACTGTTACAACCCTAGTGTCTTAAAAAGCTCAAATTCACTGAGGATACAGCACATTTAGTTTCAAGTTACCCACTTTTAATCACTGTTTCTTTAATCGCATGGAGGTCTAAGTAAAAGAAAACAAAAAAAAAAACATTAATATGGACATATTTCTATGTTATATACAGTATCATAGTCAGAGCTATATTTTAAATTGCAGCCCATGACCATCTTTGACTTCGATCATTTTGGCCCCAGCTCCATTTGAGTTTGAGACCCCTGATCTACTAAGCTATTACTGACTTTCTTACATATTCTATGTGTTTTGATTACTCACTGTGAGTTGTTTAGCAACACGTTTCATTACTTTTAAGGCCAGAACAAATTTAGCCTTATCTATAAAACTAACAGCATGCTAAAACACACACTTCCTACTTATCAGTGAGTAAAACTCTATTAGGTGCAGATAACCCTATTTCTCAACATAAAATCTGTAGGAGCAAAAAAAAAAGTCTGCTTAACTACATGGCAACATCAAGTACAACTTTTTAGATATTTTCCAACATAACTGTTTACCAAACTGTAAACACAGAGTTTGAAAGCACCAGTTGACATATAATTTAGAATCTGTTTCATAATTACAGAGTTAGTCACAATACATAACTAAATTAACACAATGGAATTTCACAATTGAGCTGTATCAGTGAATCCTTCTGAGCCGCAGCAGTATTAAAGTCCACTGCAGCCTCTTTCTTATCCACGCTGGTCCCTTCAGAGCTTCACAAAGCACAGTAGCTCTTCATACAACTGTACTGCTTTTTACACTGCACGTTTCATCTCTTTCCTTCAATTACACGTCGATGAGACACAAGAGAGGCCAGGAATTCTTATCAAAACACTTGTGTTGTGAACTGAAAGCTTTGAGAGAAAATATATTGGTCCAAAACAAAAAACTAACGAAGCTGTAAACTTTTAAACTTGAGTTCTTTCTTGACTGATTGAGTCTCTCGGGTTGCTGTCGGACTCAGATTCAGTCCATCGCCGCAGGCAACGCAGGCCACCACTGGGAAAAACTTTAAAATCTCCAAAAGAGGCCCCAACTTTCTTCATTTAAGATCAGAAGATGCTTTTCTAACGCTGGTATTATGTGCTGTAAAGCTTTTATCTTTGGAGAGGAGTTACTTCATCTGAAAAATATATACAAGAATGAAAGGTTTTCAAAAATACATTAAATATTAGGTAGAAACACAATGTTTTGAGATGCGTTAATTGGGAATAAAAGTGACGATGTCCTGTTCAGTTTTGGATCCCAGTGGTTCTTTGAAATAAATAAAACATTTATCAAAGGTTGCCACAGCAGAAGAACATTCACACTTTTAAATAACACATTATTCTGCACTGTTTGCATTGTTATAGTCCCTGAATGAAAGAATATAATTGATATATTTTTACACTGTTAGAAAACAATCATATATCAAATAAAAAATAAATACAAATAAAAATACATATAATTTTTCAAAAACATTTTTTAAAACTGCTTTTAAGAACCTTTACTTTGACAAAAAGAAAAGAAAAGAAAGAAAGAATGTTTCCTAAGTCACGAATTGAGTTAGAGCTCAATCTACTGGCTGCAAAAGTAATTACATTGGACAAATAATCAAACTGAACAGGTCAGATATGCTAATGGGAAAAACAAGTCAGGAGGATTTATGGCAAAGCAGTGAAGAAGAACTATTTTCTGAGACTCAAAGTGGAACAAACTAGGGATGAACATTGAGATTTAGCCTCAGCCAAAATGTTGTAGTGTGACATGAGCTCATGAAACTTGTCCTTATCAAATAAACCTAAACTAATAAAGAAGAATAGCATTTTAGAATCTTATGCAACAGAACAAAAAAAAGTGTATCACACATGACTTTCATATTATTCTCACATCAGGAATCAAGTCAGAACCCAGCTACTGGCTGCAAAGGAAATTACACTGAGGAAATAATCAAATTGATCTGCTCAGATATCTACCAATGAAATAACATTCAAAACAGTGTTTTCTGAGACTCAGAAGGGAATGAAAGCTGTGTTTTTTATGAGGAAACAATAGTAGAAAGGCTTTAAAGTTTAAAGTTATTGAGACGTTTCGACTCTCAGCCGAAAGTCATTTTCAATCTGAATCAGATCGAAGAGTCAAAAGATCTTCGATAACACTGTCCAGATGAAAACTATGAATCACTCCTGGATGAATGAGAGATAACACCGACATGAGGAAGCCATGTTAGAGCAGGAAGTAAAAAACTCAAAAAGTAAATTTTGCATAATATCCGTCCTTAAATGCATTATCAATCTTGGTATTATATTGAAAGCATTTACTCACACAATTAACATCACTAACTTGTTCTATGCCTGTTGTCAAAGAATACACCACAGTTACACACACAGAAAAGCTGTTTTCACACCTTGGATTGGCCTTGCAGTAAATCCAGTGCTGTTGTAGACCATCATATAGAACGTCATTGTGGACCAGTGGATTTGAAAGAGGAACTTCTCAAAGTGCAGTCTAAATCATGTTTAAATGGAGCCTTTCGATAGCCTGTGATACATACTGGTCCTGTTGTGCTCCTGAAGGTCGGGTTGATCTGCTCCAGTCTCGTATCTGAAGAAGACGCCCACTCACAGCATCTGGGCTCTGTGGATAGAAGCCAACAATTCAGCTAAAAACCCCAATATTGAAGTGAAAACAGACATTGATGGTTCATTCATTTATGGCAGTAAAAGCAAATTAAGGGCAGAAGGCTGTGGACTCTACCTTCACTCTAGGCTAGATAGTGAGTCTTGTATAAATGTCTAAGTGCTTTTCATCTACATTTCATGGTCAATGGAATAAGAGCAGGGTATGAAAGATACAAACAAACATATTGTATGTATGTTTGTTGCTACAACCACATTTGAAATACAAGAATTGTAATCTTAAAAGCACTGAAAAAAACTGTTATCTCTGTTATATACAATCGCAGGTACAGAGTTGAACCTGAATTTTCCAAGCTACCAAAACGTAATCACTGGATGAGTAAAACTTTAGAAGCGATCAGCATTTGTGCAAAGAAGCAGGAAAGTTGCAGTAGTGCTGAGAGCTGAGGCGCTGTCCGTGGTGCTGAAATACGGTTTGTAGCACTTATTAGTCATATCATTGTCTGAAACCTCCTCTGTGATAAGAAAGAAGATCACCCTTAACCCTTTTGATATCCTGTAAAGGTATCTCTTCACAAGTTGTGTTGCTCCCAAGCCTTGATAAATGGACATGACAATTATTATGTTTTTTATTAAATTTCACATGTGCAAGCCTATCCTGTAAGAACTCAGAATGTAATTACGCATGTCAGGGCCTAGTCAGTAGTTGGATGGGAGACCACTGGAACACAAAGTGACACAATGGGGCAACTGGAGTGAATTGTGTTTTTCCCAAGGACACCATAAGCTGTGTCCTTGAGCAAGACACTTGTGTACAATGGCTACAAGGCAGGTTTGTGTTACGTGTTACAAGAACTGCAGTTCACTGTGGGCTGTATTTGTCCAAATCTGTACGGATCTTGTTGATTCTTTTCTCAGACCTTGAGTGGCTTTTTCACCCACACTCGTACTGCTCTGTGGTCCACGTAACAGGGCGTATTGGTTTAAAGTACTTTCTAACTCCTGTGAGATCAGCACAGGTCTCCAAAGCACACCCGACTCGCTGTCAGTGTACAACCAGAAGCTAACAAGTGTCTACATACACTGGTTGGTTTCTTTATTGTAAAACATTTTGAGTGTCTTGAAAGGTGGAAAAGCGCTATATAAACAGAAAATATTCACCAATAATTTGTCTCTCTGATACAAAAGTAAAAACTTTGATTTTATAAAAATTACTTGAAGCAAAGTCCACAAGAAAAAGTAACAATGAAATGCCAGCAGTTTCAAATGAAATATGCAAACTCATCTACAAATCCCAGTTTTAATATCTGCTGCCCAAAAAGCTGTCTGCATATAAATAGATCATCAATCACAGTTTAATTCAATCCCTCTTCTCATTTCCATAATAAAGCACATGTCTGCAAAAAGGAGGCGCATTTAAAAACGCAAATGTCAGGCATGTTTGTAGTTTTAGTCTTGAAAAGTGATTCCAAGGGCACAAACTTAACACTCACTCCAGCTTTTAAGCCCTCAAGAACAAAATTATTTAGAGCTGTTTTCAAGGACTCAACGAAAATGATTTGAAATCTTCACAGATGAGGAGAATTCATTGATTCTGAACTAAATCACACCGTGTAACTTGACATACATTATTTACTTGACAGACACAACCAGACTCGTTAATATGTCATTGATTTTAGTCCTACATATTAACTCAACTTTTCACAAGACTCTGTCAGGGCAAAATAGCTCATCACTGATTCTCACAAAGCCTTTGACACACTTCACATGCATGTCCACCAGCACAACCACACGCTCTCATTTCAAAGTCATTTAGTGACTCATGGAGAGCTTTTTAACTACAAGTTTGAACAGATAAAATGTTTCATAATTAGATGAAAGCAGCGTGTAGTTATGCTTTTATGCAAGCCACAAATTATGAGAGAAAGCTTGAATTAATTTAGCTTTGAGTGTATTATTTACAAATATGATTTTTGGCGTGCAGTTTTAAGACTTAACCTCTCACATTAGCTACCCTCACTCTAATGCAGGCCTGCAACTAACAATCAAAGAGATCAAGAGCTTTTTTTTTTTCTAAATTTGACCCAGATGAAGCTGAATTAAAAGAGTTGAGAATAGAGGTTATGCATGGACTTTCTTTTATTTGAAAAAATGTTAATCAACATTTAGAATGAGTGGCAAAACTATTGTAAAACAATTGAAGAAATATACTTCTCTCTGTTGTCGTGGCAACAGCTTGCTTGCTGACGATTGGTGATTTAGGGACGTTTTAACTACAGCAAAAAGACTCAAAAACAACTTTTTTAAAAGAAAAAAAAAAACGTTCAGTTCAACTGTGTGTGCAGTGTCTGTGATAAATGTGATTTAAGCTAAAGTCTTGTTGTTTATCTGTTTTTCTACCATTGTTTATCTGATTTTTTTCTTTTTGTGTGTCTGTTTTAACCCCAGTATTGGCAAAGTTGTTGTGGGTTGAGTGTGTTAGTGTTTTTTTTTTTTTCCTGTTTTAGCTCTATTTTGAGCTCTTACTGGAGAAAATGTCCTTTCTTTCCACTGACTCTCAAGCATTTCTTCTCACATTTAGAATACTGTAATGTCACCTACATAACCTGTTCTGGTAGAGGTACATTCATAGATAAGGCAAGGAAAGTTTATTTGCATAGTAGATAAAGTTCTTTCAGTCATTTACAGAGACATGGCTTTGGAACTTATTGACCAACTAACAAACCACTTAAGTTAGCTGACAAATATTTCAATAATTGATAAGTTGGGATTAATCAATGAACTTGTTACAGACTTCCTCTTAATGTCGCCATACCCCTTGTGAAAATGAAGAGGACATACAATGCTTAAACGTATTCGTAAGTGAAATACGACGACCACAAGGGCACCCTGCTTCCTGAAGATAAGATTCTTACAAGATCTTACATCATTAACTTTACAGCGTTCTCGCTAAAGCGCCGGCCACACTTCGTAAGGCTTTCATTTGCACTTGGCATTTTTCCAAGCTAAGAACTCTCAAGGAATTAGCTGAAAGGTTTGTTGTGAAGGTTCAAAAGCCTGTTGAATGGTCAGTAATTATAATAGGAAAACACAATTATAATGTTCACTGTTTGTATTGTGCAGTAGATATGTGTTGGAGAGTTGAAAATGTTGAAGTTTTGACCAAATATTTAGTTCATGTTTGACGTCAATTCATCAAAATGATAAAAAATTATGTTCCTCAGATAAAAGACCTTATTTTAAAACACCAATACAGTACAAAAACATCAAAATTTTAGAAGTGCACTTTACTGTATCTGTTCAGGAGGGCACCTAGTTTCCATGGTGATGCGTTATTTTGCTTACAATGTCTGACAGTATGGCATTAAATATATTTATCTTGCATTTGTCGATAAAGTTTTATTGCGCAAAAATAGCTTCATCTTTTTTTTATTTTTACTTTATCACATAATTTGACATAGTTGCCTCTTACACCACCTGTTTGTCTCTATGGAGATAAGTTAAAGGCACTTTAGCCCTAAAAATCCAGAAAGTTCAGTGTTGTTAGCATTGTGGCTAATTCTTGGTATTCACCTTATTTTGCTCCACCCACTTTTCTTGGCATTGCACTTCCTGTTTAGTTCTGGTAACATGTTTGCTCGTCTGTTTTGTGGGAAAATCTCAAACATACATTACGACAGTTAAAATAAACTCAGCAACTGAATTGTACAGCAGCCGCAGCCAAGAAATTCGGCGGCGCAGAATAAGGTGAATAGCAACACGGTTTACTTCTCAAAGCTGTGAAAAGTGCTTTGGACACATTGTGGTGAACTATTCAGTGGCTCAGAATGCATTAGGTAAGTGAGAAATTCATGTGGACTAATAAAATAATCAAAATAACAGGTAGATATTTATGTCTATCTACATTTTAAGGAAGCAAAGTTTGTGATAAGAGGATTAAGAAAAGGATGATAATAATATGACAAATTCAAAAACATTAAATATTCTACACACCAATAAAAACATGGTGTATCCTCGAAAAAAATTGTACTTTTAAACAACAAAAATGGTCAGCTGGAACATCAGCTTTAATAAAGAAAGTCACGGTTTTAAAGTTAATCAAAATTAACTGCTAAACGTCACTGTTTTTGTTGTTTTAATCAGTACAACAGGTTTCCATAAAGTTAAATTTCATACAGATAAACATAACCCTTTCCTGAAATCAGAAAAACTGAGATGACACTTTGCATGAAATCCTGCGAGTGTCAGCTTCAGCCTAAGCAAGTCATTTATTTATACTTTTGTAAAGTCACACGACAACTACAGCAAAATAAATGTTGTATTCTACTCTATTGAATCCAACAAACAGTAGATGAAGCTATGGCACAGGGGATACTACGTATACTGCAACATGCACCATGAAAACAACCAATGACAGCAGATCTATGAGACATTTCTCTTGAACGTTTGACACGGATTGTTGTGACGCCGAAACCAAGGAAAACAGACAAAACTAGAGATGCGTAAAAGAGAGGTAATGACAGTGGAAAGTGCTGCTGACAGACAGAAATTCAACAGATGGTAGCCCACTGCAACAACAACAGCAAAGTACTTAGTCAAGTCTGTGTTTGCATTACAATTAATCTCTGTAAATGTGTCGGTTAAAAGTTTGTTTTGTTTTCAAAGTGACAATCTGTGAGAGGATCATATTTGGAGTAGGTGACAGTAAAAATGTTCGAAGGAGAGAATTCTTTGCTTAATAGTTGTTTAAGAATTTAGGTTAAGTTTGTGTGGTCATGAGAGATACTCTAATCTAATTAAGCTAACTCAATTTGCTGAGGACACAATATTGGGAAAAAAAATAGTAATGAGAATGACAAAGATTGTTCAATTAAGCAGAGAGTGCAACAGTAATAGCCCTCGCACTAGACTGAAGTCATAGCTGCCTTCAACTTTGCCCGACTGTAAAGCAAATGAAGGCAGAACAAGAAGAAAATTCTATAATTGGAGAGTAATATTTAGGCTGTCACAAAGTTTCCTAAAAACGACAGTCAATCAAATATAACTGCCTCAGGGCCAACACAGCTTGTACTTCTGCTGCGTTCACGTGGCCCTCGTTCAATCTCAACACACGATGTCATCTGATCTGTTGACAATGATGAAAACTGATTTTTATCATTCAAGCTCATTGAGCAAAACTACATTTGGAAGTTTAGGCTACTGTTAGTCATTTATAACATAAAAGTAACACATTTGACCAAGAAGGATCCTCTTTTTTTAAAATAATTTTTTAATAAAACGTTAGCAAACTAAACTAAATACAAACAATCTTTAACATTAGCTTTTGGACAGGGTAGAGTAATTCTGAGACATGTTGTTATATCTCAATATTAGCTTGTTGTCTTTGTGTCAAAGATATTAATGGTGACATCAAAGTCCTGAGGTAAAAAGCATATAAATGAAAACAAGGTCAGAACCTCGACATCTCATTTATCTGATACTGAAACAGAAAATGCTAAGGTCACAGACAGAACACACTATTTTGTGCTCTATTTGTACATGTTCAGAGATAATTCACTCAGGTCAAGGTCATTTAATAAGTAATATTTCAAAGTAGAACACTAAGCAAACAGTTTTTCCTCTTCAACCTACTTTTCAACAATGAAAAAGCAATCAGCAATGCACAGCCCTATTAAACAAATAGAATCATTAGGACAGTTTGTGTGTCATAATGTCATAATGAGCTAATTTATAATCGTTATATGGCATGATTCACAGCTTGTTGAGCTGGAAAAATCCTCTTCTGCCATCAATCTGAAGCTTTGTAAACCCAGTAAAAAGCTTTGACTTTCTTCCGACCTCAAAAACTCCAATGTAGTTTAACTGTGGTCGACTTCACCTGCAGGGGTGTAGTCTGGTGGAGCGTTCTGGCATTTTGTGACAAGAAGCTACACTATATCTCAGCTATCTAAGGTGGATATATTTTAAAACTAGATTCTGAAAGAAAGTTGTTCAGTATGGCTAAAGAAAAAATGTATTATGTGCAATTCACTTCGAACAATAGGCTGTATTTTTGAATACAGCCAAAAAAGATCCAACTAAAAAAGTAGATCTCTTTTTATCCAAAACCTAAAATAACTATTACTGACTCATATTTTGTATAAGTTCGCCTACAACGCCCTAAATCCCTTATTTTCTGTCTTCTTATTTGTTATACATGCAGACAAGAGAGCCTGTAATGAAGGTGCACTGTTTATGCCACACACTCCTCCGGCTCGCTCGGCAAAATAAGACAGTTTGAATATTCAACAGCAGCTTCAGAGCAGAAAACCCCTCATTTTGCACTCGCAGATATGGACACAAGCAGTAATTTGGCAGCATTAATTAGACACAGTGGAAGGAGTTGGAGAAAGGGGCCGCGTGCACAAAATGGAGGTTTGTATGAGTCATGTATTCAAATGGTGTTAATTACCAGGACGGGTCTGGAGCTGTCGCATGCAAACATGGGGTGGCTTTGGACAAGTGTGAGACTAAAAGAAGGGGCAAAAAAAGCAAAGTTTGGGCTTTCTAATATGTGGTGTTATCATGCGTTACTCATCTGGTTTGCAATTAAAAGTGTTCTGAATAAGTACGCATCACAGCCTGTTTTTAAAGCAGGAATAATCACCAAAAACAAGGACAAATCACGGGTACTGATTAGGCATACAAGTAGCATCAATAGTATTACCATTACCCAAAATGAACCCACTTTGTACCATGTTTCTACAAATTTGGCCTCTGTAAACCACCCCTACTTTAGCCAATCAGAAAGCCCTAAGTAGAGCTCAACAGTCAGAGATTGGCCAGGCCTGGATCTAAAGTACAGATTCCCATTAAAATCTCCCGTAGGAATTTTGAAAAATTCAGATATTAACAGTTTAAAGGTATTTGTGGCAGGCTAACCAGCTATGTGCTACTTCATATCAATAAAGCAGCTGTTTTCAGTCTAAAACACACATCTAAAACTTAAAGTTCTGTGTAACATTTAATACATTTGTCAAACTTAAATCTATAAAAGGACACTATTAATGTGTAATAAGTGGTTTAATGTGCAGGTTGGCGATTGTTGGAGGTTTTCAAAAAGTTACACTTACAAATAATTTGAATCTACACACTTGTGTCCTTGTTTACCGGTGCTTAATTAGTCATGTTACTTGCCAAGGTTAACACTTGAGAGTCACATGTGAAATGGATGAAAATGTGTGAAACTAAATTAGAATTAAAGCAAGCACTCTTTTATAAAACTTCTGCCTATGTCCAATTAGCTTAACAAACATGTACAGTATCCTTAAAGTTGAAGTACCTGATTTTCAAAACAGAAATAGGTATTTAAATCTGTTCAGCTACTTCCGCTTACACAGAAATCCTTGAGAACATGGCTGTAACTATGGCTTAGGAATCTATTTTTACAGACAACAAAGTACAACAGGAGAGAACCATCAAAGCCCAGCCAATCAGAACTCTGCTTTTGGCTACTGATGAGAAGTATAATAATTTATTATGCAATTCAGACACACAAAAATCAGATTTTCTTTTTCACAAAGTACTGCATTTACACTTTTGAGTGGAAAAGACAAAGTTTACTCATTAAAACATTGTGTTATTATTACTATTTTTATGATGATTTTTGGACAATCTTATATCAGTCCAACATAAATGTGTTAAAACATGTCTTCAGATTTATGAGTTGAGGATAATTATCAGACAAGATGGACAGTCTTCTCTTATTTAAAGCACTTTGAATTACTTTAGGTATGGATTATGTCATTTGAGAGTTTATACCACATTGCTTATTTAAATTTTTAATGCTAATGTTGTAGTATATTTCTACTATATACAATTTTCAAAACAACATTTACAATTTTATGTAAAAGTCAGTAAAATTCAGGATAGTTCTGCCAGACATAAAAATAGACAACACCAGAGTCTGTAATGTGGTATCTGAACATATTTTTTACCTTTATGCAGTTTTGAAAATGGTTTAAGAAAGTAAACAACTCACTGCAACCATCAAATCTTGTAAAAATATGTGTGCAAAAATGTCAAACAAACAAACATTGGACTTCTCTATTCGGCGCAAAAACACTTGACATTCAAAGTCGGTCGTTTGCAGAGAGGATTTTTCGCGCTCTCCGCCCACACGCAAAATCCACAATTCTTCCGCTTCTGTCTTTTGTTGGATAAGAGGCGACAGGTGGCAAACACATCAGTCACGGAAAGAATTCACCGGCAGCTAACGTCTCACGCTAGCACAAAGCAGTAATTACTATTTAGCAGCAACAGTGGATGGAGGCACGTCAGAGAGAGGGAGAAAATAGAAAAGAAATGATCAGTCCCAAGTATAGAAGCTAAAGGAATCCAGGCTAGCTTAAAGTGTGGAGGCTTTTACTAAGAGGAAAAAACACAAGAAGATACGCTGCTGAAATTTAGAATGAACATTTACTCAGCCCTTATGCTTAAATGTTGACATTAGGAATAAGGAAAGTATCGGATTGGATTAAAATGAGTCGGCTAAATAAATAGAGCCGATGATAACAATGGCCGCTTAATGCTATCGCTAACACTCAATGTGGAGGCTCAAAAATAACTGCAGACATTATCAGGGACAAAATAGTATGAAAAGGTACTTCTTTATTGGCTTCACTGAGTGTGAAGAGTCCAATACAAACACTGGTTAAATTAACAATGCTAGCTGATGTGCTAACTTGAAAGATAAGTAGCTACTGTATGTGCCGTTTCAAGACTCTTGTCAGTTTATTGATTTGAAACATGGAGAGTTAAAAACTTCTGCCACATTGACAGTAATGGTCACTACTTTGGAGACATTTAGAAAATTATTGTGAAATATTAAAACAAATAGGTTAACTAGGTTATCAGGCCTAATTTATGTGCCAATAGCATAAACTCTGGTAATAAAAACAAAAAATATAAGAAAAATGGCATTGGATTGAGATTGTCATCGTACTGTGAAATACCACCTGTATATATATATATATATATTAAAAAAAAATCACTTAACTGGGTCAAATTGGTAAAAACTGAGGTTCTTTACAGAAACAAAGAGAAGACATACTGACAAATTGCTAGACTATCCAGATCTATCCAGGGCATTATAAGACGTAGTCAGAACATTGCGGACTCATTTCCACCTGGATGCATACAAGATCAAGATAAATGTGCTAGGAGAAATTGATTTTAAGTTATTTACTGCAAAAAATTGGGCATTGCACCTATAAAAACAACTCAAACAGTTTAATATAGCCTAACCCTTCCCCTTTGCTGTGTTTTGAAGTCATAAAAGATTGGTATTGTATCGAGCGCCAAAACCAACAAACAAAACAAGAACAATAATGAATTGGCAAGTCACGAGTTGGCATGCAATTTAACGTTACACAAATTGGACTGAATGGAAACCTTTGATGCACTTTTCATTAGACTCTGGCTCAGTACAGTGAAATTTAAATCTGTAAGCTAAAGCAGTGCCATAGAGGTCACAGAGCAGCTTTTTGTATGTCACGTAAAGATCACTTCATTTACATGAAACGAGCAAATCAATAAATCACTCCAAAGCTGTGCCTCATTATTTGCCATTTTGTTGTGCTCGGATTTGAGACAGATGAAAATGTCAAGTGTCGAATGAAGCTGATAAATGAAGCGCTCGCATGAATGAGGACGTGTTGGCAGAAATGTTATACGCTCCTCTGGGTTTGGACAATACGCTCAAACAAATGATGCATCGGGTCAGGTGTGACAGGAAATATATAGTGCCAACTCAGTGAAAAGAGCTTATCCGAACGACACGCAGAATGTAAAGCTGGTGTAAAGCAGTGACACATTCTGGAGTGTGTTTTAACATTTGGATTCTGTAGACAAGGTGCAGCACAGGTACAAAGTGCTATTGGTTTTGTGCCGTCATTTACAACACGCACTCCATAAAACAAACTAGATAATGTAAACTGATTGACCAAAAGACATGTAAACTCAAGCACATATTCAATAATCCACATCCAGTCTTGTGTCCATGTGAAATAGAAGCCAAACATACTGATCCTTTGTCATCTCGCTCTTCAAGGAAACCCCCACTTCGCCATAATGGAGGGCAAAAAACTATGGAAACTCAGCCAAAAACATGCCAGATTCTAAGTATATTTTTATTGATTTTAATTGTAAAATGGTTACATCTTGTTGTGCTATTGGCTGCATTAACAGGCAAGGTTGAACGTCTATTGTAGACTGAAAGAACTAGAAAAGTTCTAAGTTCTCACGGATTTGCAGTTAACACTTTATGCTAGATAAGTCAATGCTAATGTGAAAAGAAATGATGAAATCTGACATGAAAAAACACAATGAATATCTCAGCAAGCTGCATTATATGTAGCTAGCACTGGGCAAACGTGATATAGCCAAGTTACTGAAAACTAGACTCTTGTTTGCTTTAAGACGAAACATTGTTAACCATGTGTGGCCATATCTGCTTGTCAAAGCCTATCAATTCAAATATCAGAAGCAAAGCAAGTTAGGGCCTGGTTAGTACTTGGATGGGAGACAGCTGGAATACCAGGTGCTACAATGAATTGTCATTGAGTCCTTAACTCACATTGACTCAGTGTCTGCATACACTGGGTGAGTGAATCCTTGATTGTAAAGCGTTTTGAGTGCCTTGAAAGGTAGAAAAGTGTTTTATAGATATAGATATAGAGAGACACACATCATGGTACAAATCATGAAAGGTAAAAGAAAAAAAAAAAGTGAAAATGTATTCAATTTTGCGCTCCCTGTAATGCTGCGTTCATGCACTTTTGCCCTCCGTCATGCCGCACCAATGTGATATAGGTGCAAATGGTCTACGAGTATTATGATCCCAACAACGCCGTAACCATTGTGCCTGCTTAAAAAACATTGCCCCAAAGTGAATGTGTCCAAAACAAAACTAATATCTTCCCGCCCACCATAATACTTTTCTTTCATCAGGGTAGACGCATAGTAACTACAGAAGTGTAAAAAAAAAACAGGTGCCCTGTGCAGACATGCTTTTGACATAATACATGTGCAACAGAAAATAGAGTCCAATTGACTTTTTTTTTAGCAGTCTGATTTCCCTGATCGTGCATGCGCTATTTTTTCTTTTAAGGATGTTTGAAGCAAACTGAACATTGATGGTTGTGGAAGATGTGAGAGGAAGACTCTTCAAATTCAGTGCTATTCCTGTTTCTGGGGGAAAGTTAAACATAAAAAGCCACTTCACAAGGCCTGCAGTATATTTTCTCTACTTATTATTTGTGATCTTTGCAAATGCCAAGCTAAAGCAGATTGAGAACCACTGATGTAAATAACTGCAGCAACTGATCATTGTTCCAACTCACAATGAGATTTCATTTCAATTGCGGTATGTTGTGCAAAACAGACTTTAAATTAGATAATAAAGGATATGAGATGAATACATTTCATTCAAGGTTGCATTAAAAGAGAAAGACTGAGTGAGATTCTTTTTGTTTTGTTTCTTCATCCAATTCATTTTCTCGGCGTCAATTGATGTTTTAATGCAGAGAGCCTCCATAGCATCATAATTATTGAAAAGCCTAAATATGAGACTGCATTGCATTTACAATCAGATCTATTACTAATACGTTATTTCTACACATTTTACTGGGCCACATGTATTCCTTTCACATGCCAAACTGTTACTAACACTATCAACATTTCCCATAATCCCCTGCGTTACAGTATCTCTCCTGGAGGCTTTTCATTCCAAGATAATTTCCAGCATTCTGCCTTCACGCTGTTACAGTATATTGTGCAGAAAAGATCTGTCTAGAAAATATAGCACGCGTCAAAACTTATTACCGTCTCAGTTTGTCATCCTGAGACTTTCAGTTTGAAGCAAATGAGTTCGTTTTGCCAACATTTACACTTTCAAATCGCTCCGAGCAGTAGATCATGAATCATTTTTACTAAAAAATATATGTTTTGTTCACAAACACTGGTAATTTTATGCAGGGAGGATGAACACAACAAAGTAAGATGAATATGCTCTAGATTATGCTCTATTTAACCTTCAAGAGATGGACTTAAACAATAAGTTAAAAGCAAATATGCAAATATTATTTAAGATGCATTAGGCATGGGTAGTGCAGGAATAATAAAGATACCATGAGCAAAACAGCTGGAATTTAGCCAGTGAGGCATCGATCTGATACTGGGATTAAATATTGGCACTAATCAATGAAATATCATTCAATTGGTTAAATTGGTTTCAGTTGGTGTTCTTAATCAAACAACAATAAGACTATTTACAGGCTGATGTTTATCCAGAATGTCTTATATTCTTTGAAATTGTACTGTACTGTATTATTGTATTGTAAATTGTATTATAACACTTTATAATAATTACACTTTGATTAGCATTGAAATTGATATTGACAAATTAATGAATGAAAAAGTTTATTAAGGTGTAGTTACTACTTAAAGGTGGGGTAGCTTACTTTTTTACTGTCAGCTTACCATACTTTGTATTTTCTGCTAAAAAGTAAATGATAAATGCAGCATTTAGTGAAAGATCTAGACCACTGAGCATTGTCTGAGTTGAATAATAAAGAGTTTTAGTTCTAATCATAAGCCAAATGCAGCTCTCTGATTGGTGCTTGATTGACAACCTCCAGTTTCATTTTGTTTGTTTTTTTGTAAAAAGAAGTTTCTAAGCCCAAATTGCAACTAAAATGAGTACATGTTGATATTAGCATGTGTTGAAGGATTTATGAGATCATTTAGTCAGATTTAAAACCTAAATCATGTTTGCAGTGTGAAAATCAGCTACCCCACCTTTAATAACCTGAAGCCCTACCTTTATCCTAACCTTAGTCCCTTAAGTAAGTAGTTACTAAGCCTTAATAAACTTTTTCTACCATTAAAGTCCATATGACAGATTAGAACATTTTTCTAATTTGACTTAGTTTGGTGTGATAGTCTTTGTTGTGAATATTTATCATAGATTAAACAGCAGTTAATTAGCAATTTATGAAGAAATTGACAAACAAAAGAGTTACACACAAGACAATTTACACACAACTGACACAATTTCACAGTGTGGTTGCTAGATAACATTTTTGGATTCTCCTCCACATATGTCATATTTACTGAATACAACACAATGAACTTCAGCAAAACAACCAAACTGGGTAAAAAAAAAAAGCTAAATGTTCAGTGAAATCTTAATCATAATCAAGTTTACTATGTTTTACTAAAAACGTGGTCCAACTTGTCATTGATTTAGTTGTTTATGTATATTTTCAAGCTTTATTCTTAGTTAAGGCTTTACTAAGTCTGATTAAAATGTAGGTATAAGAAACTGATACCACTGCTAAGTTGCAATTAGCACAATAGATACAGCAGTTACATAACACTATAAGACCTAAGACCTTTCTAAGTGAGGAAAAATAAGGGCAATTTTCAGTCCACACATCGGTCATTATCAGTCAATATACAGTATTATTATATTACATTATATACAGTAATATTCCACATCCAAAGCAGGGCTAACCCAGATTACCCACAGTAAGGTACTCTCAGAGGAGTAAAATATGTAAATAAAATACTGTATATTCTTTATTAAGTACACCATAGAACTGAAAAAATGTCTGCATGCTACCACAACAAACTTGCGCATGTTTAAGATAATAAAAATCAGATATGGTTGCTTTCATTTCCATTATCTGCACACTAATGGAGCCATAATTGACATGTTTAGTTGGTGTGGTTGATTCTGTTTCTAATTAATATGCTCTGATCTCTTGGGAAATTAGAAGAGAATGATTTGACGGAGAATATAAAACAAAAGGCAGGGAGCAGAAGTAATGCACATTAATATTGGATCCACACATTACAACCATGTGAAACAGCGTGTATGGAATGAGATGATTAAGACAAAAAAGACTGCTTTTATTTTTGTGATGAACATAGATGAAAGAGAACCTATGCTTATGGGAAATGTGGTGGTTCCTAACTGACATGGTAATTAAAATAACTTCACAATTCCAGATTCAGTGGTTGTATTAATGATCCACAGCAATAACAGATTGGATTCTCCCAAGCTTGTACAACCCCAGCACTTAAAGGGTTGACAGAAAAAACAGGCTCTTACCCTCCACCTAGCCATATGATATCATCACATTCTTAAAGGTGGACTCAACCTATTGCACAGTCAACACATCAGAAATAGAACTAAACTGGGAATAAACGTTGAACTAAACTCTAACTATGAGCTAGGACTCAACAGAAAGCTCTTCTTAAGCATTCTGTCCTGTGTCTGATTTACCAAATTAAGAAAAAAAAAACAATCCAACAAAAGCAAGCAGTAACTTAACATTGTGTGTTATGTTTAAACATATAAGATATTCAAGGTCATTGGTGACTATGTTATACTGTTCTCATGGATAAGCGTGTCAATACCATTCTATTGTAAACAGCGTGTCATATGAACGCAACTTCTATTTTTTGCGTGTGTATTTGACGCGTTTCTGTCCTAGTTCATTTCAATGGTGAATGTTAAGGCGTGTTATTATTCATAAATACTAACACAATCCTAATCCTAACCTTAACCAAGTCCAGGTCCCAGACCTAAACTTACCCATTTTTGCAAATTCAGACCTAAAGTTAGCCGTTAATCCCTTGAAAAACCTTGTGTTTGTTGTCAATCACATCGCGTGTTCATAGTACGCCAGAAAAAACGAGCGTGCACGCCAAATTGCACGCCAAAACAGGCAGAGGGCGTCGTCAAGACACGCAATTTGTCATGGCGTGCTATTTTACGCAATCCATGAGAACACGTTGCAATGAATCAAACTTCTAAAAAATCATAAATACCTTATTTTAATGCAGAAATGTGCCTGAAATGGCAACTATGACCTGTGTCATGCATGACAGCACCAATTCATTTGGGAAGAGTCTAGCAGCAGCTGATGGGCACTGTTGAGTGGAGTTCTGTAAGACAGAAGCTCTGCATCTAGTCTTTAATACTCAATTACTGAACCCTAAACTTACCTCACTTTACTGTTATAATGAAGTTATAAATTATCTTTTTGCCACCTGAAGTTGCCATTGGTGGAAAAAATCCACTGCATACATATATGAACTGTCAGCAGCTGGACATTTGAGCCATTTGAAACCTAATGTGAGACTGACCAAGTATGGTTGGCTGTTGTCTCCTATTCACTCTTTGTACTTCTATTAAGTAGATTAATCATGATATAGTGACAACTGTGACACATTTATTTCCATTTGTTCATGTCACTGTTTTGCCAGTAGAACCTGACTTGAACAGACAAGCTTTACATTTGTAAACCACAAGATTAATATTGGTAGTACTAGATGTTGGCATGAATATATGACATGCAATTAGGTCTTCCATTCGTAACCATCACTTAGAACAGATTAACATTCAAAAGGCTAAATAGTGCGCTAGTGTCTTGCACAAGGCCAATTGCACCAAATCACTGAACACAAAAGGTAGATTCCAGAGTTAATGAGACAATCCTCTCTCTCTCTTTCCTTGCTTCTCTCTCTCTCGCTCTTTCTCTCCAGCCTGCCTCATGTGTCATGTCCCGTGCCTGCTGAACTGACTGTTAGATCAATACAGGACTAAAGAGGGTGTACGCTGCAGAGGTGCTTAATTGGAGAGGGGCTCTGTGTGGAAATAAAGAGGAACCTGGGACAGCGATAATGGGAAATGGGCTTTTTCTCAACTTTCTTGCTCAATCTTGTTTTTACTTTGCAGTTCAGTTGGTTAGGTGGTTAGTACATGCATTCAAATCCCTGCAATAATCGATGCTCTATCCAAACATCATACGTCTCAATCTGAAAGGATGCCAACTGGACTGAAGCTAGTGAACCTAATTTTTCTTACTCATCCCTCACTTTCACAAATCATTTGACAATCTGTACTTTCTGCATGCATAGACTTTTTTTGCCACTAACACAGTTTTAGAACAGAAGTGAAGAAGGCAAAGTACCAATGCTCACGCTGAAAAGTCGTCGTAAAAAGAGAGGACTCACATAACTCTTTATTTTAAGTTTGAAAATTAAATGCCTATTACAGTAGTTAGATAAAAGCAGGACTGAACTAAAGTTATATGGTAAATGCAACACTTGTGAAAAGATGAGACTACTGTGTACTGTCTGAACTGAATAATAGAGAGTTTTAGTTCTAATCAGGAGCCAAAAGCTGCTCTCTGATTGGCTGTGCTTGGGTGGTCCACTCAGTTTCACTTTGTTGTTTGTAAAAAGTATTTTTTACGCCATAATTGCAACCAATAATGAACACATGTGATTTAGGAGAGGAAGTTGTCAGATTTAAAACCTAAATTGTGTTTGCAGTGCAAAAATCAGCTACCCTACCTTTAAGTGCCTTGCCTAATGATACACCAGTATGGAGGGATTCTTTGTTTATTGACATGGAGAAAGCTGAGTGCAGCAGGAGCACAAGACAATCTATTCACTATACAACTTTTTATATTGGTCCACACTGGTACCATTAGCACACATCTGGTTAATCTGAATTACCATTCAGTTCAATGGAGCAATAGCCTGACACATTAGCCACAATCAAACAACAGATTCTGTAATGATTACAAACAGGGCATTTTATCTGTCATGATATCTATTTAAAATGACCCTGAGGAGCCAACATGTTAGCTACTTTCTTGTTTATCTTTGTGAGGGTCCAGTACACCAGTTTGTGCCTATTATTTTTCATCAGCTGTCAGCTATACACTGCAAATAAATAGTGATAAATCACACAAATAGTGATGGTGTGGTGCACTATCATTAGTCTCTCAGCGAACTTTTAGAGGCGTGGTTTGTTCATTGCACCATATTTAGTTTGTCAGACATTTTGACAGTATTCTTGCTTTTCTTCTGTATGTTGGCTTTTTGAAATTAACTGCAATAACTACATAAACTTCAGTCATCCAAAGAGAGGCAGCACTGTCTATTTGTTTGTGCATATGACTGTAACATATCATTCCGGCCTCTTTTCCCTCACACGTCTGACTAAGATCGTCTAAAATTCAAACTGAAACAGTTTCTGAATCCTTTGAAGCAAAAGCAAATGGCAGGAGTCTTTGTGAATCAGAAAGCCTGTAGTTTTAGCTTCTGATGACAAAGAGGCTCTAATCATAAGTGAGAACTTTCCCCACACAAACGAAAAACAGAATCTAATTTCCACCTACATTTTTTGGTAAATGTAAGAATTGGTAAAGCTGTGTTTACAGCTGAGACCTGAATGACACTAGATTTGATTAGATTTGGCATTTTTGGGTTTTGACAATTCCTCTGCAAAAGCTGAAGGTAACTGAGGTAAAAATTAGTTTTAGAACCTACAATTACTTATACAAAAGTCCTAATAAAACTTTAAGAGTAGAATCTGAATCTGAATCATGTTTTTTTCTTTTTCCAGGTACGTGTGTGCAAACAACAAGAAAACATGTCAGTGTTAGTGGCCTGACTCATAACTGATTAAAAAGTGCCTCTCTTCCCTTTTTATTGTTTTTATCAAAGTGGTTTCTGCAGCCACTTTCTGCAGGAGACACGCCTCTGTATTCTTGTGTATGTACTTTACGCAACAGTTGCATTGAACTAGTAACTTTCTGGCAGCCGGGTGATAAGTTGTCCTGCATTTCTGTTGTTGTCAATAGACTTTCTCATGAGGATAATTACGAGGATGTTTGGGGACACGCTTGTACTCTTTTGTGTGTCCAGCTGGTGTTTTGTTTGCATAAATCACCGCTCTGACAGATGTTCCTGCAGTCTGGATTAACTTTTTTTTTATATAATAGTCTACCCAAAGTTCTAGTGTTCTTTAGTTGATTTCAAACCTCAAGAAAAAAAAAACATTTACAGTAAATATACCTTTATTTTAACTGGTAAATATAAAGCAGGCAGATTGAATAAGTGTTTCAATTTCCTTGACCTTTTTCAATTCAACCAAACACACTTTGTCAAAAAGTATAAGTGAGCAAGTTTTGCCTCAATGCAGATTACAAATGCATGTATTTTGGAGTTTGCATTTCCTTGTGTAATTAAAGAGCCTAAAACAAAAGAACATGTTGTTGTCATGGAAATCCGCCATGTTGCTTGAGCCAGTGCAGACTGTTCATAGCATAAAATTACCAAAAACAATAAGACAAATTAAAGAAATTAGTCTTGGAACCGGTGGATAAACTACTGGATCACTTCTGAAAATACTTAAGTTTAGTTTCTGGCATTTTAAAATCTCAATTGATTTACCATTTGCCATTTTGAAAACTATAATGTCACAATCCCAACTTCTATACTTCAAATTAGTTAATGTTGTTGCTAGCTTTTCGCGTTATTTAGCATATTGCAGCAGAGAAAGGAACTTCAGTGTGTGATTAAAACCACAGAGAGGATCTGGGGAGCTGCCTTCTCCTCTCTACAGGACATATACATATACGTAACAGTCATGTCATATGGAGGGCTTAGAACATTGTTATGGACCGGACACACCCTCAGAACTCCATGTCTGCACTGCTCTCTTTTAGGAGGCACTACAGGACTCTCAGGTTACGAACTACTACATGAATAATCAGTGAGTATTGTTACTATTTGTGGCATGCGAGGGTAATCTTAATTTAAATTTAGCAGAAATAAAATGTAAGTTTAAATTAATTGTAACATTAGCTGTAAATAAATAAAACTAAAAGAAAACCAACAATGCCACCGGGTATAACCCGGAAAAATAAATAAAACTAACTAAACAAAAAGGCAACACAGGTTCGTTTGACATTGAATAGAGAGGCAGAGTTCCATTTAGCATGTTCACATTTATTTTAGGATGCCAAATGTAATAGTCATTTTCATATTTTCTGTTTCAGTCCACTTAAATATCCTTCACAGATCATTCTGAAAACAGTTTGTTTGTTCAGTCAGTTTGTGTGAGAAGACAAAGACAGCGAAGGCAAGGCAAGGCAACAGGTGCCCGGTGCACTGAGCCCCGGAACCATACTCCCACAACGAGCCATCACCCGACGACTACCCCAGTCACCAGCTTCAACGTCGGACCCCGGTGGGGATATGACCTGCCACACCACCAGCTTCAACGAGGGACCCCAGGACTGCTAGCCGCCGACCCACGGAGCGATGAGGCGCTGCGGCGGTGCGCATTGCGAGGCTCTGCTTCACCACGGCACTGATAGAGCAGAGGACGGCGCATAACCTGACGGCAAAGCCCAAACAAACAGACAGCGGTTGCTTCAGAGACAGAGGAAGTACCGAGGTCTGAACTGAGCTTTTATACTAGGCGTCGCCCCCTACTGGTCACCGCCACAACTAACCCATAATGTCACATATTGTTGTTAAGCAGTGCACAGTAAAGTCTTATGTGTCTCTAGCATAGATCTCCATACTATTGCTTAAAGAGAAGTAAACTAGTAAGAACTTCAAAAGCATAGTAATGTTTTTACTGTGTACATGAAAATAAATATTTGAATTTTGGAAACATCACACGTTTGATGCTAGACTTTGAAACCTTTCATACAAAGCAATGAGATTTGTAAGGAGACAAGCCAACCGAAGCATGCAGGTTTTGTGATATTGTGCTATAACAAGCAACAATAAACAGCCACCAGAAAGTGTGAGCCGATCAATATTTGAATTACTTTCAATCAACAAGCTGAGTCCAACACAAATGAGAAAATATGTGCCATTAGCAGTATTTGAGAAATGCGTGGCATGTTTTCCAGTCTTTGAAACAGACAGCACCTTTTCATTTGCCTGGGTCCACACACATGCACAGAGCAGGTGAACCGTTTATCACAGCTCGTCTTTCTCTTGTTGGTCAGATAATCTCACAGTTCACTCAGGGGAGGACCGTGATTGCCAGACGCGGCGGCCCAAAAACAAATTAAAGCTGTAGGCCCAGGGCTCAATTAGATATTAAAAACAGCCCAGATGACTTCAACATTAGAGCTTGATTATCCACAGGGGCTTAAAGCTCATAAGATCTGACTGGAAATGAGGCTCAATAATGGGGTTCATGCAATTTAGCAGTAGTTTTGTAAGCAGCAGCAGTAGTTGTAGTTTTAAAAGTAGAGTTGGGTTACAAGCTGCCTACAAATCCTTTGCATTTGTATTTGATCTATGACCTGATTTCCCAACCAGGGTTACTCGGAATGGGTTCAGAATTGGCAAAATTAAAGCTACTATAACCGATTTTTGCTTTCTTAGAATGCAAACAAACTAAAATGATTGATTTTAAACTTCCTACATCAATCTACATGTTTTGCTCACTTATCTACTGCATTCTGAGCCTCCAAATTGTTCAGCACGATGTGCTTTAAGCTTTTTTCAAATGATTGAGAGCGAGATGTGCCGATATGCTAACGGCTGTTAGTCACAATGTTAACAACAACAACAACAACAACAACAACAACAACAACAACAACAACCTTAGGGGAGTTTGGTGAACAAACGGGACATAGGCAGAGTCAGAACAATACAGACTCATTTCCACCTGAATACATACACTAATAGGCCCCAATTTGACAAATTGACTTGAAGTTATTTTATTGCACTCAAGTATAATCTCTGAAAGTATTATTTTAATTTAAAAATGTTAATTGTGAACAATTTTGAATCACGTGGGAGAATTTTCGGGATTGTATTCAATAAAGTAAGAAAAATAGAGCCTGGGTAGCCACGTAGAACAATGGTTACCATGGAAATAATGACCATGCCATGTTTTTTGGTAGAATTGCTGAGTTGCAAAACAACCCTGGGTGTATCTATCATTTTGTAATGTCAAAATTTGCTTTATTAAACTGTTTTTGGGAGTTTAGTTATTTAAATTGTGTGTTGACTTAACATTAGACGTCACGATCTCGAGCTCTACTGACATTAGGCCACTTTGAAAACTTGTAAATTAATTTATTTACTCAAAACTGCAACTCTGGGGTTCTCGGAATGTGAGACTAAGCTTAGGGTGTACTTGGGAGCAAAAAAGTTGTGTTCCACTGACCTACTGCAACAACACTAGGACGTACAGTAGTTTTCACCACTGAAGGTCAGTTAATAATGTCTGCAATGCTTTGCTACTCTGGAGTCAAAATCCAACAACATTATCTTTTCTGTTCTATAAACATTCTGTGACATGAGTTAAATTGTCGATACAGCTCAAGGATACAGTCAGTCACCTTTGCACAGTACACACAAAGTCATGTTACTTATACTGTATTTATTTGACGTTTTTAAAGGGTGATAAAGTAAACATTAAGTGAGCTCTATTGACTACTAGGCTTTGCTGACTTTTACGAGACATTACGTTCCGCCTGAACTCAGTCTCAATGAGCGATTCAGGTTGGCGTGACTTTGGGGAGTTAGTCAACATAAAGAGCAAGGTGAGTAAAGTGTTTTGGCCAAGTTTACAACAACAGTGTGCATAAGTCAAAGCTTATGCACACTGGGTACAGTAAAAGTAAAACAGTATTTGGAAAATTTTAACTATGAGCAAGTGTGAACTTTAAATTGTTTTTAAAATCTTATGAAATGAATGAATGAATGAATTGCACTGATTCTGATATTTCCAAAAGTAAAAATGTTCAAGGACTTGGAGCAAAATGTTCAAATAATTTCAAACACACCATACTCATACCATACCATAACTTTCGAGAACATTTTATTTCTCCCCAGAAAGTTTATTGTAAAGGCAAAACTTTGTGTGAGGAAAAACCTGACACACACACAAAAAACTTGTAAAACAGAGTTGTCTGTCATAATATGACTCATGGGATGAATACTGATTAGCTTCACATTTATCTCAGAAAAACTTGTTCTAAAGGGCATCTAATATGTACATTAACTTTTAACCACATTATTACAATGTTTGTACTTGAATTGATTCATTTGTCCTCAAACTGGTGCTTAAGAAAACCTCATTTTCATCTATCACTTGTCACCTAGGATTGAAGGATTGATTATTTATTTTTTTTATTCGCCTCTCCACGACTTTAGAAAGGCAAGGTCCGAGTAACGTGTCATGTCTTTGGGTTAAGTGTGAGGCTCTGTTGCAACTATCTGTCCGACTGTACGGTTCCAACAGGCTATGAGGAACTTTGTACAGCCAATCAAATCACTCAGCCAGTGCCAGGTTAGGCTCACTAGTGACGTTTCCTAAAACGTTAGAAAAAGTAAACAAAAACAGAAAGTTCAAAAATAAATTAGCAACAAATCGTCACAAGAAGTCCTCAAATCTGTGGCCAACACAATTTTTAAATATATTGACCCTTTAAGCGACAAAGTAACAATTCTGCACCAAGCCATTTAGCCTCTCAAATTCTTGTTTATTGATAAGTTTCAGAATCTTGAAAAATATGTAACTCTGTACCAGTGATTTTATGAACTCAAATAGAGAAATATTTTTGAATCTCCAGATGAAGGTTTTCAAGACTTTATATTTCGACGCCTAAAGGGTAAAAATTGCACACACAAAAATTTTAATTCTTAGGTGTGCAAGCGGCTTTAGGCTACTTCAACATAAATATTACTCAAGTAAGTTAGAGCATAGTCAAAAAAACTTTCTGAAACACCCCTTCTTTGAACAAATACAAGTAAGCAGAACTGAATACTACCCACCTGTCCATCACTTTGTATCTGACAGTGCGGATCAGAAAACACAAGTGGTTCACACAGAGGCTGAGCAGGAGGGAAATGTCACTACATTGTGGGAGGAGTGTTAGCTTGACTCGCCGGGGGCACAGAATGTCACCGCTCTGGAGTCGGGAGACCAGAGGAGGGGTGAGGAGGGTGAGGAGTACCCCCCAGCTCCAGGCCTGTCAGGGGAACACAGACATCACACATTTTAGAAGGTCACATCTGAATGTCACTCATTGAATATTAAAATACAGCCCAGTGAAGGGTCACGGGTAAGTGTGAAGGGATAGCGGGTGGTCTCTAAAGCCTTTTGAGATCTCCATACAAGATTTCCACAAAGAGAAGACACTTTATGACTGAGATGGAGCTAGTATCGTTGTGGATGACTTATTATCACTTATTAACTCCTGCCAATTGAATAAGGAAGTGTGTGCACTGGTGGAAGTTAGAAATACTGACAAAAATATGTCAGTATATATATGTGTTCACTTTCTAGAATGTCATGATGTCATAAGGTCAGACTTAAAGGTCCTATAGCAGGGCTATTCAACTTAATTTTCCAGAGGGACAGATGTTACAGAGGACCATGGTTTCTGGGACACAGTTTTTGACATGAGGTTGCACCAAACACTCACAGGACAAGATTTACAGTATTTCTATAGTGATACCAACTAATACTGAAGTCAATTTTTATAGCTCCACAAAATGTCCAAATCAGCGTTAAACAACACATAACATGAAACCAAATCTAAACCAGGAGGACTAGAGCGGAGCCACTGTTAAATCGCCTAAATGTATAGTGTTTTCAGGTTGAGAGAAAAGCTCATTGTGTAATATTGGACTTTAATGCCAACTGAATACTGACAAGAGTAATAAGTTGCGTTAAAGATGATGGGCAAGAGTTATTAATATTAAAAACACTAAAGTTTGACAGGAAATATCTAATTCGTCAATTTTATTAGAGTAAAGGTCCATTTGTATGACAAGAAACGGTATTCAAACACTAATATTTTTCTGTCTTTTTATATACAGTATTATTAATTCGACAATAGTCAGACAATGTTATGTGTATAAACATTTTAGTCTAACAAAAAAGGCCTTTTAATAATATTTTCCAGTGACAATTGAATGGGCCTGCTATATAGCTTTATATCAAAGTTTGCAATATAACATTTTCGTGTTTAAACATTCTTTAATTTTGGCTTTTTTCCAAGGCAAAAAAAATTCACAGTATTACCTAAATTGTATCTGCTGTATTCATAGTTACATAAAAGTAGGTCGGTTAGTACAGTCACTCGCCACATGAAGGTTGTTCTCAAAACCTGCATAACATTGCACTGCATGTGGTGTTAAATAGACACTTCACATATTGTCGAAAGTGTGATGTACTGGAGAGGTCAGTTTGTTTCAGGGTCGCAGCAGCAGAGTGAGAGAATGATCAATGTGTTTTCAAGTTTTTAAACTCGATAAAATACGAATTAAACAATTAAACAAAAATAGAAGTTGCCAGAGGAATGAGTATCCGGGAAGATGTGCACTACTGGTCTGTGAAAGTGAAGGTGGAGTGATGGTGGTCCTGTGGAGAGGTACAGAGGCCAGTGTCCCGTGGGGAAGAAGAGGAGCTGGTGTGGGGGAAGAACAGGCTTAGACACACGCAGCTATAACAGAGTCCTGAATAAATCCTGGACCAGTGGGACCAGTGGACTTACAGATCCTCTCTGAGAACTGACTGTGGAGGCTGGACCAGACTGGGATTAGACCAAGGCTGCCGGACTGACGGAGGAGACGCACAGCTGGAATATTGATCAGAACTGGGGGAGGTCTACCGTTTTTATACTAGTTTACTCACAGGTTACCTTGTGTATGCAGGAAGGGGGCAGGGGAGTTTTTATTTTGCTTTTTGCCTAATTAAAAACTGAAAGATCAATAAACAAATGTATCTTTTAGAATCCCTATACTTTAAAATTGAGCTGGAATAGTCAGCTTGTTTAAAACAAGTCCCCTGCAATGTTTTTGAGAATAAGTATTGCTCTTAATATCTCATTCATTTGATTTGATTTTTCACACTTGTGTGAAAAATAATTGCCCACCTCTGTTCTAGAATGTGTCACAAGGCCTGATGGTGTGCAAGTGCCAGGTTTTTTTGTTAATAATACTTTCACTCAAACGGCCCCTTAGAAAAAAATTATGGACAAGTTAAGTTAAACTTCTCCGATTGGGCAAATTGAAAAGTATAAGACTGCTTCCACCAGATTAGAAATAGCTTTGTCTTGGTTTCAATTTTAAAGGCTTTTCTGCTATAGATTGAATGAAAGATTACACTGACCTTGTACTCCCACATGAAAATTCAGAAAGGTAATATTATTAGTTCTTCTATTCGTGATTAGAGTCATTAAATGTTTGCATTACAACTATAACTGCATTCAAATAATATTCATTTTAGGTGCCTCCATTGATTATATAATAAATATTATTAGCTTGTAGAATGGTGTGAACCTATTTGCCGTTGAGTTGTAAGATCACAGATTTATTGACTTTTGGTTTATAGTTCATATCTCTGTAAATATCCCAAACAAACAATGCTACAGTACATCTACATTTGCCAATGTAGATGTAACGTCTTGTCTTTCAATACAGCAAGACTCCTGTAGAGTTACCTCACCTGTAGGTGAGCCCACCATTTGAGATTATGACATTATGACCAATTTCTGCAATGTTAAAACAAAGTTTTGCTTTGCACTTAACAGTGTTTTCACAATTCACTATGTACCGTATATTTACAGTTTCTTAGAATTTAACCACTTTAGGAGATTTTCAATTTAATCAAGTGGTACAAAAGCAATATATAAGTTCCTCTTTCTCTGTTATTTGCCTGTCACTCACTGAGGTTTTAGAAAGTATGACTGTGCAGCGGCATTTAAAAATATATATAGAGAGAGGCGTGTAGTCTTGAGAGACAGCAAAAAAGGATTCAGTTAAACCAACATACATTGATTTGCATTTATTTAAGGCAATTTTGTTATTTTCTTTTGCTCACTGAACAGTAGTACAAAAAGTGGAAAATAAGTTCTAAAACAAAAGTTGTAGAAACTAATGAGGGAAAAATGTATAGTATATTGTCCATAAAGAAATCTTTATGGCAAATATGGCAGAACTACGACTGAACCTAAAGTAAAACAGAGGTACATTTTGAGTACAGGTACATTTTGAGTACTTTTCAATTGTACTGATAAATACAAATATGATATAAAAAGACAGAATTAAGATATTCACCTTTGTCTGTAGCCCATGACACTACTTGACTACAATTAGTACAGTACTATTTCAGGTTTACTATCTGAGGGTAAATTTTCCATCAGTTGCGCCACACTCAATACTGCTTGATAACATGTGATCCTCAAGACCATTTTATATCCTTGTCTCCCTGACGAGTGTTCACTGGAAGTATTATTTACAGCTGCACAGGAGTGAGTTTATAGGTCTACTTCTCATCAACACTATAAAACAATTCACCTGGAAGAGACTTTTACAAGATGAAGCTAAACTACTTTATGTATGAAAGAGTGTAGGTGAAATTATAAAATACTATGGGTATTTCTCAGTTAAATAATGACAATAGGCAACACTGTTCTATTCTTACACAATGATAGCAATTAACTTGACACATTTCTTTCCCCGCTGAGTGACACAATTGTTATTTATATTTAACTGAGATCATTAACCTGTGTGTGGTCTTTACGAATAATGCATGTAGCCTATTTGATTGCCTCACTAATTCTCTATTGTTTTGTAATTATAACAGCGAAACCAGATAATACATAACAATATTTTTAGTGCTTATCTGTTCCTGTTGTGAATCACTGGATGGCAAAAACAACAAATTGAAATAATCCCCAAAAGCAAACTTCAGACTTTAAACTTCTCCAACACATCCTGCTTAATTTCACCGCATTATAATCACACGACTACTGACTCTCCCACACGGCACATAATAGGATTTGAAATGACACCCTTGCATTTTCTTGTCTGACTTGCTTTTTAGACATAATGACTATCCTTTTAAATATAATCAATCAAAGTCTTGGCCTTTCCGTTCACAATGGAGCCGGATGGAGCCTGGCTAATGTCACACCTGGGTTATTATGTCCTCATCTGCCTCCATCCATTACTGCAGCCTATTCAGACGTCAGCCGCAGCGCTCTCACTCACTCTGATGTGGAGGTAAAGTCGATGCTTGGATAATGATGCGTCTCCCTGCGATGACCTTTCCATGCTACAGGAGACTTACAGGCACGGCCAAACCGCATGTCAGCGTCAGAGGGGAACCTGCGATCAGAAGAGAATTAGAAAAAGCACATCGCAGTCAGCGGGACACCTGAGGTTGTAAGAGGATAGATGAGAAGATGTACTGTGGATGTGTGTTGTTTGTAGCGGTGGTGGTGATGATCAAGAACATTCTTTACAGGGCAGTAAAAAACCCTAGTTATTTGTTTGAAAGGACTATATCTGTTTCTATAGCAGTTTATCAATATTTTGACCAGAGTTTGTACAAAGGTGCACTGCGTAACTACTCTTGCATGCTTCCATAGAAAAGCTGTTCCTTTATCTGTATGTTATCACATTAATGCATAAAGCATATTTATTCTCAGTCAAAATGTTCCAATGTATGGTTTAAATGTTCTATTTTTACAGAATTGTAAATCCAGAAAGTTACACAGTGCATCTTTAAAGTTTTGCAAAACTTTTCATGACTTCTGCAACACAATTCTCAACATTTCCATAATCTTCTATGCCGGGGTGTCAGACTGGCATCCAAGATTTCTTGTGGTCACTGGAATGATTTCTGATTAGTATTGATGTAGCATAAAATCTATAAAAGCTTGTAACAATTTGAACGACAGGTCTCAGAATAGACTGCAGCGAGAGAATAAGCCTATAGAAATATAAAAGCTTAGATTGCTGAGATGTGACTATAAAACCTAAATGCACTGGAATGCAACAAATTGCATTAAATTGTCCAGATTTTATTGGAATGACAGTATGTATGATTAATATAATGCAATGTAATGTGTTACAATATAAATCTGGGCATACAGTAAATGTGTTATAATAGTTTTATAGCCAATTGCCCTTTTTCAATTTCACACAGANCAGAGAATGTCAGTTAAAGAGTTAAAAGTCGTGTGAATGAGGCAAAACACAACTTTATGCTGCGTTCAGACCGGACAGCGTTCAAGCGTCTATATTCGCGCGTGAAAGTGAATTTTGACGCAGAATGTTTTTCAAAGCTGACGCCCCAACAGACGCCCAAAACACCCCGTGCGCATCGAGGCGTCGGGGGACAAGGACACTCTTTAAACCCCAAAGCGCTTCTTTGCTTTCCCACATTTTTGGAAAATTTTCGCTTGTAGACAAATCACTGAGAGAGAGAGAGATGGAGGTTTGTTGCATTTATAAAACGCAACTTTCTCCTCCTCCAGACAGTGTTCTTTTGCTGTCTCTGTCCTCCTCCGGTGTCACGTCGTACAGCAGTGGTCTAAACACCACAACCAGCATTTTGAATAGTCCAGTCAGATCATGTCCATGTCCCAGATTTTCAGAGAAAAGCCCAAAGAAAAAGCCCAAAAACAAGCGACCTTTTGTCAAAAAAAAGGCTTGAGTAAACAGTGGTGCTTTCCTCTTGATGTGAGAGGAGAACAGCAGCAGGTCACGTGTCACAGGAGGGGTCTCTGATTGGCTGACGCAGACTTCCAACGCGTCTGAAGATGGATTTTCACAACTCCTGCGTTCGCCGCCGCAGGTTTGAGCTTCCACCTCGCAAGACGCCGCGTTTTCAGAGGCACGAAGGCGTTAACAGACGACCCAGACCAGCCTGTTCTCATGGATAAGCGTGTCAATACCACGCTGTGTCTTATGAACGCAACTTCTATTTCTATTTTTATTCTATTTTTTCTAATCCTAACCTTAACCAACCCAAAGCCTAAGAGCTAAACTTACCAATTTTTGTAACTTCAGACTTAAATATAGCCGTTAATCCCTTGAAAAACCTTGTGTTTGTCGTCAACCACTAGGCGTGTCCAACCACGCCAGAAAAAACGAGCGTGTAATTGCACACCAAAACAGGCAGAGGGCGTCATCATTACACGCAATTTGTCATGGCGAGCTATTTTACAAAATCCATGAGAACATGTTGCCCAGACACCAAATCGTGCCACAAATACACTTTAACGCTCAAGGGTTTACGTTGACTTAAAGGTGCACTGCGTAACTTTGGTCACAAAGAAACTTGAATAAAAGCAGGTTTTTGGGATTTAGATGTCTTTATTACACTAAATAAATAATAAAAATGTGCACTTTTACTTTGAACAGGCTTGCATGGCCACAAAAGGGACTTTTATTTGTCCTGGAGGAGGGTCCGCTCAAGTATGTTTCTATTCCTTTAGCTGAATTTATTTATGTTATGACATCAAATGTATTTATCCTTTTCAGAATGTTCCAAAGCATGGTTTATCTTTCTAATTCTACTGATTTGAGGTCACACAGTGCACCTTTAACGTTGAAAATGAAAGCAGATACGCTGTCCGGTCTGAACGCAGAGAAAATGACAAAAATGTGTTGAATATGGGCTCTTTAACGTACTGTAAAAACGCCTCAGTTCTGGTCCAGTACAAACGTCGCAGCAGAAGTGGGCGGGGCTTATGCCAACGCCATTTCTGATTGGCTGAGAGCGTGACGCAAACACAAAGAGCCGTTTTTTACCTCCAAAAACATTCAGACGAAGTGGAACAAGTGTCCTCCCTCCGTGTGGATGCGTGAGCCGTGTCCGCAGGAGCCCGGTGTGTCCCGACAGGCCTCACATTGTCACACACACACACACACACACGAGCTCGAGTGACAGCCCAGGAGACGCCCGAAAGTCAACACCTCACTGCCTCCTCTGCTGACGTCACCGCAGCGCACGTGCGTCAGGTCCGGACCGACAACACAACAGTCAGCTCAGGCTAAAGTTAGAACACTGTCCGGCCAAAGACGGCAGCTGTTTTAGAGAGGTCAGAGGTCACCTGGCTCCGGCGGCAGGTTGGGTTCACGTGGGTTTGAAGTGTGTGAGAGATAAAGTGAGAACTACTACGAGGCGACTCATCTGTTTTTGTTTCTGTTGGTTTGTGAAGGATTTGCTCCACACGCACTGCAAAAACTCAAGATCTAGACTCGCTTAAAGTGACTTGGCTTTAGAACTTTTTTTTTTTTTTGGCAATCATGTGGCTCAAAATAAGAATGTTTTTAAATCAGTTTATAATAAAGAGCTTCAATTAGTCAAAATGCCAGAAATTAAAGTTAAAATTCTAGAATCAGGCCATTTGAACTAGTCTTGAAACTGACTTTTTGCAGTGTATGTGAAACTGAAAGTGCACATGACAGCTTCAGTTGAACCAGACTTTATGTGAAGACATCAGCAGCTTTTGGAAAATCAAACGTCTCATTTCAGCAGTTTTGACTGAGTCGGCGTTTCTTCTTGTTTCACTTCCAACTTAATCATAAGCTCTGTGCACAGAACGTCAGCTGGCTTGTTTATATTCAAAAGAGCTAACTTTTGTATTTAGGAGTATTTCCTGTTCAGTTCAGTTCAGGTGGAGTTTTCACAAAGTCAGTCTAATGGCGAGCTCACACATAAAACCGTTTCAATGCTAGAGCTATGGAGGGGCGTTAGCGCGCAACTCCAGCAGCGCAACGTGAAGGTACAGTTGTCTATGTGTGACCAACATGTGAAGAGCAGAGTGACAGTGGCTCCGCAACAGAAACATGTGCGACTGGACTTACAAAGGACAAAAAAACTCTTTTACACAAAGTTTAGACTAAGGCTATAAAATAGCCTTAACCATAAAATACAACAAATTAACTTTATGTTCACAACAAAACAGACACATTGTCCACAATAAAAACAGCATGTTGACACGACTGAACCAGGATCACTAACCTGTCCAGCAGCTTCCACATTGTAGCAGGGCGGGCTAAATACGGGCGCTGAGTCTGATTCAAGCTAAACAAAGATGGCTGCTCTCGTGGATGTTTGTGTTACTGTGGCTTTTGATTCTGTTTTAGCAGAAATACAGAGTCATTTCTTTTTTAAAGAAGAGTAGTGTGTGTGACACTTGTTCTATCCACGCAGACATAGGATACACCATTATGATTCATTGCTGTGATTGGTCAACACAAATAAGGTCGGCTCCAAGTATTTTACTAAACGCCCCACATTTTCCCAAACGCTTTCAGTGAGGTTCCAGTCAGATCAGAGCTAGATCCTTCTGGACTCAGGTTACTGGATGTCGTTTAAACAAGTTTGAATTATGGTGTAGTTTGTAAAGCCTAGGTCTCTCGTGTGGGAGATTGGGACACAAACCTCACATGGGATCAAACAAGTTATTATTCTTTTCTTTTCAGCACTTATACATACACTGACAGATTAAAAAAGACATAGTGTATTGGACATGATAGGATAGACTGGGATTATAAAAGTAATTGTGCTTCAGCAGCTTTATCCACTCGACAGCAGACACTCTCAGACATGAACGCGCCGTGGACCAGTGAGATGTGGTGAAAGTCTCTGAAAACACGTCAAAGACAAATCAGTTTAAAGAGAAGTGTGTACAAGCTAACGCTAACAGGAAATGCTCCCAAATACAGAAGTTTTGCAACATAAACAAGCCAAATGACTGTTCAAGTGACCGGTTCGAGCCAAAGCCTGGAGACAGAAGGAGTTGTGTTTACACTGTGGACGTGTTTGGACAAGATATTCACAAACCCGACTGGCGTGATCATAAACAGAAGCTTTACTCATTCAGATTCTTCCAACTGAAAACCTGCTGCTCCACCTTGTGATGTCATTAACCGCACGCATCTTCACTAGAATCATCTGGATCCCTTCACTTCACTTGCAGCTAATGTTTTAGTTTTAGACACAGAAAATACTACAGACTTGAACATAATCTCAACTGAACAGAAGGAGAGCCTGACTTTTACAAGCAGCTGAACACAGAATGACATCACAAGGTGGAATTTGGAGTTTTGCCGACAGAGAAAAACACAACTTTGGGATGTTTTTGATGAGGTAACACGAGGGATGCACTGATCTGAAATGAAACTAGGATCAGATATGGGTGCAAATAAGTTACATAACACTATATGACCAAAAGTGTTGTGTTTTGAAAAGAAAAATATAGTATTTCAGTCTTACAATCTTACATTAGTATCGGTTAATATCGGGTATCGGCAGATATAAAAGCCAAAGTATCGGAATCGGTATCGGAACAGTAACAACATTCTAACATGATTAAAAGCTCAGTAGCTTTTAGATACCAGTACTTTAACTTGCTTTTCGAGGCTGGTTCTTTTTTGATTCTGGCTTTTTTTTTAGTCCAATTATTTTTTCATCTTTTAACACGTAACATATGTCAAACTATATTTTAAAACACTCTTGTAGTCTGTTCAGTTATGACTCCAAGCAAATGCGCAGCAGATGAACGTGGACTCCTTTAAGTTTCACTTTCACTTCACTTCACGACACAACATCTGCTTTTGACGCTAAAACGTTGACCCTTCTCTTTACCTGAAGAAAGACGGAGAAATAGAAACCGAAAAACGTCACTGAAAATGTGTTTGTTTTTTTGTACCACGTTATATTAACTACGCCTTAGTAAACCATGAATAAAGCATAAATAAAGCCTTAATTATTCATGAATTGATGGTGAATTCATGAATGAAAAACTTATTAATGCTTAGTAACTGCATAACTAAGGATCTAAGGTTAGGATTTAGGGTTAGGGATTCTGAGTAATTAAATAGTTACTAAGCATTAATACGCTTTTTCATCTATTAATTAATAATTTGTTGATATTGAATTAAGTCTTTATTAAGGTGTTATTAATGATTTATTAAGCCTAATTATTCTGTAGTTATTTTCGGTGCCCAGCGGAACCAACCGAAAACATTTGGAAATAATGGAACTGAAAACATGATGCACTTTTGGTGCCATTTTTCGGTTCCTTGCCTTTAAATCTCCGCGTCAATAAGCAGACAACAGAAACACCACACCTGCCACATGTGCGCTCTGCAAACAGAAAAGACACCACATAGTCTTTGTGCCAACAATACCAACGTCACAGCAATCACTTCTGACTTCTCCCAAAAAACTGCGTGAGCTTCGGAGTATACAATTCACTGGTTATTTCTCTTAAACAAGGCGTGCGCGAGCTTATGACTGCGCTCACAAACCGCAAGTCTCCAAACAAAGCGCAGCGTCGCTTACCTTCTTAAACAGAAGAAGCGAAGAAACAATGGCTCCTATAGCAGGCTATTCAACTTAATTTTCCAGAGGGACAGATGTTACAGAGGACCATGGTTTCTGGGACACAGTTTTTGACATAGGTTGCACCAAACACTCACAGGACAAGATTTACAGTATTTCTATAGTGATACCAACTAATACTGAAGTCAATTTTTATAGCTCCACAAAATGTCCAAATCAGCGTTAAACAACACATAACATGAAACCAAATCTAAACCAGGAGGACTAGAGCGGAGCCACTGTTAATCGCCTAAATGTATAGTGTTTTCAGGTTGAGAGAAAAGCTCATTGTGTAATATTGGACTTTTAATGCCAACTGAATACTGACAAGAGTAATAAGTTGCGTTAAAGATGATGGGCAAGAGTTATTAATATTAAAAACACTAAAGTTTGACAGGAAATATCTAATTCGTCAATTTTATTAGAGTAAAGGTCCATTTGTATGACAAGAAACGGTATTCAAACACTAATATTTTTCTGTCTTTTTATATACAGTATATTAATTCGACAATAGTCAGACAATGTTATGTGTATAAACATTTTAGTCTAACAAAAAAGGCCTTTTAATAATATTTTCCAGTGACAATTGAATGGGCCTGCTATATAGCTTATATCAAAGTTTGCAATATAACATTTTCGTGTTTAAACATTCTTTAATTTTGGCTTTTTTCCAAGGCAAAAAAAATTCACAGTATTACCTAAATTGTATCTGCTGTATTCATAGTTACATAAAAAGTAGGTCGGTTAGTACAGTCACTCGCCACATGAAGGTTGTTCTCAAAACCTGCATAACATTGCACTGCATTGGTGTTAAATAGACACTTCACATATTGTCGAAAGTGTGATGTACTGGAGAGGTCAGTTTGTTTCAGGGTCGCAGCAGCAGAGTGAGAGAATGATCAATGTGTTTTCAAGTTTTTAAACTCGATAAAATACGAATTAAACAATTAAACAAAAATAGAAGTTGCCAGAGGAATGAGTATCCGGGAAGATGTGCACTACTGGTCTGTGAAAGTGAAGTGGAGTGATGGTGGTCCTGTGGAGAGGTACAGAGGCCAGTGTCCCGTGGGGAAGAAGAGGAGCTGGTGTGGGGGAAGAACAGGCTTAGACACACGCAGCTATAACAGAGTCCTGAATAAATCCTGGACCAGTGGGACCAGTGGACTTACAGATCCTCTCTGAGAACTGACTGTGGAGGCTGGACCAGACTGGGATTAGACCAAGGCTGCCGGACTGACGGAGGAGACGCACAGCTGGAATATTGATCAGAACTGGGGGAGGTCTACCGTTTTATACTAGTTTACTCACAGGTTACCTTGTGTATGCAGGAAGGGGGCAGGGGAGTTTTTATTTGCTTTTTGCCTAATTAAAAACTGAAAGATCAATAAACAAATGTATCTTTTAGAATCCCTATACTTTAAAATTGAGCTGGAATAGTCAGCTTGTTTAAAACAAGTCCCCTGCAATGTTTTTGAGAATAAGTATTGCTCTTAATATCTCATTCATTTGATTTGATTTTTCACACTTGTGTGAAAAATAATTGCCCACCTCTGTTCTAGAATGTGTCACAAGGCCTGATGGTGTGCAAGTGCCAGGTTTTTTGTTAATAATACTTTCACTCAAACGGCCCTTAGAAAAAAAATTATGACAAGTTAAGTTAAACTTCTCCGATTGGGCAAATTGAAAAGTATAAGACTGCTTCCACCAGATTAGAAATAGCTTTGTCTTGGTTCAATTTTAAAGGCTTTTCTGCTATAGATTGAATGAAAGATTACACTGACCTTGTACTCCCACATGAAAATTCAGAAAGGTAATATTATTAGTTCTTCTATTCGTGATTAGAGTCATTAAATGTTGCATTACAACTATAACTGCATTCAAATAATATTCATTTTAGGTGCCTCCATTGATTATATAATAAATATTATTAGCTTGTAGAATGGTGTGAACCTATTTGCCGTTGAGTTGTAAGATCACAGATTTATTGACTTTTGGTTTATAGTTCATATCTCTGTAAATATCCCAAACAAACAATGCTACAGTACATCTACATTTGCCAATGTAGATGTAACGTCTTGTCTTTCAATACAGCAAGACTCCTGTAGAGTTACCTCACCTGTAGGTGAGCCCACCATTTGAGATTATGACATTATGACCAATTTCTGCAATGTTAAAACAAAGTTTGCTTTGCACTTAACAGTGTTTTCACAATTCACTATGTACCGTATATTACAGTTTCTTAGAATTTAACCACTTTAGGAGATTTTCAATTTAATCAAGTGGTACAAAAGCAATATATAAGTTCCTCTTCTCTGTTATTTGCCTGTCACTCACTGAGGTTTTAGAAAGTATGACTGTGCAGCGGCATTTAAAAATATATATAGAGAGAGGCGTGTAGTCTTGAGAGACAGCAAAAAAGGATTCAGTTAAACCAACATACATTGATTTGCATTTATTTAAGGCAATTTTGTTATTTTCTTTTGCTCACTGAACAGTAGTACAAAAAGTGGAAAATAAGTTCTAAAACAAAAGTTGTAGAAACTAATGAGGGAAAAATGTATAGTATATTGTCCATAAAGAAATCTTTATGGCAAATATGGCAGAACTACGACTGAACCTAAAGTAAAACAGAGGTACATTTTGAGTACAGTTACATTTGAGTACTTTCAATTGTACTGATAAATACAAATATGATATAAAAAGACAGAATTAAGATATTCACCTTTGTCTGTAGCCCATGACACTACTTGACTACAATTAGTACAGTACTATTTCAGGTTTACTATCTGAGGGTAAATTTTCCATCAGTTGCGCCACACTCAATACTGCTTGATAACATGTGATCCTCAAGACCATTTTATATCCTTGTCTCCCTGACGAGTGTTCACTGGAAGTATTATTACAGCTGCACAGGAGTGAGTTTATAGGTCTACTTCTCATCAACACTATAAAACAATTCACCTGGAAGAGACTTTTACAAGATGAAGCTAAACTACTTTATGTATGAAAGAGTGTAGGTGAAATTATAAAAATACTATGGGTATTTCTCAGTTAAATAATGACAATAGGCAACACTGTTCTATTCTTACACAATGATAGCAATTAACTTGACACATTTCTTTCCCCGCTGAGTGACACAATTGTTATTTATATTTAACTGAGATCATTAACCTGTGTGTGGTCTTTACGAATAATGCATGTAGCCTATTTGATTGCCTCACTAATTCTCCTATTGTTTTGTAATTATAACAGCGAAACCAGATAATACATAACAATATTTTTAGTGCTTATCTGTTCCTGTTGTGAATCACTGGATGGCAAAAACAACAAAATTGAAATAATCCCCAAAAGCAAACTTCAGACTTTAAACTTCTCCAACACATCCCTGCTTAATTTCACCGCATTATAATCACACGACTACTGACTCTCCCACACGGCACATAATAGGATTTGAAATGACACCCTTGCATTTTCTTGTCTGACTTGCTTTTTAGACATAATGACTATCCTTTTAAATATAATCAATCAAAGTCTTGGCCTTTCCGTTCACAATGGAGCCGGATGGAGCCTGGCTAATGTCACACCTGGGTTATTATGTCCTCATCTGCCTCCATCCATTACTGCAGCCTATTCAGACGTCAGCCGCAGCGCTCTCACTCACTCTGATGTGGAGGTAAAGTCGATGCTTGGATAATGATGCGTCTCCCTGCGATGACCTTTCCATGCTACAGGAGACTTACAGGCACGGCCAAACCGCATGTCAGCGTCAGAGGGGAACCTGCGATCAGAAGAGAATTAGAAAAAGCACATCGCAGTCAGCGGGACACCTGAGGTTGTAAGAGGATAGATGAGAAGATGTACTGTGGATGTGTGTTGTTTGTAGCGGTGGTGGTGATGATCAAGAACATTCTTTACAGGGCAGTAAAAAACCCTAGTTATTTGTTTGAAAGGACTATATCTGTTTCTATAGCAGTTTATCAATATTTGACCAGAGTTTGTACAAAGGTGCACTGCGTAACTACTCTTGCATGCTTCCATAGAAAAGCTGTTCCTTTATCTGTATGTTATCACATTAATGCATAAAGCATATTTATTCTCAGTCAAAATGTTCCAATGTATGGTTTAAATGTTCTATTTTACAGAATTGTAAATCCAGAAAGTTACACAGTGCATCTTTAAAGTTTTGCAAAACTTTCATGACTTCTGCAACACAATTCTCAACATTTCCATAATCTTCTATGCCGGGGTGTCAGACTGGCATCCAAGATTTCTTGTGGTCACTGGAATGATTTCTGATTAGTATTGATGTAGCATAAAATCTATAAAAGCTTGTAACAATTTGAACGACAGGTCTCAGAATAGACTGCAGCGAGAGAATAAGCCTATAGAAATATAAAAGCTTAGATTGCTGAGATGTGACTATAAAACCTAAAATGCACTGGAATGCAACAAATTGCATTAAATTGGTCCAGAATTTTATTGGAATGACAGTATGTATGATATAATATAATGCAATGTAATGTGTTACAATATAAATCTGGGCATACAGTAAATGTGTTATAATAGTTTTTATAGCCAATTGCCCTTTTTCAATTTCACACAGAAGGATCTACATTTTAAATGTGGCCCTCGACCAACTCTGACTCTGATTGCTTTGGCCCCAGCTCTGTTTAAGCTTGTCCTACACTTTATTCACACATACAGTACATGTAATCATGCAGTGGTTTCATTACTGATTAAGACTTCAACATACATAAAATATACATAAATGTATCAAACTATTCAGTTACAATATACTTTTAAACACACTGTAATAATTCCAGGTTTTAATAAAATAGCAAAAGATATCAAAGTTTTCAGTTTCAAATTCATAAATTTAATAAAGTCATTGCAAGTTTTGGTTGAATCATGTTTTTTCTCCTACTTCACTAAACTCAAGTGGGACTGTGTCAGGCGAATTATCCTCAGTTTTTGAACCAAGAATGTTTTTCATTTTACAAAACTTTCCCAAAATCATTAAAATTCCAAAACTTGTCCAGAACCTAGAAATTAGATTGGAATTTTCTATGACTTTTCCACGAATGTCTTGTGAACATTTTGTAGATTATTTATTAACCTGGTGAAAAATAGACATAATGCAATTTCATTAAATGGTCTACATGGGACATTCTGGCATCTAAATAGAAATAAGGTGATTATGGAAGTTTAGTCATGAGTCACTGTGCAGATATGAACCAACAGAAAGGTGTAAATAATGAGTCAAACACAACCTTTCCAATAGGTTGTAATCACGCTGTATTTTACTACAATATCTAAATGGTAATATCTTCAATCTGTAACATTACTTTTAGCAAACAAAATCCAGGTGTCTCTCTGACAGTTAAAGTCAACTGGGTAAAATTTCGTGGCATTGCATGTTTGGTTGACGTGAGCTGCCGACATAAAACAGTTGTCTCAGGACTCAATAAACCCTGGATGTCTGATGAGTCGAAATACAATACCTGTACTTTTAATTGAATACAGACGTTGAATCATTTTCCATCTTCAGAGTTCACAGCAGTCAAGGCCTCGCCATCCTCCCGCGGAGCTTCTTTATCAGATTATGATCACATCTAAGAAGAGACAGTGATAATGATAATCCAGTTTAATCAGAGAGACAACAGCGAGCTCCGCCAGAGTCTCTTTGGTCTGTTTCTAAATGGCAGCTAAGCCATAAAGAGGATTAACACAGATTAGTCATAATTCAGAGACTGCAGGTTATGGGCCAATGAAAGGTGAATGGAGACTGTAGACACTAATTGTTTTTATGGGAACACAAAGACAAGCACGAAAGTCCCAGTACAGGGTGAAGTGATGAAGGGCTATTAGCAAAGTGCAAAATCTAAATCACAAAGGCTGCAACTATTTCAGTAATTTCCTCAGCAAACAACTCAATATTCTGCCTGCAATTATAGCATTTAGCATCTTAAAACCTCTACTGATTTAACATTAGTTGAACTAAAAAGTCTACTAATACGTAATGTCACAAGACCGAAAACAATCACAAAATCTAATCACAATTCCAAAGCTGTTAGAAAGTCATATTAATTCATTTCTTTTCCAAAAAAAAAAAAAAAAAAAAAAAAAAAAGCACTAGTTTGATGAAATAACTAAACTGAAGGCTGTTTTGACCAGAAGATTCTGATAAATAGTAAAGAAAGTTAGATCAGTCATATTAATGTGTCTACTTTAGAGCTTTTTATGATTTGATGTTTGGTCATAAAAACTACAAAATTAATGTCGAGAACATTCTGTGAGCAAGACATTAAATTAAACAAATAGTGCAACTGAACTAGATGAAACAGCTCTATTTCCAAATGTCTGGCTGTGTTGAAAAGGATTTGTAATTCTCCTTGTGGCTTTGAGTGTGTTGACAAAAGGCTGAAGAGATAGGGGCAAGGGCTAGGTGCTGTGCATTCAAAATCTGCTGTGAACCTCTATTTGAAATAAAGAAACTTTCTAAAGAAAAAAAGAAAACACAATATAAGTTTTGAGGGCAAATATTTCTGCAAAAGTAAAAGTGCTTGTTTATTGTCATCAATAAACCTTAGGCGACACTGCTTTGTTGATGTCCAATGTCCCCAGTGGAGTCTGATTCACAATGAACAATGCTGGCTATTCTGGAAAATATTGACTTTAGTAAATGGAAATGCAAATATGAACTCCCCATAGCACAGTGTAGAATCAACACAACGCAGGGAACATACAATGTAGAAAGGCCAACAGGTCTACCTTCTAAATGAGAGTGCTGATGAGATCCAGGTGGTCATCCAAAGCACTTATGGTCTGAGGAGGAATCAGTTTGTCAAACTGTGGTCTGGAAGCTGACTTCAATATGTGGGATCTTCTACAGTTTGATCTATTCATGTGTTTCTATTCCATTAGGTAAATCATTACCATGGTTTTGTCTCACTGAACATAATGTCTAGCATTGATCTGGATCAAAGTCTAGGTCGTGTAAAATTTCAGATTCAACTCTGTAAAAATAATACAGACACAACAATTTGACAAGTATTTACTGGACTGAATTTCAAATGAACAACAATTAAAGGTTTGAGATCCACAGATTCTTGGAATTATAGCAATTGCAATCATGATTTTCAATTACTTGTTGTTTTTTTGAGTTAAAGATGCATTTTTTACTACTAAAAAATTATAAAACAAATTTTTGTAAAGAATTTGTGTTAACATCAGAGTTTACAGTGTCCTCTCTATGCCTAACGACTGCCCACTGTATCCAAGACTGTATTTGTGAATGTTGTTAGCATTTGGCTACAAGTCATTAGCATATCAACTAAAAGATGACAAGCTTCAAACACACTGTGGTAAATTATTACAAGGCCAAGAATGTATTAGATAAGTGAGTAAAACTCACAAGAGAGCATGCTCACTTACTTAATGTATGCAAAGAGTTTATGAGAGTAAGGAACAAATCAGAGAAAAAGGGAGACTGTTTTTCTTAGGCAAGCATAGATAAAAAGAATTCTTCCCAATCTGTGACCTTTTGTAATTTATTTCCCTTATCGTATCTAAGTAAAGAAAAAAAAAAAAAAAACAACAAGAAAGAACTCAGGCCTTTTAAACGTCTGTATGCAAATCAATTTTGTTCTCTCATAATTGCTTTGGACAGGAAAAAGCCGTTGACCTTTTGCTGCTTTGCAAACAAAAGCCCTATTAAAAAGGTCATGCATCCGTTCCCATAAAACGTACAGTATAGTATATGCCTGGCTCTATCCGGCCTGTTCTTGCCCTATAAACTTCCACTATAAGTTTTAGCCGAGTTCACGACCTGCACAAAGAGCTTCTCTCAGCCACAAAGTGCCATCCATCCAGCTGATAAGAACATTCATTTCTCTTCATCGCATTGTCCTCCAGGAAAAAACCTTGGGGATCCTTCTGCAGCTCTGACAGATGAGGGCCCACCTCTGTCCGTCTGCACTAAATCACTGTGTGCTGGTGTCTGAGAGCAGAGATCCGGTGATGAGAGTGGTCCGTGTGGCTGACAGACACGTCGCGCTACAGGGATTTGTCTCCATCCTGAGTTCAGCACTGCAATATTCAGAACCAAAGAAGGAATAGATATTAAAGTGAGAGGTTTCTGCCTGACCTCAATATTGTTAGATCATATATTTTTCATTTTCCATTTTAAGCCTGTACTTCAAAGTTTTAGAACAGCATGCAAAAATAATGTTTGTGTTTTGTTGCTTAATTAATGAACAAATCAAGATAATGACAACTAAATCAAATACAATGTGTGGAAATTAAAACACTTGTAAGTTTATATTTACTCTCTCTTTTTCACCTCCATGCTTGAGTAATGTGCAGTCTCTTCTGACAAGCATTCACATGCTCATCCTGCATGGCCAACTGTTACAGCAGAAAAGTCACTTTGAATTCAATCCTGTGCACAAAAAATATTGCAAGAAACACATTTTTGAGGCGCACTTATTGTACTTTTGCCACTCAGTCAAAATGTCGAGCATTTTTCAAAATTATGTCAATGAATAAGTTCATGTGATTTCTAATTTTTTCTACACGGCTTGGGAAGCAACAACGATTACCATGGAAATGATGGGAAATCCGCCATGTTTCATGATTTGCTGAGCTTCCATACAAATACATTAGCCAAAACAATACAAAAAATAACAAACAGTCGTGGAACAACTCAATAAACTACTGTAAATACGGTAAAGTTTCCACAGCTAAGCACTTTCTGCATAAAGCTTGAGCAGTAGGGTAGAAAGTGATGTCGACTGAAAAACCCTCTATGGCTTTACCATTGGACTTTCCCCAAGACTTGACACGTTATGGACTGTCTATGGCCCATGTTTACAATATGCTTGCTAGGTAACAGTTGTGGAATCATATTACCCTCACTTTAAATTCAAACTGTGAATTATTTCAGACGAATGAAAGTTACAGAGTGCACATTTAAATTTAACTGGCCAGTAATATTTCCATTTTACAAGAGCATATTCTCAATTATAGGTCATCTTCAGGCATCACTGCGACTTGAGGCCATTACGATTAGCTATTAGGACGTTTAAACCATTTTCATTTAGGATTGAAGCGAAAAGTCGCGCGCTCCCCTAATTGCCCCGCAAAGTTTACACCCCCATTACTCCTGACGCCTCATCTGTGAACGTATCCACATACCTGGAGACGGATGAAGTCATTTGTTATTCCGTCCAGGTTCCGCTTGTGCCGGACGACAGGCGAGGGACAGCCAGGCCAGAGCGCGGTTACTAATGAGCCTTTATAACCATCACAGAGACTCCCTCATGCATCTTTCATACCCAAACCAGCCCGAGCGGGTACACAAACAGCCCTGTATGATGCATGATGGTGCCGTGTCCCGTCTGTAATATGGGTGAGCGTCCTGATGAAACACATACGCAAGAACACACAACAAAATGACACAGTAGAGAAGGTGTGATTGAGATCGCATAGAAATTATTTAATAGAGATTTACATGTTTACACAGACGGAAATGTGTCTGATAAACAACAGATGCTTGGATACAGCCGCGTATTAAGAGGCCATCGATGCATTCATGTGGAAAATGTTGTTTGTTGTTAAAGCGCTTGACGAATAAGAAAAATATGAGAAACTCCTACTGTTCTGAGACATTTAAGACCAGTGAAGCTGTTGGTTTATGAAAGATTAGACTCAAAAGATTAGCGTACCAATTATACACCTTTTACTTGGTAAACACTTTTTTTTTTAAATAAAGCATTTGTAAGGTTAAAAGGAGCATAATATGTAAATCCACTTAACTGAGTTCTCATCTATGTAACAGTCTTCTCTCATAATTTGTTCACTCAGAATTGTATTTGGATTAAATTTCAAGTGTTTCCTCAGAAGAAGGTTCAATTTGATATCTCTAAATGTAATTAAAGTTTTCTAATCACATATTGTATATCACCTGTCTTGATAAAGACATTGTTTATAAATATAATATATTTACAAAACACCTAAACCAACTTTACAAAAGACACAGAAGCAACATCAAATTCCAGATTGTCTCTCAAAATAAGCAGCCCACTTTGGAATCCCAAGCACCAGAACCAGCAAAAAAGTGTAGCAAAACACAGATTAAAACCAAGAATTTACTTAAAGTGCATATGACAGGTTGGAGTACATTTTCGGTAAAATATAGCAAACATGATTATGATTAAGATTTGACTAAACATTTAACTTGTTTTTACCCAATTTGGTTGCTTTTAGGAAGTTTATTATTGTTTTTTGTCCAGTAAATATGACATATGTGGAGGGGAATCTACAAATGTTACCTAGCAACCACATTGTAAATCTGGGCCAAAATCAACATAACTAACCCAGAAGTGACAACGTGACAAAGTATTATAAATTTAACTGTGTTAAATTATTTCTTAAACTCCCAGTAAAAAGTGTTAATTGTGTGTATAATGTCATTGCATTTTGTCGCTTTTTGATGACATATGTGGAGGGATTCTGTTATAGAACTCAGATTACTTCCTCTAATTTTTACCTATTGTTTGTCAATTTCTTCATTAATTGCAACTTAACTGCTATAAAACTATGATAAATATTTACCACAAACACCAAACTAAGTCAAAATTAGAATAATGTGTTAACCTGTCATATGGGCTTTAAAGCTCAAGCTTCGGGCAACAAAGGAAATGGCAGAGTGGAAATTATGTTGCAGAAATTCTCCCAACAAGTCTGGATAACTTATGGAAACAGATATGATATCACAAAGCTGCGACTTTCTGCGGCTCAGAAAGAAACGAAAAACAATCTTGCAGACAGAATTCCAGCTGTGTGTTTGACGAAGAAGCAATGTTAGAACAAGAGCAAAAACTCAAAAAAGTCGATGTTGAATAATATGTTCCCTTTATAGCATTTTCATAATTGGTTCACCTTTTACATATACAGACATTTTGAGTGCAGTTCTTCCATCTGAGTCGCAGCATGATCCTACTAGCATGTAACAGTCACATCTTGTACATTTCCCATTCTGTATCATTTTGCAAACATTGTGGCTGTGGTTCCTCTGTGTGTTGGATCCCTGTCTTCTCGAATGCAGCAGTCTTTACAGTGACAACAGGCTCTCTCTCATCTGTAAGTCTTCCCATCTGCCGTTTCATCACCGCAAAACACTGACTGCATACATATTCAGCACGCAGCAGTCTGCAGTGGAGGCTTTTGGGAAAAAAGGACTGACGTTGATGAAAAGCCACATGGAAAAAGAGCAGGTAAAAGTTTAGTGGAGTGGTTCTAGTCGACAGGATTACAGACAGACTTCATGTCAGTGAGGACAATGTCTCTGTATTTGTGTTCAAGAGCTTCCATAAAGTCCATGTATTTGCAAACTCTGAAGCCTCGGATCGGCTCTTCCTGTGGACAAAAGAGAAGACAAGGCATTGCGTCAGGCTGTATGTTGTAATGAATATTTTGTATGAATGAGTGAGTGAATGAATGTTTTATTTAAGTGTCATACACCACAGGGGCTTATATGACTCTGAAATTCAAAAAAGAAATCTGGCCTTCACAAACCAACATTTCATACACAGTAATAAACAATACAATCACAACTTCAAGCCTTTGTTGTGTCCAGGCTTTCTCCACAAAAGTTGCCACACAAAATAAAAAAAAAACCAAAACATTAGTTCTTGCTCAGCCATACAAAACACATCAGTGTTTTTCTACTGTATCATATTATATTCCACCAAACATAAATCACAAAGTACACAACCTATCCTCCTCTGGGATTTTAAAGCAGCCAACTTCTACCTCCAGCTCTGAGCTATGCACATAAAGATCTTTGTCTTCTTTTTAAATGATTGTTTAATCTTTTCTGATAAAGTTTTTAGCTTAGGTTTTTGCCGCACTTACAGTTTCTATTGCTCTTTATAAATGTCAAATAATGCATTTCTTAACTTACCGATCTTACACTGTAAATTTTTATTTAACCTGTACATTTTTATTTAACCTTTATATAACCAGGAACATTCCATTAGAATGTAAGCTCTTTGTCTTTGTTTTTACATTGGCACAATAACAGTTCAGGCAATATTTAACAATCATTATTTCCTGGCTAGCTCAATGTTAGCATCACTACTACCTGTCTAATGTTATCTCTATGAGGTTTTTGCAATGTTTGTTTAAAATGCACAATAACAATAATAATATAAGAGAGAATGCCGAGATGGTGGATGTAACTGACAATACATCTCCAAAAGAGAGAGTGTTTATTAATGAACATGTTTGTGTCACAATGCTAACGATAATTTACTGTCAAACCATACGTAGCCTAATTTAAAAAATAAGCGGAATAAATAATAAGCTAGTAAGCTAAAATAACAAACTGAAAGAATGTTTATATTAAAACAGTCTTTACATAAATTGATTTCTATTTTCTATTTTCAATTTTAAAAATTAACAATTTAGCAAAATAGCTATTTGAGACATACACTTCTACAGTTCTAGCTAGTGCATTGTCAACAGAATCCATTTGTCATAACCTACATGTTCTTGCTTAATGACACTCAGAAAATCTACGTGACATGTTGCACGTACTGTATTTGTCTCATATATAGTGTAGGTATGTAACTAAACTTCAGATAAATACTTCATTAAAGCAGTACATAAGGACTACAAAGTATAATATTAGTGTTAAATGAAAGAAAAAAGCAACATGACTTCAGATGTTTTAAACCAACTTTCTGTTTTGGTTGCAGAACATAAATGGAAAAAGACAGTCGAGCTATGAGACATGCTGCAAACAGTATACAAAAAAAAAAAAAAAAACACAAACAAAGATCATTGTATCCATCTAAAGTCTGTGATTGTCATTCACGCGCCGAGACAAGAGTGCATAGATTGAAGCCAACCTTTTCATTAAAATGCTTTACATTCAATCTATTTCCAAGTCACACGAAATCAAATTAAATCGGCGAATTGAATGCAGCGCGGCGTCAGTAAACAACATCCTGGCTTAGCGCTGGGGTAATGAGGTTTTGACGTGGCGTGGTTATCGACGAGCATCTCCAACGCACATGGGTAAAAAAAATAAAGAAATAAAATGGGACACTGGAATTACTTGTGTGCAAACTTACTTTTTATATGATAGAGTTGAACAAATGAACAGAGTGCAAACCCAAAATGGTGCAAAAATAATGACTGGTGGTTTTCTAATTTCCTTTGGTCCATTCTGAGGCCTATTAGGGTCAGGTAAACAGCGACAGTGACAAACAACTATAATGAAGCAGAGGAAGAGATTTCATAAAATTCTCATAAATCTCCATAACGGTTCTGGGGTTGGTTCATTAAAAGTTTATCAGGCTTGGTTCCTTGTTCACTTTTGAGCTTGTACATTATCACAATAGCTAATGCAGTGCTTCCTCTAGGTTTATTGGTTTAGCAGTCAGAGTTTGAGAACAATATAGGCCTTCAAAAGGTAGATTTAGATCTATTTGTAATAACTGGTGATGTTTAATGCTATTTAAAACATTGAAATTGCTTTGAGGTCAGTTTATGACATTTATAACATGAATCTGAAATGAATAAAATAATGCAATAAGTAGGATGGTGTGTCCTCTATAATGATTTACTTATTTAGCAGTTAATTTGTTTCAGTTTATTCATAGGTGTGGCATCATCTTATAATACCATCACACATCTATATCCAATTATCATTTATTTTAGTTCAATAGATACAGTCAACAACGCATCATGTTTGAGGAGAATTTCATGGTTACAATTCATCAGAAACGGCAACTTTCTCACTCTTTTAAGACATTTAAAAGATTGTATTTTGAACACAACTATTTCAGGTGGATGTTGTTGAAGTGGTGTTATCTCAGAAAAGTAAAGTTGTTCTGTAGATGTGAAATACGCCATCTACAGAACAATCTGTTTACTAGCATCATGTTAGCATCTAACTAGCATTTAGCCCACAGCTGTTAGCATTAATGAATATATTTACAAACTTGGGCTGTTGGACCACTTTATGCTTCTCCATGTCTTCTTATATATATTTACCCACAATATATTTCCTTAAGTCCACGTACTTGTTAAGTAGTAAGTGATAAAGCTGTTGTTCTGATTCAGTGCTAATTTTAAGTTAGCCCTCAGATGTCCGTTAGTGGGAATTCGCTTAGATGCCAACTCTATCTATTGGAGGGCAGCTAAAATTAATATTGTTTACATACAGTCTTAGTTGTAATATAAAAAGTGAATGGCTCGAGTCACTTTGATAAATCATCAGTTTGAAAATGTGCGGAATTATCTTTTGAATATTTAGCTTAGTTAGTTATCTGACCTTATGGCATCAGATTCAACAGGGAGGGTTTTGTGATATTCTTATGCTTTATGATTACTGTTAAAAGTGTGATCATTCATCAAAGAGTTCTTTAAAAAATTGTCAACTCTGCTACGTTTGTGTGAAATGTTTCTAAAATGTTATATTTTAATCCGGACAAATACTATGCACTTGTATTTTAAACGTGCCATGTGTTAAGAACTAGTTTACAGAAGACAAGGGGATACGTCAGGTGTTTCTCGTATTAGAATATGACTTAGTGCTCCATAATGGAGATAATCAAACCTAGCTTGCCCCCAACATGCTAATATTGGGGACAGCTCAATAAAAGCAGTTGTAAAGAATGTCATATTAGGCAGATGTGTTTAGCACGAGTCTTGTGATGACTTATGGACATGAAAATGGCAAATGACAAAACAAAACTTACTTAACAGGTTTCATCAAACAAGCATGAAAGAAGCCAAATAGCATTCACTATGTCACCAAAACTAGTAATTAGTAATGAGCCTACAAATCTTTTTTTAATATGAACTACAACATAAAACTGATGTACCTGTTCACAGACTGAACTTGCTGCATCACTTGTAAAATTATTAAAGCCATATTTCTTTTCAGATGAATGCTCTTTCCACATAATCAGAAGCTACAAGAGCTTTTATGGATCGAACAGACTAAAATAAGTTTTTGGTTTCCTGAATAAGCCCTACAAGGTCCTCTATGTTTTTCACAATATATCAGCACTTATAAGATCATTAGGGGCAGTAATGAACGCACTAATTACACAAATTTCTCCTTTTCTCAGGCCTGTCTTCACTTGACAAATGAGTGGCATTAAAAGTGCTGTGACTGAGCAGAACACACAGAAGACTCCATTAATAACAGCTATATATGTTTACTGAGAAAAGTAGTTTCGGGTTTTAAGGGACGTAGTGTGTTTTGTCTATTTTTTGGAAGAAACTATAACATGTATATAGATTTTGATCATTCTTAAACTAACAATAGGAGAAGGCAGTTTTAAAAAGGTAAAAAAAACAACAACCTTAAAGCGTAAATTTTACACAATAGGTTTAATTTAAAGCAATCAGACTTAACAATACTGGAAAATGAAAATGCAATATATTGGGCAAATAATATTGTTCACTAACAGACCCTGTTAGTGAACAGATTGTAAAAAAACAAAACAAAAACATATTACATTCTGGAATAAAGTGGAATGTAAAAGCCACTCAGATTCATGTGAGAGATCGATAGGGTTTAAGAACATACACACTATACACACATACGTTACATTATTCTTCACAGAAAAGAAGAATGTGAAAAAAGTCTACATTTCTGATCAGGAAAATCTTGAAATGTTGTCATCATGTTTGATTTTATTTACAGAAATGTCTTATTTCCAAGTTCAAATACAGTGTTCTGACTAGAAAACTGTATTTTGTTAAATATAAGTAAACAAACTCTAAAATATATATCATAAATTCAACTTATTTTTAGTAGAGCATTAAAAATCTCTTAGATTTCACTTCACTTTCACTTCCATTCCGAAATTTGTAGCACAAGGATAACTGTGCATTTAAAAGGGTCTATAAATTCCTTAACACTCCAAAACCATATAAAATAGCAAAAATAGGAAAAATAATAAGCTTATGAATCAATCTGTGCTTTGTTTCTAAAAACTTTTAAATAAAAAAAAAAATGTATTCACAGTTTTAATACATGTGGGAAAATTCAAATGAAGACTGAAATCGGCCTATGAACTGACAAACTAATAAAAAAAAAAAAAAAATCACAAGCATGTTTGTACAGAACGACACTTCAGAGTCAATGGTCTTGATGCAGGATAAGACAGGATATTTTGCCTATGGAGAAATTAATGGCACTTTAATAATTGCTGCCTTTATAATTTGGGAATTGCATTCGTTCAAACTGCAATTTTGATTTGATTTTAATTCTTTTTCCATCCTCTCTGACATGTATCTATTAATCAGACTGACATTATGACAGGCGATGCAAGCAGGTAAGAAAAAACATAACATGTGATGTAATCTATCAATGTCTGCTTTATCTTTTCAAGTTTGAATTGAGATAAAATATAGATCTGCCCCCTGTCGTGAGCCTGAGAGGGAGCTTGAATGTTTTAGGATTCCTGAAGCAACATCTGTGAACATCTGTGAGAGCACCACCTTTTCTCTTTGTCTCTCCCACAACAGTGCTTGGTTCAAACCGGGACAGGAGTGAGCGAGAGAGTTTGTGTCGGGTAGTGCCACTCATTAGAACAGCTTCGACAGATAAAGCTTCATAATTGATGTTTTATTCAGAAAAGTGTGAGAGGGCCGGCGAACAGCGGAGCCATCAGAGAAGACACTGCTTACTGAGTAATGAGGAGAGCGCTGCTGCTCACTCATTTCAGATGTGAGGCCTCAAGTAGTCCGGATTGGATCAATGTAAATAATTGACAGAGAAAAGTGCGTAGTTACAGCATGCAAACTTGCGAGCTGAACACAGTAGAAATAAAGTCTTTTTGTTTAATGTATTCAATGTTTTACTAGGACAGGCATACGTATACATGTGGTCATAATGTTGTGCTCATGAACCAGACACTTAATCTTCCACACAGCATCTGTAGGCCTTATTGTGTGAACATTTGTTAACATTAAAAGTGCAGCATGCCAAAATATCAAAATAATAACAATATCTGAGGCCATATTTGCTTTTCAACCTTACCATGAGGGGTATGTCAAGGTTGCCCCTACATCTATTCTGAAGTGATATCTCCTGCCAATAAACTCTGCCAAGTACCTACACAGACGTCCTTGGTGAAAGAAAATCTATTTGGGGCTTAAGAAATCCTAGGTTCAAACTTCACAATAGACACTTACTGTACACTGAGCATTATTATCACAAGAGTAGGAAAAAACTATTTCATACACTACTTTGAATTGCATTATTTTATCTGTTCAAATGGATGACTAGATGAAGAGCAGTCAGTTGGGGAAGGCCAGCGGTCTCATTTATAAAACCTTGCGTGGAATTGTTACTGAAAGTGTACATACGTACGAACAAAACACAAACTTCTACAAATTTGATCATCTCTCATCTCTCTCAGCATAGATCTTTTTCTGAAACTTCAAAGACACAAATTACATTTCAGATTGAATTAATCATTTCTATATCAAGTTGTCTTTTTAAAAAAAATTACAAACATGGTAGTGATGTTCGTAACTTTTTTGTACGTACGCATACTTTATAAATGAAACCTTAGTGTGGTAGAGCAGACACTGGCAAGAGTTTGCAAAGTAAAATAAATAAATAAATAAAAGACATGATACATATGCATTAGCTACATAGTAAGGATAGATATGTTAGGTTTTACTTTTAAGGTTCAAATACTGAGTTGGCATGGCGCTGACTCTTCTGATGGCGTTGACACTATTGATTGTAAGTTGATACCACAACTTTGATTTACAAGTTTGAGATTTAGGTTGCAAAAGTACAATTTTGGCAAGAAAAAATATTAAGAGAAAAAAAATTAAATCAATGCTCCCCTCTGGAAATCCTTACAACTTTAACATATTTGATTTTACAAGCTGTTCCATTTTTTTTACAATCAAAGATATATATTTTATGTTCTACATTGTTGCACTGTTTTTGACAAACTAAAATGTGGAAACATTCTAGCTGTGTAGATGTGTTCATTTACTTTTACTATTGATCTGAGCAGCTTGAACACTGAAGATTTCCACTGTGGGAAAAATAAAGGATTATTTTGTTTTCTCTTTGTAAATCAAGCCTTAACTGTGGAACTGCTTTGTTTCTTCTCTAGTCTCAGTCGGTTCATTAAAAGTCTATGTTACTGCTGGTTAATACTTACTTCAACACTACAAGAAATAAAAGTTTACTTTAAAGATGAAGCTACTTGTCACAGCAGTACATTTCAAACTCAATTTTAGTTTTGTTCTTATACCAAGGAAAAGGCTCAACGTTTTTAGACAATAGAACTAGTTTTATAAAGTCTGATAACTGATAGAGAAAGAAAAAGAAAAGAGGTCATACTCTTTGTAAAGCATACAAGAAATGTATAGTCTGTATCCAGGGAAAACTGTGGCCCACCTTAAGAAAGACCTGCAGCTCTTGGGACTGCGTCTGCTGTAGAATGGCTTGCTGGAGGTGCTTGAAGATAGCCACACACATGTACACCTGGTAGTCCGCTCCCATCAGCACGCAGGTGGAGAGGTAGTGGACGATCTCAGGCCAATCCAGGTAGTTCCAGAAACACTGAGTCAGCCAGTGGACGCACATCTGATGAGGGTTTACAAAGTCAGGACATTAGTGAAAAGGGGACAGAAAATAATACTTTTGATAACCATCTTTCAGCATAAAAGATTATTACTGTGTGACGAGAAAGGAGATGTTATTGTTTGCCTTGAATGTTAAAGGACACCTATTATTTTTTCCATCTAATTAGTAATGAAAACTCTGACATGTTTAGATCAGTAATTTGTAGTTTGTTCATTGTAGACACAAATGTAACTAAAAAGGGGCAGAGAAATATAAACAGGCCCATTGACTTCCTGTTGAAAAATTGCAGAAATTATAAACCTCACTTCTTCATAGTGAAATTTGACTACAATAAGCAGCAGATATAAAACTACTTGTTCTTATTGTTGGAAGTTGGGTGCGCAACACTTTTGAGCCTTAAATATTTTCTTCAGAAGCTGAAAATTGTCAGTAAAAGTGAGTAAATACAGACAAGTGGGCAGGGATAGGGGGTAGGTGAAAACCAATGCTTTTACTGAGCACTCGAGCAACATGTATGACTTAATCCAATACAGTTTAGACTAATGATGAGAGAACACTGTTGGTAACATGGATAAAAACTCAGAAAAGTGGATAATGGGTCCTCAAAGATCAGTTAACATTCTGTTATGGATTATTCCTAAGTCTTTTCACAACTTTTAGAAGCCAGGGTAAGTTTTGTTGAGATAAAACTATAGTAACTAGCGTACTAAACAGTAAACTGCCTGGTTTTAAGAGAATAAAACTATCAATAACAACAACCAGAATGGAATCAGTTGTGGAAAAACACTGGGTACACCTAACTTATTTTTTTTCAATTGGGAAAAGCACCTGACATTGCTCTTTGATTGATCTCCAAAATACCCACTTTATCTGATTACGTTAAAAAATATTCAGTGTCCTCTAATAAAATCTATAATGTCCATAAAATACATAGTTGTTCTAGAGGAAATTGATTGTATTCCCATGTTGATTAATATCCTAATTCAATGAAAATCCTATTCGTTCACAGCTTCACTCTAATTTACTTCTATTTCAACATGTTAGTATCCATTTGTTTGCCATAATAAGCTCCTGATTGGTCCTTTACTTTGGAGTCAAAAGTATATTTACTTCATTTGCCTCACCAGGCTTTTGTAAATGACAGTGTTTTTTGGAAACAAGATAAAAAGTGCTAAAGCTCTCTGGTGTTTGATATTGAGGTGGGACTTTGGGACACCGACTGGAGCAGATGCATGCTAATGTTTATTTGTGCAACTGATGATGTGTTGATGTGTGATATTAATGAGGCAGCTGCTTCCCACTAGTTTCCAACAAAAATAAATGAAGCTGTAAAAATGTTTCACAGCCAAAGACCAAAGATATGAATTACATTTGAATGGTCTGATTCTTGGGTTCCTGATTATTGCATTCAGTTGTAAAGAACACGGATATTCATGTATCAGTTTTTAGCATTAAATTAAATACTGACTATAGGATAAACTGTTGAAAAAAACAAAAACAACAACAAAAAACATAACACACACTAAAAGCACAGATTGAAGAAAACTGGATCCCATGGGCTGTTTCAATCAGGAACTCGGGACATTTTTGAAAGTGTTTTGCTTCATATTTGTTTTATTTTGATTGACTTGGCTCTGGAGTATATGTTTGCACTTGTTTTCCTAAAAAAATATCATAATAAACTATAAAAATAACAAAGGAAATAACCTTTATTTTACAGCAGTCTGCTGGCAATACGCCCTCCGCCACTTTTTTTTGTTTAAATATGACCCTCGGGGCAAAAAAACAAACAAAAAACACATATTGTCGATGATGGCCCAAAACCTCTTAAAATCTTTGAACTGTTACTCTATTTATACAAAATATCTTATTCCTGACCTTTTAACGCCTGATTTAATGTTAGACCAAGATAAACCTTTGATAACCCAACAAACGTAAATGTGCATTGACAAGCCATCTGAAAATCCTTGTCACATAATAATGTCACAAGCCCCCAGGATGAAAGCCACTCATTTATAGAAAGCTGTTCTGTAGTAGAAGAATAAAAAAACAGGTACATAACACATCCGGTGCAGGTTTTAAATGTAATTGTGTTTAAGAAAATACACACTATTCTAGACTCCTTTTCAGAAGATTGAAGTTGAATTGTTGCCTGGAAACTTTTTGTTTATCAATTTCATATACTATAAAGATTAACTTCAATCATAAGTTTGATCTCAATTCAGTTTTATCCCATTAGAGAAAAAAACAGGCCACTATTACGCACTTAGAGCAGAGGTGATCTGAATGTAAAATCCACCTTTAGAGATTGAAGGCTCACAGTGTCTGATGCAAATGCAATCTTTTATAAGGTTCTCCTGTCGCTGTGCATTATGGGAGACCCGAACTGTCAACACCACAAAGGCCGGATGAAATAAGGAAGATTTCAAAGCGGGAATCTTTCATTTTTCACTTTGTTGATAATGGAGGAGAAGTCAGTGTCAAAAGAACCGAGTGCACAGGAGTCAAGAGCCAACTTAAAACAGGAAGAAAAAAGACTTGGGTGTTTTGAACTGACAGAAAGTAAGCATGAAAGACAATGCTAGGAATTTGTCATTTAAAAGCTCTTCTAGAAAAGCTACAGTTCATGTACATTTTGTTATGTCAAGTTCAATCATAGCTTAATATATATATATATATATATATATTTTTTTTTTAGAAGTGAGTTGGAGTTGGCATTTCATTGCATTCCATTAAAAAAGCAAAATTCAAAGCCAGTATTTAAATTCTACCCAAATGTGATTAACTAATTATTGTCAACAATTAATGGATCATAACAAGACTGTTCCATGCAAAAATTTGTAAATAGCAAAAACATAGCAATTGTCAGCTTCGTTCACTTGGATCGGAAGAAGCTAATTTTAGCTGTCTGACATTTAGCCATCTGACAAATTGACTAAACACTTGATTACAATTCTCGCTACAACACCAGCAAAGAGTTATTGACTGTGAAATGTCTCTAGTGAAACCCACATAATCCTTTGGTTATTTGAACCTGCCAATCCAATTCTTGTAAATTGTAAACTAAAGAAAGCCTTGGTAGACAAAAGACATGGGCTGTGTAGTTAAAAGGAAGCGTACTGACAAAACAAAGTACGAGGAAAAGGCATTTTTAAAGGCAAACTACACTCTCCAGTCACTCGCCAAAACTCTATTTAACTCACTACTAAGATGACTAGACATCCTTATTTACCCAGGACATTCTCTATTGTGCGCTCTGTCCCATGTCTCTATAGCAGATGCATCCAAAATCACTAGTTTGTCCAAGTACAAGATATGTTCCAGTTTTGATAAAGTGAGGAATATATAGCAATTTCATTTGCTAAAATAGGAAAAAAAAAAAAATCCCATAAAAATGAACTGGGTTACATTGCGAAACTAAGTCTAGCACAGGGGTGTCAAACTCAGGCCCGGGGGCCAAATTCGGCCCTCAAGAAGATATCATGTGGCCTCTGAGCATGATTTCAGATTATTGATAGTGGCCCCTTATATTGCTGAGATGTGACTATTAAAAGTAATATGCACTGGAATTCAGCAAAAAGCATACAATCTTTTCAAAGTTTTAGAGGGATTTTCGGTCGACGTCACTCTCCGCCCTACTGCGCTTGCGTCTTGCAGAAAGCGTGCCTCTCCATTTGTTTACATTGGGAAACTTGTTCCAATTAAGCAACGAAACGGGATGACAGCTAGCTGCTTTCATCAGGTTTGAACCATTATGATAGACGTCTGTCCCCTGAAGCTTGAGACAGCGTTTTTCTCGCCGTTTTTCTCACTTACCTGAAAGTAACTTCTAAGGGCCGTAGGATCGAATTTCATCCATAAATGTTAACTTAGCAACATAACCTTTGTTTTCGTAAAGTGATAAACTCTTGACGTTGGCTGACAACGGAGCTTTTTTGACTTGTTTCCACTGTTTGTGTCAATGTGCGGAGGCTCTTTCTACAGGCAGGGTGCGCGCGCATCGCCCGTGTTGATAAAGAAAAAATCCTTCTTTATTGTAATGAAATTATGTGCAATATAATGTTCTGGATATACAGTAAATGTGTTATATTAGCTTGAATTTAACAGAGGGACCTATATATTAAAACGCAGGCCCTTGACCAACTCTGACTCTGATCAATTTGGCCCTACCACCATTTGAGTTTGACACCCGTGGTCTAGCATATAGACGTTAAATAAAAAAGGTCCCAGGGTTGATCCTTGAGGCACTCCATAGTGAACGCGTGATCAGACCTACATTTTAATTGTTAATGCCCCTTTGTTGAATTGTTTATTGAATGTATCATGTTTTCTATGTACTCTACCTGGGATGGGGTGAATCCAGATATCCTGAAGGCTGAATGGACCAGAGGGAGCTCCGATTTTAGCAGCATTTCGACATAGTGTGCAGTGCACCAGTAAACAGGACCAATCCCAGACTCAGCCACAGCCAAAGGAACATGGATCTATGGACACAGAATTAAACCACTGTGGAAAAGTCTTACACACACTGTAAGCTGCAATAAACAATGAAAGTTTGCGGTTTCTTTAAAGTAATTTGTGTTTTTCTCAGTAATTGTCTATAAATGTATAGTTAGTATCACAACAGAACCCCAAAATGCCTAATACTGTTAGTCTGTATGAATGACATGTTTGTTTATTTCACTTTCACTTCCTTAAATGGTATTCTTAAATCATTTAGGGCCGCTCTAGTCTCTGTGATATTGATAAATTGGGTGTGTTTTGCAGAAAATTGTCAGGAAGCTGCATTCATCTCGATCAAATACACAGCAGGCTCCAAACACACAAGTTCAATTGAGTTGTAATTGGCTTTGATGAAAGACTAGGAGATGACAGAGGTTGGTGCGGTGAAAGCAGAACTTCATCTGGTGCCTTACAACTCCCCTGCAATTTAGATCGATTGAAACTAGACTTCATTTTACGCTTCTTCCCCTCGAATGAACTGCTTTTATATTCTGTTGTCTTGCCTGTTTATCTCTTTAACTTGTCTACCTCAAATTACAGATGGATATTTTGGAAGTTGTTCCTAGCGCCACTGAAATGATGTGTAATGACAAAGGGAAGAGATAATAAATGCTATCATCCAAACACTGTCTGCATTTGAAGTTCATGTGAACTCAAATTCTCACGAATGCTATTTCAAAAGGCAAAAATAACTCCAAAGACATCAAAGAGCAACACATATTTAGCTGGAATGAGAAAATCCACTAAACAATCGCTACAGCGTATTTGAAGCTGAGATAAACAGGGCAGTAGAAGCTGCTACAACAAAAAAAGCAGCAGTGAATTAATAAATGTTGATTCTGTGTCATAGATGTCTTTTATATTGAAATAGTGTATGAATCCATGGAAAAGAAAATGTAAAACATTATTCATGAAGATACATGTTATGCCCTATTGCGAAAAAATACAATTAAAAAACAAACAAACAAAACATTTTAAATGCAAACAAAAGGGGATCTTCATAACCAAATCCACTTAATGTCAAAAAGCTTTCTAATGTCAGATGACCTATAGGCAGAAAGTGTTTTTAGTTGTAAAATCTTTCTGATCGGCTGAGGACAAAGCCAACAACAACTACTGATGTAGCATGGAGAGTAGAAAGGGAAACAACAATACAATTTGTTCAAAAATGACTGCTATGTTCTGAGACTTCCAGCTCTGAGGCAGATTTCAAACAAAACGTATGTTGTACTCACTGAAGCATGTATCCTGGCAGGCCAAATGAAGGCTGAGACCAGCAGAGATGAGAGGTCCAGTAACAGGCGCAGAGCACGGTCCATGTTACCTTTCATCACGAGGAACACTGTAGAGGTCAACCAGTCATGTCCTGGGTAGCTGTCCTGCAGACAGACTGAGAGGGATGCTAAGGAGGTAAGCTAGTGCATGACTAGTGCATATTTACTTCAGACACCAGTTGAACATGAGTTTTACTACAGATGTCTCTTTTTGGAAAGTTGGAAAATAGAATGTGGTAGTCCTGTTAGACAAGACTATTTTAGATGTGTACAGAAAACTTATTTGCATAATTTTACTCAAATATTTAAATGTGTCTCATAAACTAAGTAACAAAGTTCACAAAGTAATATCTTCCATTAAAAAGTGCTAAAAAAAACTTCCAGAACTATAACCAAAGTGATCAAAGTTCATACATTTTTCAAGTCACAAAGACTATAATATAAAGCTCTGCATCAAAAGAAATGCTCTGAACTAAATCTGAAATAGAGCCTTTGACTGATGTCTCTTACCTCAAACTCACTTTTATTCACATTACGCCAAAGCCTGCAGCAGTATTTGAATTTTAATTTATACAGTTTTATAATTCAAAATCTGCTGTCAGCGTATAACAGCGCTAATATGCAGGTGTCAGGAGAACTGAAGAACAATTAACTCTAAGTGAAAGACAATTTGGCCCGATTTCAGGAAACAACCCTAGGCTATCGACACTTCACAGATTCTTAAGAGAGCATGTCTTCAATACTTTTGCTTAAATAAAAAACAACCAACTCTGGATGACAAGTAAGTAAAAAGTGAAAACTGAGAGTAGACATTTGAGGAGAAATGGTGGCTTGAATGCTAAGCTAAGTATAAGACATACAATGAATAGTCCAGCAAACAAAAGCCATGTTTCCTTAAGCCCGGATCCCACCAAACGGTTCACGGTTGCTAAACATGAAGCAAAGTTCTCATACTTGGAAATACGGCAGTTTGTCACAGGATCAAGTCAGCGTTTGGTGAGGAACATGTTTCCATCTGCTCTTTTCTGTCTGGTTTTCACCGGAGTCTGTGTTTTCTCTGTTCAATCATAGTGTTTAAGGAGTCCATTGTGAAAGCAAGACCCTTCACTTCACACTCATCAAACAGGATAGTACAGGTCACTTTGTGCAGTGGAAAAGCCCTGAACCGAGCCTATGGAAACAGGGCTAAAGCGTGATCATTATGAAATACAGAGAAGAAAATTGCTTATGCTTTCAGTGAGGCGAAGACTATAACTTTTAAAAAACATGAAAAAGGTTGAGTACTTCATGATTTTTGTTTTTGCTATTTTCAGGATAACAGTTCTTTAGTGAGTGCACCCATAGACTGGACATAAAATAGTTAATGCATTTTCCCCAGGCTTAATGGGCCTCTTGTCTAACACTTGACTCAGGGGCCTCAGTAGAAGTGATGCAGGAGTGATTACATTCTACCTGTGTTTTCTGAAGGCGATAGAGCGCTGTGAAAGGATACTGAGGCGTGAAGTGGTTTTAACTCTCTGAGAGCACAAAAAGACCTTGATGTGTTTCATCAGCAGCGTCAGATCAGCCACGGATTCATCACCGAGCAGCTTGAGGTAGCGGCCATACCTGTGGACACAACAGTCAAATGGGCTTTTGTAACTGAGCTACACAATATTTTGTCAACAGTCAATGAATAATCAACAAATTCAACTGAAGAACCTGCTAGTATTACTCTTTTTTGGCATTAACACAAATTTGTATCTTAAAGTGCCGATGACAGGTGAGACTATGTTTTTCAGTAAAACATAGTGAACATGATTATAATAAGAACTGTACTAAACAGTTTGTTTGTTTCCTTTCAATTTACCTTGTTTGATGAGATTTTTAACTGTCTTTAGTCCAGGGAAAACCCGGTTGTCCAAAAGCCTAATAAAATGGACTTTATTTGTCAATTTCCTCAAAAGTCAAAAAGTCAAAATGACAAAAATGTGATGATCTGTCATATGGATTTCAGTGATAAGAATAATAGTGTGAGACTGTGTATTTTAAACAAGTAAGATAGAATAATAGAATCTTGTGCTACAATCAGCCATTATTGAAAACAGTCCAAGTATCTTTCTATGTTTGTACTTTATTGCAAAATGTTATGTAACAATATTTGGCTTTTAACATTCTTGGATTCGAAGCAGGCTTTTCATCGTAAACTGTATTTACTGTGCATAAGATATCATTATATTATCATCAGAGTAAATTATAAAATAATAAACATACATTTATTAGATGTTGGAACTCTGCAGTTTTGCACAGTCATGACATCATTTTAAATTAATTTCCAACAACTTTTAATCTTTAAGGCACAGAGAGTTTGTGTATATAGCAATTTCCTCAGTTATGATTACTGCAGAAATGCAAACCTGACACTGCAGGAGCTTAGTCAGCAGAAAACTGCTTTTAAAAATAGGCATATATTTACTAATGTGATGTAGAGGGAGCAGTGGAATAAACAAGAAAATACATTTAAAGGATCATTTTCATGTGTGTTTACAGTCTTTGTATGTTTACATGTTTTAGATTATTAGTGCCAACTTAGAATTAGCTGTAGAAATGTAGGATGTAGTTGGATGGCACTAACTTTTTTTATTGCATTAACTTGAAAAATCTTTTTGATAAATAAGCAAAAACGTCTCTTACTTGTTGTCAGACATACTTTTGCTTTTTGTTTCTTGCTCTGTGCATCCAGATATTTACTTTTATCTTATCTATGTTTAGAGATTTTGTGGAGTATTTTTGTGGAGTGTTTTCAGTGTTGTCATTCCAGATAATTTAGTCTTGTTTAAATAATACATCAGATTTTAAGCTCTGACAGTTACTCTTATAATTACTCCTCCTTAATCAAAATTACTCTCTTTGACAAATTACTTTTTTACTACCTTTTTAGTACTTTCTTGCTTAAAACTATTAAAGAACACTATTTGTACTTTTACTTGAGAGCAATTTTGACCACCCACCCACGTACAGTATGTCAGGTAGTACCTCCCTCAAAAATGCTAAGGGGAGGTTAGGTGTAGCTGTATTGCAGATGTCCCTCCCAGAAGAATACTGTAGTACCGTAATCTAATAAAGTTTATGATCTATTAAGGAACATGGCATTACCTAAAACAGATGGCGGTCCCCAGCTCCTCCACCGACAGCAGGGTAGCACTCTTCACAGACTTCTCCTCCGCTGTAAAACAAACCAACATGTGTTTAATGTGGAATCAGCCAATAACTTCACACGCATTCTTGTAGGAATGGGAAGAAAATGCTAATGATATCGATTACCAGGCAGGGACATACGACATGTTATCCACTACAGCGCTGGAACACTACAGATGTGGTGCAGTGGTGGGAATTATTTAACAGCAGATGTTCAGTGCGGAGTGTAAACGTGATGTATATGATAGAAGGAATCCAAGGTGATACTAGGCATTCTTTTAAACAGCTAATTGTAAGAAACTGCACAACAGAGAAATGTCCAAGTATCACATATCAGAAGAAATGCCAAGATTCACTGTGATTGCAACATACACTGTAACTTAGTACTTGTCATGAAAAAGAAAACAAACTCTCGTAGGATTGAAGCTTTTGATGCTGTTAAATAGGTCTTGATTAAATTAAACTTCAATAATTGCCCATCCCTAATTAAATTATCCAGGGTAATTTGCATAGCTGTCAATGTAGGTCGGAAATGATTGGGGAAATCTATTTTGTAGTTTACTGTATCCAAGAGATGAAATGAGTTCAGACACATTCTTGTTGTAAAGCAGTAATTTGTTCTTTGTTCTGTGTATGTTAACAGACCAAGCAATCAAATTAACTTGTTACACCAATGCGAAATTGACAATAAATGAAGAAAAAATTTATTGTGTTTAGCTCTTGTAAATATCCAGCATGCAATCATGGATCTGAGGCTTCAGTGATCTGCTGCAAAATATTCCCATAATTATTATGACATAAATCATGGTAGCATTAGCTGCAAAAACTTCAATCCAACTTGCAAACTAATGGCATTGAAATATTTCATGGAAACATAAAAATGTCACCCATAATCTACAAACCGCAGAGATAATTAAACATTGTTCACAATCACAAATCTGATCTGAGCAGAGTGGATCCATTTTCGGCCATTAAATTTTGGACTCATTATGAAACGCTGACTTTGATGAGGTCACAAGCCATGGCGAGACAATGCTGCATTTTCCCTGGCTCTAATTTCTAACATATTAACATCCATAAAAACCCCTCGCTCATAGCAATTACTGTCTAATGGAGATAAATGTTCCCTCGTTATATTCTTTCCCACCCAGTACCATTCATTGTTGTCCCTGATGCCCTGTTTTTGCATCATAACTATGAACATAATAATTTAAGATGACACGAGCAATGCATCTCTGAGGTTATTTGTGACACTGTGCTCTCATTTGCTTTGAAAAACAGCCGCAGTTTTAATGAGAAATATTACAGCAATGCAGCATATTGCTTTAGTCTCCATATAATAGGCAAACCCAATAGGCAATAGAAAATATTAAAACCATTTATTAGGTACATTGGAGAAGGTTCAAGTCAGTAAATAGACAAACAGACTTTTAAAAACGATTTGCTTGTTTTGTTCTGGTTTAATTATGCTAATATTAAAAGGCACTCGTTGCATCTACTGGCTGTAATGGAGTCTTTTTGAGGATAGGAAATGAGAAAAAAGTTACCACACAGGAACGTTCAAACAAAATAATGAAAATAAGTCTTCATACATTTTGTCCAATACTGTACATGTTTTGCTTTCTCAGAAGCTTTCTTGTTGGCTGATACACACTCTCATTTGATACATTTTACTTCCAGAAGACATAGACACTCTCTCTCAGGAAGGAAATTGAGTAAATCAGCCAATAAGACAAAACACCGTAACATTACGTGACATAATAACAGCAGACAAGTAGTTGAAAAGCATTGTTAATAAACCATATTTGTTCTATACATTAGTGCCAACGATCTGTTCTGCTTGTTGAAAAGTATATTAATTATTTCAAGAGGCTTCAGAACATCCACATTGCGTTTAACCTGCCTATCCCAATGAAGCTTGTGGTACTGTTAAACTGAGATACACGTCAGATTTGAGTGACAACCCCACTCAAAGTGAGAATCCATGTCTTTGAAGTTATTTTTCAGCAACAAAGTAAACAATTTTTAAGCTAAGTTACTATAGTTCAGTGGAAACAAATATGTGGCAGAACCCCCACCAGAAAAGTCATACAGTGCCAATTTAAAATAAGTCATTATAGCTTGTATTGTTGCTTATATAGACTGGAAAAGAATTGAAGATATAAAATGTGAAGTAATCTGCACATATTTGAAATAGGCTTCAAAATGTGTGATCTTGACATGACCTATTAAGATGTAAAAGTGTCTGTCTCTCTTTTTCTGGCCACCTAATTTCTCTGGGCAGCAGAACTAAATGAGAGGCCTGGATGTGTGCCTGGGGCCTGAAGGCTGTGGAGATACAAGTCAGAAGAGTGGACTGACAGAGGTTAATACTTGGCAAATGAGTGGGCCCTTTCTTCACAATGGGAGCACTCGAGTAGGGCAGAGTGGCTGAGACTGTAGCCCACGTCACTCAAAGCTTCTCCTCCGCTCGCTCCCCAGTGCATTGTGGGATCCGACAAGAGCCCTGACAGCTGCCTAGTCGCCTCTCTGACTTTCAGTGGGAGGAATATTAAAAGGCAGAACAGCAGACACAGAGCAGCGAAAGTGAATAAGAAGGAGAGGGCGAAAAAAGCAATCTACAGTAGAAAGATAGCAAGCCAACTTTACAGATGGTGCAAATTGATAATTTAGAGTTGACAACAGCTGCTGTGTATCAGTACACAAATAAAATATTGTGAAATCTTTGTTGTCTGTATAATCAAGGATATGTTGAGGACTTAAAGTGCATCTGACAGGTTTGCCTGTCTTTCTAAATGTGTCTAAGCTTAGTTGGTGAATTATCATAGCTGTAAATCAGTCAAGTGGGCAGGTTGTGAAATTTAAAAAAAAGCTTTATTGAAGGTAGAAGTTCTTGAAAGAAAATTCGTCACTGTCGTCAATACACATAGTCATTTCATCAAAACTTTCCTCAACAAAAGAACTTTGTTCAGTTACCTTTGTCTTATTTAAATATTTTAATAGCTAGTGCATGACTCTGACAGGTGGTGTGAGACAAAGTGGCTTAAATAACAGTTTATAATGAGATTACCCATGACAAATATGCTGTCCATGTCCAAGCTGGAAAAAAAACTATGCTAAACTTCAAAAGAACTGTTCAACTCTAAAAAAACATCTTAAACATACTTATGTCAACTTTGTATTGAAACGAGTAGTCTATCTTGCTAATGATTCACAGTTCAAATTCTGTGTTTTGAATTCAATCAATAATGTTCCTGAATATTACTCAATAATCAGCTAAACTTTATTATTGTATTATGTCTTATATAGTTAACCTGGCTCAAACCAGATGAATCTGTGTTGAACTCTGACTTGAGTTCTTCCACATTATTCATCTGAAACTTAACTCGTTGAAAGTGTTTGGGAAAAAGTGGGATATTTAACAAAATACTTTGCGCTGATTAGGTGTACTGGCTTCTCTTAGTTTGTGCTTAGCCAGTCAATAACGCTAAAACAGAATCAAACGCAATATGTACATCCAAGGAAGCTGTCATCTTTGTTTTGATTCAGGTGTTACTTGCTGCCGTCTTTGCTGACAAAGACCCTGCTGCAATGTGATTGAGCCGTTAAACTACTGCTTTGTACTCCAAACCAATCGGGTGAGTGGAAGTTTGAGAATTCACAAATATCACGATTTGGCCAGAAATACTCAAAAAGGCTGTCTATAAAGATGTAATCACAATGAGCATGTATTTAATTTGCAATGCAAGTACAAGTGTATTATCCTAACATTTAAAAAAAGTCAAGACGCACAAAACACACACAGACATACACGCACACAAGGGACAAATCCCAGTACAGTCACATTCACTGTAATCACAATGCTTTGTAATAAAGCCTTATGCAAATAGATATAATTAGACTTGACTTTATCATCAGGGCAGACATGCTGTTACAAGTCTTAATGAGAAAATCACCATCAAAAGACTGCAGCAGGAGATGTAAAGAGATGCCAACTCATTTAAGGTGCAACTTATTGTGTTTGCACATATATTTAGGCCACATATTGATGCATTAGCATTAAGACAGACTAAGAGGAAGTGTTTACTTGGTGTTTACTAATTAGCAGATTTTCTGTCTCACACCCATCGGTCTGACTCAGATGTTTATCCCACAGGCAAATAAACAAACATCCACACATCCAGTTATATGGAATAAATATGAACTTTTGAAGCTCAATGAGGAATTTGCCATATCTGATTTTGAGATGATGTAGGATGTAGATGCTAAGTGTTTTAAGTGCGGTTAATAGCAGTAATAGTGAGAGAATTATTGCAGGAAGTAAACACACATATTAATCTATTCATTGTTTTGTTGATGTAACTGATAAAAACCTAAGGAACTAGATAGATTGTGATCATTTGCTACATATTAGCGCCGAAAACATGCAGAAGTAACAGTTTTTAAGCACTAAGAGCTAATATTAGTTTGGAATATTTATGACAGCAATAATTCACACAGGTTTTTCAGGCATTTTTAGAGGGAAAAAGTAGCATTTTCTACAATTCCTTTTGCTTAAATAAGTATTGTACTGTGAAATTAATATTGTGATGAGATTGTACTTTGAGATTTGCATTTTGATCAAGTCTTTTCTGTGGTTGCCCCTCTTGTGTCTGTAATGGTTTATCTTTTTATTGAATACGTTTATCTTCTTTGTTTTCCCTTGTTTTATTCTGTTTCACTGTTTTAATGCAACATGTGCTACACTTTGGTCACCATTGTTGTCTTTAAAAAAACTTTATAAATAACATTTGATTAGATTGAAATGGGAAGTTTCAAGGTTCATTACAAAACATTTCTAGTCTTTTTTCAAGCTGAACCAATGAAGTGGAGCCTTCTGACTGACATGACAATTACATTCAAGCTAATATACCAAGTAGATATGTTTTAAAAGAAGTCAAATATGCGTCATCATTTAAGAAATTTATTCTCACCTGGTGAAAATTACTAAATCTATTTGTACTTTCCATTTAAATGTAGCTAAGGAAATCTCAGCTCAAAAAAGGAAAACATTGAAACTGTTATTCAGGGTTTAACAAATACAACTTTTGCAGTGGTAATTAGCCACCAATTAGAAAGAACTTGAAAGTATTGTCACGCACTGCTAAAGGGCCAAGTTGTGGGCAAAACTATTAATTATTACAGATTTATTTGAACAATTTTTTAAGACCTTAGTTCTGCAGTAAAAATGGTAATGCAATGTGGTCTTCTGTGATCTATAATTAAACATAATTAAGAATGCTGTGTTTTCCTAAGTAAAAGAGTGTCTTAACTTACCTTTGTACAAAGCCTCAGGAAAGAAGCGTTCACAGTCTGCGTTAGACAAATGGGAGACAGCCTTTTCCAGAAGATTAACCAACACTGAAGGAACAAAACACATGAAATAGAACAAGTCGTTATTAACACATTCACACTATTCAAACACTTCAAACACTTGTAAATTCAATCTTACTTTTTGTTGGCCTTTTGAAGAATAATAGGCTCTGTGCATGTTATGTCAGTTGGCTTGTTTCTATTGAAAATAGCTTATTTTTGTACTTCTGAGCGTTTCCTGTTCAATTCATTTCTATGGGGTTTTCACTACTTCAGTATAAAATGAAATAAATACTGTGAAAATCAAGCAATAAACAGTGTGTTGTGAATAACGTCTCTGAGAACATGTTATAGACTTTGCAAATGAGAATATTTCACCAAAAAACTCTTCGCGGTTTATAAAGAGATCTGTTTGTATCTAAATGCTAACACTAACAGGAAACACAAAATAAAAATATTTACTATACTTATAAATAAATCAGTTTTGCACCAGTACCTATATAGTAATAGATTCAAAACATATATTGGAATAAAAATGTCCCAATCTGAAACAGAAAGCAAGTTTGTTGTTGTCGTTAGCATGGTTAGCTGTCATTAGCTTTCCATAACGCTAACTCCGCTCGGGCATCTGAAAGTTGTGAAAAGCACTTTTCAATGTGATGAATAATGAGGAGGCTGATAATGTATTAGGTCAGTGAGGAAAATGTTGCAAGAAGCCTAAAGTAAATTAAATTGTTATGTTTATGTATTTATTTTCACAAAGCTTTGTTAAGCTAATCAAAGACAGATGCTTTGTTAACATGTTTGTGTTCAGTGCAAGGCTGTTCTCTAGCTCCCTGTCGGAATGAAAGGGATTTCAGCTGAACCGGAAATGCAATAATAACAAGGAAAGAGCAGGTCAAGTAGCAATTAGAAGCAAATAGTTGTTGAGGGCAGAATAAGGCGAACAGCCTGTTGAATTCACATTTACAAATTGAGTGCACATCCCATTAAAATGCTAAAGGATAGACCTCAGAGATGTGTAATGGTTCTTGTGCAGTGAGACTCGGGTCTTACTGTCTCCATCTGTGGACAATGTTCACATCCATTTATGGCTTGACTGCCCCTGAGTAGGTCCTGATGGTGTTGTAACACTGCAGTGTAAGCAAAGCATGGAGCTATTGGGAGTGCTACATCTACATGGGCACATAAAAAGATGGAGAGGAGAACAAGTAAAGAGAAAGTTTGATCAGGCGGGTTTTATGATTATTCAACAGAACAATCTGCTGACTGGCTTTGAGGTAATTTGATTGTAATTACTTGAATTTTTTTTTACGACATGTAAAAATCTTTTTATCACATAACAGATGTGACATTCAAGGTTTATAGAGATACTATGAAAAGTTCCACAGTATGGCATTAAACATGAGTTTTTGTTGTTATATAATAGATAGATAAAAGGTTTGGGTGTATGACGAAAAGTGCGCTTTTAGTTATATTAAGTTGTCACTATCTTTTTTTTGGAGAAGTAATTTGCTTCTTTCACATATTTTTGAATAATTTGGCATAGAACAGAAATGTGTAAAAACAAAAGCTTAATAGTTTTATTACTAGACAAATGTAAAGTATTTAGCAAAGGTGCAAAATTATGCTCTAAATACTGAAAGGTGTAGAACACAACTTTTTTAATTTTTGTTTTTATTAAGCTCTTTTAAGTATAATTTTTACAATATTTTACAATTTATTTTTGTACTGTAAATGATATATCAAATCCTCAACTTTGCAAATCTTCAAAACAACATTTGTGATATTATCTACAACTTGATGCATTGTTTAACCATAAAAACTGCTGTTATTGAGCTGAGTCTGGAATTTTCTAAACTTCTGAAACTTATCTGCAGAAACTGTCTGGAGCCTGAAATCATTTGAAATGAATTGCTACTTTGGCGTATAAATAGTGAACATAAAGCAAACGTGAATGCAATAAGGGCCATTTAAGTAGCCCCTTAGCGATACAGTTTTCATTTCAAAGGCAAAACCACTCTCTGTCTCTTAAAGTTGCATAATCATTTTTTAAATTGCTTTTTGATGGACGTTGATAGACGTGTGAAGCACCAGATGATGGCTATTAAACCACTCTTTGAAAATGAGTTTTTGTCAAAGAGAGCACTCACATTCACATATTGTGCTGTTTACTTATATAGCATCACTGAGGTATGGCTTTAGATTTCACACAAGGTTCTTCAAATGTATTGTTTATTCAGTCATCTCAAAAAAAAAAAAAAAAAAATCTCAATTGCTTCAAAATTTTTTACTTTGTGGGTACCAAGCACTCAGCCTTAATAGGATCTGATGTAGCCGCTGACAAGACCCACACAAAATGAATCTCATTGGTATTCTGTTAAGGCGAACCAATTAAGCCATCATTACTGACAAGATGGAAGGGTATTGAACACTCCAGCATTCCTAATCACAAGTGCTTTTGATTGCCTGATACTGTACTATGGTTAATCATTTTCATTTTGCTGCTGAAAAGAAGCTTGTCAGAGATACAAGCGAAAATCAGAGCCAATAAAATGCGTAGGAAATGACTTGTTTAGTAGACGGAACGTACAATTGCCTGTTTTTTCCGCAAATGTCGTCTATAGATGTTTATAAAGACAATAAAGATAATAAAAGCTTAACAAATATCTGCTTATCGTTTAGTGAAAGGTTTTAAATGAGCATAGGGCTTGCTTTGAATCCATAAAAGATGTAATCACAGTACAGTACATGCATTAATGATGTTATTGCCGACGCGCTCCAATCTAGACGCATTTTTGAATAGGAATAATTAGAGAAAGCAGGAGAATGTAAAATGGTCCTGATGATGGGTGCTTCAGAATTCATGAACGTGGAATGCAGCTAAACTATGGGGCGCTGTGTAGTGCAGCTGTCACACAGTATGATGTGGCAGGCTGCTTTATGCTATCAAATATGCTGTACTATAATAAATGGTGCACTTTTTGACTGATATTATAACTTTAGTGAATACTGTCAAAAAAATAAAACTTTTGTTACAATATACTGTATATAGAAAGGGGTTTATTGACATTGACTACTTGTTGTATTGATCATTCAAAAGGAAAAAAATATATATATAAACTCTAAAATATCTAACAATTTGGAAATTTATAGGGCTGTAAATTTAGTTGATAAGGTCTTAATCAAACATTGTTATTATCATTTTTTTTACTCTAGATTTTACAAATTTACAGAAAAGAGCAGCTATGTTATCTTCTTATTTTTTTAAATACATCATGGGTTCACTCATGATCTTACATATATGTATGTAATCAGTTATTTACTTTTGTCTTGCTGTCCCAAGCATGCAGTTTGAGAGATATTTACTCATTTTGCAACATCTTTTTCTAGTCAAGTATCCAATCAGCAGGACCTACAGTATCTTTAGTCAACCGAAAATGTCTTTAGTCGACTACCAATAAAAAAAATCATTTTTTTATGGTGTGAGTTAACAGCATACAATTGGTACAGCTTTATACACCAAGTTTCTTTAAAAAATAAAAAAAGTCTACAGTGTACTTGCATTATATATTACCATAGCATTCATTTGAATTAAGATTGAATTAACATAGATGTTTATATTTTAAACTAAATAATGCATGTACAGTATAGAGCAGATGAAAGCGTAGGTGTAGCATCTGCTCCTTCCTTACCATCTCCTGTCAGCACAGTGGGTGTCGTTGCCATGATCCTGCGATAGTGACTTCTGCACACCTCCATCCACTTTTTATCAGTGATATCCTCAGATGATGCCAGGAATGCGTTCAGTTGAGGATCTGTATAAGATGAATAAAAGTCTTTAACCAAAGGATGAAAGAGAGAAGCTTGGAAGAATTGACCCGGTCACAGACTACCTGAAGATATTTGATCTGTGTCTTTAAACTCCACAGTGTAGCACTGTGGGACAGGGAGGCAGCTAAACATAGGCCAAGGGAAGGGCTCATCTCCCTGTTGGAAAGAGTAGCAAATACACAGCGTAAAAAAGAAGAAGAATGAGTTTCAATTATATGCTATTAGTTATTTATTTAGAACCATTTAGAAGAATGATTTACGAGTTGACTTTTAGATTTAGTGGTGCAGGTCTCAAATCCATTGTTTCTGAAACATGAGCATGTCAGTAGATGGACTGTTTTGTTAGGAATCCCAAACTGACCAATGACTGAAGATTGACATCAGCGCCACAACTTTGAAGTTAATAGATGTGCATCGTTTTCTATTTGTTGTACCACAAGTGCCGAGGACAGGTTGACCTACTCATTTCACCTGAAAAGGTTAAGATCATTATATTTTTGCCTTGTAACCATGTCAAAAAATCGAGCCAAAACTCCTTTAATGTAAAAAAAACATCAATTACACTAGGACACACTCGTTTTGATAAATTCCTGTTTACATTCTCACAATAAAGTGTTGAAATGAAAACGTTTTTAAGCTTTTCTTCACAAATATGTCCTTGAATCATTTATATTTACAAGAGGTAAAAATCTACTAAATTAAGCAAAACTTTGAAAATTGTATGTCATGCACTTTTAAGATGCATTCATTTAAAATTTCCAGATATATAAAGATCCATTGAAGTCACTGACAGTAACTATATAACTAAAAACGCATATGTTTTCTGTTTGGGCAGTGGTTGTCTATAAAATGTACAACTAATTTTGAGTATTTGTTGTTTTTCTGTGTGTATCTACAGTCATTCATCTGTAAAAAAAAAAAAGTTTGTCAAAACAGTGTCATAATAAGCTTTGATAGCCAATCATTTTTTTTAAATATATATCAAAACTTCTCAAATACAGTTTTATCCAAAAGTTATTTCACACTCTGGGAACAAATTCTTTTCATATCCTCTCCATGACCTCGTCTTCAATTAGTTTCAGAGGAGAGTCTGTGAACAACACCTAAATAATTGATAACTTTGCCTAAAACATGCTGTTTCAAACAACATCCTCACAGCTGCTGGAAATGATTTGGACAGTTTCTAATTGGAATACCAGAAGCCAAACATGTATGAAAACATGACAAATTTGATCCACAAAACAAAAATGAAGGAGTGAATATTACATTTATTTTTGTATAAGCATTATAGATTGCAGACTACTGAGACGAACACAACAAACGAAGAACTGACCTCTTGTATTGACCGAGGAGGAAGTTTTCTTTCTGAGGGACCACCAACAACACTCACATACACCAGCACGTAGTTCCTCTCCACTGATAAACTGTCCAGGATGATCTCTCTGTCAATAAGTCAGAATAGAGTTTTAGAGACTTATTTGAAATGCTGCATGGCAAAACTATACAACATTCTGTATAGTTTTTTCTTTCCATTCATAACATATTTCTGAAATTGAGAAAAAAAAAGAAGCTAAAATCACATTCAGTGGGATTGGCTAAAATCTTGAGCAGTCTGTTGTTGTATTCGTTTACAGTATTTTACTTGAGTTTTGAAGAACTAGTGACAATAAATGAACATTTTGAAAGCTCTAAATAAAATTTCAATGACTTTGAGCAGCCGAACGCTGAGGTGAATGCAAAGCGCAAGATGTGAGAATAAAAGGTGCAGATGCCAGTGGCCATTACGGGAAGAGTGCAGAAGAAGCGCCAGCAGGAAGAAATAGAGAAATAAATCATCACCATCAATGCTGGCCAACACTCAGACATATGATGTGGCCTGGCATTTCACTGCCTCTTTTCTATTCACCGCCCATCTCCAAACTTCTGCCAGCCATTTACCAAGGGACAGGCTCTTTAGCACCCACTCCCACAAATGCACTTTTTACTAGTTTACGCTTTACTTTACTTTACTTTATTTTATATGAGAGAACTTAAAGAGGCTAAAGGAGGTAAAAAATGTACTTCAGTAAAAGCAATGGTAATTCAAAACAATGTTACTTATTAAAAAAAAATAATAAAAAAGGAACAATGATCTAAGAAATTACTCAAGAGTAGAAAAGAATTTGGGGAAACAAGTACTCAAGTGCCACTTAATCAAGTAAGGCAACATTTATTTTGAAGCTAATCTCGTTTGACAGAAAACATTAAATAGATTAGGTACTCTCAAAGTGATACAAGAAAAACTATATCTAACTAATTTAATAATCGAATAATTGTTACCTGGTCTTTATACTAGTCTTGTCACAATTGTAAATCACTATTATTATTTCAAACTCAATTTCGATACCAAAGAAAGTAGTTGATGATTTATGCCATTGTCAATACCACAATAAATTCAAAATGCTGTCTGTTAGATCAAGACAAAATGTACATTTTCAACAACGTAATTTTAGTTTTTTGTTGATTTAAAACTGATGTTTTGTTCTAGTTGTCATATTTGCAGTCAATCAGTTTAGAACTGTTCAGAAAATGCAAATTTGCGCTCTCTTAAAGCCAATCTAGATTTGCTTTTGTGATTTTTCATGTTTTTGACAATCCTACTTTTATATAGGTTTCAAAACATGTCATGATAAGCAAAAAAAAGTAATTTCATGTTTTTTGATGCTAACACTAGCTTGCCTGTAAATCTGAACTTCTAGAACGTTCTTAAGCGACAATACCTGAGGTCAAAAATGACTAAATCTTGTATTGAAGTGACTTTTCTGTGCTAAACAACTAATGGATGAAACGAAAGAATATTTGCCCAACTAATCAATTACCAAAATAATCTTTAGTTGCAGCCCTAACTATAGATAGTACAAAATTATATCTTAAAATATTTCATTTTGGGGGAAGATTAGTAACGCTTATTTATGTACTCAACAAAGTATGACACAAGTAAAAGAATGATATCTAAAAAGTATTCAGATAAGTACAGTTTGCTTAATAAGTTATTCAAGTAAATGTTATTAAGGCAAATAAACAACACTGTTTAGATTTGAAGTCTTATGAAGGTTATGTCAAGAGTTTTGAGTGAGAGTTAAATGAAAAACATAAAAAAACATTTAAAAAGAAGAGGTTAAGTCCAAAACAGCCTGGTACTCGAGCTAAAGTACTTCAATAGAGGCGTTTCTATGTCTGTTTGGCCTTTATGTTTTTGCAGCAGTGGTGTCACAAACTACAGAAAAAAATAATGATATGTATAAATCTCCAACTCTACAGCGTTTTAAAGATGAGTGCTAAGTGACACATCATTCACAGTCTACCTTATTATATCTTTTCACACCTTTTGCTGTTATTTGGAATTTGTAAAAGTAGAGAAACTTTTTGAAACTGCTAAATCTAAAAAGGTATGGAACAATAAACAATAGGATGTCTGATTGCAATAAAAAGGAAGCCAATTATTGCTTGCGGTGAATTTTATAATTATAATGATTGTCATCTACAAAACAATTGCCATTAAACCACCAAATTGTGCAGAAGGACAAATACCTAGTGATGATTTTCTCTTCTAAAGAATAGTTATTTTAATCTATAGAAATGAACATACCATAGAAGAACAAAAAACATAATTTAATCATAAAAAGGAGTCATATTTCAATACTTTTTTAATTAAATCATTGGTAATTATATTAGAATTTGTGTTGTCATAAATATTAGAGATGCACAGCTTTTTTAGTTCCGAAATTGATTGATACTTTTAATAGGGACCTGATACAAAACCAATACTTGTGAAGACAATGAAATAGCTTTTGTCTATTCTCAAAACAAAATTGGCCATATTGTGGTATTTAGGTAATATTTTTGTACAAGTGAAAACTTAAAACGTTTATGTGAATAACATTTCAAATATTATGAGATGTTCTGGATCAACATCAGCCAGTAAATAAGTCTTATACTGTCCAATTAAAGACACAACCATGACATAGGTTGAATTGATATCCAATCCAGCAAGTTTTCATGGACCAGCATCGATATTCGATCCCAGTATTGGATCGGGGGCATCCAAATAATTATTTGCAATAGCCATCTGTAGTGTAGTAGAACTCGATACCAGTCTCAAGACCAAGACCGGTCTGGGGACCGCTTTTTTAAGGTCTTTGTCTTTTCCGGACTCAAGCACATTTGTACTCTCTTATCTTGAACTTTGTCTTGTTTTGGACACTGGTACCACATTTCATTACCACCACACTCTGCTAAACGTGCACCAGGAGATCATAGCCCCAGACACAGTTTGTAGTAAGCCCTGCACAATAGGAACATGTAGACACAGATACTTGTTTAAAATTACAAAGGTGGTCTTGATTTGGTCTTGATAAACCGCTGTCTTGGTCTCGCCACAGTCTAGACCTATAATAGTCTCGGTTGCTCAGTTTTGACCCTCATTGATCTTGGTCTTGGGACTCTGAGATCTCGGAAAGGTCTTGGTCTCGATTAGTGCGGTCTTGACTACTAGACTAGTTATTTGCCATAAAAGAAGAGATTATTATCATAACATATTGTTCAACATCGACCCTAAAACGTATCTAGCATTCTGCTCAAGAGTTTAACCATCAGAAGGGAGTAGTAGTTATTCGAAAATAAAACTGACATATGCATCTCAGAGTAAGAACATTTGGCTAAAAAGGGGTGAAGTTTGAGCACAATTGAAGAAGGAGTACAAAAAATACAGTAGCAGTGAATATAGTAAACTATAATAGGCTCATAAATTGTCAAGAGAACTGATGTTGAGCCTTTACCCTTTGCCATTGTCCAGCTCGGCGACATTTTCCTTTTGCCTCTGCAGCAGCATGGAGCAGATGTTATACTGACTCTCCAGCAACAGAAACGTGTCCAGATTACAGCAAAGCACACTGAGCAGCCTGCACACAAAACATACACCAAACACAAAGAAATGCAAATATGTTAAAAAGACGTCTGGCTGGTGGAGATACTGGCTAGTGGAGCTTTAAAAATAAAAACGTAGAGTAGGAACAAAGCAGACATAACTTCATTTGCTTTGCGATTTCCCCAGGCCTTTGTGTGTGTCTGGACTCAAGTGCTGGATCAGTCAACACATTTTTTCTCCAAATGTCTGCCGTAGCCAATTGGAAGCTTTGTTAAGAAGGAGCCCTTGGGAGAAGCTTCATGGTTCATTTTCCGTTGCTGGTAATGACACTGAACTTAAGCAGGCTGTTAATCTGCTGCAGCCTTTTGAGACACAAGAGAGCGTGGTCGAAAGATACTGCTGTTTTTCTGTGATTTTTTTTTTCACCCCGGGTACAAAAATAATCAAAGCACACCAATTAAAAGACAATGGATGTAAATGAACCATCAAAATAAAGATGTGCGATTTGTTAGACTGCTAACCTTCACATAATACTGTTATGATCTGTCTATTCTTTTGGGATTAGACAAGGTTAACACACCAGGGCTAACACATGAATAATACAAATTCAAATCCATACCTAATTTAAAGTGAATCTACTTAACTTTTGCATTTCATTTGTCTCAAAAACGATGATCATCTAATAGTGGGGAAATCACATTTATCTGAAACATGGGCAAACTGCTGCCCGGGGCCTGTTATGGCCCTTGAACTGTTACAATGTGGCTCCCAGCAAAGTTTTGAGATTAAGTGCTACTGTTTATATTTCTTTGACTTGATTGACATGGCTATTGAGTATGTATCATTGCTTGTTGTTCTAATATATTCACAACAAATGGTCAAAATAGTAAAAGCCTATGATTTACAAAATTGTGCTTGCAGTAATGACATTTTTTTTATTGACCGCAGTCTGGCACTCCACCACTCCACCACTACACCACTTGTCCAGGTTCAAATATGGCCCGCCGCGGGAAAAAATATTTGCCCAGCCCTTAAAATCAAGAGCAACGTCAACAAATTCATGCTGAGTTCACAAACTCTGAAAAAAGATTTCTGAAGAAACCCTCTGATAATCATTACAATTAACCCATCCCTAGTGTAGTTAAAGTCCCTTTTACCTTACAGTGGTGGCAAATTCGTCACTTCAGTCCCGTCTCTGGACACTGCCTACAATACTGTCCAAATGAGCAGTTAAACCGGGCACTAAGGGTGTGCAATTTCAACTATGATAAAAGTGAATCAGATGTCCAGAATGGCAGATTCAGAGAGTGGTTGATGCTACCTAAACCTGTGAAAAGTAGAGTCGAGCCACAAAATGGTCGCTTATGTTTATTTGCGTTGTGTTTTAGACGTACGGATATTTACGGCCTAATTTAATGCCACAGATGAGCCACAGAAGCTAAATTTCTGGCTTCTTCCCATTAGATTCAATGGTAGCTGCTGTAATGGCGGCCGCAGCGAATTTAGTCACGTGGGTGCAGGAGCTCTATAGAAAAGTGGTCATGTTGCTTTCAGTTAATGTGCTTTCTCATGATATTGAAACATAAAAACGCTCCAATGTCCCTTTGTTTCCTCTATGACTGGGATTTCCTTATCCATTTTCTGCTTGTGAATGGACGATTAGAGGAAGTGAGGTACGAAAGTTGACGGTGACAGTGCTGTTTGACCGGTTTTTCCAGTGCTCGCGCAACGCGCACATGAACTCTTGTTACTGGAAGTAGTCGCCCTGTTGTCACTAAACAGCTCCAAACACACAGGTGAGGCGGACGCTTGTTACTGCCACTAAAACTATTCATTTAAAACACATGCCAATCGTCTAAAGCGAATTTTTGACGCATAGAAGTATTTCAGTTTGTCCGGAGATTTTCTGTGAAGGTAAATCCGAAGATCAATACTTCAAACGCACAAATTCGTCGACATGACAGTCTGGGGACTGGTTTCGTTGGCTTTCTTCTGTTACTCTGCGACTGGTGAGTAGCTAATGAAATAGGCTATACAAATTTTGTCATATATTTGAGATAAGAATCTTGATACAAAATAGCAAAAAAGAATGCAGGCTTTGTAAGTTATTTTTTGTTTGTTTGATTTCTTTTATGGTAGGTCTTAAATCTGTTAGCTTAAATGGACTCAAGGTAGGCCGTCTGTGGCAAGTGTAACCTGTAGTTGCTGCTATGTAGCTCTCTGCTAGTGCTAGGTTCATAATAGCTGCTTTTGCTGATTGGGGAGTTTATTATGATCAACACTGAAATGTGTCTCATAGTGACTCAAGACATTTAGCCCAAGAGTTAAATATAGATAGCCCAATGACCCATTACACTGCAACTTTATTCCAAAGAGTTACAACCCTTACAGATACTTGTTGGCTGCTTAAAGTTGATTTCCTTCTTTCTTTCATGAATGGAGAAAGTGATTTTTTGTGACTTATCCTGGGTTTTTATGGATGGCAACTTCAGGCATTTAGGGTTCAGATAAAGTGCTGTGGTTTCGCCATATAGTTAATGATTGATATCATTAACTATATGGCGACATGGTGGCAGAGTGGATAGCGCTCTGGCCTCACAGCAAGAAGAACGCGGGTTCGATTTCTGCTCAGGACTGGACCTTTCTGTGTGGAGTTTGCATGTTCCTCCTCGTGTCTGTGTGGTTTCCTCCGGGCACTCTGGTTTCCCCACCAACCGATAACATGCACGTTAGGGAACACTTGGTGGTAGTTGGAGGTTGAGGCGCAAGGTGTTCAGGCGAATCGCCTCTGCTGAGTTGCCCCGGGCAGTTTACTGTCACTGAGTGACTTCTCTGTGAAATGTGCTATACAAATAAAGATTACTTAATTACTTATATAGGGCCTAGTTCTACCACTGCTTGTTGAAACTGAAGCTCCCTCTAGTTAGAGAAATACTGAGCTGAAGTTGTCATAAACATTCAATGCTGCTTATTATTTGTTAAAGAAAGAAAGATTTACATGCGGGTGCACGGTAGCCAAGTGGTTAGAGCTCTGGCTTCCCAATAAGGAGGTCGTGGGTTCGACTCCCGGGTCGGACCATATCAACATCTCACGATCTCTCTGGGTGGAGTTTGCATGTTCTCCTCGTGTCACCGTGGGTTTTCTCCGGGTACTCCGGTTTCCTCCCACCTCCAAAAACATGCATGTTTAGGTTAATTGGGCATCACTGTAAATTTCCCTTAGTGAGTGAATGAGAGAGTGAATGTTTGTCTGTCTAACCCTGCGGCAAGTTGGCCACTGTCCAGGGTGTTCCCTGCCTAAGGCCCAAAGTCACTGGGATAGGCTCCAGTCACCCGCGACCCCTAACGGGATTAAGCGGTAGAAAAAAAAGAAAAAAAAAAAAATGAAGATTTACATCTATGTTACTTCTATGTTTATGTCATTTGTATAAAAATTTTTATTTTCAGGTGTGACTGGCTTTTCAGTGACTTCCTCAAACACTGATGTGCGTGTTAAAGAAAATGAGGGTGAGGCTTTTTTATTTATAATATACATTACATACATATTACATATGTATCATGTCTAAATGTCGTTCTATTTCATCAGGGGTTGACCTTTCATGCTCGCACTCTGCTGACTTTGGTAATGATGCACGAGTAACCTGGAAATTTAAAGATGTCAAAGGCTCACAGACGTATGTGACTTATGAGGGAAAAGCTGCAGGTATCAGTCCCTGGCTAATGCAGTCCCTGGCTAATGCAAATGAATTAGAAATGTACCCTTGATGTTTTAATGTGGATCAAAATTGTCTTTATTTATTTTTATTTTTTTGTACAGCACAATATGCAAGCAGAGTGACACCATACGGCAGTAACCTAAGATTCACCACAGTCACTGCCAAAGACAATGGAGTGTATGACTGTGAGGTATTTGGAAAAGGCCAGTTTGGAGTAGTCCGAGTGAAGCTAACTGTTTTGGGTTTGTAGATTTGTTTATTAACTTAAGCACAAAATAAAAAGCTGTTAATATAACGGACTGAAAATGTTCTGTGTGCCAGTGCCCCCAGGTGTACCCCTGTGCAGGGTGCCCCCCTCAGTGACAACAGGAAAACCAGCTCTGCTTTCATGTTGGGACAATGCTGGCTCTCCTCCTCCAACTTACAAGTGGTTCAAAGATGGTGTTCTCCTTCCCGAAAACCCCAAAACAGTGGCTGGCTTCCAAAATGCAACTTACAATCTAAACCCAGCGAATGGCAATCTGGTCAGTTCACATGTCTACATCCCAGATAACAATTTTATAATGTGCACCTATAGACGTGCTCTTTTTTTTCTTTAGGAATTTAATCATGCAAAGAAAATGGACACGGCTTCTTATTACTGTGTGGCTGAAAATTCAGCTGGGCCTCCTCAGCAGTGTAAAGCAACCAAAATGGAAGTTCGTAAGTAGATCCTAAGGTTTTTGTTATTTTGGGGGTTTATGGCTAGTGTAATTGGTGAACTGACTATCCATATTTGTGGGTTTCAACACCATAACCTCAAAGGGCAAGGTTCTACTTCTAACATTTATATACTTACAGCTGTCAAGTGTTAAAGTGTATGATCGCTAAACAGAGCAGCTAAACTGTGTCAGACTCCAGACTGGTAGTTTTTAACATGCAGAAATGGAAGATGCCTTCTAAACAGATGTGCAAGCTTTCTTATTTATCATCTTTGATACAATAAAAATAACAACAACACTTTCTTTATGGATGTGGAATCGCTTTATGCGAACATTGACCACCAGGAGGGTCTAGAATCCATGGAATATTATTTACTCAAAAGAGAGGACATTACCACTTCCACACATTTCAATATCAACCTCAGAAAATGGACTCTCTACAAATTTTTTTGCTTGTTTCAGGACCAATTGTTCAAACAAATAAAAGGGACAGCCATGGGTGCGGCCTATGCTCCCTAATATGCAGAATTGTACTTAGGATTCTGGGAAGAGCGGTATGTACATGGCATCAACAACCCTTTCAGATCACATATTAAATATTATGGCCGTTATATTGACGACTTGTTCTTCATCTTTACAGGAACTGGAAAACAGCTGCTTAATTTTCACAAATATCTCAATAAAATAAACTCCAATATTAAATTAAGTCTTGAGGCTTTTTGGACCTTAATATCTGCTTGGATGATTTTGGGATGATTCACACTACCCTACATGGAAAACTACCGACAGAAATACCATTTTACGTGCAGACAGTTTCCACACCAAAAGTCTGGTTTCTAACATACCCTATGGACAATTTCAAAGGATAAAACGCATTTGTGAGTCTGAAACTGACTTTGAGGAAAAGGCCCAGGATATGGCTATTGCTCTAATTGATTACAAAAATTGTTTAATCGAGAGTATTAACAGTAACTCATAAGTGTGTTGCTCATGAGAAAAAAAGTAGCTCTCGCTGTAGTTTGTTTACACTTGCAGATTACATTTACACCAATCTATTTCTATTTCAGAGAGATAAGACAACTATTTCAATTTCTCTGTTTACTCTCTGCATCATAGAGCATGTTCTTTCTTCATAAGCAAATATCATTTAAGCAGCCCTACTGATCAATGTCAGGGGTAAAGGAGGCTGAATCTGAACTGATGAACTGCAAACTTCTAGTATTTCAAACTTCCCCAAACGTCCCTAGTTGTTTGTATCACAGTGTCACAGGCAGATGTTAGTTTAAACACACAAAGTTTTTGTGCCCATTTTTAATAGTAGTTTACTAGTTTGTTCTTAAAAATGTCAAACTATTTCATTATTTAATTTTTTTTTTTTGAAACCCTTCCTTAGAAAAAAGAAAAATACATCTACAATTGGATAATAACTTTTATGTAACTCTTTTGTTCAACATCCAACAGTTCCCATTATTTCTCAACACAATTTCCGCAAAAGAGCATTTACTTAAAATAAATGCCAGGGCTATTATGTTGTTAGTTTCACAAAATGCCATTTCCATTCCACATTCGCTGCATGTGGAGTAACCGCAGGCTGAATATCAGATAGATCTCTCTAGCTGATGGTTTGTATGGGCGGTGCGTACGGGTCCATTGTGGTAAACAGCTGTTGGATTTGCCGGTGTGCTGGGCAGTGGCTGGGGGAGTTTGACTGACGTGTTCACTCTGTGCTTCTGACAGCAGCGCCGCAAGAGGCTGAGAGGCTGTCAGGCCCCATGACCTCCAGCTCCTCAAACACACACTACGAGGATGGCTGCACTTTGTCAGTCAGATAGGGCCTTTAGTATTAAGTGGAGCGAAACCTGGCTGTCTACAGGGCTCTGTTAAGCACACAGCACAGCATATTGTTTCTTATTTAAGTGACAAAATAAAAATCTTGTTTCCTGTCTTCCTACTTAAGAGCGATGTTTATGGGCAATAAAACAACGTTTGGGGGACACTAATTTCAGATGTAGGATATATTCAAATATGACTAGGTAGTTAAAGCAAACACCAACAGTTTGCTTATCAAAATATATATCTGTATTAAAATCAAATATATAAATATGTACTCATCAGAAAATATTAATTCGTACTAAAACTGGTATCAAAACTAGATATATATTCACTATTTCAAAAATCACATTCACATCTACAATAATACAAATCATGATAACAAAATCATGAAAATACTTTATATTGTATAAGTAACAAGTGTTGTCCTCAAGTACAGAAAGTCACTACTTAAGTAAAAGTAAGTAGTGACTTACTTTTAAGTCACTACTTAAAAAAATACTTTAGTAAAAGTAAAAGTCCTGCTGAGGCAATTTTACTTGTGTAAAAGTAAAAAAGTAAAACTTATATGGGCTTCACAGTGAGACAGTTTTAGCGTTTTTCTATTTAATCATGTGGCAAATGGGAAATTGTTGGATATTAGAAAGTTACCGGGAAAAAGCTCTTGCTATATATGACATTGCTGAAGGAAGAGGGAAAAAGTTTTTTTTTTTAGTCTTTGGACTTAAAAAGTAACTTGTTTTCAAATTTTAGGGAACAGAAAGTACAGATATTTCTTCAAAATTGTAAGAAGCAAAAGTAAAAAGTGGTACATTTTAGATACTCAGATACTCAAAGACCTACTCAAGTACAGTATTTGAGTAAAAATACGTAGTTACTCGTCATCTCTGGTTGTCCTTGGTATAAAAATTTAATGTATTCCTATTGTGACACTCAGCCCCAGGCAACTATGGCTACATTAGGTGAGTACAAAAAGGACAGAATGCTTGATTAGAGCTTCAGCATATTAGGTTAATGATGGTTAAATGTGTACTATGTAACTATTCTGGGCCCCTTCCTGACGCCAGGTTGATGTTATTGCTTTGCCAAGATTTTTTCCCTTTGAACTTATCTAGAATTTATTTCACAACCGGTGTGTTTTATTTCAGTGAGTGGGAACCTCTCCACAGATCTGACTCTTAACTTGGCTTGATAGCTCCATGCTCATGTTCATGCAGATATCTCAGTTTAAAGCCATACTGTTTAACACTCTATGAAAACAAACAATCTCCATAGAAAAAGTGACAACAAATTCTTAATCCAAAATCCTACACGGTGCCCTTACACTTTCTGTATGCGAAATGGGGCCACAATTCTGACTATGGGAAAAATAGATGGAGCTGTCGTTGTCATGACAACAAAGAGGCTTTTAACAACAAGGGGAATGGACTGGAGGATTTTAGCTCTCATTAGGCTCAGGAGATCAGCAGGGAAGGAAACAGCGACTAATATTTGAAAGGGTTGTGCTGGAGGAATAGTTCTACTTGACGACAGAGCATGTGTTTACATCCAGTACAAGCAGGAGAGACATTATTAACAAGTGTGAACAGGTTTTAAAAAAGATGTGACCTTTTGCTGCACAGTATAAATATTTCAATGTTTCTAGACGGATAATGATTACAGTTTTGTACGTGACTTTTACCACTGAATGAAAACAAATAACAGTGATACTAGCCTGGCTTGTAGAGAAAACAAATGACCACCTGGAGTGGCCATGTTTTATTCAACATGTGCTATACATGACATATCAACAGTGGAGCAAATTAACCTGCAACCCTTCTCCAGTCTCTTGAAAAAGTGTGAAGATGTAAATTCAATACCAAAGAGACAAAACAAGAGGATTTGTGCTGTTTGTGTTGACGTTGATGTATCCGGTATTTTTAAAAATGTAATATAAATAACGTTGTTCTCTAACAGATCACTTACTGAGAGATCTAACTTTTTCTGTACACTGTAACAAATGATGATGTTTTCAGAGGTTTGCTCATGTTGACAGAAACCATCAGGCCAGATCTAATTGATTAATCTGAATCCAACACTTTGATATTGCCTCTAAATGGCAGGCACAGGACAGAATAAATGAAACTGTAAACTGCTCCCTCAGCATAAACTAGAGTAGGGACATATAGAGAGGCAGAGTAGTAATAGACTGTCTCTGCGTGCTGACAGAAACAGACACTGTAAGCCTCTGAGACCTACAAGGCAATTCAAAAGTAGCCACCAAAGCATAGGCAGGCACACGGATAAAAAAGACATACACCGGATGTGACAAGCTATAAAAGAAACGTATGATCTTAAATACATTGAGTGTATGCTGTGTCATAATCACTGGAGTAGCCCTTATCTTATTAATTTATTGACGTGAGCCTCATCTGAATTCATACATGATATAACTTTAAGATCTTTAAACTCACTGGTGTAATGTATATTGAAAAACAGTTAGGATAAAATGCTGCATTCAAATTATTGAATTGTCACAATTAGTCATTCATAAGAACTGCAACATAATTTTCATTGCAAAAAAATAAAAAATAATAATAATAAATCCCTTTGTCTCACATTATGTACGAAATGTGAAAGCCCTAAAGATTAGACTTCTATAAACATGTTCTGAAATACATTTGTTGTATTAGATTAGCAGTTTAGAGGTTAGTCCTCAAATGTGTACACACCATATATAAAATGTGACGCTTGAGCAAATCCCACTGTCTAAACCTAAATAACAAATCACAATGCATGTCAGAATAATCATAATTGTCTCAAAATCACTCATGCCTAACTAGAATTTATATTTCAAAACAGTACATAGTCAATACTTTTACTGTAGCCACAAACTCCCTAAAAGAATTGTAGCTTACAATATGCAGCCAGTCACCCACAATGTCTGTATCACACACTAAATTCACCTCAGGCAAAGTGGGTGAAGTGTGTAGCCAAAGTAAACAGTGACATTCGGATTGAAAAATGTGTGCTCTACTATTTGAGCGACTTTACTTCAGTCAATCGATAAACTGCAACCCTAAACACAGCACTGACCCTTTAACCTTAACCTGATTTTCCATTTAAACTCAAACTAGCCTCAAAACTGGTCAAATTTTTGTTTTCTACTTGCACACAAAACCCAGCTTATCCACAGAAATCTTTTCATCAGCTTTACAATGCCGGGTAATCAAAGTATAAAGAACTATGTCAATCTGCCATTGCTGGAGGCTTACGAGTGCCAATGTTCGTGTGGTTTGTGCAGTGGCCAGGTGCTAATCTGATATTGTGTGCTTCCTGCTGATGTTAAGCAAGACGGAAAAAAAATATATAGCTCAGCCTCACCTCAGGCCAAACGTGTGAGATTGCTCAAAGTGGAACAGCGAGTGTATCTTGGCATCTGAATTCACAGCAATCAGCCTGTCAATCAAATCCTGCAGAGCAAAAAAGAAAGGTTGTGAAGAGGATCACAGAGGCTCAGGTGCAAAACTGTTGTTATCAAGATTATGTTGGATATACATATCACCTACAGTGTTTTGGCTTTATATATGGATTTTTGATAGGATACAACAGGTCTGTGTGTGGGTGGTGAGTGGATGCGAAGTGCAACCATGCCCTCTAGTGGCATGGTTGCAGAGGTACTGCTGTAGCATATTATAGTACAGACTCACTGGAATGGACGCAGGCACCTCTCTCAAAGTGTATTCATCTTTGTTGGCAAGAGTTTGACGTCCAAGAAGTTCCCACACAGACTGGGAGGAGGAAAGTAGGTTGACCAAAGACAAAAAGGACTACGAAGAAAAAAAAAAATGACAACATGCAAAAAACAATTATTACTGAAACCCTTTGGCCTACTATTATGGAAATGATTGGGCAAAACTGTCAAGTGAATTGTAGACATTATATCACAGTGTTTCTTAAACTGTGGCACAACTAGCACTGGTGGTATACAAACGCCTCTTTAGGTTCAGTGTCACTTCAATTAAAGTGCCTTTTATTCAGATTTTTGCTTTCCATTAAGTATTTCTCAGTTAAAATTACTGTGGCAATGGTGCATTTCTATTTAACCACTATTATTAATTTTACTTACAGCTGATGCTACACAGAAAGGTAAGGCTATTCTTTGGTGGTTGTTGGTACAAAAGGTTTACAACCACACTATTGTAACAAAGCAGAAGCACTCAGAATGTGTGCTTACTGCTACAAACAACACCAAAAACACTGAAAGCAAACATTTCCTCACAAGCATTTAGATTACATATTTCATCTAATGTTATGGCTTATCAAATCTTTCTTTTTGAGGCTACTACATAATAACATACACAGAATGAAAAGCTTCCATCTATTATTAACCAAATGCAATTTGTAGATATACAGTGCCAAGCAGCGAACTTGAAAAACAAATATTATTGGAAAACATATACACTTAATAGAATTAAATTATGATAATGTATCAAAGGAACACTGGATAAAAGTAAAGCTTTCATTTAACAGTTGAAAGGTAGACACAACAAAGGCTTCATGATTAATAATACATCTTTCCCATGCATCTTAAAGCCTTGATTTTTTTTATGTTTTCTTGTCTGTTTGATGTATGAGACAAGTGTGCCTACCCTTATCCCTTGCGCTCAGTATTAAAATAAAGCAGCACTTTTTATGTCATAAAAGGCATTAAATAACAAACTTGGAATCTGTCAGGCAATTATAGCCTGCACAGCTGAAGTATGGTGCCTCTGTGGAGCTGTGGCTCTGACCTGCTGATAAGGCACAGTTTAAAGGTACCAGTGCAAGGGCAGGTTTCACACTTGGATGGTTATTCATATTCACTTGCCTCTCACTGGGAGAGAAATATCTTAACTGTTGTGTGAGGTTAGTTGTATCGCGCACTCTTAAGGGGGCATGGTGTTAAAAGTTTCAAATAATTACATATTTAGACTCAGCACTATTGTTTTTATTCTCTGCTATGACATGTAATAGCAGTAATGTGAGCTGTATCTCTGCATGTCTTTGTACACAAGTGCACACAAGTCATATTTTACTCTGACCACGTCAGTTCAGGAGATTTAGATTAGAATCGGACTGGAGGTGCAGATTAGAACTGTGAGTGTGAATCTAAAAAGTTATGACAAGTTCAGCATAATATTATTCTTGGAGAAAAATGGGAAAAGTTCTATACCATGATGATATTTAATTTCAAGTCAGAATTATAATTTAAACAAATTACAAGCACAAAGCTACAATATAATAAGCCTTCATCTGCAAATAGAAATTATTATATTTCAGTCCAATAAAAACATTGTGAGATCCTTTAGGAGATTTTGAATTTGGTGGAACTTGCAATGGTGTCTGTAGTCAGACAAAAAAGAAAGTTAATATTACAATTTTACCTTGAGGCAACTTCTGTCAATTGGATCCATAGAGGTAGGTTTAGGACGGACAACTCTTACATCTTCATTCCCACATTCCAGGACTGACCATAACTCAACCACCAAAGCCCGAATAAAACCTGATCACATCAAATATTTACACATCTATGTAAAACAAATAACAACAGGACATGTCCAACATCAAGACTTAAAACATTTTTCAACCTGAGCTGTTAAGAGCCAGGACTCCCGGTGCAGTGGCTGCAATCTGTGTCACCATCACTCCATAGCCAAACTTTTCACAACGACTCACCTAGAAATATAAAAAGTCATAACTCTGAAACTCACATAGGAGAAACTGGAAACTATTTAAAGGACAGAAGTGCAAGATCGCTACATTCATATGCAGACTTCTAGAGCATGACTGGCATACTAAAAGACAAAATAGTACAACTTGAAACAATAGACGAGGCTGATTTTTAGGGCTTCTAAACACGTCATTAATTAACAGCACCATGGCACACCTGTATATTTATATTGTGAAATTGTATTTTTTAAAGTAAATGGACCCCAGGAAGAATAGCAACAGCTTGCTGTTGCTAATGGGGATCCAATAAATAAACATAAACATAAAACACCTAAATATAGACAAAATATAATTAGATTTAATAATTTACGCCAAATACTAAACTGTGGGTAGCAATTATGGGACTGCATAAACAATGGAAGCAAATTAAGCCCAGAGGGAATAAACCAAGGTCTGCAAAGGCTGTGTGTGCATGTCTGCAATATAAATCAGGAGTATGTACCTTCTCTGCAAGCCAAAAGCAAAGTGAGATACTGACCAATCAAGTGGTCCTCAGACGTAACAAAAGTTCAGTGAATGCATTTGTCAACACAATTAATTTGGTCTGTGTTCTTTGACCTGTGAAAAATCTATGTGAATGGTAACAATACATAAGGCAACAATGGAGTTTCTACAGTCTCTGCTGTTTCTGTGCTTTTAATTCAATAATAACACTATGACCCACTGATGCTATCGCTAATGATTTAAACCAACCTTGTGCCACAGTGAATTCCCACAAGGCATCTATAAATGTGCTCAAATAGTAAGACTAAAGTCTGCTATATATGCTATAAAACTGCAATGGATTTCCAGAGAAACTTTTCTAGCTTGCGAAACAGTTTAAAATCTATTATATGACTCTATTGTATTATTTCTTCTTTAGTAGTAATAAGGAAGAGGTCGATTTAAGGAGAGAAATCATTGACTGCAGTAATGAAAAATGCTTCCTGGTAACCCTTACGTACCTGCAGCTTTTTGGTAAAGCGAGAGAACATGTATTCAACACACTCATTAATGGCCCCAGTTTGCTGAAGGAGTAGTAAACCTTTGGGAGTCACGGCAAAGTTCAGCAGACTGTCCAGTATAGTCTCCTGCCACATGAGTCTGTACCAAAGAGAGTGAAAACATCTGTAAAATATGCTTTCAAACACATTTTCATTGCTAAATATTAATGACCAGCTAATGCAATTTGCTATGATTTATCTCTGGGCAAATTGTATACGTGTAACCTTCGTAGTTTTGGAGCAAAGATTTATTATTATTATTACTTTTATCTTTCAGAGGGCAATTCAACCATGAATGGTATTTAAAAACACTATATAGTTGTAACTGTCAGAGGTTCTTGTGATTAATTGTGGCGTCAACACAGCACAAAGGTAATTAGATTGTACATGGCAATCATTAAACCATTTTCAAGTTATTTTAATACATAGTGCATCTCATAATGATTTGTTTGCCTGGACCTACTTTATACAATGACTTATACTAAAATGGTGTGCTTAATATGCAATAACACAATGAATAAAATCACATTTTAAAACTAAAATCTATTATTTTGTCTTACGCATTTTCGTGCTCACTGCTCACTCCTTGACTGATTCCTGGTGCTGATGTCGCGTGCCCATCTCTGGTCTAAAGACAACAAAAACAAAATCAAACAAACAAATAAAAAACTAATCAAATGTAACAAATTAGAGTTTTAGTGTTTATATAATATGAATAATCAATCAAAATGTATTTCTAGAACACATTTCTTTTCTTACCAACTAAAAAAAATACACTAAACCAGAGTTCAAGTAAAGTCACAGTACAGCAAAAATAAAAACATAAATAGACAGATTAAATATTTAAAATAGTAAGTCATATGCACAAACAGAGCTGCTTTAAGCCTGGATGTGCAGATTAGAAACCTGTCTCACAGTCACATAAGATTTTTCTAAATAAAACTGAAACACTGATTCCCCATATTTAGCTCGGACTAGTTTGTTTATTATAGAGCAGCACAGGAGAGAGGCCAATAGTGAGAAAAAAATAAATATAATGAGTTTTTTTTTTGTTTTTTTTTACTTTAAATAACACTCTTCTTTCTCATTATGTACAATTGTAAATTATAGTCACCTGTTTCCAGGCTGTAGCCAGAGCTTTGTGCAGGCCGTAAGGTCGGAGCACCTGAAGACCCTCACAGGTGTTGTACATCTGTCTACACACAAATATGAAGGCTCCACATAAAGAATAGGACACTTCTGGGTCACTCAGTCCGGGAAGCTCCTTATTCAGCAGCTTCAAAGTGAACTGAGCAATGATATGTGCAGCAAACGTCCTGGAAGAAAAAAAGAGTTTTCTGTTTATACAGTTCAAACATTTAGCTTAGAAAATAAACATGGTCTCACCTCTCATTGTGGGACATCACTATATTTTTCCTGTGCAGGAAAAGATCTAATCCTCTATTGGTGTTGGCAATTCGAGCCAAAACATCAGCAACAAGTGTCAGTGTCACTGGAGGACACTTTAATTTGGTCTGTTTAACACATACAAATCAGAATTGGACTTAAAGGGAAAAATAAATAAAGTAATGAAATCCTCAAATCAGTAGGAAAGCTTATAATTGATCCACGTTGTAAGTGTGGATAGATTAATCTTGTTACACTGGAAATAAAAGGCACATATGATCATTCAGTCTTCATGAAAGAAACAATAAAGCCTGATCAATGTAAAATAATAATGTATTTTTTATAGGAGAAAGTTGGAAGTATGTCATTGTACATGGTTGGTTTCCATACAGTAACTCTAAGTACACAACCTCTGAACTGAAAAGGTTAAACTTGATGAATCCTATTGTTATTCACTGAATTCTGTGAATTGTAGTGTGTTTGACCTTGTGGCCGCTGAGGAGTGCTAGAACAGGTGCCAGTAGAGTCTCTATCACAGGAGTTTGGTGTAGACAATCTGCAGCACACTCTGTCCTTTCACACAACATCCACAGCACTTCCATCACCAGGCCACTGGGAGACAGTGAGTCTGAAGACAAGCAAACTACGTATAGACATTATTCATAACTACTACCATCAAGACAACTCTTAGTAGTCAGTGTGAAAAGAATGCTATTATCTGGCAGTGTAAAAATACAAAGAATTGACTGTAGTCTGAGTTGTTTGATCAAATGAAAGCCTTGCACTAAACAATGATAAAAGACTTGTTTGCCAAAGTGAATACCAATGATCACTGACAACAACCACACACTATTTCCATGATCACGAAGAAAATTTTTAGATGACATAAAAACTCAATATTAGCTAATTACTGTAACTATTTATTTTTATAATTGTACTTTTTTGAGTAGATTTTTAGACATGTACTGGACATGCAATTGTTACACGTTTTAATAAATATTGTGGGTTGAAATTTGACATTACGCAAATTGTAGCATAAAGGAATTTACCAGTAATTAATTTAAGTAAATATATCTGAAAGCATATATACAAATCTACTACAACCGTGTAAAAAGTAACCTGTATTTTGAGTTGTATCTCATGTTCATACTTTTACTTTAATATATTTATTATAATTGAGAACATTTTACCCATGTATCTGTACTTTTACTTGATTTCAAATGTTCCACTTTAGTAACATAAGGTCTACCAGAAGACAAAGCATGTTTCAGTAACTTCAGTCCAAGGTTAGTGATAAAAGATATGCTCTGAGGACAGTATCGACTGCTCACAGGGAGGGTCACGCTGCTCTCTCGATTTCCAGTCTGTACAAAAGCCAAAGAGTTTTGGTGGCCTCACCTGAGTGTGAAGACGCCCTCGGGTGTTGGTACATTATGTTAATGAGGATGACGAGCAGCTCTGTCAGACTAATCGGATCTGAAATATAAAAAATTATCAGACAACTTACTCAAGAGTTCAAAAGTGCAGGAAATTGGTGAATGCATCATTTATCAGTCATATGTAAATGCATTGGTGCATTAATCAGAAAAAAAAAAGTAATTCTTTTCAACTACTATTTAACAAATTAAGATTTTAAATAATTTGTGGATCACATAGAGATATTTATTGGGATTGTATGACTGAAATACAAAATTTATAGATTAGGGCTGCACAATGTGGAAAAAATATATATTTTTCTGACATGTATTGGTTGTGATTAGCTTTGTGATTTATACTTTAATAACCAGTTCAAAGTTAATGTTAAACACCAAAATTAACAAAAGACAGAATGGAAAGTCTATGGAAGAACAAACTAATAAAAGAAGAATGAATCAGAAAAAGATCTAAATTACAAGGTTTGCTGCTTTTATACAAAATAAGAATGGTAATTTAGTTGCTTGCTGAAGAAATTATGGCTTTTCAAGTTTGATTCAGTTGTATTATTCACATAATCATTTCTTCGTCATATTTACTCATCATAATAAGACAGAAGAGAGACAAAAAAGAGTCATAGAGACAGTGTGTTTGTTATGTAAGTTTATAGTGTTTGTGATTATTATGTGGTGTGTCTCAAGAGCTGCACTAAAGGGAGGAGTGGTGTCTAAGATAATGAGACATTCCGTAGTGAGATTGTGAACATAAAAACTGAGATTATTTTGTTGTCAGTGAGGGAGAGACAGCCTTGGAAACGATAAAGAATAATTGTCTTTTTGTCTTTAGAACAACCACCATTTAAAAGTCTTTAGTGTATATTGATATAGTTGATTTTAGAATGTACATATGGTTGAATTAGTCATAAAGTTTATGTCTAGGCACAGTGTTGCACTGTGAACAATACTTTACCTTTATACTTGTGTACTTTAACTGGGAAGAGCTTTCTTCCATTGGTGTAGATCAGCAGCATCCCCAATAAGGACAGTGAGTGCACAAACAGGGCATATTCAAGTTCTGTTCCCGTGTATACACTTCTCTGACCTGAGCATAGAAATGTGCACAAAAAATAAAATAAAATAACCATACATAAATAGATAACAAGAATAAAAAAAATATTGAAAACTGTTTCAATCCAAGCTTTTACAGTCTGGCAATTTACTATTTACATAATAATACTCAGTGCTGTTTTTCCCTGATGTTGTTGATTTAGGATTTGACTGAACGCAGCAGGAACGATTGGCCAAATTAAATGTTGATTAGATGATAGGCAGACTGCAATGTTCAATATGTTTTTTTGTTTTTTTTTACATGAGTGTAAAGAACTTAGTTCTTACATGATTCTGAGTAGGTTTCAAAGTTACAGTAGTTTAACTGTTTAACCTAAAGATTGTCTGATCACTGTTTTACACATTAAAGATCTGATTTAGTGGTCAAACAAGGTGTGAAGGCTGACGAGTCAAGCATATTTTCTTTTTTTTAAGAGTATAATTTTAAGCAAAAACACTGATTGCCTTTGTTGCTTTACACTCTGCTGCTGAGTAATTTTACATTTACAAACTGAAATATGTCCCTCCTCATTTCTTTTTTGTGAGCAGAAATTTGTTTTTAAAGAGATCATTTATTAAAAAAAATCAATGAAATTGTAGAATTACAAAATGTATTTGGTAGTTTGATTTAAAGACTTGAATAAACTTGAAACTAAAAGCAGGGAACCTGGACTTGACATGGACTTTTGGGGCTCTGACTTGGGACTTGACTTGGACTTTTGGGGCTCTGACTTGGGACTTGACTTGGACTTTTGGGGCTCAGACTTGGGACTTGACATGGACTTGAGGCAAAACAGTGACTTAGTTCCACCTCTGCCTTATAGTTAGTAAGTTATTCAAAACAACTCAATCTAGTGGCTAAAAGCCCACAAAACTTCTAATGACTAAACCCTATTTTAGTGAATTTTTCCTTCCATTAGCAGTTAGCACAGCTTTAATAAATGTTGGCATACATTCTAAACATATCCACTCTCTATGCAGCCCCACTGCCTTCTCTGAGAGCTTCTATCTGAAGACGTTTTACTCACCAGTTTTCTGTTGGTTGACTGAGTGTTTAGATCCTTCTTTATAATTTTCACAGGATTCTTTATAATGTATGCACTCCTGCAACGCTACCACAATCTGAAAATAAAAACATGAAATAGAATAAAGTTGAATAAAAAAATAGTTATATGTTTTTGATGAACTCGAGAGATGTGACTTATTTTGGAACAAAGGTCAAAGACAATCCACCCAACAAAGTTTTAAGAAATGCTATGGATTATACAATCAATTTCAAATGGCATTCAGCTTCCTCAGTGTGTTCTTAAAGTCTAAACATTGATTCATTTTAAAGTTTTCTAGTTCACAGTGTCTCCAAACTGCAGAGTAGAACAAACGATGAAAAGTTCAGATAGTGTTGTAATTACACTAAGCTGACTCACTCAGGAATTGAGTACCAGCTTCCCACGCTTTGCCTAAGGTATCAACAATATCAAAAAATCTGTAAACCTTGATCTTCTTGAATGAAAAATTGATTCTGAGGGCTTTTTGATGTTAACTTGGTAGAATGGGTGGCTTACTTTGAGAAGTTTAAGTTATTGATTATTGAATGAGTCGCTCACCAAAGACTTATATTTTTTCTCAAGAAGTTTGAGAACCACAGTCCTGCTGTAGTGTCCATGCTGACAGACAGAGAAAGTGAAGACCAGTCAGAAAGTTGCTTATGAGTCATAAAACACTAGACAATACTAGAAGAGTATATTTTATATAGATACAATATTGCCCTTCAAAAACAGACATACCATCCATTTTTTAAACCACGTGGCTTTAATATCCAGTAAAGCCAAGAGATGCAAAGGTTCCAAATGTTTCTCAAATCCCAATGAAGAAGAAGCACTTTCAGACTGAAATGTCAACAAGGAGAATGTGCTCTCAATGACTTCCTCCATGTATCTGCAATGACAAACCCACAACAGTAAAAAAATAAATGCAAAATGTAGAAGTATTTTATTTTGCCAAACTCCAGATAAGTAGGCAACATACATACAAACAAGCAACTCACTTCTCAGGATGACGAATCCAAAATGTAGTCACTTCTTTTTGAAAATCATTCATCAATCGAATCTTATTTGAAGAGCCAAAGCACAATTTATTAGTTTAAATAAAAAAAAAATATATATATATATATATATATATATATATATATATATATATATATATATATATATATATATATATATATATATATATATATATATATATATATATATATATATATATATATATATATATATATATATATATATAAATAAAAAACTCAAACATTATGCTATACCTGTTTTAGAAACCGACTGATCTCAGGTCTGGTTATATCAACGCCGCTTGAATCAAGAGGGACCTTCAGAGTAAAAAAACTGGATTCAACAGTTTTAGCTGCAACAAGATAATAACATTTGTTTATGTACGCAAACTTAAAATTTGTCCAAGTCACGAATGAGCATGAACCTAATGCATCAGAAGTCTATTGCACACTGGGCCTTACCTAAGCTGGTGTATATCTCTCGGGTCACATTCAGGGGTGATGAGGAAAAACTTTTGGCAAAAAATTGCAGTACATGATCCTGCACATGAATATGTATACAGTGTCACTATAAGGATTGCACAATGTGAAATTCATGACAAATGATGGCATACACAGACTCACACTGAGGTCCGGTTCAGTCAAGGCAGCACACAGGTTTTTGCGCAGACTGCTCCAGCTCTCACAGCTCAAGACGTCTGATGGTGGGGCAGAGCAAAGAACCAAAAGAGCCTCCCATCGAACCTAAGAGGAGAAACATGCTTCACAATTGTGCTTATTGTATTACAACAGAGGACACTGCATTTTTACCTCTTTGGGTTTGCTTGAATCAAGGTTTTCAGTCAATGCTTGGAGCTGTTCTTGTCTGATAAACGTATAACTCTGAAACAAGTTACAAGTAAGGCAAAGTCACTTTCGCAGAAATGCATTACTGTAATTCAAAAGATCCTGCTTATGTGGTGAATACTATGACACGATGTTAATTAACTCAGAAGTAAATCTGAGCTTGAGTCTAAATGATGAAAATGATCAGAAAATATTTACCAAAGCTTTCTGAACAATAGAGAATTTTAGGCCTGATTATTAGCCTGATTTGTCTCAACTCTACTTCAGGCAGGTATGGCCTGAGTAAAACGCTATGTCTGTATGTTAAATGTAACTCTGTTACAACTGTTTGTCAGACTGCAATGTTCCATTACGTTATGAGCTATAAAAACAGATATCTCTGTTTTTATACAGAGCTAAAGTATAAAGTATAAAAACTGTGGAAGGTTTTAAACTAAATTGGTAACTAAAGTAGGTGCTAAAAAGCTAATAGTTATTAGATCATTTAAAAATGTATCAGGTTGTGCTTTCCTATGTATGCATTGTGTCATCATGGTAAGTGTGTAACTATCCACAGTAGATATACATGCTGATACTTTGTTGTGACAAGCATGTCACAACAAAGTATCAATTGTTTTGTTCAAGGTCATGGAGTGCAGTCTCATAGCAATGAGGATATGCCCGAGTTCTTCTGAAATACAATTTTTATAACATCACATTGACTCACTTCCTCTGTATTGTTGATGCATGTGACCTAACCTGATTGAAGGAGGAGTCGCTGTCGGAACAGTCGTTGTACTGACTATTGGACTGACTGTGATGTGCCTCTCTGTGCATTTCCTCCTTCCTCAGCTGGTCTTCTTCAAATTTGTTAATTAGAGATTCTACCACAAGAATCATGGTGTTCTTCAAGGCTTGCATCATTTGCTGGTACCTAAAATAAGAATAATTGTTTGCTTAAAATAAACTCTTCTGCACAACAGAATTCAAATGATCCTGGATAAATATTGACTTACTCTGTTGACTCTCTTGTTTTACAAGTGACAGAATGTACCACCGTGTCATGACCCGATCCAACAGCATGTTGTCCATCTCCTTTGGTTAGGCTCTTGATTTCCTCCTCCACTACAGCCCCGAGTGAAGTCTCCATGTACTGACGTAGGTACTTCACAAACTCGTAACTGGAAAATAAGCATACTAGGGATTAGTTTATACTGTATTAAATAATTAGTGCATTAGGCAAGGATGTTTTACTTGTGGAAGTTTTTATCAGTCTCCTCCAGATGCAGAAGGATCTCCTCAGCACATTCAGTCGATGGTGCATTAGAAATCCGGTCATTGATGCTCTGAAGGAGTTGCTTGAGGAGGGACTGCAGCTCCAGTTCATCTTCAGAAGTCAACTGGGACATGTTCTGTATAAGAAAATTATGAAAATACAAAATTACCTTCCTTAAAAGTGCTTATACGAAATTATCTTAATTTCTCGATGGAGTATGGGTGCTGCTACTTATTCTCTAGACTTTGTTGTTTAAAAAGCTCTTAAGATCTAGCTAGAGGCAACTAGCTTAACGTTAGTAAACAGAAACAAATGGCTTGTAAAATCATTGTTTAACAGCAACATGTACAAATACATAAAAAAAATCTTACCATGATAATTTATGAAATGCAAATTGTTGTCTACAATTTTATGAAAAACATAATCTGTAAGATTCTCTTATTGCAATGTTAACGTTAACTAATATAGCCAAAGTGGCCTTTTGGCGCTAAAGGCTAACTTGTTGCAAAAATCCACTAGATTTTAATAATAACCAAAGCTACACTTGACCTACCAAATGCGAAGAGCTTAAATTACAAACTCGGTGTCTTTGCGTTGATTAGATTCCATCTGAATCAGGGTTATCTCCAGCTAAATACATTTTCGACACAAACAACATCAGTTCGACAGCAGCGTCTCTATGGAAACGTGAGCCGCGGAGGATTCTGGGTTCCCATGCCTCTTTCATGGACAGTCCGAAATAACTCCCTGTCAAAAAAATCGTACTGAAAAAAGCGAAAATATAACAGATCCATGGGAAAAAGTAGTTTAAAAAAAACCCAAAAAGATCATCTAAAAGCATAGTGGAAAGTAAATGTGACTTCAACTCAATAGTGCAAATCTGGCGTTGAATATTTGTCCAGAGAAAATGTTTTTCCTGAGGTTCATGAATCCACCACTTTGACAGCCGTAGTCACGTGACGCTCGTTGTTTTGGTTCCGCTTCCTTGACTCCTAACTGCTTTTTAGTTTGACAACTTGCGGATTTGTGGAAAAATATTTAGGCTTTCGTTACAGCAGTTAGTTCATTTTATGTAACGGATAACATCTTTGTTCGATTGGCTTCAAAAACATTGTGACAGGACAGGAGCATCATAACGTCAGCATGGCTGCAGTGGACAGCTTCCAGTTCCTGTACAAAGAAATTGCACGTACTTGTAGTTTTTATTATGATACGCTGGCGTTGGTGGGTGCTTTGTACACGGCTAGCAAGGCGGTCATTCTGCTGAAAAAACTGCTGCTCACTTGTCAGAGTGCACTTTCTACCCAGGATTTTCCCTAATAAAAAGCTAAGACTAAAATTTGGCGACTGGGCTGTTGTTTATGGTAAGAATGCATAGAATTGCATAGTCGTAATTATAGCAGTATCCTCACATAAATAAAGTATCGTGGTATTCATATATGCATTAAAGGATGACTATGTTTTTTCAGGTATTTAATTGGTCTATAACAGAATTCTTTATAAATTGCAATATTGCACCTTAGCAATGGCAGGTCAATTGGCTTTCTGTTCAAGTGCTTTCCATAGTGGCATTTAATTGTAAGAAGCAAATTCCATTTTATGCGTTTTATCGTTGTGACTGTGAAAATTTAGTATTTCAGATACGATTCTAAAAATTCAGGTCTTCAGTTTTTTAACAAAAAATAGGAAGGTGGGTGGAGATAGGTGAAAATCTGAGCTCTTGAGCCTGGGCAAAACAGAAATACTCAAACATACTGTATGTCAATCACGGCTTTGCTAAAGATAACCATGTGGTTTTTTAATAATATCCCTTCTTTAAATTACTTCTATATAGATAAAAATTGGTTAGAAAAAAACAAATAAAGATCAATAAATTGTTGGTGATTGTAGTTGTGATTTTGTCTGTTTTCCTGGTGTGGCTTTTGTAATCAATGTTTTGTATTGTCTCTTTCAGATGGAGCAACACCAGTGGCTTTGGCATATGCAGAGGAGTTAGCCCGTCAGGGGGTCAGCATAATCTTCATAACCGAGAACCCCGACGCTGTTAGAGACATAGCAGCATCTCTGCCTCCAACCTATGGAGTGGAAACTGTTGTCATCCTTGCTGACTTTTCCTCTGACCAGTCAGCTCTCAAACTCATCCAAGAGGCCATTAGGGGCAAAGATATTGGTTTTCTGATAAACTGTGTGGAAGAGGCATTGACTCAGCCCCAAAACTTTACTGAAGTGAGTGAGGTGGGCCTAATGCAAGTGGTGAATAAGGCAACTACAGTGATGACATTGATGACCCGTTTAGTTCTGCCTGGGATGTTGCAGCAGAGCAGAGGAGCTGTGGTGAATATATCACCAGGAGTCTGCTGTAGACCTCTACCTGGGAGAGTCATGCTTACTGCATCTATGGTGAGATAGAGGCCCAATATTCATGTTTTGTGTCTTGTTTCTTTCAATGATGAGCATTTCTTGGTATTGGAAGTGTAACAAGTTTAAGTATGTGGTTGTAAGAAAAGAGCAAGCAGATAAAAACTTATCTTTGGGAAAAAAATTTCAGACTGTGATGTTAATTAAAAATGTTGAATATTGTTTTTTAATATTATTGTAGGGTTTCTTGGACCATTTTTCTCAAGCCTTGCATCTTGAGTATGGCGGCAAAGGAATATTTGTCCAAAGTCTGATACCTTTCCAGGCCAGTGGATTTTTTTTTAATTCTAATTTTTAGTTACGGTTGTATTTATAAATGTTGCATTATATTGTTGCCTACAGATTGCTTCAACCAGAGGAAGGATTAGAGAAGGCTGGTTCACACCAAAACCTCAAGTTTATGTCCAACATGCTATATCCACTCTGGGTGTGTCCCACCGGACGAGTGGTTATTGGCCCCATACTCTGCAGGTTCAAAGCAGTAGAAATTTGAAAAAATAAATAAATAAATACAATCCTGTGCATATAGATTACTGAAGTATATTTTCTTGTTTTGTTTCAGTGTGGACTAATCAATTGCATCCCAGACTGGATGTGGGTTTTTGGAACGCGGCTTTTCATCAGTTAACTAGAAGTAGAGGACAACACTCTATCTTGACACAATGCAACGATTCATTGACTGTATACATTTACACATTACTTTGACTGGTGTTTTCCCAACATAGCTTTTAGGGTTTATTTTTCAATATCTCTTGAAATGTTTGCAAGATAAAAACTTTATAAGATGCTCCATTGCATAGTAATCATAGGTAAAATAGTTTGAAATTAAAGTTATTTATTTAAAAATAATAATAAAATTGTTTTGTTTTTTTTAAGAAGATACTGTCTCTTTATGTCCCAAATTTAATTTCATATCAATATGTGTAACGCCCTCAACTCAAATAGAATTTGCAGTTCAGAACCCCCCCAACCCCCCCACCCAACCAGCAAACACACACACACACACAAAAGAAAACTACTTTTTTTGCACAATAACTACAACAGTTTATCTCGGCAAGTGTTTTTCCACCAGTGATTTCAAAGGTTGAGTTGGAGTGAGGCTGAAGGCCACTGTGTCTCTGTTGTTCCTTTTAAATTTTAGAGCTGAGTAAATGATTGATGCCCATGGCCAGACTTACCATCGCTCTGCAGGGGTTATCCGGCGCGTGGCCCACTGCTTTCCAGGTCACTGGATGTTTGTAAATGCAGCAGAACGTGACGCGTAAGATCGTCATTAAGAACACAAGCACCTGTCAAAAGAAAAGTCGTAGTTTGATGTGAACATATTTTCCATATGACAGCTGACGCAAGCACATACAACAACAGTAAAACTTCTGATTCTGATCAAATATAGTGAACAAAATGTAAATAACCAAAAAACTATTATAACTTTGTATGAGCAAACTACGCAAGTTAAGTTGACAATTCTTTGAAAGGGTGAGATTTATGATAAATAGCTAAAGCAACTCATAAGACTATTTAAAAAATGAAAACTGAATATTTATTAAAATATTGTCACTCAAACTTGTGTATTTAGATGCACTAAGCTACAGCCTAATCTCTGGAGTAATATTCCACCAAAAGCCAGTTAGAAGTGCAGATCTGTGATTCTATCCGAACAGTGTCCTTCAAAAAATGTGACGTAAAGAAACACTGAGCAGTTGGGAGCTGCTTGGCCAGTTCATCCTTCCAAATTTCAAGACTCTTCTCTTCTTGCAAACAGACGCATTCATTGGTAAGTCACTACATCAAATAAATGTATGTGTATTTTGGTTTTATTGCTTTTGTATTACTATTAGTTGGTATTGACACTTTGTAATTTCAAATGTATCCCTGAATTAAACTTAGTCAATCTATCATAGGTTTTGCTTTAATTATCATATCATCCTATAGAAAAGTTTAGGCCAATTTAAAGCCAAGAATAACCATTTTTATTAATTTTCAACACAAATAATTGCTTGTTGACCACATGCTTGAGACCACATTTATCGCTTTAAAACCAAGGTTAAGGTTTGGTTTTGCTGCAGATAACTTCATGTTTTGGAGACTTGAAATCAGCAGCTGTACCTTCCTCTATCAGCAAAACCGCAACTAAGCAAAAACGACCCATGTTGGCCTTGTGTCCTTAGTGTGCACAAATGAATATGTGCTTGTACTTTTGCACAGGGAAAATGTAACTAGATTCTATCTAATTAATATATAAATGTGTATATCAGTGGGAAGAATACACAAGTAATGCATTTAGTTAAAGGTTCTATAATGAGCAAAATTGACTGCTGTGTGAATGGTGTTATCTCACAAAAACATACACACATTTGCAATATTTTTTACATGTTTTTGGTAATCTTGCATTATTTAGCACTAACAGTCTACATTTACAAAGTTCAAGTTGATCTGTTCTTTTTTGTGATGTCATTAAGAGGTAGTGTTTTTGTTCTATTGAGATTGTTTTCAGTCAATCAAGTCTTCAATATCTTCTGTTGCATCCAGAATTAAAGTTGTTTAACAAGAAAAAACATGACCTGTTGCTTCAGAATGAGACATTTCCAGGACTGAACAGTTCAAATGATTGGAGGGGTGTGTGATGGTTAAAACACTTGTCAGTTTTGAGAGCAGAACACAGCCTTGATTCACAAACTTTTGTCAATGAAGCAACCTGCAAGACACAGTTCTGTATGCTTTTGATAAAGAAACAACATTAATCAGTAACGTGTGTAATATGGGCCCTTTTATGAGTATTTGTAATGTTGCAGTACTATACAGTTTGAACAGAGAAAGGAAATTTATAGAATTTAAACTTAAAGGACACCTAGTTTGTTTTTTCTTTGGTTTTCATAATCAGTTATAACAGCAGATTAGTACTTTATATAATTGTAATCATGTATCTCTAATTGCTTGGAAATATAAACAGCAGTTCAAAACTGTATTTCTAACAGCAGATTTTAAATTATAATTATTTCTTTCATTGGAAAGAGGCTACATGGTTATTTTGAACCCTGTATGTTTTACTTGGAATACATTTTTGTACAAGTGGTAGGTGAAAACAGGAATCTTCTGAGCATCAGCTGCAAGATTACTGCAAGATTACTCCAACATACATAAATCAGTCCAAATAATATGAACTCATGACAAGAGAACACCGTTATAACAAGATTAAAACTCAGAAAAGTGTATTTTTTAATATAATAGGGTCTGAAGTAATACTAGTTTGCTCAGTACTTCCAAACAGTAAACTAAGAAAAAAATGTTAATGTCTGATGATGTTAATGATACAGGTCAACCGTTGACATAAAATGGGTGATTGGCATCTTTTGGGTCGTCTATTGGACAAAGTGCAGAGTCACTCCACAGTCATCGGCAAAGTTTGGCTCACTGTGCTGTTTGTGTTCCGCATCCTGATCCTCAACACCGCAGCAGACAGGGTACAGTAGGATCATTGTCTTAATCTTCAACTGTTTTCTTTCTCTGACCTTATTCTTATTTTGTTTTGGTCCAGGTTTGGGGAGATGAGCAGTCAGACTTTATATGCAACACAATTCAGCCCGGTTGTGAGAATGTTTGTTACGACCAGGCTTTTCCCATCTCTCACGTCCGATTCTGGGTGCTGCAGATCATTGCGGTGGCCACTCCCAAACTGCTTTACCTTGGTTATGTTCTTCACGTTCTTCATGATGAGAAAAAGGTAAACTGAATGTATCAACTACAGCCAGTATCTTTAAGCATCCCCTATGTAACTTTTGTTTTAATGAATATGTCTTCTGGAATGTTCTACAGATATAAACTAATTTAATGTGTAAAAGTACATCTTGATGTGAGCAGATATTAGCTCTAACTTGATTGTTGCTTCTCTCCATGCAGAGGAATATTCCAAGCAAGGCAATACAAGAAGCAAGCAACAGGTCCACCACCAAGAAAGTTACATAGTGCCCCTTTAATTGAGACCTTTTGTAAAAAATGTTATAGTGCTTTCCCTTTTTAATTTCTTAAAGCTGTATTTAGAGTAATTCATGTAGATTTTAAAGGCACAGTCCACAATATAACATATTAAATCATTTTAAAAGGATAATCCAAAAATAAGTTGTTTTATTTACTAAAATATACAGTTTAAATGGTAAGAATGTACTATCCCTAAGAAATTGTTGTTAAAAATGTAAATGCTGACCTTTGAATTGTTTAATTTAGTTTACTGTGTCAATGTCATTTTCCTTTTTGAAAAAAAAATGTTCCACAGCATGGTTATTAAAGGAGACATATTATACAAAATTTACTTTTATTCTATTTTAAAATTGCATCCTCATCAAAAAACACAGTTGAAGTTTTGTCTGTAAAATATCTTTCGTTCCCCTCAAAACACCATTCTGAATGATCTGTGATGTCATAGATAAATCTCTGAAATCTTCTAAACTGTTTTTAAGTCCATAAATCATCTACAGTCATTTTGAGCATTTCTGCAGCATTAGCACATCAGGCAAGATCGTTTTGACTGTTTACCCTGTGATATTTCCTTTTCAGTCAGTAGATAGACTAACTCAATTTCCGATGTGGGAAACACGTAACTGCCATGAGTGCTTTACTACACTATTTGTTGGTTCTGGTGCATGAGATAACAAGTGGGGGTACTTGGGAGCATGTTTGAAGAAAGAAAACAACCACACAAAAAAAGCATAATATTTATCCTTTAAAAGTACTTATTTTTCTTTTCTGCTGGTCTTGGCCCATTTAAAAGAAAACATACTGTATGTCTGTCTGGCGTTTATTTTTTTTAACTCTGGTTTATTGCAATACCCTTTGAAAGCTAAACTGTACCTCCATAAAGACAATTATTTGGCAGACACTTCCAGAAAAGTCACACAACTAGTACCGTATACTTTTGTGAAAAGTAGAATCACCTCAATTTGATCACCTCATACTTTGAACAAGTTAATACACTAAACTAATCTGCATTAGGCATTTGTATTCATTTGTGACCATGTGCTATGTTTTTTTTTTCCAAACGCAAGGAGACAATGAAACGGCAGAGTGAGTTTGACGAATACAAGCTTCCAAAGTACACCAAAACCAACGGAAAAGTCAGTATCCACGGCCAGCTTCTGCACAGCTACGTCTCCCACCTCATCGCCCAAATCCTGCTGGAGGCTCTGTTCATCGTGGGCCAGTACTACCTTTACGGCCTGAAACTGGAGCCACAGTACGTTTGCATCAGATTCCCCTGTCCGCACAAAGTCGACTGCTTTCTCTCTAGGCCTACAGAGAAATCCGTGATCATCTGGTGCATGCTGGTGGCCGCACTGATCTCTCTGGCGTTATGTTTGATTGAGCTGTTTTACATGTTCTTCAAAGCGGTAAAGGAGTGCGTGTCCAGGAGGCAGGACTACACCGTGACACCAGTGACCCCACCACTTAAGGCCTACAAAAGTCACGATGAGATCATCCAAAACTGTGCCAATCTGGACACAGAGATGCAGGGTAAAAAGACAGCATCAGGAGGGGCTGTGAATGAAGTTGCTAAAAACGCAGAGAATAATAAAATAGGGCAAGTTTTCATCTAAAGCTGTGATTTTTAATCTGACTTACTGGGACATGCAGTAGTTCCTATAGTTAGTGGTGGTACATTTCTTACTATAGGTAAAACACAAATTTGGGTTTGTAGAATGAAACAAAGCTAAATTTCTGGTATTTTATGTTATATTTTTCTGCTGTCATTGAAGAACTGCTTTACTGAAGTGTTACTTTTCAAAGTGTACACTTATTTTTGACCAAATGTGAGCATATAGAAGAATTATCTAACAAGATATTGTTTCATGCTGTGGTGTTTTGCTTCTACTTTATTTTACTCTGTTTAAACTTTTATGTACAATGCTTAGAGCCAATGATTATTGATTATTGAGGGAAGGGGAGGGGCAGTAGACAGCTTCTGCAAACAGACCCTAGTCTCATGTTAGTGCTGCAGTAGAAATGTAATCCCAGACTAGGTGTGCTCATTTGTAATAAAGCATATTTTAACCATTTAAAGTTTTCTTCGTATTTTTTAATATTGATAAAAATAGCCTGCTTGATTTCTTCTGAGTAAATCATTATTATCAGTGATGATAAAAGTTCTTACTATACAAAAATATAAAACTAAAAGAACTAAAGCACCTGTTTTAAAATGTACTTGTAGAGTAAAAACTGTATTTTTTTCTGGTAATTTTTATTTATTTATTTTTTATTATGACAGTTGAACCTTATATTGGGATCTCACCATAAAATACATTGATAAAACAACATAAATTGTGTATAACTTGTGTTTTTTGGTGTAACTAAGTAAATATCTCCAGTGAAATATACATGCCTATACATTTTACTTAAATACATTCATGTTCTTTTGTACTTTATTACTTTCAATCGCTAAGCATCAGTTGCATCATTTATCAAATATGTAATTTATTGTTTATATACTGCCTTGATTAGCAAATTTTCCGCCTCATTTATTATGCCTCAGTTCAGGTTTCTCTAGATAACCTATAATCCAGGCCATAAATTTTCTGTAGTACTCAGTAAATCCTCTTAACCTTGGCATTTTTTGAAGTTGCATCACAGTCTGAGGAACTTTCCTACGTGAGCATCTCGCACCTGTCAATCATTACACCTGTTGGTTTGGGTCATGTCTTCTGCCAACGTGACCCTGGAGCAGATGAGCGACTGTTGTGCAATGCTGTGTGATCCTCACCAGGGTTTCTGCTCCTGCTCAAAGGTCCATTGCAGTTAGCGATCTGTCCACGCCACGCACAGAGGCAGTCCTTTTCTAACAAGTCATCAGGTAAGAGACCAGCTTTTCTCCTCTGCTATGAAAGCAAGCACAAATCAAAAATATTATTTACTATGTTGTTTTTTTATTTGGAAGCAACCTGGAGTGTTTGTTAAACTGACTGACACGGGTTTACTCAGTTGTTGGAGATATCGTGTGAAAAAACAGCTCGGGACTTCCAAATTTAAATAGCTCTGCATAGCTATATGAATAATGAGAAATTAGGCAGTTGCCATAGTAATTTACAACTTAAACTTTACTACATATTTCACACTAAAGAGTACTTTTGGTCTGTTCAGATATTACATTGTCGATTGAAATGTTTTCAAAATGCTGATGTGACAGAAAATACTCAAAGTTAATTAAGTGGTCTTTCATTTTTATTGGAACAATATTTTGATTTAGCTAAGCAAAAAAAAGTGTTTTTGTATATTGCACTGCTTATTGTACCAGCACTATCTTGTTTGAATATTTTTATTACTCTATTGGAGAAAATCTTTTGGAGAGGGTTGTGTTTCAGCAGCATTCACATTCATAAACAAATCTATGCACAAATGTACAATTGTATTTGCAATTTCTTCAAGGAACAAAAAGCAAAGTTGAGTCCGATTAAATAATAACTAAGTTAAAAAAAATGCTGATATGATTAAGCCTCCTTTCCTTTACTGTCAGCTTATTGATTATCTATTAAAGTTCCACTTAATTGGGTGTGGTCCCTTCCACATGGTCGATGGCCTGATAGGACAATGCCTTGTTCTGTCATTCTAAGACATTCTAAGACAATAGTTTGACAATTTGTCAATAGACAAATACTTATATGTTTGGGGGAAAAAACATTATTATTACAGTATTATTGTCAGTTGAAAATTCTGAAAAACTAGATGGACTACATGTGTGCAATTTGTTGCCAGAACAATAAGCTATGTCTAATTAATAGCCTGTTCTCTTTTTATTTTGTCAGTGAGTGAGCAGCAGCAGCAGCAGCAGAGATGGGAGATTTGGGCTTCTTGTCGACTTTGCTGGACAAGGTCCAGGCCCACTCCACTGTCATTGGCAAAGTGTGGATGATTGTCTTGTTCCTGTTTCGGATCATGGTCCTGGGAGCCGGAGCTGAGAGCGTTTGGGGTGATGAACAATCAGATTTTGTCTGCAACACTCAACAGCCTGGTTGTGAGAATGTCTGCTATGATCGGACCTTCCCTATTTCGCACATCCGCTTCTGGGTCCTTCAAATCATCTTTGTGTCCACGCCAACACTGCTCTACCTGGGACACGCCATGCACGTGATTCATAAGGAGAACAAACTCCGGCAGAAGCTTCTGAGCCCTGGGGGAACTCGCTTGCTTAAAGTCCCAAAATATACAGATGAGAAAGGGAAAGTTAAGATCAAAGGAAATCTTTTGGGCAGCTACCTTACACAGCTTGTTTTTAAAATCCTAATTGAAGCAGGCTTTATTGTGGGACAGTATTACCTGTATGGTTTTGTCATGGTGCCAATGTTCCCCTGCTCCAGAAAACCATGCCCGTTCACCGTGGAGTGCTACATGTCCCGACCAACCGAGAAAACTATCTTCATCATCTTCATGTTGGCTGTGGCTTGTGTTTCTTTGGTGCTGAATGTGGTGGAGATGTTTTATTTGCTTTGCACCAGGATCAGGTGTGGATCCAGGTCTCAGGTCCACAAGATCACCTCAGCGGAGAATCCAGCCAGTCTGTCCGGTCCAAAATGGCAGAATTCAGAAGATGCACTTAAGCAGAACAAGCTGAACCTGGAGATGGAAAGCAACCAGAGCATTGGTGGAAGCCTTGATGGAGCTAAAGAGGAGAAACGGCTATTGAGTGGACACTGAACATTAACGTAGTACAAGTTTTTGATATGAGAACACAATGTAATAAGCAATATGTACTTTGCAGCAACGGAGATGTACATAATGCAATTTTCTGACATAATACTGTTTTAGCCCTAATGTTTGCTAACTCTATTTTTTATAACAGTAATGTTATCATTCATGTAGAAATTATGATTGTTTTGAGTTGGTGGTTGAATTTGTTAAACTAATCATGGAAAGTGTGCAATATGTTTTTGTTTTAAAGTACAAGTAAAGGCAGAATTGTCCACCTAAATGTTTCTTTTAAGTTATTGCCATGTTGTTAAGGAATATGTGTAACAAATTCATAAAATGATGAAGAAGATATTCTCTGAAATGTATTTTGAATGCTTTTTGTATGTTGGTTGTTTTCAATAAATACGTTTGACAACATTATCTTTGCAGTCTTATATAAGAATACTTAGAGTTAATCTCTTACTACAGCAGGTGAAAGTTTGAATTTATAAGACTGTCAATGTTCACTCTCAATTATAGTATCTTATCTTCCATGTTTTATGCATATACAACATCAGGAGAAGCGTCCAGTAGCATTTTAGACGCTGTTATTGGAGGCTCAACCATGTGCAAGTTTTAAATGACGCATGTGAAGCATTTGATAAGGAACATGACAGCTATAATCCAAGCCACGTTTGTAAGGGGTTTAAAGGTAATGAGTTAAAAATAGTTTAAAAAAGTTAATCGTAGGAGTAGTGATAACACAAAAGTACTAGTTGAAAAAATTGTATAAGCAATTTAGGTACGCCTTTCTTGAGTTTTGTTGATGAGGCATTACTACTAGCTCTATCCTGATTGTATAATTTAGGGGAGAATTGTAATAAATAAGCTTTCTATAGAGCTTGGTAATATATAAAACTATTATGCTGTCATGAGAAATCTGCCATGTTGTGCAAAACATTCATAGGAATACATTAGCGAAGCGATGTAAGAAAAATAAAATGAACTTTGGTATTTAACATCTTGAAATCTCTATTGGCTTAACATTGGGCTAATTGAAAATTCCACTTAAAACTTCATAGATACATTCACCAAAACAATGTAAAGAGCAAAACAATCAAATGAGTTGTAAAGCAAGCATCCCAATAAAATGCTGGGTCTCTGGGTAAATAGCGTATATCCACCACTAACCCTAACTCTCTGGAGTCAAAATTTGTTTTAATGGACACGAATTTTAGCATTTAGCCTTTTAGTATTTCCATAATGTGATGCTACAGTCCTGAATTGATAGTATTTAGTATTTTTGATGCAGCACTAACACAGAATTTTGTGTTTACCAAACAGGGACAGACAAATCGTAATGAGTGAATCATTTAAGTACAAGCAGTAACTTTATGACTAAGCAGGAACAAATTGTTTGCCTTTTTTCCAGTGTATTTACCTGTATTAAAGTTGAAGCCGAGGTGATGATCAATAAGAGTATCAGACGTTAGTAATTTATTAACACTGACTAAAGCTGATGTAAAAAATTATCAAAAGTGTTTATTACAGAGCGAATCATTAACAAGAACACTCCTCTTGTTTTTGCAATGCTTTGCCCAAAAGTGTCCTGAGATCTATCATTCCCAGATGTCAGGACAACGTGACAAGGCACATGCAGCTAAAGTTGCACAATAACATCAAATCTAAAGTTCAAAGTTTGATAGACAGGGCAGGACTGCTGTGACAGAGCGATCCCTCGATCTCTGAGCTCAACAGCTGCTGAAGGTTTGCGTCCTGACAGGCATCTAACTTAAAGGTAAGGAACAATACTTCAAGTCTTTTATACTTTTGGTATGATATGGTATGATTTTATTTGAACAGGGACAAAGCACAATTGACATTAACCAAAAAGGAGAGATGCTTGTGCCAGGTTATAGCAGAGTGCTAATTTCCACCTGTAGTCCCCGGGCAGGTTGATGTTACAATTTTAGAAGAAAACAGATCTACCTGTAGGTGGTTTCTTGACCTTAACATTGTATACAGTATACTGTATATAAAATGTGCATTTAATTTAATTAAATTACATACACATAATTCTAGTATAATTTTTAGTAGCCCACTAATAAAATAGTTTTAGAAATTATACATTGACAGGGTGATATTAACTCAAAATAATATCACAATTTGTTATGGAGGCATTTCAGTAAATATATTTAAATGTTTTCTTGTATTGGTTAAGGTGTCATTCAAAAAAAAATAAAAATAAAAAATAAATAAATAAATAAAAATTATAAAAAATTTACAAAGAATTTCCCCCCTAAAATGGCACACTTTGAATTCTTGTTTAAAAACTTACAAAAACAGTTTTTTAATGTTTTTAATCAACACTTTTCCAGCATCAGACTATGCCTGATATTTAAATTAGCATATCTTTAATCAGGGCTTAATTTGAGCCGGAACAAGCCGGAATAAGATCCGGGAACTCTCGTGGGGCATTCCGGCATCAGTTTTGTCTGCTCCGGTAACGCTTTCTTTTTGTCTTTCTTCTACGAGACGCGGCTCTGCTCCTCTCTCGTCTCTCATCTCATTCACAGTGAACAGGCTTATTTGTGGGGGAAACGGAGTCAGACTGTAATTGGTTAAAAGCGGAACTGACAGGAAATTTGACCAATCAGAAGCAGCGCAGGCGGGTTTAAGACTTTTCATTGGTTCCAGACGAGCCGCGCTCTTGTATCTCCTTCTAAAACAGGAAATATGCGTCTAAGTGGATTTTGTGAATATTTGTTGTCATTTGCGACTCGTTTTGATGGATTAAAAGCAGCGGGAGTGTCACATGTGTTTGGAGTGTACGGGGCGATAACGAGGTCAGAACCAGCGCGGATACAGCGGCTGCAGTTTCTCGTAAGTGCAACTAACTTTACTGTGTTACTTTAATGTGTATTTTAGCGTCACGTTTGATGTATGAGACCCGTGTAAAGGCTGTTATTGACCAGTGTCTGTGTGTAAAGGCTGTTTGTGACATGTGTCTCCTGTGTAAAAGCTGTTTGTCCTGCGTTGTTGTTGTGACTTGTGGAGAGTCAGATATGAGGCGGAGGCAGTGCTGAGCTGCAGGACGAGCGTGTGTGGGAGGGCTACTTGTTGCTGTGGATCAGATTTAGGTGCGCTGATTTCTGTCAGAATGAATGAAAATCTCTGTGTGACGTGTAAAAAAAACGTGTAACACAGACATAATTACTTTTATATCGTTTAACATCGAGTAGGATGGACAGTTGGGTTGTATTTTAGCATTTCTAAGCCTCTATGTTCACTTATTGTGTGCGCTCCGGTAAAGGTTCGACCTTGTCTGGACCCCGGTCCAAAACCCACATTTTGTTCCGGCAACGTTTGAGTTACAAATTAAGCACTGTCTTTAATTTAAGATTATGGCATTGATAGCGGTTCAGCTTTCACTAAATTATATAATGTAAAAAATAAAGTAATAATCCACGACGAGAATTTCAAAATTATCTTTGTGTTTATTTTAGGAATTTAGTTAATTAAATTATTTTATTTTAAAGTTGAATGCTATAGCCTACTTTAGCCTACTCAAAATAAATCAGGCAAGTCATCTGCTGGCTAAAGATATCGACAGTTGTAGTCAAATGTAAAATGAAATCTGCTTTAATCACTATAGAAGGGATTTTATGACACACTTGTTTATAGTTAATTAATTTGTTCTTCAATCATAAATCAGACAGTCTTTTCTACCTGTTGATTTGAACCTGTGTGTGCAGCAGGCGCCATGGGAGAGTGGGGCTTCCTGTCGAAGCTGCTGGATAAGGTCCAGTCTCACTCCACTGTCGTGGGCAAAGTGTGGCTCTCCGTCCTCTTCCTCTTCAGAATCATGATCCTCGGAGCTGGAGCAGAAAAGGTTAGAATTTATGCAATTAAAAGAATGCTATCAATTTCTACATTGACCATCAAACAAAAGGCGATCTTTCAATATTTTTTGTCACTTTAGTAAAAAATAGCCCCCTCTGCTGGGCAAGGATAAGACAAACACTAAAAGCAGTTGCAAGTGTTCATGCCCTGTTGAAGTTTTCATAAACCATTCAAAACATTATATAGGCTTTTTATTATGTTTTAGTAGGCTGTTGACAGCAGTCCATAGCATATTTTAAGCACAATAATCTTTGCCCTGTATTGACAACACAATTGTTCTTGTTTTACTCTGTACTGCCAAGATCTAATTATTTATCAAGAGAAGTATTTGGACAAAATGTCAATGCCATATTGCCTACTTGAAAAGAATCTTTTAAACCTGTGAGGTACTAATATACAAAGCTTTCATGTATGAGTGTCTACTCCATTTCATTCTATATTGTATCAACTTTGAAAGCATAGTTTATCAATTTTGAGGATCAATTATATATATTTTTTCTGGTAAGAACAAACTGTATCAGATGAGCTTTCTAAAGTTGGATGAGATAGGAAGAGTGCAGGGAAGTGGTTCTCAAAATGCACTAGTACCATCATTGACAACATTTGTTTTACCAAGTACCACCAGAACTAAATAGTCTGTAATAGGTATAAATGAGAGCTCAACCAGAAGTTACTGTAAGTAGGAATAAGTAAGTGTCCCACTTGTCGCAACTGTAAGAAATTGCACAATAAAAACTAGAAATGTGAATAGAAATGTACTGCAAATTAAAAGAAAAAAAGAAAACTGAAAGGAAAAGGTGCTGCATGCAACTAAAAGAAGCTTGCAGTTATCTGAAGAACATTTCGAAGATCTTTCGCTACTATGAATCCATGGAAGAATTGTATAAATGATGTAGAGAATGGAAAAATGACATGTTCTCTGAAAGACTGCAGCTGAGATCATAGACTGTATAATCAGTCTATGGCTGAGATAGATAATAGATTAGTGAGATCTAAAGTATGCATTTCTAAAATAGACCAATCATATACAATGTATGTTCATCTAAGGCAGGAGTGTCCAAACTTTTTTGAAACATATGTTGAAACAGACTAAATGGAAGGCCGATCTGAGCCCTACAGAAGTGACCTAAAGTATAATAGTTACATTTGAAAGATGCAAAATTGAGCCACATAAATGCTTGATATTGGCTTAAAAATCAGATAGAGTTTCAAAACGCATGGCATATTGCTTTTGGGCAAATTGTTCAGGTGGTTTGAGGGCCGCATTTGGCCCCCTGGACCGCAGTTTGGACATGACTGATAAGGTTTTGAAATGCATTATTGGTGAAACTCTGGCTGCCTCTGGTGGTACTTTGAAGTAGTTTGAATATTTGTTTTATTTAGAGACAAAACTATTGATGTTTTAGGCTAAGCATGCTTTACAACTGCTTCATCTACAGTTTACCAATGTTTTAGACTTGATTTAGTCTCATTTCAAACCATTAGGAGCTACAATTTAGGCCTAAATAGTTTTGATCTGGTTGTACTTGGAGAGCCAAATATTATCTTAGGGGAAAAGCTTGAGAATAATTGAGATATATTCATGTACACTTCTTTAACAACAGAATTGTGTGTTTGTATTGTAGGTGTGGGGGGATGAGCAGTCCAAAATGGTGTGCAACACAAAACAGCCTGGTTGTAAGAACGTGTGCTACGACCAGGCTTTCCCCATATCTCACATCCGCTTCTGGGTCCTCCAGATCGTCTTCGTGTCCACACCTACTCTCGTTTACCTGGGCCACGTCATGCATGTCATCCACAAAGAGAAGAAGCAGCGAGAATATATCAAGAGTCATTCCAGCACTCAAATAGTTAAAGTCCCCAAATACTCAGACGAAAATGGACATGTTGAGATCAAGGGAAACCTACTTGGAAACTACATGACGTCAATATTTTTCAGAATTCTGTTGGAGATCGCGTTCATTGTTGGGCAGTATTATCTCTATGGGTTTGTCATGGAGCCGTTGGTCGTATGCAAGCGTGCCCCCTGTCCGTACACAGTCGAATGCTACATGTCTCGTCCCACAGAGAAAACTATATTTATAATCTTCATGTTGGTAGTGGCTTGTGTTTCCCTGGTGCTCAATGTGATGGAGATCTTCTACTTGTCCTGCGCTCGCTCCAAAAGAAGATCCAGAACTGTAGCAGCGTCTGCCCTCGCGCTTCACCCACGCTTCCACGGAAACAGTATGAAGCCAAATGACAAACTGAGCCTCACTGATGTTAGCCACACCAAAGCATGAAGAACGGTGTGGTAGATATAAGAACTGCCTGGAGGACAATTTCCTCATTTAGAACATACGCACCAGGTCATTCTTTTGCAATGTTTCGGTAATTATTTCTGACCTGAACAAATATATTTGTGTAAATTTGATAATTTGTTTGACATTTCTGAGGGGAAAGGTTTAGCGGTTGCTTCAAATCACTATAAATGAGAAGAAAGGAAACATAATGTTGTAGAATAGCTCTTGTATCACATTTATTTGAAGGTACTTTTGTCTTTTCTATGTTTACACATGTTTAATTATGACTATATGTGTTTTTAAAATAACTTTTTTACGTATGTTTTATTAAATGTATTTGAATTGCTCAAATTAATAACTGGCCATTTGTTTTACTCAGTTATTATTGCACCTTTAATGTTTTGTACAGAAAAAAATGTAGAATAGGATCACAGTAAAGGTACAAAAGAATGAACGTGGTTAATGGAAACATCTGCTGAACTGAAGTGTTTCACAAATGAGCTATAAATAAATACAGGTTTTGAAGGGAAACGTTCAATGTAAATCATTTAAGAGAACTGATGATTGCACGGTTATGGACCATCGGTGAAGCATTTCTCTCACCCACACTGCCCCTGAACTTACTGACTCTGCAGAACTAGTCTATAACTGTTTTTCTTCCTATTTGCCACTGATGGTACTTGACTATCATCTGCAGTTTGAATATTTGCTTTATTTAGAGACAAATCTAGTCATGTTTTGATTTTCTTTTGGGCTGAGGATTTTTAGATCTGACTTGTCTATTGCTTATTATTGTTTTAGACTTGATTTAGTCTCATTTTAAAACTTTTAAGCTCTATTTTATGGTCAACATAGCCCGAGTTTTGATCTGGTGATACTTGGAGAGTCAAATAACATATTAATTGGTGTGTAGAGAATCACTAATCTATAATATCTGCACTTAGAATCCACTGAACTCTAGTTTGTTTTGATACTCACAACATTTCGGGTTTCTACTGATCATCTATTTTAGCTGCAGGTAGATGAAAAACACTATTATTAAAAAGCATAAATGTGTTTTTTTTCTTCTTTTTTTATATTTTTATTGGGTGCATTTTGAAACAAACTGCATTAACATTGCAAATACAGTAGACAGGAACTTTTCAGACTCTGTATCACTAGGCATCACATGGAGACCTGGTGAACTGTTTCTCTGAGCTGTGGCCGCCCACTGACACTCGACATGTGAACACCTTACTGCCATGCCAGTCGCAAGAGTTGATGAACAGAGAGCTGCTCATGTAGAAGCTCTGATCTGGTTGTTGGACAGCGCTGCTGCTCCAGACCTCACTGTTCACTGGAGTCCCATCAACCAACCAGACTACCTGAGCAAAAGGCCCCCTCTGACGGGACACACACAGCAGAGAGGCTCTGCTGGACTGGAGCTGTGTGTGGGACGGGGGGAACACAGTCAAGACAGGAGCCGGGAGGATGTCTGCACAACACAAGAGGTGTCACACATAACACAAGAGAATCACAGAAAAAGTTGAAAAAGTTTTTAAAAGAGACATTTCAAAACTATTGTTATATAAACCACGAGGACCACTGTGATATTCACATATTTCATTCTATCCTTTTTTCCAAACAACTGGCCAAAATTAAGTAGAACATTTCTAAACTGTGATGACCTGACTAGGCTGTTGTAATGCATTCTATGCTTGTTGCCAAAATGCACATTCTTGTTTGCAGTGTCAAAATTTGACAGTTGGCTGGAATACATATAAGAGCCTCTCACAAATTTTAGCTTTCCTTGGCTTCCGGTGTTTTAAAAAGATTGTTTTCCTAAAAAAAACATTTTAATCTATTTTAATTCTGAGCAAAATGTATTTTAGATTTCTTCTTGCTTTCAAAAAATTATCTTTAAATGTCTCTTATGTTTCCTGTGTTTTTATGTTTTCATAGTGATATTCCTGCTCTTTGCCTTTTCTATTCTATGTTATAAATGATTAGCTGTTTTAAAGTTTTAAAGTGTCTTTTAAAAAGAATCAGAGAAAGTATAATTAACATTCAATATTTCATTTAAAGCTGGCATATAAAACATTATCTACGGCAAATTAGTGTTCAACATAAACGATGAACTGAAAGTAGAATACATTTTGGAATTCTTTTTTGTTTCAAAGTAATATTTGAACAAAAATTGTTACAAAAAAGAATCAAATGTAGCTTACATACATACCATCATTTCTGAAATTATGTTTGTAAATTAACCATGTGTAAATACATGTCTCATGACATGCGGTGATGTTTAATATAAATTACAGTTAAAGTCACTTACCAGTCACAATGAGCTTGGTGCCTTGTCCGAATACCACAGTGCTTCAGTCTGTGAACACGTTGCTACAAAAACCTCCTCAGTTTCATCATGAAGCAGTTAGTCTCACACTCCACTGTGTGACACGACACATGTGACCCTTTCATCAAAAAACTGTATAATCTAGTAGTTGAAATGCAGAATTATTAGAACTGTTTCAAGTTGAATTGTAAATATAAATTGTCTTTTGTCTGGTTTGAGTTTGAGCTCTACATCTCAGCACATAAAGCAGAAGTGAAGTGAACAGGTTTTTGTCAAGCTCTGTACCACTGTGATACGTGCTCTTTAACAGAGTCGTCCCATGTTGTACAGTGATAAAAGGCTGAGTCCGCTTCATCCACAATATTGATGATCAAACGATAACCTGTCTGTGACTGATGAGTAGAGGTGAATTTAGGAGCTGAAAACCCAGGGCCATATTCAACATTGCTAAAGCTGTGGTGATATTTCAGGACATATTTAGGAGCTGCACCAGGAATAAGTCTGTACCAACGAGCAGAAGAGTCAGTAACAGTGCCCAGGTTACAGTTCATAGTGGCTGTTTCTCCTCTTCTCACAGTCACAACATCAGGGCTCTGTGTCACCGTAGTTACAGCACTTGCACCTGGTAACAAAAAGAACACATGAAGTGAAGAGAAATAAAATGAAGAGACACAGAGACTCCATGAGCTGAGGGCCTCTTACATGTGAGAGCAGTGGTCAGGGCAGGCTCCACAGCATGTTGAAACAAAGACGTGTGCAGTCCAAAAACTAAAGCAAAAGTTTAGCACACACTCAGATTTATAAGGCAAAAAGAAAAGAGAAGAGGGAGGGGCCATAGCTGTGAGTCACTAGAATAGGATGAGACACGAAAGACAGAAAAGAAGAGGAAAAGCCATGTTGTGAAAATCAACTGAAATCAACCTTTTATGAACAAAATTTCAACCAGAGCCACAACAATGCCAATCACTGCTCAGACAGCTTTGAATGTGCACTATGTAATTGCCTGCATTATGAAAATATTACTTATTTACTTAAAATATTTCACTCTATGGCATTATGCATCTCTTGGATGTTTCTTTAACTAACTAAGCAACAAAACACTTTCAATTGAATAAATGGAGAATATATTTTTAATGCCATACTGTGGAACACACCAAACAATAAAAAGGTGGCATATCCTTCACCAGAAAAGTTGCATGGTGCCCCTTTAAGTTTATGATGAATGGATATTTGACTTGAAATAGTAAACTTATTTGTGAATGCAATAGTGCTCAATATTGCAAGTAAAAATAACATCTTTGTGTATCTTCTACCAGAAAAAAATACATTGTGCACCTTCAAAGGACAGATACAATTTATTATTCACATCTTTTTCATTTATTGTCTACCGCTACTTCCCAGGGTCGCGGATGACTGGAGCCTATCCCAGTGACTTTGGGCCTTAGGTGGGGGAACATCCTGGGCAGTGGCCAACTCGTGGCAGGGTTAGGGACAAACAATCATTCACTCTCTCATTCACTCACAGGGGAAATTTACAGTGATGCCAAATTAACCTTGTTTTTGGAGGTGGGAGGAAACCGGAGTACACAGAGAAAACGCACGTTGACACGAGGAGAACATGCAAACTCCACCCAGAGAGATCGTGTGATGTTGATATGGTCCGACCCGGGAGTTGAATATCCAGTGGGGAAGCTTTACTTGGGCATGTTATGTATTGGAACTTAAACAAATGTGTAATCAAGCACACATGACAGTAATGTGTTTCCCGAGTAAGGATTTGAGTTAGAACCCCATGCTATTGCTGCTGAAATGCTGTACCTATGACATCACAGATCTGAGGTATTTCTGAGGCAACTCTAAAAGCAGTTAGAGCAAGTGTTCATGCCCAGTTCAAGCTTTCATAAACCATTCAAAACATTTTAGTAGTTTTGAATTTGATTTGTTGGACAACTCTGAGGGAAAAGGTTTAGATGTTACTTCAAATAAAAAAAAAATGAGAAGAAAACATGTTGTTGTAGAATAGCGCTTGTATCACATTTATTTGAAGGTACTTTTGTATTTTCTATGTTTACACCTTTTTAATTATGACTATACACTATGTGTTTTTAAAATAACTTTTTTTTACGCATGTTTTATCAAATGTATTTGAATTGCACAAATTAATAACTGGCCATTTCTTTTACTCAGTTATTTCATGTGCTTTTGTACCTTAAATGTTTTGTACAGAAAAAAAGTGTAGAATAGGATCACAGAAAGGGTAGAAGAGAATGAACGTGCTTAAAGGAAACATCTGCTGAACTGAAGTGTTTTACAAATGAGCTATAAATAAATACAGGTTTTTGAAAGGAAACGTTTTATGTAAATCATTTAAGAGAACTGATGATTGCAAGGCTATGGACCATCGGTGAAGCATTTCTCTCACCCACAATGCCCCTGAACTTACTGACTCTGTGGAAAGAGTCTGTAACTGTTTCTTAGACTGGTGCATGTACCACTGGTGGCACTCGGACGGACTTCATTTAGTCTCATTTTAAAACTTCTAAGCTCCATTTTTAACATAACCCGAGTTTTGATCTGGTGGTACTTGGAGAGTCTAATAATATATTAAGTGCTGTGTGAAGTTTGAGAATAACTCATTTATAATGATGTCTGCAGTTACAACATTCGAGTTTCTACTGATCACCTATTTTAGCTGCAGGAGGATGACAAACAACTACACTATTAAAAAACATATATTTTTTTATATTTTTATTGGATGCATTTTGAAACAAATTGCAAATACAGTAGACAAACAGAATGGTTGAGGAACTTTTCAGACTCTGTATCACTAGGCATCACATGGAGACCTGGTGAACTGTTTCTCTGAGCTGTGGCCGCCCACTGACACTTGACATGTGAACACCTTACTGCCATGCCAGTCGCAAGAGTTGATGAACAGAGAGCTGCTCATGTAGAAGCTCTGATCTGGTTGTTGCACAGCGGTGCTGCTCCAGACCTCACTGTTCACTGGAGTCCCATCAACCAACCAGACCACCTGAGCAAAAGGCCCCCTCTGACGGGACACACACAGCAGAGAGGCTCTGCTGGACTGGAGCTGTGTGTGGGACGGGGGGAACACAGTCAGGACAGGAGCCGGGAGGATGTCTGCACAATACAAGAGATGTCACACATAACACAAGAAAATCACAGAAAAAATTGGATTTCTTTGAAATACTAATGTCATAGATAAATATGATATGAACCATGAGGAACCATATTCATATAATTAATTGTACAATTTTTTTTCCAGACAACAAGCCCAAATTAAGTAGAACATTTCTAAACTGGGATAATCTGACTAGTTCTTGTTTGCAGTATCAAAATTTGACAGTTGGTTGGAACACCAAAATATAAGAACCTCTCACCAATTTTAGTTTTCCTTTGCTTACAGTGTTTTAAAAACACCCTTTTCCTAAAATACCCATTTTAATCTATTTTAATTCTGAGCAGAATGTACAGTATTTTACATTTCTTCTTGCTTTCACTATATTAACTTTACATGTCTGTTATTTTTCCTGTGTTTTTATGTTTTGATATTCCTGCTCTTTGTCTATTCTATTCTATTCTATGTTATAAATGAGCTGTTTTAAAGTTTTAAAGTGCCTTTTAAATAGAATCAGAGAGAGTATAGTTAACATCCAATATTTCATGCAAATCTGGCGTATAAAACAGTATCTACTACAAATTAGTGTTTTTGGAATTATTTTTACAAAAAAGTATGAAAATGCTTCTGATAAAAATGTAGCTTATATACAGTACATATCAGTAATCATGTTTGTATATTAACCTTACCAGGTAAATACATTTCTCATGATATGCAGTAATGGCTGTTTAAATTAAATTACAGTTAAAGTCACTTACCAGTCACAATGAGCTTGGTGCCTTGTCCGAATACCACAGTGCTTCAGTCTGTGAACACGCTGCTACAAAAACCTCCTCAGTTTCATCATGAAGCCTCACACTCCACTGTGTGACACAACACATGTGACCCTTTCATCAAAAAAAAGTATGATCCAGTAGCTGAAAAGCAGAATTATTAGAATTGTTTAAACTTGAATTGTAAATATCAGTTTCCTTTTGTCTGGTTTGAGTTTGAGCTCTACATCTCAGCACTTAAAGCAGAAATGAAGTGAACAGGTTTTTGTCAAGCTCTGTATCACTGTGATACGTACTCTTTAGCAACGTCGTCCCATGTTTGACAGTGATAAAAAGCTGAATCTGCTTCAGCCACATTATTGATGATCAAACAATAATCTGTTTGAGATTGATGAGTAGAAGTGAATTTAGGAGCTGAAAATCCAGAGCCATATTCCACATTGCTCCAGCTGTGACGAAATCTCAAGACATGTTCAGGAGCTGCACCAGGAATCTGTTTGTATCAACGAGCAGACTGGTCAGTAACAGTGCCCAGGTTACAGTTCATAGTGGCTGTTTCTCCTCTTCTCACAGTCACAACATCAGGGCTCTGTGTCACTGTTATAACAGCACTTGCACCTGGAAACAAAAAAAAAAAAACATAAAGTGAAGAGAAATAAAATGAAGAGACACAGAGACTCCATGAGCTGAGGGCCTCTTACATGTGAGAGCAGTGGTCAGGGTGAGCAGCCTCCACAGCATGTTGAAATGAAGACGTGTGCAGTCCAAAAATGTGAGCTAAAGCAAAAGTGGAGCACACACTCAGATTTATAAGGCAAAAAGAAAAGAGAAGAGAAGAGAAGAGGGAGGGGCCATAGCTGTGAGTCACTAGAATAGGATGAAACACAAACAACAGAAAATAAGAGGAAAAGCCATGCTGTGAAAATCAACTGAAATCATGAACAAACGTGATCAAAGTGTTCAACCACACTATGGCATTATGCATATCTTCTATTGAGGAATGCTTTTTTTTTTTATTTAAGCAACAAAACACCAGTAAATAAAAAGGTGGCGTATCCTCTACCAGAAAAGTTGTATGGTGCTCCTTTAAGTTTATGATAGCATGAATGGTTAGTTGACTTGAAATGCAAGAATGTCCAATATTGCAAGTAAAAATGACATCTTTATGGGCCAAGCTGTATCTTCTACCAGAAAAATTACATTGTTCACCTTCAAAGAATAAATACAATGTATTATTTACATTTTAAACATCCAATCGAAAAACTTTACTTTGACATGATATGTATTAGAACTATGGATGGGACAATTCACTTAAGTCACAATTCGATTCAGTTTTCGATTTTGCAGCCACGATTTCGATTGAGTTTGATTTTGTTCGATTTTATAAGTTTGTCTATACATATAAACATTTTCTTTTACCTTAAGACACAAATTAAACTATAAGAAATTACATTTAAAACAAAGCCACTGTTGTCAGAGCTTAAATATTTTTTTAATCAACATTCGAACTGTAAATAATCCGTATTTATAGGTCCACCTATCTGTTGTTAACAAAACATAATGCACTAATGTACTTTCTGTCAGGTCTTGCACCTATTCAGGCTTTGTTTCTTTGTACAGAATGGGTTTTATTGTAATATTATTTGTATTATACAACTACAGTGTGTGTAAGTCAGTGGCTGCAAGAGCAAAACTGATCGATTCTGGCCTTTCGATTCAGTTGCTGCACACTTTGAACGATTTTTGAAATTTTTGATCAATTTTCCATCCCTAATTAGAACTTAAACAAATGTGTAATAAAGCATGCATGACAGTAATGTGTTTCCCGAGTAAGGAATTGAGTTAGAATCCCATGCTAATGCTCCCGAAATGCTTTACCAATGACATCACAAATCTGAGGCATTTGGAACACTGTTTGTTTAAAAGAGGAATAATGTTAGTGCACTCTTAAAAACTAAAAAACAGCTTTAGTGTTCTTTTCATAACATTTGCTTGAAAATATCTTGCAACTTTAATATTACCAATTAGATCTAGCACTGACCAAAAAACTTTGAGGTTTGCAAATGTGGTAGTTACTGAAAGTTATGACAGAATATGATTCAAACGTTTTTGTTAATTAACTCTCAATAAGTAGTAAAAGCAGGTGGTACTACCGCACTTAAATGTGTATTTGACTTGACATAGCAAGCAATTTAGGAGTGAATGAAAGTGTCCATTTTGTAGCAGTAACAATTACAACTTGCATCTATTCTGTAAGTAAATCTAACAATGACTAATAATAAAACACAATTAGTAAAACTACATTGAGCAAAATTTTGATAATATATATATATATATCATGTGATTTCTTCACAGGGGACAAGTACAACTGTAAATTAATAAAAAAAAGAACAGATATACTGTATGAGATGTGATATATGTCATATACAGTCATCTTTTGTCCGATTTGAGTTTCACAGTAATGAAAGCAGAAGTGAGATGAATAGGTTTTTGTCACACTCTGTATCACTGTGATACATGCGCTTTAGTTGAGTTGTCCCATGTTTTACAGTGATAAAAAGCTGAATCGGCTTCATCCACATTATTGATGACCAAACGGTAATCTGATTTAGACTGATGAGTAGAATTGAATTTAGGAGCTGAAAACCCAGGGCCATATTTTGCACTGAAGCCCCAGCCATATGACACCACATGTATGGGACTTGATTCAGGTAACTGTTTGTACCATGAAGCGGCATGGTTATCAACAGTGCCCAGGTTACAGTCCATGGATGCCATCTCTCCTCTCCTCACAGTAAGAACATCAGGCGTCTGTGTCACTGTAGTAACAGCACTCACACCTAGAAAAAACAAAACGAAAATGTGAAAGAGATGTGAAGAGAAGAGACACAGGGACAACATTAGGTGAAGGCCTCTTACATGTGAGAGCAGAGATCAGGGTGAGCAAGCTCCACAGCATGTTCAAACAGAAATGTGTGGGGTCTGAAATGTGAGCAAAGGTAAAAGTGTAGCTTTAAAAAAGCTTACTTTAAAGGCAGAAAGAAAGAAGAGGGAGGGGCCATAACTGTGAGTCACATGACAGAAAAGAGAGCAAAAATGCCATCTGCTTTAAAAATCAACTGAAATCAGGTTAAACTCTTCACAAACAATGTCGTGTCTCTGTACCAATACAAAAAAACAAAACAAAAAAAAACAAAAATTGAATAAATGGGTCAACCATAGAGAGAGTAGTACAGTAATCTGATCTAAAGCAATCCCAGTCACTGCTCAAACGTATTTAAATGTGCACTTGCCTGCGACAAAAAGACACTAATGATTCATGGTGCATTTTTAGGTTTATAAGCACATGAATGGCTTTGACGCTCAATAGTAGCAAAGTTATTAGTTACTGAAGGCAACAGTAATCAATGTGACAATTGCTAAAGTAATGAAATTATATTCTGTGATTTAAAAGTGACAAATAATACACAGAGACTTGCAAGCAGAAATAATTTGAAAAGCTATTGTAAGTGTTAACTTATCAGCTCATTCTCACTGCAAAACTCAGATTTCTTGTGAGAGGCCAATGAGCCAAGTTGATTGGCTGTGTTTTACTGCTGAATGCTCTTACCACTGTGACACAGACCCCTGATATGCTGATTGTGAAAAGAGGAGAGAGAGCTTCCATGGACTGTAACCTGAGCACCGACGACCATGGTGCTGGATGGTACAAACCTCCTGAATCAAGCCCCATACATGTTGTGACCTACAGCTGGAGCTCCAGTGCAAAATATAGCCCTCGATTTTCAGGTCCTAAATGTACAGTTACTCACAAGTCTCCATCAGATTATCGTCCAGTAATTGAAAATGTGGTTGGAGCTGATTCTGGTGTTTATTACTGAGCAACAAGTGACCAGTCTGCTAAAGAGGATGGATCACAGTCATAAAGAGCATGACAAAAACCTGCTCACTTTTGCTTTATCTGAAGTAAAGTTCAGGACCATGGCTGTGGTGCCCTGACATACGAGCCCTCATGTGTGTCGACACACTGACAGGATCCTGTCAGAGCTGTTGCTCAGGTGGTCTGGTTGATTGATGGGACTCCAGTGAACAGTGAACACTAGAGCTGCAGAGCTGTTGAACAACTAGACTAAAGCTTCTACATGAGCAGCTCTCTCAGCTTAGAGAAACACATGACCAAGTGTCAGTTTGGAGTCTGAAGAGTATGTGGACTTGACTTTCTTCTAAAATATTTAAATGTTGAGTGGGTCTGTTTTATTTTTGCAATAAATCCAGTCTACAAATGCCATGTCGTTTCAGTTATTGTATCTAACATGTCTGGTCTAAGGCACATTTTAGAATCTGGGTAATTTAGTTCGGTTGCCTTTGGAGTAAAGTGAAAAGTCAGAAAAGTGTTCATGATCAGTGAAGCCTGAATCCTACGTTCTGGTCCGTTGGACGCACCTGTTTTCATTCTCTTCTTTTCAAGTTCTCTCTACTGTCTGAGAATGGCCTATGTAAACGATACAGAAAAAAAGCAGAAGGTGAAATAGCAGGTGAAATTTTGATATTTGCTATATTTGCTTTCTTTTACGCGAATAGCCAGCAGGTGTCGTTGTGCGCTCACTGGTAAAAGCTCGACCGGAAGTCCCGCCCTGGAGTTTTCCTTTTCCTCGTCGTGAAAACAAAAAACAGCTGTAGCTGAAGATGGCCGCCGCGACGGTCGCGGGGCTCGACCCGCACACCATGGAGCAGAAGAAGTTTGAGTACTTCTCCTCCATCAATCCCATGGCCAAGAAGATCATGCAGGAGAGAGAGAAGATCAAAACTAAACACGGTTCAACTTGGGAGAAAATGACGCCGGAGGAGCAGGATGACGCTATCGATAACTGGATGATTGACCCGCACATCCGAGCCAGATACGCCATGCACCGGGTGGACCGAGAAGAGGTGCTTTGTTACCCCAAACTGCTCATCCAGACGGGCCAGAAGATTGTTCACTTTGGAGACGAGGTAACTAGAACTGTTAAGCTATTATATTTTGTAAGGATTAGTTTGATTGAGGTTGACGCCACGTAGCAGCCCAAACATGAACGTCACAGCTGACGCAGCCTACTTCTGAAGGCAACCAAAAATAACATAAAATAAAATAAAATGGTATTGTTACAAAAAGCTATTACATAGGATTTATTCATATAGGCCACATCATTTTTATGCTCTTCATGTTGTCATAATCTATTTTTGTTTTAGGATATTACCTGGCAAGATGAGCATTCTGCACCTTTCTCTTGGGAAACCAAGGTAATATATTGGTTCAGATATTATATTTAGCCAAAATAACTCTTAAATATTTTACTTTACTCTCTTTGTACATTTTCAGAGCCAGCTGGACTTCAGCTTGGTGCCAGGTTCTGCAGAACAGAACACTTCTGCATCTCAGGCTGATTCTAAGGCTTTGAAGGCACAGACAAACAAAACGTCTGCAGGAAATAAGGTATAATGGCATATTAATAGAGAGATGTAAATAAATGTTGTAATATTTATGTTCTCTTTGTCAGGTGAATGCCACTGAAAGCAGAAGGCCTGAAGAGGAGTCGTCTTTCTGGAAGATCAGTGCAGAGAGGTCCAGGTTGGAGGGCGAAAAAGCAACTTTCCAGTCTCTCACACCAAGTCAAATCAAATCACTCGAGAAAGGAGAGAAACCACTTCCATCCTATCTACGGCAGGTAAATGAAAATAGCTTTATGTGAAGCTTGCATCAAACACTTCAAACAACAGCAAGGCAAAATGAGGCAGCTCTATTCCTCTGGGATGCTGGCTTCAAAATTCAAAAGGTTATCGTAAACCCAAATGAATGTTCTGTCACAATAATTAAAAGCATGATTGCATATTTGAAAGAATAAAGAAAAGGCTCTGAGTAGCAGCTCATTTCTGTTTTCTTGAGAGGCAGCTATAAAATGAGCTAAAGATTTGCTGTGTCAAATTTGTCAACTTTGAGCGCTGTAACTTGAAAGCAGATGGCAGACATTTTTCAAGCCCCTGTGATTTACATATAAGCTACTAATTTATGTGACAATGTAGAAATGAAAACATATTTGGTCTAATTGTTATTACTACATATTCACTTTCCTTTAGCTATTCCTCTAGTGTGCTGTGTTATAAATGTTTAGGCATGTCCAGTTTAAAGAGGTAACCATCATTGGCTTAGAATATTGTGATGTTTGCCCTTCATTTTACGTAGTTTATTGCTGGTTTAATTCCGGCATTTTTATATATATATGTTTTTTTATATGGTTATACTAAATAGTAAGTAGACTGCTATAAAAAACAACAATCAATATCTTAAGCATTCATACCATGTACACTATTTTCATGGTATCCCACAGGAAACGTCTGTTACAAAGGAGCCTGAGCCAGTGGCAGAGCACCACCCTCTTCCTCCTCCTCCTCCAGCACCAGTGAAGTCCATCAAACAGCGAGCCCCTAAACCCCCGCTCCCCAGCCTCCAGTTGCTGTCAGCGCCACACCTGCGTCCATCTCCATACCTGCGTCCATCTCCATCTCCACCAATCCTGCGCCTCCGGTCAACGTCTCATCCACAGTGGGAGGATGGGAGCGATCCCAGAGCACTCTGCCTTCAGTCAGCAACTCCCTGGATGAGGTGTTCTCCTCCAGCCTCTCGTCAAAGTCTCCTTCCATCTCTACCAGTGCGGAGAAGAAGGACAAGCAGGAGGAGCCCACAGCCGATGGCAACAGTCCAACATTCTCCCAGGTAAGCAACCAAGACAGAAAGGTAAAAGGAATTATCTTTTTCATAGTAAACAGATGATTACCTAACTTTATCATCTGTGATTATGGAAACCAGAAAGTTGTATGACTTTTGTGTCATTCATTTTACACTGGTAACACAAACTTTGAATTGAATGTGATTATTGTTGTCACAATACTACATTTTTAAACAGTAAAAAGGATTCGCATATAAGCTGGAGCTCCTAATTTTTTAGTTATCACATGTAGCACATGTCTTTCAGACAGGGTTTTTATCTTACAATAACACTTAAAAATACGTTTTAATTCTAGAGAATAGGCTCAATACTCAATTTCAGTATGACAACGATAATGCATTTTTGCAGAAATACAACTTAATCAAATAATAGTCATTAAACAAATACCAAAAAATGCTTACAAATAAATATGACCTTTTAAAAATACAATGTTTTCTCTGTCTCCTCAGTTCAACACAAGCAGCTCCATCCTGAAGACGGGATTTGACTTCCTTGACAACTGGTAAAAGTTTACTTAAACAACACCCCTTTCCTAATCTTTTATCCCCCACTTTGAAGAAGGACCACACTGCCATGACACTACGTAACTCAAACTGTTTCCACCTGTATCCTAGCAATATCAACCTCTAAATGTACTTATCATTTTCTTTATGTATTTGTGTTGAAAGAAAACTTTACTTGCTTAGATCTGGTGTCTTGAAATTATGCTCTTAAAATGAGTTTCCTTATTATTTAACCAACCTTTGATATGTACGTGTTAAATAAATTGCCTTGATTCAGGTGAGATTCTTTGGGATATGAATACAATTTGCATCTACTAAGCCGTATAACTTAATGTTGCAAGCTATGGTACGTTTTGTAGTATTTCCAAGTAGCTTTAGAATAAGTAATGAGAAGTATTATGTAGCTGCAGCTGTTCTTGCTGTAATTGAAGCTTTAATTGGGAAAGCGCAGATTTGGCAACTTATGACCCCAAAGCACTGCAAAGGGTTTGAACTTGTACTTTGTTTTTATGTTGAAATACTGAAATGATGACTTTATGTTTACCCCATCTGTCATATCTATATAGTTGATTACCATGAGACTAGAAATTAAGACAATCCATGAACAAGCTTTTAAATGAACTGATATTTTATTAACCATTCAAACTAGTATAAGTAACAATGTTGTTAAGTTGAACAGAAATCAGCTGTTGTGCTTTCTATATATCTTCTCCGCTTTTTTTTATTTACTGAGAACTTGCAAAGGGTGACTTGAAGCTTACAAACTGACTTATACTCTACTTTGCTTTTGTTACAATTTATTTAACCATGCATTTATTTTTGTATAATTATCACATTAATCACATTCTTTTACATTTCTTGCTACCATTTTAAAAGGTGAAGTGAAGGATTGCTATCATATCATGAAGCGAGTTTATTTGACATCAAAAACAGTTATTTTAGTAGTTTGACGCACCTTGGTATTGCATTTGACATTAGCATCATCACCTTCACCTTTGACCTCTAATACATAATTAAAATGCAGGTAGTGTACTTTGTGACTTAGGTCAGGCATGTAGTGACTTGTACCACTCGTGTCATGAGAACTATTTTACTGACTTTTATATTTGTCATCTTATTATATCATAAGCTTTACATGTGCAGTACATGTAGATGACATTTGTGATGTTTTGAGGGTGCATAAATATAAATAAAAATAATGCATTTTGTCTGGCAAGATTGTTTTTAATCAAAATGTTCTTATGTTGTGTATGAATATTTATCAACTTCAAATTGTAGTTGGTTAAGTTACAAAATAATACTAAAATGTAGTATCAGTCAGTCAGGTCAAAATAACTATAGAAAGCATGAAAATTACAAAAATACATGCGCATAAGTAAAGGAAATAAGTAGCACAGAACGTTCTAAGGCAACTTCCATTTTTTTTCACACTTGATTTTTTTTTTTTCCATTTTATGTATCATTTGCACTAACACAAATAGGAAAACCAAAAAATGCGGTGTTTATTTAATTTTGTTATATTACAAAAACTGCGTGCAGCGCTTAGAGAAAACTAAGCAAAACAAGCTCATGCCCCAGTTCAAGTCTCTATCCATAGAGTTTCTATTTTAAGAGTAATATCCCTTATGCAACTTCATACATTATTAATAATATGTGGGGAAAAAAACAGTAGTGCCGCTTCTGTCTGAATAAATCATCAACAAGATTCTATTTAGATCATTACGTTCATGACTTGGTCTTAAAGTACTGATAAATGTGTGCATTGCTTAACATTTATAAATACATGAAACTGTTGATTTGTAATACTTGTGTACTAATATTCTGCCTAAATGATTGCCTTTTTGGTGCTGGGAGTAGAACTGAGAAGTCCTTATGCACAGCTCTGCTCCATAACTCCATGAAAGACAGCTCTATGTTCACTCTGCCCTTTTTTACCACAAATGTTTGGGTCAATCAGAATCATAGCAAGGATTTAACTTAAAACATTATATTTAACAAGGTGCTAAATAGTTTTTTGTTCATTTTACCAATGTTGTTGAACTGACTAGATTTATTTTTAGAAGTAACTTGTTTGGCTTCTGCTGCTTGCATATAAGTCTATCAGATTCAGACCATATGCCTTGTCTAATGAATCCCTCTAGGCACAAATGTAGCACTGCCAACACCATAAGTAGATAAGTACAGGCTTGTAAAATATTGAAGTAATAGTAAAGAGAACAAAATGGAAGCTTGGTCCAATTATTATGTAATTAGAAGGAAGAATTGCAAATATTTTCCAGACTGGATTTAAAAAGAGGTCTGGAAAAGGTTGCCATTGTGTTGAGAGCAGCAGCTGGAGCCCAGACCATTTCAACGTCACGTCTGGTCGTCTGAAGTCACCCGTTCTCTGGAAACTCACTCTCTGGATTCTTGAGGCATTTTTACAGGCACATACCTCTGCTACCAACACTCACATAAACACAGACTTGACAATATTAATTAAAAAGAGAGAGGGGGAAAAAGCATTACCCTGTGATGTGTGTTCAATTGTGCATTGAGAATATTATGTCCTGCAGCTGCATAATAAAATGCTGACCTTTTGGAGTATTTTGATTATAAATTAGTAAATAAATAAACAAATAAATAAAGCATAGTCATGTGTTAGAGCTCCATCTAGTGACAGCAAAGAAGATCAATCACATAGAAATAACAAACCTATTCTTTTCTGACATTCTAATGCTCCAAACGAGTCTGGGTGATGTGGACTCAAAACAGATCACAGAGATCTATCAATGACGTTACAAAATCTAGAAAAATCAGAACTGAAAATCAGTTTTCTGAGGCTCAGAAGGGAAAGAATGGAAGTAACATTAATGGTAATGGAGAGTGCACCTTGTTATTATGCAGTAGTTTTTTAGATCTCGTTTTCCCTTTCATTTGTGGTATGTGGTCGGATGTAGCACATCTTGGTTCAAATGGGGGCCTGTCATTCACACCACACTTAACAAGGCAGATGATTGGCCCCAGCACAGATGAGAGCTTGGCGCAGTGGGAGGTGGAAACAACGACCCAAACACATGCGCAAATGAAGGGGTTTCCCAATTTGCGAAGAGGAATGAGAAGATGTAGTGAAAGTTTGGCGGGTTTCTCCTTGCGCACGTCTGGAGACACGACTCACAGCTGAACGCTGGCGGAGGGGAGTGGACAAGAGAAGACCGCTGAGAGAGAGGGACAGAGGAGGAGACGTCTGGACAAAGCAAATAGAGAAGGACCACTGACTACACTGACACGCGGAGGAAGGCAGCCCAAAATGGGACCAGCTGTGCGCTCGCTACTCGCGCTCGGAGCTCTGTGCGCGCTTGGATCTTGTTTACCACACGGGACGTCCGAAGCTGCGCAGTCTCAGGTCAGGAATGCAAACTATTCTCGTTCATTAGATTTTGGCATTAGGCATGTTCATTTTAAGCTCCCAAAATAAATCATGTTTTCATCACGGTCGACTTTATGGATGCGCGCACAAACTGTTCCTAATTCATGCCTCCAAGACTAATTCATTGAAAGTTGTACGCAAATGAAGGTAGTGGAAAATGAGGCAGCACATCTAACAGCTATAATCTAGCCTAGTGGATTTAACTACAGTTATTTTTTTTCTTAGTTTTAGTGTTAAATGAGCAAATAACTTCTGGGACTACTAACTGCAAAGATGAGTGCCAGACTCTATTTGAAGCATTCTTCTGTCAAGCCAATCATACTGCTGCTCTCCATTCTCAATCCTTCCTTCATTTTTTTCTCATCCATTTCCAGCAGAGACATATGTTTGAAGGGAGGAGACCCGGGAGTTCACTTCAATTTAACTTAAAAGACCTTAAAAGCAGTACAAAGCAGAGGACTTGGGACCTCCCTTGGACTTGCCTTTCCTGATGGTTGACCTATAGGCCAAATGCTCTAGACCAGGGGCCTCAAACTCAAATGGAGTTGGGTTCAAACTGATCGGAGTCAGAGTTGGTCAAGGGCCACATTTTAAAATATAGGTCCTTCTGTGTTAAATTCATATACAGTATGACAAATGGGCTATGGAAAACTTACTATAACACATTTACTGTATGTCCAGGTTTAAATGGCAAAACATGACATTATGTTGCATAATATTATATTATATAGACTGACATTCCAAGACTATTTTTGGACAAATTGTTTGGAATTTGTTGATTTCCAGTGCATCTTAGGTTTAATAATCACATCTCAGCAATGTATGCCTTTTTTTTATTGCTATAGCCTTGTTATCTATTCTAGCCTATGTGGCTCTTTTGTCAGGGACCTGTAGTTCAAACTGTTTTTCTTTTTTATCAGGGGGCCACTGTCAGTAATACTCACAAATCATTCCGGAAAGTCACATAGGGGCTGTATTTGACCCCTAGGCCTGAATTTGACACCCCTGTCCTAGACCACTTTGAGAGAAACTTGGAAGTTAGTGCCTTGTCTGGGCTTCTAGTTAGTTTTTTCTTCACATATTGAAAATGTTCTGTTTCTGTTTATCCCAGGCTTCTGGGTTAAAAGTGAAAAGGGCAAGGGGAGACAACCCAGATATCCTCCCTCAACCTGAACCTGAGCCAACCAACCCAACATCAGACTTTGAAAATTCATACAACTACGTCTGTGTGTCTCATTTCACATTTTTAAACCTTATTTTCTGTTCTAACATACACAGCAATTTAACTTTGTGCTCTGACAGTGTCCAGACTTGCTGGTTTGGACCAATCAATCCACAAGCTTAATGTGGGACAATACACACTGGACGTCAAAGTCAACCAGCTGATGGATCGCCTCACTAAGATGGATGGTAGAAGTTTTGCATTGTTTATCTAAACTGTTCTTTTTGAAAGATGGACTAATAATTACACTTTCTTTTCAGCTAAAGTAGCTGAGCTGGAAGACAATATTCGAGAAGTACATCAGCATAGCAAAGACAATCGTAAGGAGCTTGGGAGACTTGAAGGTATTATTAATATTATATTATAAGTGTTATTTTGTTAGTAAGAATCATTTACTGAGCAGATGTATTAGAAAGGTAGACTCAACAATCAAGAAAGCCAAGCTAAAATTGCACACAAAGAGGACAAGCACAGAGTCATGTGACACTGCACAATAAAACAAGTCAGATCTTGCACAGTTCACTTATATGCAAATTGATACAAAAGCTACAATTTATTATACACAATTTTTTCTTGCTTGACAGTTGAAACATCTTTCCCATTAATTAGGGCAACTACTGTAAATGTCTTTTCTATATTAATAAAGGTTTGTGTGTCTCAGGTTGTCAGAAGGGCCTTCGTGTGGGCTACAAGTGCTACATGGTTTACAATAGCAAAGAGGACTATGCTGAAGCCTCTAGAAAGTGCCTTGAACGGGGCGGGCGAATGGCCATGCCCCGGGATCGAAGGGAGCAGGAAGCCCTGGCCGACTATGTCAAAACTTTCTTCCACCCTGGAAACTGGCCTGTGTGGCTGGGCATCAACGACTTGCGCTCAGAGGGAACCTACGTGTTTGATGATGGGACAACAGTGTCATATTTTCAGTGGCGCAGGCACTTCCTGTCCAGCCAACCTGACGGAGGAAAAAGAGAAAACTGTGTGGCCATGTCCTCGGACGATGGAGACTGGTGGGACCACTACTGTGACCGCACCATGAACTACCTGTGCGAGTTTGACGACAGGGTTGGACTCTGAAATGGCATCTCTATAGATTTCTGGATAATTTTATGAGGCTGAGAGGTTATGTCCTCTTACATCCAATATGAAAGAGCAAAGACAAGGGTCAATATGTCATTGTGTAATTTAGGCTGCCTTGATAAACAGTGCTGACCAAAGAGAAAATGCCTATTTGATTAGCATAATTTATTTTTGTAAACTAAACAAGTAAGCATGTCACTGTCACAGTATTTTGTATGTTTGATTTAAAATGTTTATTATGACTTATGATTGTGTAATATTAGACAAATATGCTTAAGTCAGCGTGATTCTGACTTGCTCTTCTGGTCAATTTAGGCCCTCTCAAAGTCTAGACAGAAATAAACTGCAGACCTACTGTATTTCTTTCTTGTAATTTCAAAGATTGAAACTCAGAAACAAAACAATCAAAAGAGGTTTTTGTTTCATGAGCAAATAAATGTTGTATCTGTATACAGATCCAAGTTTGAGTCTACTTCAGTCATAACATAAGCAGGTTTAACCTACAGCTATAGCTGTATTTGCTGAACCCTACACACATACACCTGCTCATTTCAGCAAAGAGAGTAAAACATGTTTCTTATCTCAATAATTTTGTGTGTAAGAAATGTCTACATTTTTCTATTTGAGATTTGTTGAATTATGCATAACGTCTAATTAAAAACACCAAATTCTTTAAATGGTACATTTTATATAAATAATTTTCACAAAATTACATAGAAAAATTACTGTTGATCAAACCAGTTGAGATATAATTAAATAAGCTTAACAATTAAATAACAAATACATTTTGATTTTAATAAATTACAATAAATGTTCATTTTACTTCAAGAGCCTGAGTAGTAATGTTTTCTATTAAATGTTTCAAAACAGTGACATTGAAAAACAGCAGATTTCTTCACCGCACAGTTTTGAATCAATCAAACCTCTTCATAAAGATGAGTGAGAGGAGTGACTTCATGAGTGTGAGCCAAGAACTGCTTCTGTCTGACATGTCACTGTTCTGTACACTAACAGATTCTAGCTGGTTGAGTCTGCAGCCTTTAAAATATCCTCCACAGATGGTCGGTCCAGTGGGGTTTTACATGGGTGATGGAGAATCACCTTTCCGGTTTCATCAATCAGAAAGTCTCCTCCCATCTATAATAAGAGAAATCAACAGTGTCACAGTCACTGGGTGTGCTACTACTTAATATGTCCTGTGCTCAAAGCCTATGTGCAACATTTTCAAAAAATGAGATGTACATAAGTCAGTATGGCTTATGTACAAGTTCATAAATATGTACAGTATCTATATGGAGTCGCAGGAAAATGTACTTTTGATGTAATAGCAACAATACTTTAGGACCCATGTTCTAACAAATATAGAACTAGAAGATAAGTGACCTGATAGAGATCCTCCAATAGACGAGATGGCATTTCAGGAAAACCTCTGTCCACAGCACCATACTCAGAGTACGTCAGCAGGCACCCAAACTTCATCACCTTAGAGTAGGACGAAACCAGACCAAAGCTTCTGTAGAGCTATAACAAAACACACACAACTTAACTCAGCTTCAGTACTGTGCAAACACTTGTCACACAGAAAAAAAATATCCGTTACATTTCTTTTTTGATCAAGCAACATGGGGAATTTGCATCCAGTCTGCTCCAACCAAATATGGGCGCCCTCCAGAACACTGAAGGAGACAACAAGGACCTGCACTGACCGAGCTTCTAGGAGAGCCTGCAGACAAAAAAAGAGCATCTTACTGTACCCTGTCTTATATCAGACAAGTAGCTTAGAGATGATACCTGAACATGTTTAATTCAACAGTGGACTTTACTACTGATGTGACATCCACCACACCCCCTGCCTAATATCTACACCTGTTGGTCATAAACACACAACATGGCTATGCTTTGGTATAAGTGAAATCATTTTGGAACAACACAATGATTTTCAGCACCTGAAAGTGGGCACTTTGTGAATGAATGACTATATTGTGTGACATGCAACATTTCAAGAAAATAAATCTGTAAAAGTGTGTGTATACATTTGCTTTGCATTGATCAAAACAGTACTTACATTTATTTAGAGACTGGTGTATTATTAGAGTGTAAAAGTTGGCTATACCATTTTGAATGGGCATTAGTGAAATTTCCGACCTGCTTGGCCCCCAACTCGGCCACGTGGTCCCGTCACGGTAGTCATCCCACATGTCGGATCAGGACAAGCAGTTGCTTCTGACCCGGATTCAAAAACTCACCCAGAATCACATTTCTTCAACAGTAACAAAAAGAGTGCAAAAGGAAGAACATTAAGTAGTATTCAAGTATTTCTCTTTACTCCTAATACATGCACAGTATTTGATTTGCTCAAGATAAAGCTTGTGATTTATATTTTAAAATAGCCTACTTACTTTCCAGATCGAGCATCGATGAGTGCTGTGTCTGAACTTAAGCTCTCGGTGGTCCTCTGGGGTAACACTTGTTCATTTGAAGCGAGCAGGCCTTGGTCAACATGTTCCAGAAAGGAGTCCCATTCAATCTTCAAAGAAAACAAAGGTAAGATGAATGTAAGGTAGCCTACATTTTAACATGAGATCAGATACAAATCATTCATGCAATGCTGTCAGAGAAAACATAATAAGAGTTCACAAATACAATGTCCAAAATATTCCAACATACTGACCTCAAGTTCAAAGAGTGCATCCACTTGTTCCCTTACTTCTTCCCGACTGCAAAAACAACATCTTGTTTTATTTCACTTTTGCTTAAATGGTAATTTGCTTTGAATTGTGAATGACATTCTTGTCACTGACAACATAACATAAGCACATACATTCATATTACTGATAGCACAAAATTCAAACTTCTTAAGGTACCACTGCTGACTTACTGGTATGACTTCTTCCAGAGTTCCTCTGCTTCGCTCTTCTTAGTCACCCCAATGCTAAAAAGGCAACATTAAATTACTATTTGTAATTTTACTTGATAATGTAGGACTAAAACGTGAAGACATTACTTTTTGAAAAGTGTAGTTCCTCCAGTGATCAGGCCAAACATTGTGGTAATTTTGTAGGGCAAAAAGCTTTCCAAAGACTCTGCAGAACAAAGAGACCATGGTTAGCTGGATTTAGCTGGATCTATGCAACCTCTGTGTGTAACAAGTGTGACTAGGATTACATTACTACACCTGCATGCCACAGTGGGCCCTGAGCCAGACAGTGTTCTCATAATACAGTCTGCTTCACTTTAATATGAAATCATGCAATTATTATTATTATTATTTATGGTGTGATTCATTTTAATATAGTCCTCATTATGGAGCCCAAACGGTACTGAATAAAATAAAATGTATATTTTAGTCCAAAATTATATAATTGCAGCTTTGTGCTCAATTTCTTTGACTCTTGCTATAATATATTAAAAAAACATTAACAGGTTGTTACCTGCAGCTTCATCTTTGGCTTTTTGTAGCAGAACTTTGCCCAAACTGACAAGCAGCGCGAGACTTCTGACAAGCGTGTCCTCTGCCTCGGTCATCTCCTCCATGGTTCAGTTCAGGACAGGACCACCACAGGACCTCCGAACAGACCACTGTGATCCGCACTATGGGCACCGGCTGACCGGGAACTAAGTGAAAAAACTGCAGTCACGTGACCTTGGTCACATGACCACCGCAGCCTCCCATTCATGCTACTAAGTAACATCAGGGTAGTTCAAATAGACGGGATTAAAGTTTTTCATGTTGCTGTTGCAGTCTAGTGAAGTCCATGTTGTTGCAAAGCTTTGCTTTCCTGATCAACTTTGTTGACAGAAAATTGCCAAGCAGTATAAGACAAAGCTTTGACAAAGTACTCATTCATTATTTATAAAAAATGGAATTACACTATAGTTACTAGCATAATTATACAACTTTGGGATTACACTGTGCTTTTATTGCACATATTTTGTCTCTATGCTTTTCCAAAGTAGTATCGGATGAGTAGGTCTATACTTGAAGTTAGTCATTACTGTGCGTTCTAGGCCATGGTGGTGTTGCTTTAAAGAAGTTTGTAAAACCAGGTTTCTGTACATTTTCCGTAATCCTATAGGTTATGTTAGATAAGATTATTAGCGAGTTTGTGATCCCATCAGTCAATCTATTTGACAATATAAAAAATGAATGCATTATATGTTGAGATAAAAATGTTTATTAACTAATCATGACTTGTGTTTATTCATCACTCATAAAATCTCTTGGAATGAGAGTTGCATCCCAAAACACCTCCAAACTCAAAATCAGACAACCCAAGTGGCTACAGAAATACCATTTAGGCCAGATAACATTTGACAATGATGTAAAACCTGAACAGTTAAAATTTAGACTTTAAGCCACAAAAAAAAATCAATGCAGATGTTATTCAGATCAAAATGGTCACGTAGACTGCAGACAAAAGATAAATTAAAAAAAAAAAAAGAAAACAAGCCCTTTTTATGCCACCAATAAGATTTCCGCTGTTGTTAAAAAAAAAAAAAAATTAAGTGATGAAAAACAAAGTTATTTAAACTTCAAAATGTCCCTTTTCTTGTTCATGTCCAAACCTAAAACCCATTTAAAACCACACACGTTGAGTGACACATTTATTTCAAGTATTTGAAGTGTAAAAGCCCTGTAGAACATTTGCCCCACCGACTCGATCTTCTCTGCAGCTAAAATCTGTGATGAAGAGGTTAAAACAACATTTGTGGTTGAATAGCAACCACAGCTGTACTATGAACACTTTTTGAGGCTATGCTTTGAGGTTGTGCTTTTGAGGCAGAGGAGAAGTGAGAGGGCAGAACATGGTCACTCCTGTATCCCAAACTAACACCTTTTAAACAGCAACTTTCATTATAAATAAATAAATACATTTTTGGACCTTTAAGAGAAGTTACAAACATTTAAAATACTGCCACACATTTTCTTTAAATATTTGACTTATGAATTAATTAATAGTTATGCTTTTATGCATTGTTTACTCAATTTAATACTAGTGGTAGTGAATGAAAAATAATTTAAACACGTGTTAGAGAAAATCAGCAGACGACCAAAGTTTTTTAACCATCAATATATATATTAAAAAGGGTCATCAGTTCAGTATTTAGAAGTTAAAATCTAATAATTTAAATTACTTTGTCCTGATACTTTGCTTAGAGCTATCGTTGTAGGACAGTTTACGGTAAAACTGTGCTGTGTGCAATCGTTGACCAATAAGTATCTTGATGTTAGATCATTGATACTGTAGGTCATGACTAATGTCCAAAAACAATTATATAAAATAAAGAATATGAGTTAGTTTAGGTTACAGGAGGAGCAGGTCTATTTATTTTGTCCAGTGTTTTGTTATTGAATGCTTTTAAGAGTTGTACTATTGCATCAAGATTTCTTTGGACAGTGTGAGGAGGAGTCTGTGTTAAGAACTTCGATCATTGTTCTGGTCGAAGGGAAGGTCTCTGCTACAGACGGAAGACTCTGATACCAGCTGGGCAAACTAGAAACAGATTGTTAATATACATTATATCAACAAGGCGAAGGGCAAAGTTTAAAACATTATTGATAATGTAAGTGTAAAACTTGTTAAAATACCTTTTGAGATTCATCCACATTTTTGCAGTTTCACTGAAGATGCCTGGATTTGATGTGGTCATGGCTTCAAAGTCCACAAGCTAAATAAGGAATGAGATTTATTGCTTTTACATGTACATAAATACAAAAAAATTTAAAATATTTTAGCATAACCCACAACCACATAACAAAGACTACAAAAAATGTTAAACTACAAGGCATTGTTGAATTAATGAATCATACTGTAGTCACTTATTCAACCAACAAGTAACAAAAAATTTCACACTAGTCCAAAGAAAAAGACCAACACTATATCATGCTAACTATTAATCTTTTTTCCATCCATATTTTACTAGATGATCAATTGATATAGTCATTTTGCAGTTTAACAGTGACCGCCCACCACTTTTACAGAGTGACTGAGTTCAGTTTTAAATTCTCATAGAAATGTTGAAAGCATGAACATTTCTAAAACTTTATCAGGGTTAATCAGCTCTATGGTGAGTAATCTGCATAAGACCTACAATTTTATTGTGGTAATTCAAAATGTTTTTACATGTGATTTTTGGACAGAAAACAACCGTGTTAAAGCACAGGGGTTCTCAAACTTTTTGAGGCCAGGGACCCCTTATCGGTATGAAAATATTTCAATGACCCTTTATTGTTTAACACAGTGACATCATAGAAAAAGTCATGTAAATGAAATATTAATCTATCCTAATTCCTTTATTTGTTGGTAATGTTTCTATCAAATATGTGTCTAGGATTGTCGGTTATTTAAAACAAATGTAGAATTCAATGTCATCTGTAATTTTTGGGGGACCTCCAACATATGGCCCAGGGACCTCCAGGTGTCCCTGGACCTCACTTTGAGAACCACAGAGTTCTCTTCTTAGCCACCAACAGAATTGTTCTAAATCCCTGTAACAAAAAGGACTGGGAATCTCCGGAACCACAGCTGTCTTCAAAGCATGTGAGACTACTGAACTTCATAGTGACTGGCTTAGTACACAAAGCGTGCATTGTCAAAAGAGCAAGTTATTGTTTATAGCAAGTTAAGACCTTTGACAGCAGTAGTACATCTTCACTCATTGTTTCACTAGACTGTTAATTTGTACAAAAACTGATCAAGAGTGGTTAAAGCACAATAAGAAATCTGTGATTTCTGGTGCTTACAAGTAAGAAGTTGGCATGGTTTACTTATTCATATATGAGTAATTATTTACAAATCAATGTTTCCATAACGGAGAGGCTGTTTTGACTGGTTCTTACCTTTCCTTTGGGGATCTTCCCTGTGACCTCTTTGCCACTGGCCATAAGCGCACCCATCACCACAGAGTAGGCGACAACACTGCACAATTGACACGGTCATAATGTGTAGCAATATTAGTTATGGTGAAGTTTATAGAAACATGCAATGTTCTGAAAGCCAGGAGCACTTTCTCCTCATGTGGCGTTAGGACTAACGCTCAGACTACAAATATCTCTACAAATAACCCAAGTCTGACCTTGATCCTCTGGACAGGGGCATGAGATTACAGAAGTAGTACACCAATGACAGGATGAGGTTGCACACAGCATCTGCATCCTGTACAAAACAAAAACAAATAAAAGTTCTGCTAGAACTATGCACACCAACACCACACATTTGCCACTAAATTACCTCTTGTTAATGAGATTTAATCCAATTACAGTTTCTACTTTTTTGGGAGTGATTCCAAAAAAAAGTGAACAAAATGACAAAAATAGGCAGTGAAACCCCAAAAAGTAGAAAAAGATTGGCTTGTTTGACCAGTTGACCTACTGTTTGCATCAGTGTTTGTATTATGGGAACCTACAATTTGGAAACCATTCAGAGAAGTTTTATTAACGGTTCAAGAAAGAATGACCTTTATATATTGTACATTAATTCGACAAATATCCTGATAAGAACTTCAAACAGCCAACAGGACTTATCGCTACAATGTCTGGTGCATTCTTGTCTTAATAAAAAAAAGTTAAATAATCATCGGAGCAGCTGTTTTCTGTCTTCTTTTGTCTCATACTGTGTGACTGGTGGTTTTGATTAAGTGAAGAATGTCGTATCTTACCCCCAGCTCAGTGGACAACATGAGGGCTTTCCCTTTGGCCGTCAGGTCTTTGTAAATGGACTCGATCTCAGACTGGTACTGCTGTGTCCGCTCCTCTGTAGTCTGCGTCTCCACAGAGAATAACATGTTTCCCACTCTACAAATTCATAATTAAAAAACAAAAACTATTTGTAGACTAAAAATACATTGAGTCTGATAAACAAAGCAAAGATAACAGTGGTCAGTTGACAGGCTAAAGAGGATCAAACTATTTATTAGAATGTGTCACAAATACAATAGAATATAAGTGCTTTTTTTTTACCGGTCTCCTGTAATGGTGATTGTAAATCCATCATATTCTTTCCCAGGATCCTTCAGACTTGGCACTTTGGAGTTGACTGTGAAACCATCTCTAGTTTTACTGTTAAACTGCTTCAGAAAAAGTGAAACAATGTAGCTTCTCATCAATGATGCATCACACCTGACTTACATATTGATTCTAACCTTTTTTTTTTTACCTTCATTATAGGAAGTAAGTCTTCTACTTTATTGACATTTTCAAGAGCGTGCCGAACTTCTTGTAGCCCTCTAGGGTTGTATGCACTATAAAAATCCAGCAATATTATTAGTATCTGTGGTTTGTATTAAAAATGTAATATGAAAGTAAAAAAAAGACTTACCCATGATATACCAGTATTCTGTCTTTAATGAAGTCAAGAATATTATCAAAATATGCCAGGTATCTGATGTTTATTATCTGTCCTCTAAAAAATGAATAATAAAAAAGACAATGTAATGTTGAAAAAATACTATTGGATACTATTGGAAGTTGGGAAATAAATCAGACATTCATAGACACATGTTGCGTAATATTATAGAAAATTCATAACTAGTTTAGTGTTTTATGTCAAGTCAAGTGTATTTGCTATAATGTAATGTATTTCATTTATTCAATAAATAAATGATACAAAAATTATGTGATGAATGAGTCATTACAATGTGTAACCTTTACTTGGCTCATACTTGTGTTTTTGCCACTTGTGTTACTGCCAAAGCCATCTTGCCATTTTGATCATTTATAATATTAACTAAGTGCTTTGTATAAATAAGACTGCTGTGAGCCAAGGTTATGGTTGAAAGTGTCTTATCAGAAGTTTGAAAATCATTTAGTTAAGAAGATGCTTGAATTGTGTCATTACCTGATGAGGTTAATGTGATTGTTGAAGCCTCGGCTGAGACTGCGAGCTGGCATCTGGTCTAACCACAAAACTGGCTGATCTGGGTCTGCGATCCTGGAACACAAGAAATGCCCGTTAGGTCTGTCAGTGTAATACAGTGCTTAGACTTACAGTTGGAACTATTTAAGTATTAAGAAATTTTGGGTGTGGAAAAAAATAACTATTCATGAATACAGTAGTTAGATAAAAAAAATAATTTAGTTGTCCCCCTGATGGAGAAATTTCAGTGCTGCAAGGCACAGTTCCAGAACAGCAGGGAAAATAGAAAGATGCAATCAAACAAGAAGATAATTTTAAAATAGGCTTAGCAAAAAAAATCTTAAATTTTAGTTTAGAAATCATGTAAAAACAAAATTACTTGCTTGCAAGCTAAATTAAAGGAAGAAATAATTTTAGAAAATAGAAAGAGATGAAAGACAATCAAAATCAGTCAAAACAAGAGATGCCATTATCACAAACTATTTGATATCATGTGTCATGAGTGGCAGCTCTATATGTTCTCACCTCCTCCATTTGACAGAAACGTCAAACATATCTCTCCACTGCATTTGCCGTGTTTTGCCGTTGACTCGTACTTTTGAGTTGCTCCACGTTCTGTGCATGGCTTGCATAACCTCTAATGTTGCCAGACCCATAGCTAAACAGCAAAAAGCTTAGTTTATTATTTTAATTTTACCAGTAACAGCAAAGAAGTCTCACTAAACCTACCTCTGTGTATTCTTTTGTTTGGTAGAAAACCTGGTGTTTCGTACTGCATTAGTGCCCCCAAATGGTCAGCAGTGCAAATTAACTTTTGTACTTCATTGCTGTAGCTATCAAAATTTTGTGGTAATACATCCCTTTAAAACCAAAACAGATATTTTACATTAGAATACACAAAGAACAGAGAATACTGTAAAATGCGTACTCTTACTCACTTAATATGTGGCTGCAGTCCTGGCTGCTCTTCATAGTCTTCTATCAAAAAAGGCAGGTTTTTGGCCCAGTGGTTCTTAAAGTTTCCTGGCAAGTCCTGGTCTACATTGTACTCAGCCACAGGGATGTCCAGGTGAGAGTGCAGGTAGCGAGAATATTCTGGGGCACAAATAAATACAATGAGAAGTGAGAACAATATAATCAGAAACACAATGCAAAAATAAAACATGCACAAAACTTAAAAAACAATAATTATAAAAACAAAATAATAATAACAACATTGACACAACAGGACTGAAAATTTAATAAAACCACCCTTGCAAAGAATCACAACATTTTTTTCAGAATTTGCATGCAACCACAACAGTGCCAATACTGGTTCTACAATTCTATGTGGGATGGGAAATGGGACACACACAGCCCATTTTGGTGACAAAACAAAAAAATTTTTAAATATTGCACATTCTTTCTCTTTTTATGTTAACATTTATCAGTGAACAGGCAATAAATCTGGAACAGAAATGGCTGACCTCTGAGGTATTTGACTTTGAGGTATTCAGAGCTGGCCTTCTGCCCCAGAAGAGGGTCGTTCAGCATCACTTTGGTCTGGGCTTTGATGCCTTCGTAAAACTGTCCCATGGCCACGTGGCTAAGCCCTTTCATGTACTGGCAAACTTCATTGTATGGCTCCAGCTGGAGACATCTCTGAAGAAAAAAAGAAATTAATGGGATTTAGCATTTACATTAACAACACTTAAGAAAAACAAAAAGATATAAATTTAAACTTGTGAAAAAGAAAAAACAACAACAAAACATGAATAGTCATTGGCATTCACACAGTCAGTATAAACCTTGGGAGTGAGCTTGTAAAGGAGGCTACCTTGAAATTGCCTATAGCCTCCTGTAGTGAGCCATGGTGGTACAGCATCATTCCTCGAAGCTGCAGAGACTGGATATGATTCTGATTCAACATGAGAGCCTTCTGAAAGCTCTCCATTGCAGACTCAAAGTCACCTAACTCTCTGAGGGGAAAAAATTGTTCTTCGTTTATGATACATAGTTTTTATACATACAGTATTTAGGTCGACACATAGGATGTAATAGTAATTTTGGTAAAAAGATGGAAAATACCTATAAGCTTGTCCAAGACTTTTATAAGCATCAATGAAGTCAGACTTTAGCTTCAGTGCCTCTTTAAATGTCTCAATCGCTTCCTGAAAAAAGAAACCCTGATTGTGAAAGAGCATAAAGTTGACAGGAAACAGCAATGGCAAGTGAGAATAGGGCACAGACTCAGATGAGAGTAACATAAAGGTCAGACAAGTTTGTTTCCTGCGAGAAAAAAAAAAAAATCAGCTTTGGGCTAGAATTGTGCTGCTAACCCAGAGTGGAAAAAGCAAGAAATGATGTACTGTAATTTCTGCCCTATTAAGATCACCTGAATATAAGCCGCAACCACTGGATTTAAGTAAGAAAAATGATAAAGTACATATATAGGCCGCACTTGTTAATAGTAAGTCTATGAGAATATATAATTTTGCTGCATTGCCTTATAAGCCCTATAGTTCAAAGCTCGTGAAAAAAATAGCGGCTTATAATCCAGAAATTACGTTAGTTGTGTGTACCTTGAGCAGCCCTCTATGGAAGTATGTAAGGCCTTTATAAAGCATGGCTATTGGCTGGTTCTTCTTCAGTTCCAAAGACTGCTGGAAGTCCTCCATAGCTGCCACATAGTCCTAAATAGAAAGAGGAAAACAGTTTTCGTTCATGTTTTGTATTTGTGTGTGTGTGTGTGTGAGAGAGAGAGGGGGAGGGTTATCATTGCTGCACACCTCAGAAATAAAGAGCAGCGTCCCTCGGTGTCTGTAGAGACGAGCTGAAGGCTGTAGAGATATGGCTTTGGTCAAATCTGTCAGGGCTTCACTGATCCGGCCCAAAGGAGACAGGATCTGAAACAGGCATCATTCAGTGTGTTCATTTAAAAATAGAACTGTAACTTAATCATGCGTTCTTGCTTGTCAGGTTTTAGGCAGAGATGGGGACTCGAGACTCGGACTCGGACTCGAGTCAGACTTAAGTCTCTGTTTTGAAAGACTTGGACTTGACTTGGACTCGTGGCCATAGAGACTCGGACTTGACTTGGACTCGTGGCCTTAAAGACTCGGACTTGACTCGGACTCGTGGTTTGGGACTCGTGAACATCACAAGTCTTTCACACATTAAATAAAAATCTGCACTTTCGCTTCATTTCTCCTCCGCTCCGTCTCTGTCAGACGCAGCAACAGCCGCAGCCCTGCACATGAGCTGAAACGCTGTGATTGGCCAAGGCTCAGCTCCAGGAGCTGCTCTCATTGGTTTATCTGACGCATATCCCACCTCCTCCACGCTCTTGATTGGCTGTCTCTGTTCCTGTGTGGGTGCCGGGTGCAGCACTGTGCTGTTGTCAAATGGAGCGCTCTTTTCGGACTGTATCAAAAGCAACGAGAGAAAAAGTTTGTCTACCTGCACTAAAGACGCAACCCAGGGCATAAATATGAGAAAGGACCGCTCTTTACTCAAAAACTCTGGAGTTGTAGCGCTTAAGGAGGGTAGAGGAGACAGCAGCCTAGCCTAGCTTAAACTCCTCTAACAACTATGAAAGCTGGACAACCTGCTTTATGAAGACGTCAGTGATAAATAATAATGAACCTACAGTGAGATGGACAGAGCTTAGTGACACGTACAGGCTGAGGATGGAGCTTCATTAACAGTGAGTTTAAATTAAACACAAAGTGAGCATATTCTCCTGAGTGAGGTGAATCTGGTTACATTTGTCTGATGGTTATGTTGAGACAGGTATATTTTGATGAGTCTATCTGTGTAAAAAGAAGGAAAAATTAAAAAAAGAAAGAGATAAAAGAATATATTAGCCAAAAAATGTTGTAAATAGATTTATATGCAGTTACTGCCGGGACTTGAGACTTGACTTGGACTCGTGGGCAAAGACTTGAGACTTGACTTGGACTTAAGGGGAAAGACTTGAGACTTGACTTGGACTTGTGGGCAAAGACTTGAGACTTGACTTGGACTCGCGGAGAAAGACTTGAGACTTGACTTGGACTTGCAGCTAAAGACTTGTGAACATCACTGGTTTTAGGGGTTTCCTAATCATTGAATTTAGGTTCAAACTCAAAAGATTCAAGAGACTATATGTGTAGTAAAACAGATAGGCAGCAACATTTGGGTACAAGAAAACATTTTCATAAGTTTTGCATTTCAGTGCTTCACTTAGACTCAGCGTCTAATTTAAATCGGACTTTAGTTTCTCAAAAGACTAAAAGCACTTCATCAACGTGCTACAGAAGATCCACTACGACATTATACATTACCTCTGCCCGCTGTTCATACACCTCAGGCCAGTTCGGCTCCAGGGTGATGACTCTGTTAAGCTCATACAAAGCCAAGTCTGCATTCTTTATATCCTATTGGGCAAAGAAAAACAAAATAGGGTTATCAAAATATCAAGATACTTTTTTTTTTTTTGCAAAACTGTCAGTCTATAGTTTAAATCCTTGTTTCAAATAAAAATATGTACATTTGCAATTATTGTGATGTACAGTATAAAGTGGCTTTGAGAATCGTGTATATTCCTTAAGGTGGGGTAGCTGATTTTTGAACTGCAAACACAATTTGGATTTTAAATCTGAGAACTTCTTCTCATAATTATTTCGACACATGGTTAATAACAAAAGTATTCATTTTGGTTGGAATTACGGTCTATAAACTTCTTTTCACAATAGGAGTGGAAAATCAATCGAAAACTTCGAAAATCGATCGAGGTTTGCAGCAATCGAATCGAAAGGCCAGAATCGATCAGTTGTCCTCATGCAGTCACTGACCTACACACACACTCTGTAGTTGAATAATACAAATAAGTATACAATAATAGCCACGATGTTTTAAGAAACAAAGTGTGAACTTTATTATGTTGTGTTAACGACTCTAAAAATGGACACTAAATATGACTGTATGAATGTACTGAAGTTCTGACTCACAAACAGCGGCTATGGTTTAAACATAATTTATTATGGTTTATTTTGTGTCTTAAGGTAAAAAAAAACTTATATATATAAACTAACAAAATCGAAAATCGTGACTGCAAAATCGAAAACTGAATCGAATTGTGACTTAAGTGAATTGTCCCATCCCCATTTCACAAACAACACTATGAAACTGAAGAGGACCACCCAAGCTCAGCCATTCAGAGAGCTGCATTGGGCTCCAGATGAGAACTAAAATGATTTATTATTCAGTTCTTTCAAAAAGTGCTGCATTTATCGTATACTTTTTATTGGAAAACACAAAGCTTACTAATTTACAACTAAAAAGGTTAGTTACCCCAACTCTATCATAATCGAGTTTAATATTTCAGTATGATATATTATTATAAAATGAAAACACTGGGACAAAACTTTGCAGCTTTATACAAAATCAATTCCCATCTTCACACCCACCTGTCATGTATACAGTAAATATACAGAGCTAACTTAAGAATAATCTCAAATCCTTTCATTTATAGCTGCAAATAATGGCTATTTTGGAAGACTCAACTAAAAGCATGACTGTTCAACACATGTAACACTTTTCTTACTTGCAGACTTTTCTTGCCATAGGCTATCCCTCTTCCATATATGGCACTGACCAACTCTGGGTCACCCTAAAGCAAAATAATATTGACTTTTAGTATAGCATTTTGTAATAAATAATAATCATACTTTTCAATCAGTGAAACAAACCTGTAATAAAAGGGAGAAGTGCTTAATGGCTTCATCATAAAGGCCGTTGCCAATGAGAACATAGCCAATAGCTGCAAAGACAAAGATTGTAGCAGCATCTGTAATCGTAATCATTCATGTAACCCTAAAAAGATGTTGCCTTACCTAGTTCTTCATTTGTGTTTTGGTTTTCAACAGGAAAGGGGATTTTTTTCTGCTCTATAAACAGCTTGGCCTGATTCTGTGATAGATGAAGAAAACATCAAGAGAAGCACGCTACTGAAAAGTGTCATAAAAAACGTTTCCTGTTCAAACCAACTTTGTCAAAATCAACAGTGTCATAATGCAACTAACTGCAAATTCTTAATTTAAAAAAATCAAATGATAGTATTAGCTGTTTTGTGCATTTTAATAAATTATTAATAATAATGTTTTTATAGTAACAATCACTTTGTTTGTAAACAAATGTTAGCTGTGCAATATAGATGATAATGCTTTAGTTTTAGTTTTACTAGTGCGTTGCATTTATTTTCTTACCAGGATCTTTTCAGCATTGAGCGAGAAGATGGATTCACAAGGTGGGTTACTGCCCTCTTCACAATCTGGGTCTTCCAGCTGCAAAATAGATGACTCTAGAAATAAAAAGAAATACAGTGTTACCATTGGTAACACACCCATACTATTGGCATGTTAAGACCCCAGCTAATATTTCACACCACCACATATCTCCCATACGGTCTCAAGCGCCCAAGGTATTCTAGCAATGCACTTACATTACATACAAAATCGTCTAGGATGTGCTTACTAAAATAAAAAAAAAAAAATCTTTAAACTAATTCACTTATATACTATGCGTAAACCTTTTTCTCAAAAACATCCAAATCAGTGAAGCAACTGAATCAAAATTTAACTTAAAATGGGAAAAATTCATCAATCAAACTGTAAAGGCTAAAATCTTTTTGTCTATGTTTTCTGCAAACAAAATATGTTACCTTTTTAAGTTATTGTAACTATCAAACCTCGAACATATTAACATTTTACAATAAAAAGTATACCAAACATTATACCAATAGAACTGTGGTATTATCCCTTCTGAAGGTATTACTATAGTACAATATAAATTGTTAACTGTTCAACTTTTTAAATAAGGAAACACTGACAGAAAAGAACACCTGAACTCTGAAATGACAACGAGGTTGTGATGTGCTGCGACACCATGTTTGAAGCCATGATTTGAATAAATGTACAAGAGAGAACCACAAAAAGAGAACCTAAGATGCTTCCTGAAAAACTAAAGCCAAAGTTATCTCAATATCTACATATTGTCTTTGTTTTGAAGGGGTAACATGACACCTAAAGATAGAGAGAGGAGGGCAAAGTGGTAAGAGAAGTTACACAGCAGCAAGAATGACTTGGTGGATTCAGTATCTCAAGAGTGAAAACGTGCTACAATATATATTAAATACAACATAATAGGTTTTGCATCAATAAGGTTTTGCAGATCGTGAGATCACACATTGATGTTTTGGCGTTTCAATCGACAGTCCTGCTTACAGAAGTTTGTATTTAGCTTGAATATTAACTCTGTGCCATCATGACCACTTTAACATCTAAAACTACACGACGAAGGCTTATCCGTGTTATCTTCTGCGGGCTGATTAAAGCTAGCCCACCAGCGGAGGAGAAGCTAGCCGGGTAAAGTCACAGTTGGACCGAGGAGGACGTGGCAGAGAGCGGCTGAAGAGGAGACACTTTACCGCAGTCCTGAGCGTATTCCTCCCAGTCGGACAGCGAGCTGCAGCCCTGTTTGTGAAGCTCACTGTTGAAGAGCGACAGAGTGGAGAAATACTCCGTGGAGAGGATGGCCCTGCTCAGGTACAGTACTGTCAGCCCGACCACAACAACAGCCCGGCTCGCAGGGGCCATGTTGGGCTCCATGTGTGACGCACAAAGCGGAAGCAACGGCTTTCTGGGCCGAGCCGAAGAGGACACGCCCCCTTCAGAGTGCGGGAGGGCAGAGGACTACATATCCCAGCATCCACCAGGGCTGTCAAACCAGTTGAACAACATCTGATGTAGAATTGTTGGTGCACAAAATCTACTATTATATTGTTATTGTAGCGGCCAATTCTTGACTTTAACGGCCACAATGAGCTACCGGTATGAAAGTTTTCTCACCAAAAGAACTGAGGAGACGTATATGCATTTTAGTTCATTTAATTGTGCATATCTCCAAATCAGCATATGCAGCAGGTAGAAAATCTGTGTTCTCCCACACCTGGCGTAGCTCATACACCCAACGTGATGACATCACACGCTATTTAAGGAGCGGTCACAAATACTTTTAACATACATTTTACCTGCTTTTAAACATAATTTTAACCATTTTTACATGTGTACATATTTTAGTCTTTTATCTTAAATTAAATTATTTATGCTTTTAACTTTTGTAGATTAATCATTTTAAACAATATAATATTCAACATTTTACAAAAAACAAATAATAATGTCATTTTGGCTCTTACATTCCCGGCCCTTAATGATTAATTGGGACCTGTTAATCATTATCAAAAACTCAAAACTAAGAGCCATTGAAATTATAACCTTTAGCTTCTAGCGTTACACTTTCAACAGTATTCATTATTTACCACATTACATTTAGTGTCACGGGTAAATCTTTAGGTACAGTTCAGTCTTTTGTCCTGCCTCTTGTAGCAGGCGGTGTTTGTTTTCCAGAGTCTCTGCAGTGCTTGGTTTGTCTCCAACACTGCTCAGCATTGGTCTTTGAATCAAACCAACAGCCTCGGACATGGTTTGGATGGTTCTTCTCATTGTCCAAACATTTTTTGAAGCAGCACTGTTTTTTACTTGCACCACGTGTCTAGTTTGAAAGTCATTCGTTTGTCCAGACAACATGACATCAGTTTGTGCTGTTCTGCAGATTCTGTGAGTGTTATTGCAGGAACTGGTACTGTCAGATCCAATATGAACTACTGCGAGACAGGTAAACAAAATCAGAAACAAGATGCCATACCTTTTGACAATGACCCGGCCCCGTCTGAATTCAAAGGGCCTGGCATTGGTCATCCCCACATTACTGATTTGAGGGCGATCTGGTACTTGACATTCTTCAGGCAGATTAGCTGGTTTCTGTTCTTCATGTTGTGTTGTGATTCCAACTGATCTCTTTTTTACTTTTGGCCCTCTTGTGGGCAAGTCAGGAAGAGTCCTTTTGAGCTGAGTTTGGCTTGGAGCTTTCTTTTTCACATTATTGTTGGGCGTTTTTACAGGTTCTTGCTGCACTTCAGTGAGTGAGATGTGATTGATATTGTAGTGAACTGTCCTACTGTCGCTTGCTCCATACACCATCCAGCCCAGTATAGTTTTGACAGCAAAAGGTCCATTTTGTTGGCTGTTGATCACATGACACGGCTCCATAGCGCTGGGATTATTGACACCAATCAGGAGACCAATATCTGCGTTGAGCTCAGGCAAGTTTACTTCTCCAAGGTAAGACCAGTCTTTTATATGACGTTGTTTTGGAATGTTCTCTGGTTGCACAGGAATCATGCTGTGTGTAAAGACTTTTGGTAACTGAATGTAAGCTGACTCTTTGAGGCCTGACACTTCTAAATCAGTAAGCATGCAACTCTGATACAGCTTCTGTCCATTTGTTTTGTCTTGGCCCATTGTATTTAACACAATCTGAGTTGGCTTCCCTTCAACATTCAGTTTGTTTCTGAGGTCTTCTGTGCAAAACGTTCCAGTACTTCCTGGATCAATAAATGCGTATGTTTCAACACACATTCCACTTTTTAGTGATCTGACTTTGACCGGAACAATGGAGAGCAAGCATTCGGAATTTCCTGCATCAGCAAAGCCAACCGTTTGCTGTTGGGCAAAGCTTTGTGGACATTCTGCATTTTCATTTATGATAGTGTCTTTCTCAAAATGCAGGATTTGTGGGTGTTGCTGAGAACATTGTCTGCATTGCATTTGTTTTTTACATGTTTTAATCATGTGTCCAAATGTTAAACATCCATAACATAGTCCATTCTTTTCAAAAACTCTATTCGGTCTTTGTGAGCTATATGCTGAATCAGTCTGCAAAACTCAAGTGCATGATCATTTTGACAGAATAGACATGGCGTTTCAAAGGCAGTGACTGACCTTGATGGGACTTGTTGTGGTGTTTCATTTTGCTTCTTTTCCATTATTACTTGAGTTGCAAAACTGCTTTGTTTGACTCCGCTCCTTGTTATTTGTGCTGTATCCTTGTGTTTCTCATATCTTGTGACTATGCTTTTGTCCAGCAAGTTCCCAAAGAGAGGATCTGTGGCAATTTTTGATTGGCGGTCGATAAAGTTCACAAGATCTGCAAATCTGGCTCTTCTTCCAGTTTTTTCTTTGATGTCATATGCTGCACCCTGCCATTTATCTTTTATTCTGAAGGGCAGCTTCGACACAACAATCCTCATGTTTGTAGGATTGTCCATTTCCTCCATGTACTCAATATCCTCCATCGTGTTGTGACAGCCGGTGAGAAACAAAGCATAAGCGTTCAGTGCCTTTACATCCTTCGGTCTGATTAATGGCCACTGTAAAGCTTTGTCAATGTAGGCACTTGCAATCACAAGTTCATCTCCGAAATGTCTTTTCAGGAGTCGTTTTGCTTGTCTAAATGCTTTACTTCTGGGCATGTGCTCACAACTGCGTACAAGTTCTTGTGGTTCTCCTGAAGTGTACTGTAGCAAATAGTAAAGCCTGTCTGATTCATCATCAGTCTTCTCTTCAATAGTCTGCTCAAATGCTCTGATGAACGTTCTAAAGGTAAGTGGATCACCTTTAAAAACAGGAATATCTTTCTGTGGTAAATGTGTTTGTTTTTGTTCTTTCACGAGCATTTCAGTTATTTCATTTTGTTTATTCAAAACTTGCAACAAATTATTTCCAAAAAGTTCATTGGTGGGCTGTGATGGGGCTGTCCTCACAGCTTCTCTTGGTCTTGGTGGCGCTGGCTGCTGCAGTTCTGGGTGGGGCTGCTGTGGTTGGGTGGTGGCCACAGGTAAATCCACACACTGCTTGCGCTCCTCCATTTGACCACTAGATGGCGCCATTGCGCTTATGTAATCATTCATTCCGTCCTCATACTGACGAAGAGTTTCAACTTGCGCTCTTTTTTCTGCTATTGTAGTCTCTAAAGACAGCTGTTCTAAGCGTGCTGCTATTTGTGCCTTTTCAATTTCCAACTGGGCTGCAATATGTGCTTTCTTAATTTCCAGAGCTTGCTTTTCTGACAAATATGCAGCTCTTTGCTCCAAAGCAGCTAATTTTGCAGCTTCTATGGCACAAGCGGACGACGTCCTGGAAATCACAGAAGAACGTCCAGCTTCAGACCCGACTTTGGATGCTGCTGTGACAGTAATTTTAGGCCTCACAACTATCTGTGAAACACTGTCGTCCGGATTAATATCTTCATCCGTCTCTGAATGTTCGCTGCCTTCTGCGCTGGCTTTAAGGTGCGTATCTAGCCACGCATTAGTTTCATTTGCAAACACATTAATATTGTGCAGTTTTGGCTTATACCAAGTCTCTATGTCAGCGCTTTTTTCTTCTGGACTTAACACCTTTCCAACTTGTCTTGTAATATCCATAAAATGAAGAGTTAAATTTGACAACTCTCTCGTTAACCTTTTCACCTCTTGCGCGTTGACAGAGTCAGTCATTAATTTTTTAATATAATTTTGCTTACTTGTGATGCGCCCCAAGATCCCTCTTCTTGTGTTCAAAAGTCTGTGTAGTTTTTCCTCCACAGCCTTTTCTGTTGGTTTACTCACTCGTTTTGATCCCGTCAATTCTGTATCCATTTTTCCATCAAGATTTATTTCACATGTCGCATCCACTTTTCCTTTTTCCTCAGCCATTGCGCCAACAAACAGCGGCAATCCGTACGCAAATTGTGTGTATCTTCTTCTTTTACGCACACAACTTCTATAAAGCGCACAGTCTTCTTGGCTTTGTAATCCAGAAAATGCGCAGTGTAATCCGACGAGTGTCTTTAATATTTGTAATCCAACTTCGTATCAGCATCAAAGTTCATTCATGTTCATTCATTTACCCCGCGCCGCGGTGGTTCAAAGGCTTGCATTGTAGCGTAGCGTTGTTGAAGTGGATCCCACGCACGCTGCTCCATTGTCTTTGTTAGCGGCTTGCGTGGCCACGCTTCACACTTCAGGCCTTAATTGTTTGGAGTAGATTTTCTACTAATGTAGCGGCCAATTCTTGACTTTAACGGCCACAATGAGCTACCGGTATGAAAGTTTTCTCACCAAAAGAACTGAGGAGACGTATATGCATTTTAGTTCATTTAATTGTGCATATCTCCAAATCAGCATATGCAGCAGGTAGAAAATCTGTGTTCTCCCACACCTGGCGTAGCTCATACACCCAACGTGATGACATCACACGCTATTTAAGGAGCGGTCACAAATACTTTTAACATACATTTTACCTGCTTTTAAACATAATTTTAACCATTTTTACATGTGTACATATTTTAGTCTTTTATCTTAAATTAAATTATTTATGCTTTTAACTTTTGTAGATTAATCATTTTAAACAATATAATATTCAACATTTTACAAAAAACAAATAATAATGTCATTTTGGCTCTTACAGTTATATTGAAAATTTCTACACTTACGACAGCTACATAATTTCCTATTGAATAATGCCAAATTTATGACGCAGCTTAAATTGCCTGTAGAGATCAACACCTGTAATTTTTGTGATTGGTTTGATAGCAGATTTAAGTGGACACATTTCGAGACATAGCGTTTAGAAATGCAGTGATACAGCAGGTTTGTGGCTGAATTGACCTGAAAATTTGCTCGTTTGATCAGTTTGCACTAACAGTAAGTAATGTCATTAAAACACCAAACAGTTTTTGTTTAGCTCCACATCCTCTGTAAAGTGCAATCCCGTTGCCATACACAGAGAGGCAGTAAAGAGTATTTACTGGTCAAGCAAATGCAAAGAAGAGCCTTTTTGCTGCAGCTTCCGGGTTCAGAGATTTGTTTTGGTCTGTTTTCATTGAGGCATGGAGAAAGTACAGGACTTCAGATGTATTGAATGTAACGAAAAAGCAACAGAGCTGCACAGAGACTACAGTAACGGTATCCTGAAGATAACCATTTGTGTACGTATCTTTTCTGTACTTTTTGACTGTATTTTACTTATGTGAAAGCATGTCTGTAGAATGAATGGTATTCTGCACAAGGCTGTGGTGAGGATAGACCATGGATCTGTCTAAACAGGCAAGATGGTTTAGAAAACCTAGACCTACATATGGCGTGCCAAGATTGTGTTAGTAAAGTAATTTAATGTTTTTAGTGTTCTTTGGAAATTAAATAGTTGTAGTTTTCATTTCTAAAGAAAAAGAAAGGGAAAAAAGTTAAAAAACTCTTATTAAAAATATCATTTTTTATTCACTCTAAATACAAACAATCAAACAAACAAACAAACAAACAACTTATTGAAATACAATACAAGGCAAAACAATAATATCTTATGAAAAAAGTAAGCATTGCCAGAAAAGTTACATTAGCTTGCCTGTGATTTTTGAGGCAAACATAATGCACTTGTTAGAAAAGAGTGTAAGAACATTTAGTGGGTTAAATCCATTGTCTGAACTCAGCAGATTTGTAAATGTGCTTCAAATTTCTCTTTTTCTTTTGTAAAAGGGATCATGCCAGAAACCAGTGGACAAGTACATAGAATATGACCCAGTGATCATCCTCATTGATGCCATTTTGTGTAAAACACAAGCTTTTAGACACATTGTGTTCAACACAAGCCTAAATGTAAGTTGAATAAATAGTGTAAATTGGTCTTAGTTACCTTCCTTCTTGTAAAGAGTTGTCTCCTCCTTGTGGTTACTCTGCAGATTCACTGGAAGCTGTGTGTTTTCTGCTTGCTGTGTGAGGCGTACCTCCGCTGGTCGGCACTCCACTCCTCAGAGCAGAGCAGTGACCCAGCAGACCTTATCAGATACACAAAGGAGTGGGAGTTCTATGGCATGTTCACTCTGGCCTCCCTTGGTAAGAAAAGCTAAATAGTTTTGGTATGAACAGCTGATAAGCAGTAAATGTTATTTAGTAAAACTGAAGTTGGGATTGTTGAAGAAATTGGAGCATAAACAAATGTTTAAAAATAATAATGCATCCAACCAAAATGTGCTAAAATGTTCCTGTATTTAACAAATATGAAATGTTGTGCATAATATCACTGTTTCTCTTTGAAGTTGTAAAAATTACACTGCAAGCTTCTGTTCCTTTTTGTGGCACTCCAACAGCCCGATCTTGCCCCTTTGTCTTAGCCGGTCTTAGCCTTGGTCTTAAGTATTCCTCTGTTGGCCACTAGTGGCTCTCTTCAAGCTCTATACACTGTCAGTGTAGAAGGTCTGGCTCCAGCCAGATGTGAGGGGGTGCAGTTTTTTTCATTGAACCTGACACATGCTCACGCCTGTGACAAGTGAGCAGCTGCTTTAGGATTACAGGCAAAAGAGAACTGTAGCAGCAGCTTCAGTTTGAAAAAAAAACTGCAATAATAGAAATCTATTTGGTGAAAGTCTATTTACTTGACAGACTTGATCAACTTTGTCTAAAAATGAGGCCAACATTTTTTTAACGTGTTGACACATAAAAAATTGTTTAAAAAATACATGATGGCCTCTTTGGCCTTTCCATAGCATTCACACTGACCCATGTTCACTCTCACATCTGATTATCTTTTTTATTAAGTCAACAAGCTTTATGTAAAAGAAAAGACACATTTTTAGACAAAGTTGTTAAAGTCTGTCAAGTACATAGACTTTCACCAAATAGATTTCTATTATTACAGTTTTTTCCAAACTGAAGCTGCTGCTACAGTTTTCTTTTACCTGTAATCCTAAAGCAGCTGCTCACTTGTCACAGGCGTGAGCATGTGTCAGGTTCAATGAAAAAAACTGCACCCCCTCACATCTGGCTGGAGCCACACCTTCTACACTGACAGTGTATAGAGCTTGGAGAGAGCCACTAGTGGCCAACAGAGGAATACTTAAGACCAAGGCTAAGACCGGCTAAGACAAAGGGGCAAGATCGGGCTGCAAGTCTTAAAGCACATTTCTGGAAGCATTTTATTAACATCTTGTCATAGATATAATTGTATTTCTTCAAAAAATATTAAATAACGCAAGCTCCATGTCAGATAATTATTGTCCATATTTCAGAGCTGTTTGCGTTCTGTGGAGGAGTGCTGTTGTTCGTGTGGCTTGTCGTGGCTCGAATGCAGCAGAGATCTGTGGAGCATGGTCTCCTCCTGAAGGGGCTCTTGCTGTCCTCCTATGGGAAGGTCCTTCTCATCCCCACCGTTATCTGGGAACATGACTACTCCCCACTCTGCCTCGCTCTTATCAAACTGTTCGTGCTTACATCCAATTCTCAGGCCATCCGAGGTCAGTATTTTACATATTTTATGCACTCTATGTTTGGAAAGTGAAAACAGAATAAAATCTAATAGGAACATTTTAAGCAACTTGGAAAACACATCAACAATTAAGTGTTAGGATTATACACTGTTGTCAACAATGTAAATTAGCATTGTAGTAACTTGATGACCCTGTGTGTCCCATTAGCTACCATGTCATTTTGAAACTTAACATCAGACATTTTGTATGACATTTAGCTTAAATTGCATGGTAACAACATTAGCTTTGAAGTCTACACTATGCAAACACACCGGATTATAGTCAAAGGCTAATCTCCATCTGTAGTCCCAACGGGTGGGGTCACAGTGGGAAAATAGAGAAAAAAATACATTTCATAATCACTTTCACTTTCATTGCACTACCTCGATCATTGAACAGTCCCATTCATTACACAATCCACAACTATTACACGTAAATACAATTACATATTCAAAAAAAGAGAAAAAAGTACATTCCACACACAAAACCCCATTTACATTTCAGTTCATTTACATGTGTCACGCAAACCAACACAATCCAACATAGGCTTCTCCAATCATAAGTCATTTTATTTCCTTTTTTCTTTTTTTTTTACAACTTGTGTTGCTTCACAATTACTTGGAAATGCAAACACTGAGTCAAAATTAAACATTAACCACTGATAAATACTGTTAACTTTTCCAGTTATTGCTACAATATTTTAGATCCTAATCCTCAATTTTGTGTTTGTTTTTTCCGTAGTGATCATAAATGGTAGCAGACGCCTTTCCCTGTTGATCATTGGTGTTGGTCTCCTTACAGAAACTTGTGTGGCGCAGGTCTGTAAAAGCCTACCTTGGAGTTTCAAAGAGATGCTCAGCTTGGAATGACTCTATCACTGCAATTTACTTTACAAAGGACGAAGGAAACCGGGTGCAAGTTGACTTCTTGTCTGTGTTGGCAGATGGCTTAACCTTGTTTATAAAATGACTATCGCCATGTTTTTTGTTTACCTGGACTCAAGTTGCTAAAAGTGAGAAAGAAATCGACTGTTTTATTTTAATATTTTGGCGTTAAAATATCTCTGGATCTAACTCTGGAAATAATGTTCAACTAAAAAAAGAAGGAAAGAAAAGTACATATCCTGAGGCTGTACTACTCTGCAAACACTCCTTTCTACTTTTAAGTGAAAGTACAGTGTAAGACATACATTCATGTGTACAGCTTATACAATAGAGTCTTTGTTTTTAATAAATTCAAACAGAATTAAAATTACGTGATTTGGATTAGCTACTTTACTTTGGCAGGTACATTTATGATATTTATGTACATTTAAATAGATTAAAATTTGAATAAATGACTTGTACAGAGTTAGAAAAGGCGTCTTGCATTTAAAGACTTTCTCAAAACCCACAGGATTTGTTGCAGCTCTTAACAAGGCAGTCATGTACATACTCTGGGTAACAATACTATGAACTTGTCAATCTAGTTTTTGTAATCCATTTGGTTATTAAGATCCCAATAACTTTGACAGAACTGATTGACGTGTGTTTCTCCATTGTGTTTTTAAGTCTCTGGGCACGTGGCCACAGCGTGTTGGAACAGGCCTGTGAATAGTGTGAATATCTGACAGACAGCACACTGAGTAGGAATGCTCTCGCCCTCCTGGATCTGGGCGGAGCACTGGACACTTACTCTGAGACAAAAGAAGACCAGCGGACTAGCAAAACAGTTGTTTTGCTATGAGCCACCCCACCTTAGCCTTATGCAATGTAAAGGTATTGAAAGATTATGCCCTGTTTCAAAACTGGATTACCACCACGTTTTTTACACTAAGTATAATACATTTATTATACCGAAGTGTTAAACTGAATAAATAAAATACTCAAAGCACACGATTTTTAAACATCAAGTTGTTTTTTTTCTAAATTACAATGTACTCTTGCAGTACACAAGTATAATAAAGTATACTAAAAACATAAACATTGTGTAGAGTATATCAAATTGAAACTAATGAAAAATAGCAAAATGAGAAGCAAACCAAAGCAATTTCTCTTCAACTATGTTTTGTGTTGAGGAGTGTTGCTAATGAATGTGGAATGCAGAGGTTTAATCTGTGTTTGACTAATCAGATTACAGTAACAGTAGTCCTTCTGTATGTGACCTTTGTCAAGCAGAAAAGAATGAATTATTGACTGTTGTGGCACAGAAATTAAGTTTTCTCTCACAAAAAAAAAACAACTTGTGGTTTGTGGAGCAATAAATGATTTAGATCTGTTTTTGTTAACATTGGTATTGAGTGCATTTAGTTTAATGAATGAGTCGGTTAATATTCTCTGTGTATTCTTGATCATGCCACTGCTCAAGATGAATAAGTAGAGCCCCCCATGACACTAAAAAAAGAGGAAAATGGGAATAGAAAATGCCCAAATTGAGAAAATATGCTTGACGATTAAGCAGAGAGAAGTGTTTTCCTTGTATAAAGCTTGTAACTATAATTTGTAACCTATTCTGAACTGTTCCATTCTGCAAAGAGAAAGTGTGGGATAGAGAGAGAAAGAGTCCGAGCAGCGGAGAGAGTGATGTGTACCTTGGATTTGCTCTGAGTGAAGATTATGGAAATCCGCTCTAATCTCTGAACAGACGCTCTCTCAGCGACAGGGACTGAGGACACACAGCAGCAGCAGCAGCCTCTGACTCAACACTGCAGCAAACAAAGTCAAAATATCCTCATTCATGTTCAACTTATATCTAGTGTAACAGGAAAACTGGAAATAAACTGTGTATTTACTCAAACAGAAGCCTTTTTCACCAAAATAAATCATTACGTTTCTGATGCAGTTTTCTAACCTGACTCACGCCAGATTAATATGTGTACAATCACAAATATTGCGAGAAGCCATCCAGTTTCCTACAAAAAAAAAATAGAAAATTGTAGTACCATACTTGCAAAATTCGAAGGAGTAGACGTGTGGTTCAAGAAATTACTCAAATAAAAAAAAGTATTGTGGGAAATTACTCATTTAGAATGACTGTCAGAACATAACATCAGATTTACTATTTAAAATGCATGTACTCTTAAAGCCAATTCTCTATTACACCACAATAATAAATGCAATAAACAATATATTTGAAGAAGCAATGCATGACACACAAATGTTTGAACTACACATGTGCACCTAAATGTAGATTTAGCTTGAAGATGTTGAATATTTGAGACAACCAAACGACGCTAGACTAACGTGACCTATATTTCACATTCTAGTAGTGAGGTTTAGATGAGTTTGAATGAGATATTAAATGTGAGCAGTTGTAAGATCAAAGCCCTTTGCCATCCTTCTATCACTGCGCTAATGATCAATTAAAGAGGAACTGCTGCGGAGCCAAAATGCAGATGAAACATTGAGATTCAGCTCAGACACTTCAGGGACACAAAAAGTAGGACAGCCAACTAAAGGAAGAGGAAACAAGCTCAGAGGTTTGGCTAAAGCTTGACTTGTTTAGAAGATAAAAGAGAAAAGTAAAAAGATCTAAATTAAGAAATGAAATCTTACATGATTAGCAAATTATTCAGTTGAATCAGTGCTCTCATTCTTGGCATTAGTTTTAAAGAGCCATTTTTATGATTATTATTATTTTATATTGTTAAATGGGGACATGCTGTGGTGGTTCCATGCACCTAGTAATAACTACGACATAGTTAGATCAATCACATTTTGTTCATTGTAAAACACAAAATTTAACTAAAACGATCCGTTGCCTTCTTATTTAGAATTAAGTGCTGCATCTTCGTTGTAAAATTTTACTGTAAAAAACAATAGATTTCAAATTTCTCTTGCAAGATTTTGACATTTTGCTCAAAACAGGAATTTTCGGAGTACTGGAGCATCAACTGCAGGACAATACAAGATCACTCAAACTATGCATGAATCAGTCCAAAAACAACTTTGAGTAAACTAATGAGAGAACCCCATTATAGCATGGTAAACAGGTGAATTTTGGATTGTCCCTTTAAAAGTTCATATTTTTGTCCACATGCTGTAAATTACAATTGTATTTCTTTTAAATTCTCCAGCATTACAATGCTAGAATTTCTCAATTGTTATCTTATCTTAAAAAAAACACATGCACACAGAAGATCTGCAAAGTACATGATTAGTTTATTAAACGATACGTAGATAAAGACTTAACATAGTTCTATAGTAAACAGTAGTAGGTCAAAGTTGAACCACAGATGTACACAGCCTTCTCATTTTCACAGTCACTTGGATCAACACTAAACACTTCACTGTAGAAAGTAAATAAGATTACATCTGTATGGCGAAACAATCATACATGTACCTGTATAGAAACGGTGGCCAGTTATTTTAGTAAGGCTCTTTTAAATGCATACATTAATGGAAGTTGTGTAACTTATTTTATTCTTAGCATACACCAATTTGGCATAACAATATTAAAAGAGTTCTTGTCAAAAATCTTGGCCTATTTTATTCATAATGTCATATCAATTTGGTGTAAAGAACAATAGTTATGATACATTTCCCAACCAAAATGTTACAATCATCATTTATACATCCAGTTGTAATTGTACTGTTGCATCGTGTTTGGGCTACACATAAAAAGTGGTGCTACAAAGTTGTGCTCTTAGATTATCAAGAATTTGCACCACGACTCAATGGATCACGAGAAAACAAGATTCACTCGTCCAAAAACCCCATGCACAAGAAAACAGCACCAAATATGTTACTACAGTCCGCACAATATCAATCACAACATCATTTTACAACACTGCCACTAGTTTTACCCTGAGAAGGCATCACCGATGAAACATCCAATAATCATATAAAAGAGGACAAATACAATGCAACATGTAATCGCTTGGCAAAGTGTAAAGATGTTTTGTTTTTTAAATACACACATTTTCTAAAAAATGCCATCTTGACAAAATTAAGTAGTCGAATAAGTGTTCTAATGTTGGCTAATAACCTTTGATACAGATGGAGGGCCGCTAATTTTTTAATACACAAAGGTAATAGGTATACTATAAAGACTCACCACATAAATACTGTATAATGTAGTATTCACTGCATAAATGCACTGCGTAACTTTTTTGGTAAAGAGAACCTGCATGGTAATGTCTTTGCCTAGAACAGGGGTTCTTAACTTTATGACCTTGAGACTCGAATATTCATGTTAAAGTAACCTGGGGCCCAATCGTCTATTAAATGTATTGTATTTTACTAAAGGAGGTGCTCGAGGCCCAACTTTGGTACCTAGCCCTATGGTTAAGAATCACTGGCCTAGAATGATCCATAGAATGGCATTAGGCTTATCTAAATTGATAAAGACAAGCAAAAAAACAACAAAAAAATCTAGTTATTTTAGAGTAATAAAATGCAGATGAATATAAAAAATACAAGGTGCACATAATACTAGGTTTGACAAAAATATTAAACAATATTGTGAAGATTGTGCTAAAATATTTTGAATATTGTTTGTAATACAAACTGCTGCAAAAAAAGCAGACACAAATACAAAAAGCGATGTATCTGCACTTTAGTGGGTCTGCCATATCTGATGCTCAACCACATTTAAACTAATATTTTAACATTATTTTTGTTGTAATAGTCCATACATTATGTCTAATACAATACAACAAAACATTCTAGACAAAGTAATAGCATCTCTATGGAAACAAAGTTACTTCGTGCACTTTTAAATACTCCTTTGGACCATGGGCTAAAGGCAAAGTTAAGAAAACAGTTGTACTTTACACTTTTCAAGCCATTACATACCACATTGTTACATCGACTTGTTTACAACACGCTGCTTAAGTATTAGTAACACTTGCTGGTGTTAAAAGCTCTTTCTTTTGTGCTGGATTTAAATGGTGTTTTGGAACAAGGGATACTCAGGTAGGTTTAGTTCAAATAGTAACACAACAGTCACAGATAAGTGAGAAGTGCACACAACATCACGCTTTTAAGGCCTTTTTTAGATTGCTTTTGCTACACAATAGATATGTTATGTGTAGACATTGATTTGTATAGAAGAGGTCAGAAAGATTTGCGGCTTTGCTACTTGTTGCATCACTGGCTTATTTGCAAAAAACTTTCAAATCCTAATGCTGACAATGAGGCTAATTCTTTTTCTGAGCGGAAAGCGGCAGGTCTGTGTTCGCAGCTTAGCCAAGGCACTAATAGTACATCCGTATTTACTGGCATTGATCTGATAGTCGTGTGTGCTCTTAGTTTCAGATTAGCAGCACAGCGCAAAGAAGAAATTGTTGACATTTCGTGACTGTGTTGCATTCAAGTGCCATATACAAACAGCAATATTACATCGAGTGGTTCTTCAAAGAGCTAACATTCAGTCCACACACAATCATAACGAAGATATGATGCTAACCGGGCGAAACAAGCAGTAAATAGAGGTCTGGGCAAGATCGCTTTTATAACAACTTTTGGCCCTAATATGGAATAAAAACAATTCAAAATGGTGAACTAAAATTTGGACCACACCATCAAGACTGATTTGATACAGTTAAAACTGAATAAACATTTACGATCAAGGTAGGGCTGGATGATGTAATACTCTTTAAAACACATTACATTTTTGGTTTTCTCACTTGTTTAAACAGAGAAATGGTGGATCATGATATGACAATTTAACACACAAAGAGGATTTGATTTCATCACCATATCGCCCAGTCCTAGACCAGGAATGCACATTAGTAATACTTTCAGTGTTACCCAGACATTATTTTTTGAGAACTGCAACTACATTCTTCAAAGCATTTGTTATGTTATGAATAATAAAGCATTAGTTTTACCCCACTAAACCAAAGAATTTCAATTTACTCTGCTGGGACCTCTTTGGTTAATTTGCACCACTGTTTCTTATTATAGCTGAAGAAAGCTGGTAATAATATGAAAATTGATTCACATATCATAATTACAGATTTATAAATGCCTGTACCCTGTGTGTGAGTGTAAAAAGGTTTGCAGATAGGATTGTTATGACAATAAATTTGAGCATGTTTACGTTTGTTCTAGTTACTAAGCTGTTAAAACACTGAGCAAACTGTGATTATACTTTGCACACTTCTGCTGCCACATTTTTAGACCATAATGATTAGCTGAGACAGAGCACAATGAATGCTAGGTAAGACTTTGCTACAAACCTGTTGTAGACTATAACTGTCGCCCATACAAAGCGTTCTGTTACAGACAGACGTAACACAGTCTTTAAAAGATAATTATATGACGCTGCATTAGACTGGCGGTTTCAGACTAAAATCTTACTCCAGCATTTTAGACGTTTCACATTTTAGAGCAGTATATTTTTAGAAGGCAAAAAGGTTTGTCTTGAATCTAAAAAAGCAAGTCTAGACCAAAGCTGAAGACAAGACGAGCTTAGTTTCATGGCACTAGAAGCCATTTCGAGTTACACAACATGACACATTACCTACCATCTGTATTTGACAGGAACCGTGAAACATAAGCCCCACAAACTACAAGAGATTTGAACCCTAAGCTTTCTCACTGAGAGGCATAAGAACACTACAATAAGCCAACACCAAATTAACTTAACTGTTTAGGCTTAGACTCATCTTTTTTATAATTGGGCTTCTGTTGCCATCTCATGAACATTATCGCCAGGGTGCAGAGCTTATGAAATAATCTATGTTCAGAAATATCCTCACAAGGCTTGTACATCTTTTCTTCTTGTTGCTGTGACAAGAGCACAGTCGGAACTTGGAAAGCAGGTAAAAGTAAATATCTGATATTTATTATATGCAATAAATAATAAAACTTTGTTGATATATTTAATATGTATAAAGTTCTGCTTCGTTGCTGTGATCTTCTGGATGAGGAAGCGGCAAAATATAAAAAGACTGATATATTTATACATTGCCAAAACTGGGAGTCTTTAGTTCATCTTGCTCCATTTGTGGTTGAGAAAATGCACTGTTGCAAGTTCAACCTGAGAAGTCAAGTCATACATTTTACTCTTTCACCAGTTCATGAGAGTAAAATCCCCTAAACTCCTCACTGTTATACATCCATAAGCAGTGTGTGGAGGCCTCAGATGGTGACGTGAAAGGAGTCCCAGCTGTCATCTTTGCTGATACTACCGTTTTTATCTGCCGTTGTGCCTCCAAGTCCCCCTCGGGCTGTTCCCCCGTGGGTGTGGCGCCGGGCTCAGGGTAAAACTCATCATCCTCGTCGAAGTACCCGTTCTCCATCATACTGAGGCTGGAGGCAGCGCTCAGGTCCTGGCAGCTACCCTTGTACTCCTGGATGGACTCATGGAGGGACCAGAGCTGGCATAAGAGGGACATGTCCTGTTGACGCAAGCCCACCTGCAGATGAACACAATCAAAATTAATTCTTCCTACTATTAGAGCTGGAGAAACTGTTCGTCAGCTACAAACATGGACAGTTGAATAGGGACTGTGGCTTGAATAAACAAACAAGTATCTCTTAAGCATTAATATGACCCAAACTGAGCTTGAAACACTGCAAATGCACTGGAGTTAATGTGAAAAACACCAATTATTGTTCGGGAAAAAAAGAAGAAAAAAAAAAAGGAAATAAATTATGAATTTATGTAAAATAACAGATTCCTTGATTACTGTAAATTTTCTCAGCAAACACTTCTGTTGCTGTTCATTATAAATCCATAATCAAACTAAAATAATGAGTTGACAAATTTTTCTTGAATCAATTTTGAAAGTGTATGAGCAGATCATTGCAAGTCCTCTGCATCAATACACTTTCATTCCATCCAAACTAGACCTGTCACAATATTATATGAACTCATGGTTTAATAAATGAAAGAAATAAAAAATTGGAGCCCAATATTAATCATGTGTACTTTTCTTTGAACAAGTGAGGATTTTTGTCATAGTGGAACATTTGGATTTTAGCTCTAAAATCAAATAAGTTAGAGGTAAACTTGAAGTTCACAAAATAAGTACTAACGCATTTTATCGTTTAGAAAATATAGTTTCAATATTAGTGCCATAAGAATGTAATTTTATGCACATAACACTAGCAGTTGCTCACCGTGCTACAGTATTTCTCATATTGATCAAAACTATCCTCAACTGTTCAAGAAAGGTCAAATTCTCTCTATTTTTTATTTTATTTTTTAAGTTTTCTCTGCAGCAATACGTCAAATGTTCTAGTTTTCATACTTGCTTCTGTCTTTCATAACAATTTTGAGAGCCAGACAAAAGCTCATAACTTGGGATTAATATTGTCTTTGGCGTCAAAAGAGAAACAAATTTATATAAGCCTACAATCACAGAATGAAAACATACACATAAACTTACACTGAAATTCTCTGATGTAGGAAAGTCTTCCGGCTTTGAAAGTCAATTGCCCTTAGCACTTGTTAGTTCAAACCAAATGTAAACAAAACCCACACATTCCTTCACATCCAGTGTATTTGTAATTTTAACTTGTCAAAGGCCAGTCCTGTCATTACGCAGCAGAACAAAAGAAGTGGGAAAGTCAAATTAAAGGGATCATTGTTCTGAATACAACTCAGCTGACAGGGCGCTATCTGCAGCCGATCACTGCTTTGTCCCAAACAAATGACAGTGGACACAGGGTGACGTCAGTGTCACTATGGCCAAACCACAAAGTCTGAAAACAAAAACAGAAGGCGCAGATAGAACTGAGAAAAAGTGGCTCTTGATTTTTCATCTGTGTTAGAAAATAAAGCTTAATTTACCAGTTGAAACAGCTTTGGAATCGGTAATGCATTAACTTATTAAATCTACCCAGAGCTACATTTTGTTGACTAAATCTAAAGAGTATCAAAGAGTAGACTGAAACAAATTTAATATCTTAAACTTGTGTCTGGATCTTTTTTCAATTTAAAGAGGAAACTACAAAACCCAATAACAGAAGCTTGAAAACAACGGCAAAATATATTACAGAATGATCCTCAAAACACAAAGATGATGTAGAAAAGCTTTCATTTAGAAATGACACTTTTTTTTGTTGTTGTCAGAGTAGTGTATTAAATGTGCATTGTAAGAATGTTGCAATAGTTGTAGGAAGTGGTCTTCATGCTAACTTGACTTTTTTTGCTTCTAAAATCTGTTAATAATAGTACCAAATGGATGTGCCAAATGTTTGGTAGGATCATTGTGCAAGAGTGAGAGCTTGTTTGTTTCTTTTTGAGTTGAGGGATTTACAAAATCCTTGGATAAATTTTTTGTACAGTAAGCAACATTGTATAACAAATGTCAACCTGCCGCTTTCACAAAACTTTGCAAAGTAATGTATGTAATAATAAACATATTACAATTTAGGGTTGTGCAATTATTCGAATTTCAATTTCATGATGATGATTATTGCTGTAATTGATTACAAAATTTGAATAACTGAGTAATCATGATCGCAGACAGTTTCTTTAAAATTGTAGATTACATTTACAACAGAGTCACGGTCACCGATTTTTATTTCTTGACTCTCTGCATTTAAGGGGCGCTATACTCTGTTTTCTCTCCTTGCAAATAATTGTGATTTCAATTATGATTTAAGTAATCGGATCGGGCTAATTATTTTCATCATAATCAAGCAGACCTATAACAATATATGGAAGAGTAGTAATTTACATTTTACTGGTTGTTAAATATATATATGCATCTAAAATTGTTTAAATATAGAAGCAGGTCCATTGAATTTAGCTGTAACAAGCAGCAAGTTTTAGATTACTCATTTGCATTGCTGGAGAATGACCACATGACTATTTTGAACCCTGCATAATTTACTCAAACTCTGAAAATTTTGAGTAGTGGAATGCTAAAACAGGATTTTTCTGAGCACTTGAGCATCAGATGCAAGACAATAAAAAATTCAAACGTGCATGAATTAATTCAAATATAACATTGAATGAATAAGGGAAGACTGTCACAAGGTTAAAAACTCAAAAAAGTAGATTTAGTTGTTTTTGTTTGTTTGTTTGTTTGTTTTAAACAGACCTTTTGTCAATTCATTTTGGGGTCAATTGGTGTTAAGCCCTGAAGATTATAGTGGCTATGCAGAGAAAAAAGTCAATGTAAAATTAATGCATGCCGAATTTAGAATAAGAAGTGTAAATATTTAAAAATGTATTATATTAGATGCTTGGGACAAAAAGACAGTGTCCTAGAGCCAGTCAAGGTGAAATTGTATCTACACATAAAGGGAGTCTGAGTCTGAGGGATTAAATTGCTTCAGGCGTGCAGCACTTTCTCTGCACAAATAAAACACCTCAAACATTACCATCTCTTTGCGCAGCAGAGCCAGGGCTGCGTCCAGGTTCGCCGGCTTGTGCGTGAGCAGGTTGTCCCCGTTGTTCCTCCCTCGGCTCAGATCGTCCTGGATCATGGTTTTCTTCACATACATCCTCTCCATTTCTCTCCAGGATCCGCCGCTGGAGTTGAGTAGCCCGCTCAGGCTCTTGGGGAGCGGCGGTAGACCCTCGATGCAGGCCATTCCCCCCAGCGTCCCGTTCGTGGACTTACCATTCATCGTCCCGACTTTTGAGCGCACCTTAGAAATGAGAGCGATGTTCCTCCGGTCCGTGAGTTTATAAAGCTTAAACAGGGCAGGAGGTGGACAACAGACTCCCACTCTGAAGAGCACAGCACACCAATCGTGGTTTTGTCCGGGGTTGAGCCTGAGGCAGAGCGAAGCCACGTCATATGTGCGTAAATTACGTGAGAGAAACCGGGCGCTGCTTACAAAATAAAAGCAACAAAAATAAGATAAAAAATAATCAAATTAAATAAATTAAAAAACTAATAATAATGAAGAAGATAATGATCGTGGAAAAAAAAAATAGAATAATAAGTCTAGTTTATTCCAACGACTGAATGCCTAATATAAATTACTGCAATTCATTGTTTTATGCTGTAAAATAAAACTGATTTAAGTTTGTAAATGTTGTTACCACACCATGGCGATAAAACTATTCTGCTTTTTGATATTGCTGGTTGGACATCAGGTTCGTTTTTTCTTTATATATGTCATGTCATACATTTTCACTTTTTACATTTATTTATTTTTATTTTTATTTACTTTTTCATTTATTTATTTTTATGACCTATGCCAATATATGTCTGTATAACTTTTGCTTGGCAGCCAATTCAAACTGCAAACCAAATAAAGTTATATGAACTCAGTATTTACAGTAATAAAAAGAAGTGTATTGGATTTTTAATACTTTTTTAATGTAGGTTATTTATGTTATGCCATTACTTTGTCCTGTATATATTTTTTTTTATATACTTTTTAAATACTCGCTATTTATCTTTATTGATTGAAAATAAAATCATCAACCAAACTTAACCGAAAACTCGTAACCTGTAAATTTACCCAGCTACAGCTATAAAAAATATTCAGTCTAAAGATATTATTATATTATACTATACACTTAGTAATCTTAAAACACACTGACAGGTTTTCCAATAGACTGAAATGAATAAATAATTTTATTTTGAAAGGTAACATCTAATCTTCCTGCGTACTGCTGCACACTTGACCTTTTTTGGATTCTGTCTGAATAGTAAAATCCTCTTCCTGTCCATTTAACACGGTGGCTGATGTGGGCGACTCCCTGCCACCAAGTTTGTGTGACAAAATCTGACTGAGCTTCATGTTGTTGCTGTGAACTGTTTTAACCAAACTCGAATCTATAATGGCAAAGAATTAAAACTAAAATATAGAGTAATTATAACATTGGCTAATTATATCTGCAAACAATTTTAAATGGCTTAAAGTACTGTCTCAAACTTTAATTATCTTGAGTAATCATATAATTCTCTATACTTTAGGCAGTTTTGCACATCTGGAGATGGTTAGCAGCTGATATGTCAAAAATCCCTCAAAGGAAAAGAGAAATGCAAGCTATAATCAAATATAAACACTGAGGTGGGAGTTTGGGAGGCTGTTTTGCAGAAGAAATAAGACCATTACGGGAAGATAAAAGTACTAGAGATTCCACTGTGATTTATGTTGGAGTGAATGTGGGGCAAAGTTTGCAAACCCAATGCATATTTTCTGGGACTGAACTGCAGGCTTTTTGGCAAGGCATGAAAGAAGACAGTGAGAAAAGGCAACACATGGCTCCAGTGTTGGTTGTATGTGCTATGGTTTTACTTTAACTGCACTACTACCACAAATACTATTATTCCTGAATGTTGACATGAAATTATACAAAATAAGTAACTCTTACTCAACTGTTGCGTCTTTCTCGTTTAAACAAAAATCCCAAGATGCTGCAATTAAAACAAATGAACTAATAGTTACAAAAAATGCTATTTAATACTAATGAAGGGCAGCTAAAATGAAAAGTTTTTTTGGAATACAAAGTCAATGTAAGTGGTCACTGCATTCAAGATGTGTGAAAATATTATGGCAAATGACAGTGCTTTAATTACGGATTCTAGCATTGAACATGAACGCCTCCCTCTTAATGTCATATTTTTATAGTTTTTTTTTTCATATTTTCAATCAATTGCATCTAGAATAACTTAACATTCTAGAGGAAGTAAAAAAATCAGTTGAATTCTGTAGAATGTACTGTTTAACTGGATGATTGTGGATTTATTTAGTTTTATGTTCCATATCTCTTTGAGTCTACTGCATGAAACAAAAACTCGCACAAATTTCCACAACAGTCTCCAGCCCACAAACTGAGTTTATATCATCCAATTCTAGAATGTGGAGACGAGCTTTTCTCAACAATGGTCTAATTTGAATTCACAATAAACTTTATACATTTTGTGGCTACTGCTATTGTACTGTAAATGTCCCCATTGTGTGACAAATAAAGGTTTTCTTACTGTATCTTACGACTGAAAAGACAATATACAATAGAATCCAAAAAGACCTAAGTGTTTGTGTCCAGTGTCAGGCCGTATTACTGTGACTGGTCTCACAGACAGTGCAGAGGAGGTCATGACAGTTTTTGTGCCGTGGAGGACAATAGGTTTGGGACATAAAGGACAGATGGAGGCTCCACTTCCAGCCCCCAGCCTGCAGAGCCGTCACAACAATAACACAACAATAACCTTGAAATGAGCACACAATAGAGGCACACACGCTCTGAGTTATACCACACACATACATACACAAACACATACACGCAAGAGCAGATGGACTCAGCCTACAGCCATGATAGGCGTATTCTGTATTGGACTGCACTGATATGGTCATATAAAACAACTTGGTCAAACTAATGTTGCCACTATCTGGAACTTAAAGGGCATATATAGAGTGGACTGCCATTTTCTGGTTGTAAAAGGTTAGTGACATCACACTGGGAAATTCCCTAGCAACAATGTTTTACACTCACTTGTCTAAATTACATTCAAAATTACATTCAAAATTTCCGAACAAGTTTATTTTGTTTTAACTGTCAAAATACTGTGATGTCATCTGTTTGTATTTACTTTCTGTAATTTTAAACAACTATACCAGCTTTCTTCAGTATCTGCTACTTGATCAGTGTCAAATAAATGTATTTATAAACATAAAGTCAAAATGATAAAATATTTTAAACTTCAAAAACTACTGCATATGTGTACCCAGTGAAAAGGACAAATGCCCTGAAAACAAAATCATTTCCTATGTTCTGCGTGTTCTTTTGTCCATGTCCATATGGAGATCTAAAGATTAGGTGTATGATGTGCCTCCTGGGGAAAAACCACAGGAGGCCAGTATCAAATCTGCCTCCCCACAATGACCATTAGGAAAAGCCTGGCTAATAAAGAGATAAGCTTAAATCTTTCTGCTTGAAACAGCTAAATACAATCAGAATCCTAAAATAACACAGTTTACGTTTGTCTTGCATTGGCAATTATTTTTCTGTTGTTAGAGCAGAGTTATTGTAGGATAGATAGAAAACAAGAAGATAAAAACTACAATAATACACAACACAATAATACAAACTTACAAATATGTTCAGAATATACTGTATCTGCACTTTTCATTTATGATAGAGGGGCACTAATGTTGTCATAATGCTAAATGTTATAATTTCAGCACAAACTATGCCAATTTTGATACGATGGCTATGAAAGTTTTTTTTTTATATATATACTATAGGCAATAGGCTGATTGAATGTTGTTTTCAAGATAAAATAATTGTAATTTTGTTATGATAAAGCTCAAGATCATTCTAAAATGACCAGGAAAAGTTAAAATTTGTTCAGTTTGCAATTCTTTATACTGAAAAGGTTCATAGATACTACTAATATCAATAGAAAAAAATAAATTCCATTGGATAAAATCTGCTCTTTCCTAGTCAATTTAGAAAGACCTTGAGCTTTATCTAGACAAAAGTACCAGTATTTTGTGTTGAAAACAACAAGTTTTGTTGAAAACAACAAGTGTTGAAAACAACAAGTCAACAAGTTTTACTGTCAAATAGTCAAATGACACTAAAAAGTGAACACGAATTAAAGTTTTGACTATAGGAAGATAAAATGACATATCTTTAGTCCAAACGAAGGGGCAGGATGTAGTGGATGTGGTCAGTTTCCGATGGTCAGGTCAGGAAGGAGTCCAGATCCTGAGAACAGCTGCTGCGCTCACACTTTTCCTGCTCGCTCCAGAGTTAAAAACGCCCTGTAGGTGAATGTCAGGGTTAGACTCGGGGTTAGCAATGATTTATGTCCACAACACCCCCACAGATGTACAAGAATCTGCTCACTTGGATTAGAATTACTAAATCTATTAAATGGATAGGAGAAAGAAAAGTAACTTTTAGAATTCTTTAGCAATAAATTTATTCTTGGACTAAACTGACAATAATATAAAACTGAATTAGTCAGCAAACACAGGAATTCTTTAGGGCTAAACAAGGCAAGTGTGAATGTCGCTCAGGAGTTACAAATCTCTATTTGTAACATTACACTGTAGGCTACAAACAAAGAAAACTAGATGAATAACCAAGAGGACTTTTAGGTCAGAACAATTTTTGAATTATGAAGAAATGTCTTAAGTCAGATTTTATGTGACATGAATGTAAAAGTAATCAACTAAACTAAAACTCTTCATTTCAAATTGTGCCACATCAAAAACAGCTATTGTTGAAGTAGTGTTAGAAAGTAATGATGTACAAAAGTACTATTATAATATTTTAAGTATACTTAAATGTTTTTAGCACAAGCCACAGCTTTGAGCATGTACAAAAAGGACAGTGGTTTGAATTACGGCTAGCAGCAAAAACAATTCAAGTTCAAAAGCAAAACTCCAAAATTGGATCAATATTATTATTTTTTCTTTCTGTTTCTTAAAAGTAGATTTTTTTTTTATCTGAACTTGAATAAAATTTTTTATTGCATCTATTATCATAAGTAAAGAGTAAAGAAAATATACTACAACAATCAATGTTTTTAAGACAAATTTGTAGCTGTGTTTAGACACTGGGGGACTTTCAACGTCTAGTCATGGGTAGCTCTCCCATTTAGCACACCAACCACATATTTTATTCCTTTAGAATTATGAAGTTCTATTTGTAGTTCTAAGTGTAGCACCTGATTGTACTGGCTATGTTCTTTCTTGTCCTTAAGTCTATGTGCAATATTGTTTACGGCACAGAACAGGAACACCTTGCAGCACTGCACAAAATAACACACTTACTGTTATCAAACACATGCTTGTCATAATAAAAAAAATAAATGTAATGCCTGTAGCTTGTAGTATATAGACTTCTGTGCATATAACGTCCCCCTGATGGTGACAAGCTGCAGTGGAGGAATGCTTTGTCAGTTCCGCTGGCTCCTGTCCAACCCCACGTCTGGCAGTGACAGGAGGGGTGTGTCCCAAACAGCAGCTGGTGTGTACCACTCTGACCTCCGACCTCACCCACCGCCTCCTGTCTGCTCCCCTATGTTTGGAGGATGAGTGAAGGATGAGTCAGGCTTTGTAGTGGAAGTGTGTGGTCGAGGCCTACCAAAATGCAAATGAACAAAAACAAAACAAAGATGAATCAACAAAATAAAAAAAAAAAAAGAGGTAAGAGTGAGAACAGTATATGGCTTTTGTTGAGCTAGAACATAAGTGAATGAATTGTACAGTTTCGTGTCCCCAGGGTAAAATAAATCACTTTGGATGTTTCAGATGTCATGTGGCTGCTATGAACGGTGACGATGTTTCACACATTTTATTGTTGGGAGTGCACAGTGCTTTCAGTAAGAGAAAAATGCAAATAATTTACCCTCACTGATGAGTAATCCCATAACCTTAAAGTTGGGATACCTGATTTTCAAATTGTGCAAAAAGAAAATGTGTAATTAAATCAATCCATCTCGTTCCTATTTCTTATAATAATTATCTGTTTACATAGGTTTTTAGGTCTATGCCCGATTTTCGTACAGTTTATTTCAGATAGCAAAGTGAAACTGGGATGAACTGCTCAACCACAGTCATTCAGATTGTTACTGTGTCAACCATGGCTGACATAAAATAAAATGTTCTTGTTAATTGCAGACAAAAGTCAGTGGTCTAATTTTGTAACAAGGTCCTGCTTCTACAGGTTAAAAAAGAAAAACAAAACAGAATTCACCTTATTTTTAAGAGGATGAAAATTAGACATCCCAGCTTTAAAGTTGGAGAAACTAGCTTTTTTAGCTGTAAATTTGTAAACTTTATGCTTTTCACTAAAAAGTATGTGTACAGCACTTTGTGAAAAAATTAAACGTCTGTGTACTTTCTGAACTGAATAATAAAGAATTTTAGATCTAATCAGCCGAATGCAGCGCTCCGATTGGCTGTGCTCGGGTGGTCTTCTCCAGTTTCAGTTTAAAAAGACGTTTGGCCAAAACAGCTACCAAAGTGAATACATGTCAATGTGTTTTGAAGGATTTATGAAGGTAAATTGTCAGTGTAAAAATCAGCTACCCCAGCTACTACTAGGCATTTATCATTTCATATCTTCAGTCTTCACTTTTAGTAAACACGTAGAGACTTTTTGATAAAAAAACAAACAAACTTTACTTCAGATTCAGTTTCATTCAGTCACACTAGATGTCTCGAAATCACAACAATTTGTTGACAAGATCAGGTGTATGTAATAAACCTGATGTGGGAAATACTATTACTTATCTCTAAGTAAAATCTTTTGACACAGACTCTGATACATTAATTGTGCAGATTTGCCATTAGGAACGATATTTCTTCAGCGTAGATTGCGAGTTCGATGCCACTGTTAAGGCTGTTGGACATAACATTTAATGGGCACTTTAAAATGATGTGTAGTTATAAAAAGCCTTGAGTTGGCTTAATATTCCTTTTGTTTTGCACGCATGAATTAATCATGAATGATTAAACTTTGAAGATAGTGACCAAAATTTGTGCCTATGTTTGATAAGGTACGAATATGGGACTATATCTGTGTATTACCTGATAAACTGAAAGCAGTGTAGAGATCTATGGTGAACTGAATGTGAAACCAGACTCCAGAGATCCACAGAGGTCAGCGGGTGCTTTTGAAGAGCAGCATGAGCACTGGAGCAGGATCAGAGTACACAGACCAATATATTTCTGTAAGAAGACGACATTCTCCACCACGGCATACCGCAAGATCATTCAAACAAAGCAGGAAGTGGCCAAAGCTGAAACAAACTGTAAATGAAAGATAAAACTGTGTATCTTATTACATCAAGAATATCATGTAAGTAAAGTTATCATTTTATTAAAACAATGAACATTTAAACTAGTACATAACATTAGAGACGATACAAGTAAACAGTTAAAACCTTAAAATTCAATCATTTCAAGTATATAATATGTATTTTGTAAACAATGCCATTTTGGTAACTCAAGGCACAACTGAACTTCCCCCACCAATGAACTAACTCAGTGAGAATAAAATAAGTATTGGTAGCTGGTTTTGCCATTTTGTTCATAATAGAATGTTCAGCTTCAGTATAATCTTATTAACTGGATTACAATTTTCTTACTCAAGCAAAATAAAATCCCTATTATTATTGCTGTTCCATTTAGAAAGAACATTTTCTCAAGCAGCTAAGTAACATTTTTGTGCAAACATTGCTGAAAAACGTTTTAATTAACAGTTTTTTAAGGCAATCACAACTTAACACTGTAGCACTTTTTACTGCAACTTTTCAAACTGAGCTTTGATTTCAGCTGAGACAAGAATCCAAATGTTCATTGATCTTGGCCTCCTGAACTTTTATCTGACACACAGGACAGCTGACCATCAGTGCTGACGAGGAAGAGGTAGCTGCATTTTGTCCCGAAGAGGTTTGAGGCGAGGTTGAAGTTGTGGCTGTAGCACTTTTTGGTTCAGAGAAATTTGCACTGGAGTCTTTTGAGTTGCCTCCAACAGTCTTTTGAAAGTAGTCGAATATGCTGGCGGAGTTTCTGCTGTCCTCCCATGATCGCTTCCTTGATCCCTGACCACCAGTGTAATCCTTGCTGGTGTTAGTTTCATTAAAATACTTGGATTGTGTTGCTTTTTCTGGACTGTTAATGGTTGAAACGACTGGGGGATACTTGGAATTAACAGATTTGCTTGGTGTTGATTTGGATGGAGTCAAATTAGGCAAAGATTTTGGAGAAGACTGAGAGTTTGACTTGAAAAGATCTCCAATTGATCGTTGGTGAATCTTCTCTGCCCCCTTATCAGCATTTGCTTTGGTTTGTATTGGTTTGGATATTTTAACAGGAGAGCCATTGATATTGGTAAAGACCTTAGTGTTACTTACAGAGCGTTTTATTGGAGGTTTAAGAAATGGTTTGACAGAAGGAAAGGCACTAGAGGTTGCTTTGGTTTCCAGTCCTGAGCGAATAGGTGAAGGGGTGGAGATTTTAATAGGAGATGTAATAAGTGTTTTCGGAGGAGATGTAATTGTAGCCGATGGTTGGACAGAAGAAGATGTGGATTGCAAGGACTTTCCTCCAAGAAGAAATCCTTTCCCACTGAATGGTATAATGTTTCTTATGTCCTGAGAACCTGTTAAAAAGATTAGAACCAGTTAATAAATCACAATTACTTTGTTTGGATTGGAGTGTATTTACAGTATGTATCTATATCTATGTCTTTATACACAGTATCTGTCTCTAGACAAGTGATTTTTTTTCCAGAGCTAAATTAACATTTGTAACTGTGTGCAATGTCAAGAATGTCCAGCAGAGGGCAGATTGCTCTGATATTCAAATGTGCAAAATGTTAGCCTTAAATTCTATGTACACTACAGTTAAAGTTTTACTAAAATTGACTCCATAAAGCAATATTACTTTTCTATATCTTATTTGCATACATAAAAGCACAATACTAAAAAACAGTAGAGCCAAATTACCTGAAGTTGATGGCTTGTTATTTTCAGTCTTTCTTTCCCAGAGACAGAAGTTGGTTTCTCTGATGGAGCAGTCTTATCCTTTTTACTTCCCTTCTTTCTGCCGTATCCTTCAGGTTCCTTTACTTTAGTGTAGGTACCACCACATGTCCTCCTGTGGTCTTCCCACCAGGGATCCAAGTGGGATGGGGCGCGATTCATGGCCCTTTTCACGTAACCAAAGTAGGGCTTACGGTTTTGACAAGGACCATCACAACGCCACCAGTGCTGGCGATACACATCAACCTCATCATGGAAACTGTGATAGATCTGAAAGAAGAATGCAATAGTTCTAGGGCAGGGCGATATGGCAAAAAATGTATATCCCAATTTTCTTGGAGCCAGATCATGATTTCGATTTTATCACAATTCTTGTAGACCATTTATTTTCCTTTAGTCTTTGAAGTAAACACACTTCACTATCAACAGCTAAATCCAGCTGTCAAAAGCTGACCAGTGTTGCCAGGTTTTTAGAGAGAAACAAGCAAACTCAGCCCTTCAATAAAAAGTTAATAAAAGAATCGATTGTGTTTTTGCCATATCATGTGTTTTTCTTACGTTAAGACGACTTTTACACATGGAAACATGCTAAAACTTCATGTTTCAGTCATATAAATTTATATATTTTAACAAATCAAACCTGAAAAATTGCTAAGCTTCATTCCTTTTATGACTTAAAAGTGAAGTCCAGAAGAAACTTTGAAAAAACAAAAAACAAAGTCACTGTAAAGACTTGGATTTGGCAACTCTAAGACTAAGAGATGGAAAACAATATTCTATATTTGAACAAACAGACGCATCAAACAGAGACAAAAGAAATCACGATGTGACAATTTCATCAAAAAAGCAGATTGTCACAGAGATGAGCTCACGATTCAATTTTATCACGATGTTGCCCAGCCCTAAATAGTTATCAATTATTTTTCGATTCAATTTCATAATACTGAAACCAGCAAATAACTGTGATTTCAAATTGTGTAAGTAATAAATACTGTATATAGTTTGAATTTTATTTTGCAATACTTACTGAGATTTTGGTCCCGCTGGCCTGATTTATACGATTCATATGTTTACAAAACTCTGGTCCGTGTCCATCTCTGTCCCTGTTGTTTTGAGTCACAAACAGCAATGCATGGATCATCTCATGAAGCAGTGTCTGTGAAGATAAAAATAACAGAAATTAAGGCTGTGCAAATACAGTCATTTTCTATTGACAGTGATATTCTTGAGTCATCTCAATTCAATTCTTTTCATAAAAGCTGGCTTGGAGTAAAGTTTAGACTTAGGAGAAAGAAATTGTACTTTCGTGTTTAAAAATATGGATTAAAAGTCTGTGTGATTTTCTGTTCAGGAAATTAATACTGGCCTAAGGAAGGACCTGAGCAGTAAACTTACCTCCACCAGATCTTTCCTGGGTCTCAACTTTAACAAAGGTTCACTCAGTCTGATGGAACACAGCCCACCTCGGCCCTCATAAGAGCACACCCCTGCACATCTAGAAAACAGTAAATAAAACATCATCAACTTCAGCTAACTGGCAAGTTGTCACAATAAATTGAAACCACTTTCTTACAATGTCATCCTTGGGCTCCACTTCACCTCCACCCCACTGAGCTTCCCCCAAAAGAACGTGTCATTAAACTCCAAGAACATGGATCTAACATCGGGGTTAGGGTCAAGTGTCTCCCAAGACTCGTCCACAATTGACAGCGGTCTCTCAGGCTGTGCTTTTGGCTTCCAGTAGGGGACAATATCGCTGCCTCCTCCAGCTGTCTCCACTTTGCGTTTCTTACTGCTTTGCTCGCATAGATTGTCTTCAAACCCATCAAATCCATCGAGGTTGAATAAAGATGTCTGGTATTCATTGTCAAATTGTTCTTGTAGCTTTATGGCCAGAAGTAAGTCCTCGTCCATGGCCAAAAACTCAAAAGGTGATGTAAGCAGATCTAGCTAATGATCAGGTTAGCTTGGTAACCAGCGTTGAATATATCCTGACACGGCCCATAAATAAAACACAAACATTCGGATTGGCGGCCGTTGCTTTACATTGTTATAGCAAAGACAATCGAGACATAACACAATCGCTAAAAGAAATTAAGGTACATTAAAGTAAGGTATTTCGAGACAGCTCGCTGTCACTACCGTTAGCACCAACAACAACACTGTGGAGAAAGTAGACGAAACCAAACATGCATTTCTGGGGGTTCCGTGCATTCTTTAATGTTAGGATAGTTAATCTTTTGGATAAATTATAAAAGCTGTGGTGTTTCTAAAGTAGTAAATCATAAGTACAAAACAAGATAAACATTATTAATGCATTTAGATGGATAATCATCTTTAAGAATGCAAATCTTGAACCCCCCCCCCCCCCTGTTAAATTCAAATATGTATGACTCCAGAACGTCTCTGAACGTCATGTCGAGCTTGAAATCGTATCATTTTCTATGAGTCTTGAGTGTTATTAACACTTTAACCAATACTACTATTCGTTTTTATCCTAGTTGAGCATTATTTTGAAGGCAAGATGTCTTTGTTTACATTCTACGACATCCTTTTTCGAAGCGCGTTTCTTCAAGTTGAAGAATAAAATTTGACGACGCGTATTTCATTTTTAATTTGCTCTAGCAAAAATGAATATACTTTGTACACAGACCTGGTCACTGGTTAAAATTGTTAATAAAAAATAGATATTAACTTGACTTGGTCATGTGATATTTTAGGGTGGAGCTTCCGGCTATCACTTCCTGTTTTGGCTATTAGACGGAAATGAACTAGACTCGTTTTTGGTGTCTTTTTATTCATGTTTGCAGAATCTTTATCTGTTTTTGTTGTTCTTTAGAATAACATAAGCACATTTGAAATGTCGGAAACTGGAATCGGCTCCGTAAGCTTCTTGAATCGCCTAATTTCGACCCGCAGAGCTACGTGAAGCAGCTCTCCCAGCAGTCTGATGGCGACAGAGATTTACAAGAACACCGCCAGAAAATCCAGAATTTGGCGGACGAAACGGCACAAAACCTCAAGAAAAATGTATACAAGAACTACAGGCAGTTTATAGAAACAGCTAAGGAGATTTCCTATTTGGAGAGCGAGATGTATCAGTTGAGTCACATTCTTACTGAGCAAAAGAGCATCATGGAAAGCATCACTCAGGCCTTGCTGTCTGCTGATAAGGATGAAACCTCCAAAGAAATGCAAGCAGCTTTCCCCAAAGAAACAGAGGAGGTAAAGCAGAGGACACTGACCTCGTTATTGGAGAAAGTAGAAGGTGCTAAAAACATAATGGACACCCCAGGCAGACATCTGATTTACAATGGAGACTTGGCTGAGTTTGATGTAGAGAATATGTCACCAATACAGAGAGTGCATGCTTTTCTTATGAATGACTGCTTACTTATTGCCACGTGGCTTCCAAATCGCAGAGGTGCCATAAAGTACAAGTATAATGCTCTATACGATTTGGAGAGTTTTGCTGTGGTGAATGTGAAAGACAACCCTCCTATGAAAGACATGTTCAAGATTCTAATGTTCCCTGACAGCCGCATCTTCCAAGCAGAAAACAGCAAGATTAAAAAAGAATGGCTTGAGATTTTGGATGAAACAAAGAAGAATAAAGTGTCAAAAGATAAGCATAAAAAGGAGGAAGAGTTGCCCACTTCTCCAGTTAGAGCAGAGGTGTCTACAAATCCTTTTGAAATGGACGATGATGAGCCAGCAGACACAGAAGATGACGTAAATTTGAGTTTGGAGTGGATTCAAGAGCTGCCTGAGGATCTGGATGTGTGCATTGCTCAGAGGGATTTTGAAGGAGCTGTGGATCTTCTGGACAAGCTCAATGAATATTTAAAAGACCAGCCGGTGACACCAAAGGTCAAGGACTTGAGAAGTAAGGTGGATGAACGGGTGCGCCAGCTAACAGAGGTGCTGGTGTTTGAGTTGTCTCCAGATCGGTCACTACGAGGAGGGCCCAAAGCCACCAGACGAGCCGTGTCCCAGCTCATCAGGCTAGGTGCTTTATGCTTATTCCTTCAGGTTTTGATCGTTTATGGGCTTTGTCAATTCTAATTTTATGAGCAAGTTTACAAGCAACTGAGTTCTACTTTTATTATGACCAGAGAGATTTAAGTTATTCTTTCACTTTCGTCTGGAACATTTGTACAATTTTTATCTATTTATGATGGTAATAAAAATGAGCAAATAAGTAAAAATAAATGTATGACATACTTTGTCATTTGTAAAAAGGCGGTTTCTATATAGAAAATATTTGCTTTTTAAATTTTTTTCATAAAAGATAGTTATGTATGTTGTTCAAGTTGACATGAGTGAAAAGAGATTTAGAACATTCCAAAAAATTGCACTTTTTGGGGTAAAATACTGTCTTTTTATATTTTTTAGGCCAGTCCACCAAAGCCTGTGAGCTGTTTTTGAAGAATCGCGCTGCTGCAGTTCAGACGGCTATTCGACAACTTCGGATCGAAGGAGCCACTCTGCTGTACATCCACAAACTCTGTAACATCTTCTTCACCAGTTTGTTAGAGACAGCCAAAGAATTTCAGATGGACTTTGCGGGCAACACAGGCTGTTACTCTGCTTTTGTCGTCTGGTCTGGATCGGCCATGAAAATGTTTGTTAATGCTTTTAGTAAGCAGGTATGTATATAATAGTATAGTAAAGATGGCATAAAATAGCACGTAACATCACATATAGATTACATAAGATAATAAATACAGTGTTTTTTTCATCAATGAGACTAAGCCAGGACTGAATATGAATCTAATGGTGGATTAGACTAAGAGTAAGGCAAGGAGTAAAACATTTCAGGACAAAAATTGGCTCATATTGCTACCAAAGCATGCAATTATGTTCTCTCTTTCATCGTTTGTCTATATGGAGATGTTTTTACTTTTTGTGATATATTCTACAAAATGGCATAAAAGGTTTTGAGTTTTTTATTTTTATTGTGTTGTGCAAGAATTGTATGTAATGCACCTAAAGTACCCAACATTTCATCTAATGCTGAAGTGTATTTTTTGCAGGTGTTTGACAGTAAAGAGAGCCTTTCCACTGCAGCTGAGTGTGTCAAAGTGGCCAAAGAGCATTGCCAGCAGCTGACGGAGATTGGGCTGGATCTGACCTTCACTCTGCAGTCCCTTCTGGTCAAAGACATTAAAGCGGCCCTCCAAAGCTACAAAGACATCATCATTGAAGCCACCAAGCACAGGAACTCTGAAGAGATGTGGAGGAGGATGAACCTTATGACACCAGAGGCACTCGCCAAACTAAAGGTACAAGAAAATGTGTTGCACGGTAGAAATTTCCTTCAAATTCCTTCATAAAAATAATTTTGCCGATTTTCTTACTGGGTTTATGATTAGTTTAGCTGCAATAGCTGTAAATGTTTAGCTTTTTCACATGGAACAAAAGGAGTGTATAACATTCAACATCTTGTCTTCAAGGTGATTACAGTGTACAGTGTTGTCAGTTGGATAAATAGGTCAAGTTCTAGAATGTATAAATATTTTAGATTTGCAATAACATACCCATTTGTTCCAAAATGGGAGGAAATTGAACAGTACATTGGTAGTATCCATGAAAATTAATATTTACACATTAGGCCTGTAAGAAAGAAATTCTTGGTCAACTAAAGACCAATTAATCAGCTAAAAAGGGTATTTTTTAAATTGGCCATTTATCTAACCCAAACTGTCCTCAAAAAGACTAAAAATGTGATGAAGCTCATCCCAAAACAACAATGTACTGTATACAGATAATGCAGAGTGTTCTTAATAAAAAGGGCATATTAGAACAAGTATTTGGTTCAAAATCTTCAACCACTTGAAACCTTTTTGGTGCTCATTATAAATCCTTATAATCTAAAAAAAAAAAAATAAAAAAATGTGTCAACTAAAAATGTATCTGATTAATCTCCTAAGTGATTAAAGGACTACTGCACACACTGCTTTGTTGCTTCCATTATATTTTCTGTAAAATTTGCTTGGTTGACATGATAAGGAACTCCATTATTATTTTAGGACGAGATGCGCAGCTGTGGCATCAGCACTTTTGACCAGTACACGGGGGAGGACTGCTGGGTGAACCTAAGCTACACTGTGGTCGCCTTTACCAAGCAAATGATGAGCTTCTTGGAGGAAGGTCTCAAACTGTATTTTCCCGAACTCCACATGGTTTTATTGGAGAGTTTAAGAGAGATCATTCTGGTGGCTGTACAACATGTGGACTACAGCCTCCGCTGTGAGCAGGATCCAGAGAAGAAGAGTTTCATCATCCAAAATGCAACGTTCCTTCACGACACAGTGCTGCCAGTGGTGGAGTTCAGGTTTGAAGAGAGCGTGGGCAAACCAGCCAAACAGCTCCATGACTGAGGAAGAGCACCAGGCCTGTCAGGATCAACCCGAGAGCACCACATCTCTGGTCTGAAGGATAGGTGCTGTTTAAATCTTTATTAAGATGTAGATATACAGCCGTTAACCCTGATAAAAAGGCTGACTTTTCTACTACACTACTGTATGCTAGAATCATAAATTGAGTGAAAAATTTATGTAAATAGTGCTTTCATTTAAAAAAATGCTAAACAGTTTAAAATCTGCCTACAATTGTTTCAAACGGCTACAAATGCATTAACTTTAATATTGTAATATGATTGTGGTTTTGTTTTAACGTACTATATCCATTTTGCACTAAAATATTAGAATCAAGGAGTGCACATATATAGCCCTAAGAAATTGTCATTGTGCAATATGTTATATTGATGTGGGTTCAAAGAAAGTGGGTATGGGTACCCAAGCAGAGATTTGTTTCTGTACTTACAATTTTCAATCTATTATGGCAAAAAACGACTGAAAAGGGTGACTGAAGTATAAGCACTGTTTTAAATGTTGTTGGGATAAGTGATCAAATAAAACAACTGAATGATGCTGCCTTTTGTTGTCACAGACCAGTACACCATAGTGTGTACTGTTCATTTCAAAACATCATGACTCATATTTTTGAAGTAATTGTGCCATCTTGTGGTGAATTAAAGGAAAATCATGAAGAGTATGCTGTACATTACCAATGTAAGAAGCTGGCTTTGTAAATAAGGACACCCAAATTATACTGTAATAGAGGGAAAGTGAAAATATGTAATAACAACTCTGATGCATTCACTAAAGACTATGCCAACACATAGTATAAAACAAATCTCAGAAATATGTTTGTCAAATGAAAGTTTCTCAGCCCCAACAATTGTCTTATCTGCTGTCAGTGACATGTGCCTGATATGTCAACTGTTGTCAGTTATTTTTATCTCCTCGTGATTTAACAAATGATTCGCTCGGCTTCACAGCTCATCTCATTATAATCACTGATGTGACCCAGGCTGCAGGCCAGAGCAGAGGCGCTGGAGAGAGAATTCCAGATTATACCAGGAGCAGACACTGCTCACATGTTGGATTAGACCAGAGCAAGTGCAACATTAACATGCATTCATTTACTTTAGTTTGTCTGGTGAGGGTTGTTCTGAAAATGAAGTTTACATTATTCCATTGAAAGACTCTGGTTTGGGATATGATCATCAAAAAAATTATTACACCAATATAAATTAAGACTTTGGTAATAAAGTAATAAAGTTTTGAATAAAATTTATCATATTTGTTATAGAACTGGTAATTGCAAAATATTCCTTAATATCAAAATTATATGATAACATTACTAAAAAGTAAATTCATAATTGTACATTTTATTATTATGTCTTTGGTTTTTTTGTAGGGCCATTCCTCATCCAGCATCCTGTGGACATTAGGTAATAGGACACAAACTGGGATAATTAATGGAAAGCCATTTTATTGAGTGGGATCAGTGCATCTCCCCTGGGACCACAAGCTGCTGTGAAATGTTTTACTAACATAAGGCTCATGTCTGACAATGCAAAGGTTACTGGATCAATACTCCACTCTACCTGCTTGTGAGAACACTTGGATTCCAGCTTTCATTCCTTATTCTTTATAATTTAGCATGAAACTATGGTTGTGAGTTTAAATAATTATCTCTGGGTATTAGATGTGACATAATGACTGACATGCATGCCCTTCTGGTGACTCTAAAACTGAGAAGGGATTAATTCCTCTAAGGACTCTTCAGGTCGTTTGATAGGCAAGTTTGGCTTAATGCTTTTTGTATTTATAAAGTGTAAGTAGATAGCCTATTCATGGAGTAAGTTGAGTGTAGGATGCAACATTATAGTGTGTCTGACCCTCACTGAAGGCCCTACATTATTTTGAAAGTATAATTAACTAAATGTATTGTTTTATTGAATGATTTTGAAAACTGCTTTATGATATAACCCAATCTGCTTCTTTCAGTCTTTTTCCAGCTTTTCATTGTTTTTTCTTCATTGATTTCATGGATAAAACTTGAACTAGTGGTCCATTTCAGTGATTTGTATACCCATTAGTAGTTAGCTTGACCCCATATTTATTTTGTGTTCAAATTGTATCATGTTTACATTTTTTGCACTAACAGACTTCTTTATTTATTGCAACTTTTTTTACAACACAGTTCATTTAAATTTGACAATTTTACTGCTTCAGAGTTTTTATGGCAGGCATAATTTGTTATTAACATCACATGCTATCTTAGACGCGTTCTACTATTTTAGGGACAGAAAATGTCTTCCTTTAAATCACAAAGAGGTGGTTTAAAAATTTTGGTGAGAGGAGTCAGATCAGTCAATCCAATTAATTGAAGCACTTTGCCCGTCATCCTCCACCCTGCTCCTCTCGGCGCATGCGCACAGGAGCACTGGGAGCTGTCCCCAATGAGTGCTGCTCGGCGTTATCAGTGAAGCCGCAGCTGCCTCGGTGCTGCCCTGAGTCCTCTCACGACACCGGAGCCATGGAGGAAGAGTTGAAATGCCCGGTGTGTGGCAACCTCTACAAGGAGCCCATTCTGCTGCCCTGTTCCCACAACGTGTGCCTGGCATGCGCCTGGAACATCACCGTGCAAACCCCTGAAGGCGAGACCCCAGCGCAGAGAGCCTCGGGCAGCTCGGACTATGATTACCTGGAAATGGACAAGATGAGTCTGTACAGCGAGACGGACAGCGGCTACGGCTCCTACACACCGTGCCAAGTCAAGTCTCCGAACGGACTGAGGGTCTTCCCGCCCAACATCCCTCGCCACTGCTCGCTGACCTGCCCGCTGTGTCACCGGAGCGTGAGCTTGGACGAGCGGGGGCTGAGGGGCTTCGCAAGGAACCGGCTGCTGGAGGCGATCGTGGCGAAGTACCAGCAGACCCGAGGCATCGCCAGTTCCTCCTCTACGGCAGTCAAGTGCCAGCTGTGCGACCGCAACCCACTGGACGCCACGGTCATGTGCGAGCAGTGCGACGTGTGCTACTGTAGCGCGTGCCAACAGAGGTGCCACCCCTCCCGCGGACCCTTGGCAAAACACCGCCTCGTCCCGCCGCCGAAAAGAGCCGAGAACACACGAGGACCGGCGGCGGAAAACAGCGGAGGAGCAGCGGGAGCAGGAGGGAGCAGCGGAGGCGCACAGATGCCGCCCGTCACAGCCAGGAAACCGGCCACCTGCGCGGACCACGAAGCGCAAAACTTTAGCGCCTACTGCTGCACCTGCAAGAACCCGACATGCACCAAGTGTCTGGAGGAGGGCAAGCACAATCAGCACGACGTGAAGCCGCTGGCCGTGATGTGGAAGCAGCATAAGGTGAGCAGGCAACACGCTGAGCTAAGGATCTGTTGTAATTGATCATAATTAGGATTATCATGACTGTGTCGCTGTTGTGTCTGACTGGCCTGCTGATTTTCAACCAATTCTTCGCTGCAAATTGGGCTTCAAGTGTAGAATGGCCATAAGGTCCTCTCTTACGCAAAGTATAGCCTATGCTTTGCAATGATAGAATAGTTAGCTAATCAAAAACGTACCCGGAGTTGTATTTTTTACTAAATTTAAGCGTCTGCTTTTGGGCTGTCTACACCTCTGCTGAATATGCTCCATTACACCTTGTGATATCATTAAGTGATGTTTTTAACCTTGACAGCTTTAACCGTGTTTTTGTTTTAATTGAGCTATTAATCTACAATAGAAAAGAATAAAGATGTTGACTTTCGTTTTAGGAAAACACAAATAATTATTTTATCTTTGTTCAGTAGGCATGACATTAAAATGTTCCAAGAAGTGAAAAAATTACAGTAAAAGTGCGCTGTGTAAATCATCTTTTCTATATCTTACATGCTGGTTTTTATCTTCAGCATAGCTTTGGAGATGAGCATGTGGCCAGGCCAGTCAGATCTGTGAGGAGGTGTCTGCTCACTATAATAAAGCATCGTTTTTTATTTATTTCTGGTATTTTGAGCAAAAAACAAACAAACAAACAAACAAACAAACAGAAATTAATTTGAGATATAGTTTGTGTTTAATGCCGGGAATATTCTGGGCAAAGAATTATCATAATCATAATTACAGAGACAGACAGGGGTGGGTGGACCTTCAAATGTGGCTAAATCAATAGCTGTAACTTCAATTCCAGGGCAAGTATTAATCAGACGGTTGAAGTGAGGTGTATGTACAGTTTAGAAAGACAATAGAACACTTCACAGCATGAAAAGAACCGTGTTTTTTAATTTAACAGATGAACTTAATGTAAAGATGATTTGGGTATAAAACAAGCATGAATGAAGCAAGCAAGTTTTTGATGCAGTGATCTAACAAAGAGCAGAAACCAGCTTAACACTGACTCTTTAAGCTATCATAAATCATCACAGTCCTGCTTTCTTGCTGCAGCAGCCTAAACCAGACAGTTTCCCCCTTTAGAAACCCAAGCGTCTACAGGCTATCCTGACATCCTTTTTCTTTTTTTTACACCCTGCACTTTTCCATTCAATCCACAATGGGCATTTAAATATTGTTTCATCCAAGAAAAAATGTGAAAGAAATCATCACTATTCTGAGATTACCCAATAGAAAGCACAGACTAGCACCATGGACAGCGCACAAAGCATCACAAGTTGAAAATGTGATATCGTTAGCGCAACATCTTTTACAAATCAATAAATTATAAGAATGCATTGTAAGGAAGTCATAATCGGACGTGCTGTTTGGAGCTGTTAAAGGGTTTTGCATGAGCTGCTTAGCCGTCCTTATTGTTATTCTTTAAGCACACAGCTGGATGCCTCTAAATCCGCCACAATACCCCTTTAAGGCATTATCTACAACATATGGGACAACATTTGATCTGCTTGCATTTTTTTTATTTCCTGAGAATACAAGTTTGAAGCATGCACAACCACCTGCTTTGGGAAAAATTGCTTATAAACAGCAAATATTGATAAAACTAGAATTTGTTATTGTTTTGATGGTTCAGTAGTGTTTTCTGATTAAGAATAGACTTTAGCCTGGTACGAAATGTTTTAATAGTACAACTTGTCAATATATTCGACTCTTGTTCTTATTGATTTGACATTGTATTTTGTTGTTGGCCTTGGGAAAGTTACACTGCAAATGTTTGTCTTGTCATTATTAATGTGAGCAGTTTTGTACGAGGGCCAACCCATAATTCGTTTGAGTCTGGCTGATTCATTTGTGAAGTAATTACTATAGGCATAAGGCACTAATATTTATGTGAGTCATAAGTCTTCGAGGTCGCACACGTTTACTGCCGTCGGTGTGGATGCAGGGAGATAAGAATAAGCCATTGTTTTGAGATAATCTAAGTGAGTGTCATTGCTGCACTAAAGGCCTCTTCTGAAAACCTCCTGCCAAAAACAGTGCTAATATAACCTTGGACTCAGATTAGGATTAGCCCATTTGAATAAATGTATTGATATTTGGTGTTTACCATTGGATTTTTGTTTCTTAAATGTCAGCATGTTGATGTCAGGGGCCAATGAGTAACTGCACTTCACAGACTTTAAAACACATTAGCCCAATACTTATATATAATAAAGAAATATGCTTTGCTAAAACAAAAGAAAAATAGATGTTTTTAAAATAATATCCAACTATAACTTCAATCTTTTTAAATATATATAAAATGTAAATAAAAAGTAAATTCATTCATTCAATCATTTTCTACCGCTTAATCCCGTTAGGGGTCGCGGGTGACTGGAGCCTATGCCAGTAACTTTGGGTCTTAGGCAGGGGAACACTCCGGACAGTGGCCAACTCGTCACAGAGTTAGACAGACAGCCATTCACTCTCTCGGTCATTCACTAAGGGAAATTTACAGTGATGCCCAATTAACCTAAACATGCATGTTTTTGGAGGTGGGAGGAAACCTGAGTACCCGGAGAAAACCCACGGTGACACGGAAAGAACATGCAAACTCATGTTGATATGGTCCGACCCAGGTGTCGAACCCACGACCTCCTTGTTGGGAAGCCAGAGCTCTAACCACTTGGCTACCGTGAACCCCATAAAAATGTAAATGTTCAGTAAAAATAGATAAATAAAAAATAGTATACTAAACTACTAAAAGACATGTTAGTGACTGCTATAGGTGTCAATGACAAAACCTTACCTTCAACATTCCTCAAATCAATTGGCCATTTTACACAACAAGTTAAACTTTAAACCCATTTATGAATTCACAAATGTATGGACTCTTCACTAATGAAGAATTATAATCATGAAAAAATGAGAGTTGACATGTTTCTTCACTTGTCATATGTCACCTTCTCATTTTGCTTTTGAATAAACCAAATGCAACTGTCTTAGCTTGTTAGCTTCATTCCATTAGTCATATTCTTTCAGTGCATTAAAAAGTCTACCCGTACCTCCTATTTGCAGACAACAGGAGTGAGACAGCGCTGATAAGTAACGAGTGAATCCAAGATGCTGCCCAACCGCTGTAGTTAATGCAGTTTGTCTTTTATGTTTGAGGAAGATCGATGGAGCCTCTCTAGTGGTAAACAACTCATATCTTCAGAGTGTTTGAAGTATCAGTGAGTAATTTAGAACCACACTCCATAGTGAAAAACACACGCATATTCTTGGATGGAGACAAGCCCGTACAACCGTGTGTGTATCTTGTGCATTTCTGTTGGCTATGTTTTCATTGTTGGTCGTTAAGCAGGTTGAAGGTGTCCAGTTGATGGAATAGTTTTTGACTAGAGGCAGTGTGTTCACGCAGTTAGCAGATGCCAGGCTGCTGGTTCAAATTAACTTCACATTGTGCACAGTGATTCAGCGTCTGTCACAGGTCTACAGTAAATGCAATCATCACATCGTTTGGGGTAATGCAGACTAACACATTATTGTTTTGGTCAGAGCAAATTTTGTATCTCAATTCAGTGTGTTAGTCATTGGGACAGAAGTGGCTCAGTGATTACAGAGATTTGTTTGTCACTCGGTTCTCACCAGTGACTGCTGCTGTCCTTTGGCAAGACACTGACCATGCTTGTGTTAAAGATCTTGTTACTGAAGTTTACCTTTTAACATGACCATTTTGAGCTTTTTGCAGCAGTCCACATGTTGCTCACTTACCTTATGCATTCTGGAACAATTTCTAGAAGCCCAAATACAATGACGTCTGACAACATCATAGCGTCTCAGCTTGGCAATAGATCAAATTTTAGAAAATATTGTGATGCATCGCTTATAGTAAACAAAATGCTTCAAAAATAGTTGCTTAAAGATACAAATGAAGAAATTTATAACATTGCTGTAGAAGGTGATATTTTAGTCACTCACTGGTGTCTTAGTTGTCAAAGGTTTTATCAGTTAGAAAGTTAGCTGCATTGTTTTCTACAAACCTCTGAGTTTGTGGTCTTGTGAGAGCAGTTTGGGTCAAATATTTGGTCAGAACATTCACACATTCACTCGTTTTGAGAATGGGAGTCCCTTTTGTCGATTAACTGATTGATAGCACATGTCTTGTCAAGTTGACTGAAAATCTCTTTTATCTGATCATTAAGCTTTAATTAATACACTTAAATATGTGTTTTAGCATTTTCTGGTTGGTTTGAAATAATATTTTCTGAGTATTGTAATCGAGATATGCCAAAAAAATATCAATTTCTGTCAATACACGGCACTCTAATGACACACATTATGGTTTCTTTATGATTCAATAGCTACAGGTAGACAGATAATTTCACTGGGCTTTCCTGCTGTCTTTGTGTCTAACCTCATTCGGCGCCATCATAAAGCTTGCAGAATATAAAAGTCTAATTCACATAGAGGTTGTTACAATTACAACTATATATTTTAAAGAGACACAAGTGCCTGTCATTCTGTAATATACAAGTAGTGGGATTTGGAATATTGGACCTCTTCAGCTGATTGTACTGACAAACTGACATTGTGGTTAACTGTTGCGGTATCTAAAGCTGGGCTTTTCAACTTTATTTTCCCGTAGGCCAGATTTGGGAGGGGTTCTTGGTTTGTGGGCCAGAGAGTATATGATGCAGAGGGCACACATTTTTAACTGTTAACTGCATTATTAACTATTATTACTTTGTATTTTTGGTACATATAACCAGCTCTGAACATAGACTAGACCAGAATCTAACGTCTAAACCAGGAACAAATCAAGTCTTTCCCATGTTTGAAAGATGAGTAGGGGGGCGGATTTAATGTTTGAAGGGCCTGATTGGCCCCTGGGCCTTAAATTGAATAGCCCTGCTCTAAAGTCTAAAGAGAGACTTAAACATAGACTGCTGGGACTTGGAATAAGCTAAAAAACACTGCAAATGACAGAAACAGAAATGAAAGCAGAAAATGCAGCAATGAATCAAATAGAATGAACAAACTGTCTATTCCCTTCTGACTTTAAACTAGGCTTGTTCAATATTCCCTTGAAACGTTACTGTACATTTTGTTTACTCATGTGTTGTGATTCCACTGCAGCTGCACTGGTTGTAAACTGTCGGGCATCTGTCATGTCTACCCCAGTGTGAGATGAAAACTTGTTTTTGTCCTGTCACCAGCCCACTCTGCCGGAACCACAAGGCAGGACCAGTCTGGAACAAAGGCACAGTATGTGAACGAGGACAATATATTTACTCCTACTTACCATGACAAAATAGTGATAGAAATGAATAGTGAATATTGTGGCAGAAGAAAAATGACACTCATTTACTCAAAGCTGATGGCATGCATTGTTTATTTCTTAGCACCAACAAAAAAGCAGACAAGTTATATGAACCACGCCTCCTTAATCTCTCAAAGCTTAATGAGTGAGAGACAGAAATGGGAAAAGTACAGAATAATAATAGTTCTGATTTGAGGAGAAACACTATTCATTTTGAGTCCAACGCGCATCACTATAAGAGTTGTATTTTACATCACAAATAGACCCGGGGCTTATTCTTCCCACACAACAGTAAACCAAAGTCTCCACCAAAGACACAAGATGCAGGAGCAAAGCGGATGAACTTTATCATTCTGAAGGAAAGCGGCCCACTGATCCAGTTTCCTTGATCAGTCGAGCAGAAAACAGACGGCTATTTAAAGCACATGTGTCACATTACTGCACCAGTGTGTGTTGTGTGTTGTGTGTGTGTGTGTGTGGAGACCTGGCCTAGTGAGAATATCGTCAAAAGCACTGAGAAGACCTTAGTGAAATATTTACAGCTGCAAATGCAAAGTTACTGCTCCCAGCGGACGTGTCTCTGCGCTGTCATCACTGTCATCCAAAAATGCCAGATATTTCAGGTCATTTTTTTGGAATTCAATTTATAACTTCTTTATTTCTGTAACACCATCCTTCACTTGAGAAATCACATGGAGAACTTTTTTTTTGCCTTAAATGTCATGTCAGCTACTGGTAGACTCAAAGGGCAGAAGTGGTTGGTTATTTTGGTCTGCCGATGTCTATTGTCTTTTCTTTGCTGCTTTGTGCACTCAAAAGCTTTGATATGTCAAGGCAAGACTTGAAAACTGTAGAAAAATGTCCTACTTCTCTATGACATGCAGCCCATCATTCGATCTGAAATAAAAAGTGGGAATGCCCCTAAAGGAACTTTAATACACTTGGTTTAACAGAGGCACGTCTAAACTAGAGTTAGGTGATAATTGGAGACATTGTTTTTGGTCGGAGCGAAGAAGTCCTTCGAGAATCACATGTGGTGTTCTGACAGACTTAAGAGTAAAAAAGGAATCAAAAGAACAGATAAGGTCCAAAAAAAGCTGGGTTTATGTTTACAGGATGCCATAATATCCCCTACTGTATATCTAGAATTTTGGTGACAGTAGAGACTATGAAGATCCTTGCAATAAACAAAGCAGCAAATATCGATATTGCATCAGCTAAATTGAAATTGGCCTTGTCCTACTCCAGGGATATTCAATTATATTTACAAGCGGACCAATTCTTTGGGACAAGGCCTGAGAGCCGGACTACAAAACTGAACTACAAATGTGTTTTACATACATTATTCACAAACAACTTGAAATGGTGCTATTCACTAGTGATCTCTTTTTCCGTGGGATTATTGAAATACAACAATAAAACCTTAAAAATAACCAGCTTCTCTCACATTTTTCACTGACACAGTCTAGTTTAACTCGTTACCTTTCTTTCTTAAATAAAAGGTTTTTTATTTTGTTTGGTGAGGAAATTGTTTGTTGGGGAACATATGAAACATCTTAAATCTCCATTGACCGTTAGTATAAAACAACAACAACAACAATAACAATAGCAGCAAAAATAGGTACACATCTTCTTTAGGCAAGAAAAATCTATGAATAAAAAAATCTAAAGTTCACGGGGACATTTGCAGAACCATATGGTGAAGAGATACAGGAAGAATCATCACTCCTATTAACAGAGATGCATTGTGGGAAGACCCCACTATGTCACAAATATGTCACGCTCACCTCGTTTGCAATAAATTATCTTCCTATCTCGTGTTGCAGAACTGCTTACCCACGACAGCTGGAAATGACTAGTCAACACGTATAATTGATTTAGTGTGTGGAGCCAAGTGGAGAGGAAACCCCCAGCGTCTTGTATTTACTGTCCAACATCACGGCGAATAAGATAGGACGTCATTTATTTCCATCTTTCAGGAGAAACAATGATGAATAAGAACAGTAGAGCTCAGTATGTGTGGATGATTCACTGGCCCCATTTCTGCTGCTGGAAATGGCTTCTCCTTTTCCTAAGCAGTTTGTCGTTGACTACGATAAATACATGAATTATACACGCAAATTACGTTTTCATTTAGTTTTTATTTTTGCTGTCTACCCCAAACTTGTAAAAATAAAGGTTATAATCCAGATGCAAATAGCTGTAAAACTAGAAATTGGTACAAACATCTTGTGCTTAATGTAATTGCACATTGTCCTAACAAGCACAACTTTACATTTTCCAAACGGCATGCTTTTTTAATTTTAACTGCATGCCTATTTATATAGATAAAATAAAACATTGAAAAAAGCTAGACATTGTATTCTTGCTTTGTTTTTATAAGTGAAAACCATTTATTAAACAAATCACAAAGTTTCAGCTCAGCTTGAAAACATTCCAAGCTGTGGGAGCAGCATGATTAGAGTAATCACTAATGGTAATTTTAGCAGCATAGGTCAGCCTACAACTGATAATAAACTGAAATTGTTGGTTCTTTTTACCGATCGAACGATATGGGTTTTTATTTATGCAGATACCGATATATTTCCAAATTTTGTCAGCTGATACCAATATCAATGTTCAATTTTCAGATAGATAGTATACTATTATTCACCAGGGTACATGTACATTCTCTTTCTTGCACTGTGATGATGCTCGGTTGTATTTTAGTCAAAGAAACAATCATTTCATAGCATCATGAAAGACATTCTAATGTTCATAATGACAAACAAACAAACAAACAAACAAACAAACAAACAAACAAACAAACACTTATTAAAGCTTGTGCTGCAGTCAAAGTCAGAGAACAAGAATAAAACTTAAAGACATGTTAATGATCAAATCAAAACTTAAACTCAGGAATGGAAAGAGATAAAAGAAGTACAACGTTTTTTTTATTTATTTTGTTTTAATAACGTCATGTGCTGTTTAGTATTACTATTATTATCAAAATAAAACCTACTATTCATATTTATATAGTCAACTAGTCACAATAAGTTGATTAGCGGTAATCTTTGCTCTTTTAAACACTCTTGTCGTTAAATCAGTTGTTTAGTTTTCTGCAATGGTAATTTACATTTTCTGTCGTTATCGAGACTTTATCCAAGACCAACAATAATTTTACCTGTATGTAACAAATAAAAAAAAAACTGTTCAATTTGACTTCATCGCTACAGCCTTTTTTCTTTTCTTGTAAGAGTGTGTTTGGTAGTTATGATGATTTATAGCCAGCATGTTGGCCAAACCTGAAAACCTGACTAAGTGTTCTCCAGATGTTACTGTTTCTGCTGTAGTTCTATATAACCTCCAGCAAAACAGCCTCACCATAAATAATACAAGCGTCCCCTGTGCCCACGCACCACTAACTCACCACTGGCTGTGACTGACCTCAACCTCATGAACTGATAATCTCTCAAGTTTTTATGTTGCTTTGAAATGGTTTAAAACACTCAAAATAACCTTGCGTTGAATTTCAATGATAAAAAGACAAAAGATAAGTGGAAAAATTGGTAACACTTTACAATAACTACACCTTATTTCGCATTAATAAAGCATTAATAAAGGATTAGTTAACCATTTACAAATAATTTGTTAATCATTTATAAAGATTAACTAATCATTTATAAAGGCTTTATATCATATATCTATTAAACATTGACAAAGCATTTAACCTAAATAAAAATACTAAATATTAATAAAACATTAATAGCAATACCTTACTAAACATATATAAATGTTTATTGAATTGATCAATTAGGCCTTTACCAAGTATCAAATACTTTCTTTTTAACCAAACACAACTTTTTTTATTATTTATAATAGACCATTAATTGATACTTTACAAATCCTTTATAGAGTCAAATTATCCTTTATAAAGCAGCTATTAAGTGCTAATAATGGATTTGGTGTGAGCTCATCTAAAGTGTGAACTACTTATGCTTTATAACTTACTTATAAATGTAAATGATAAACATATCCCATGTTTGCCAATTCATTTTAAAATAACAGTCAGTTGACGCTTTATAAAATCTTTGTAAAACACAATTGTCAGTTATAAAGCATCTACAAACTGTTAATAAGGTGATTGGAGTGAGCTCTTCTAAAGTGTGGACACATAATGCCTTATACATGTTTTCGTAAAGTACTTATGGAATGACAATGAATATGGCAAACGAAACCAACAAAAATCAGGTAAAATGCACATAGAAGTTTTAAACAATATAATAATCATGTACAAATACACAGATACATCTTTATATTTTATTTAAAATTAACATTCAAATAAAACATGCATGAAAAGTATCAAAAATCACATGCAAAGAGGATTTATTTGTTTTTTTCTATGAGGTTTTCACTACATCAGTTTAAAACGAATGAATCCTCTTTAGATCAGACAGTTGTGGTGAATGTTACAGAAAACATGTTAAAGACTTTACATATGAGATGAATATTTCACCAGAGAACACTTGTGTGTTTAAAAAGAGACATAATTGTGTCTAAATGCTAACACTAACAGGAAGAGGTCGTACATACAGAAGTTAGCTATTTTGAACGTACACAGCCAACTGAAATTCCGTGCACAGAGCCTATTAGGTACCAAAAATAGATAACACAAAAGATCCCCCAAAAATATGTAGCACAGTCCCCTTTAAATCGGAAAAACCTTTACACTTTTAAAATTAGGACCACAGCTTTAATCTGGATTAATCACACATTTCCCAAATACTGCCTTTCCCCTTAGCTTTTCTCCCCAAAACAACCAAGAAGACACAGCACAGTAGAACAATGGAACTCAAAGCGCGCGTAATGGTTTTCGAATGTTTTTTAGAAGATGCTGGAATTTCTCAGACTTTTAGTCAAGTTTACTCACGGTAACGGAACCTCAATTCAAAAAATAAAAACGTTGCAGGCCTGGAAAGTTTCTTGCAAAACATTGAGAGCGGTGAAATATCACTTGCAAAACATTGAGTGCGTTGAAATTCAACGAATCCGAAGTCTTGAGCGCGGCGCGATGTACCGGGCGGCTCCGTCTGTGGGTTACACCCGGCGTGGTGCACGCAGACGCCGCCTCTTTCCCTCGCGGCTCCCGCTCAGTCTCCCCGCTCCGCCTCCGCTCTCACTTGCAACTTCTCTGCTCATAAAGTAAACGAGTCCGCGGTCCTCAACTGAGCTTCCTCGCTCAGAATTATCCAGTCCTCAGCTTTTAAAGAGTCTTTTTTTTCTCCGTTAAGTGTGAGTCTTCCGCGCTCCAAGCAGGTGCAGCAGAAAGAGAAGGAAGTGTAGAAAGTTCCAGAGCGTAAACACTATACACACGCAAGGTCACGTGTACTCACGCAATGCGTAACAACGGCCAATCACAATCGACTATACAGAGTGAATTCAAAAATGACCAATGAAACGTAGTAATATAAGAACAGTTAAAAGTAAACAGAAGCGAGGCAAAAACAAAAACCTCTAAAGATATTATTTAAACTAGATAATATAATTCGAGCTTTTACATCTACATCCAAAAATACATATCCTGGATAAATAGTGTAAAATAATGTGTCACTGTTGCTAAAGTAAATAAACGTTTACTTACAGGATATTATTTTTTGTGTGACCTACTTGTGTGTAGTGAAAAGTTAAAGGTGCACTGCGCAAGTTTTTGGCCAAAAATAAACTTTAATAAATGTGTATTTCTGTCATTTGGATGTCTTAGTTACACTAAATATTTAATAAAAATCTGCGTTTTTGCTTTGAGCGTACTTGCAAGGCCACAAAATAATCATTTATTTGGCTTGGAGGAGGGCCCGAACACGTCTGTTTTAGCAGAAAAGTGGTTCCTTTAGCTGATTTTGTTCATAATATGGCAAAAAATGTGTTCATCTCCATTCAGAAAGTCCCAAAGTATAGTTTTAACTTACTAGATGTACTGAATTGTGTAGATGACTTTTCACCTTCAGAAAGTTACACAGTGCACCTTTAAACAAACCTATCATCACTTGTTACCTGGCAATACCCAAATTTACCACTGGGCTACATATCTGTTTTTTCCCCACTCTTAACAAAAACAACTCATTAGAAATGTTTAAAAAGAATTGGCAAACATGGAATATAATGTTTATCATTTACATTTATAAGTAAGTTATAAAGCACAAGTAGTTCACACTTTAGATGAGCTCACACCAAATCCATTATTAGCACTTAATAGCTGCTTTATAAGGGATAATTTGACTCTATAAAGGATTTGTAAAGTATCAATTAATGGTCTATTATAAATAATAAAATAAGTCGTGTTTGGTTAAAAAGAAAGTATTTGATACTTGGTAAAGGCCTAATTGATCAATTCAATAAACATTTATATATGTTTAGTAAGGTATTGCTATTAATGTTTTATTAATATTTAGTATTTTTATTTAGGTTAAATGCTTTGTCAATGTTTAATAGATATATGATATAAAGCCTTTATAAATGATTAGTTAACCTTTATAAATGATTAACAAATTATTTGTAAATGGTTAACTAATCCTTTATTAATGCTTTATTAATGCGAAATAAGGTGTAGTTATTGTAAAGTGTTACCGAAAAATTAACCATTTTGCTCATCCACTGAGCCTTGGTGCCAATAGTGTTTATGAGTGCATCTCAGACAGGATTTTCAAATTGTAAAAATGAAAATGGTTTTTGTAACAAAAAAGAAAGACGTTAAATAACATAAAACATATTTAACATCCACCAAACCACATGTTTTTGCTGACAAAGGATTGTTTGTCAGTCTTTCGATTCAAAACCAAATAATTAATAATTTGACATTATTGAATCTCAATGTCTTCACTTGAACTGCCCAGTCCTAGTTAGTCAACTAAAACAGATCGAGGCGTAATGCTGGAATAACTTTCAAACTGTTCAGACCATATATCTGACCCAAAATTCACACAACAATATCAAAAAAAGCATACGTTCTCTCAGTTATACTAAATAGTGGTAAAAATGTAATAGGGCTGGGCAATATCGTCATAAAAACTGAATCATGAGCTCATGCCTGTGACAACCGGCTTTTTGGTGAAATTGTGATTTACTTTTTCAATTTAATGCAGCTGTTTTTAGAGACAGTTCTATAGTTCAGCATCTAGTTCTCCTATTGGTCAGACTTTGTCATGCTTTGAGCGGTTGTTGGATTTACCAATTCACACTGAAGTGAATATTTGACGAAGCAGATGATTTTTTTTTTTATCTCAAAAACTACTTTGTATGTGAGTCCTGATAAAATGAGTTTCAAGAGAACTTAGGGTCTTGCTGCAAGAAAATCATTATTTTATTATTCTCACCACTATCTTTGCTTTTTCATGTTTGTACAGTATGTAGTCGCCTATTTAGAAAATGTTTGGTTCATAAGGACACTATTGATTGATTACTTGTATGGTAATAAAAGTTTGCCTGGGATCCAGATCCCACGCTTTGGCAAATTGTGAAGAGTGAGTCTGGTCACCACTCCCCAGTCTGTGTTTCAGATCGACTCCACAACATACCGGGCAATCAGATTAGTTTATTTGCGTAAAGGAAAAGAAGCTGATTGTTCGTCTGTCATTTAGACCAAAATCTAACTTCATTCACCTCACATAAAATCTTTTTTTTTTTTTTTTGCTTCGCTCATTGATTCAACAGAAATCAGCGATGTTTTTCAGTTCCATGTGATAATTTTTCTGTATTTTTCCTTCTTTGTGATCAGCCATGTTGGTTTTCATTCAGTAGACGATACGTGTCTCTGATTGACTAATTAATCTGTCAATCAAGACCACTGAAAATCGAAAAGATTTTCCAGGCAAAATAAAAGTCGAATCTGTGGTTTTGTAGTGGCTTTTGTATTATGGCTATACAATAGTCTTTGTAGTATTTGTCGACATACAGTAGAAGTGGTTCAGTAGTAGTGGCTGTATGATGTAATATTCATAATCACTATAGTGTAGTGATAATAGTAGGTTGTAGAAGTGACTGTTATATAACCTAATAATTCAGTCTTCTTTTTGAAATGGGAGCAAAGTTCTTCATCAATGCATCTCACAGAACTCTGCAAATATGTAGTGCAAATAGTCCAAAATACTGCAGCAGTGGATTGTATTTGGAGCCATTGTCCCCAAAATGTCACAAGCACAGAGTCTGCAGATGTAGAGCGCACTCTCACTCTCTCTCTTCTCTTTGGGCTGCGCTGGAGGATAGGACTGGTGCTCTCGAATGTAGGTTAGCACACATTTAGCCCGCTTTCCTCCGGCCCTTTCACTGGAGACTGTTCTGTGTGTGCGCTGGCCATCCACTTCACTCATTTCTGCGGGAGAAGAGGAGAGAGAGGGGCGCTCGGAGACAGTGGAGTATTTGTGATCTATTTTTAGCACCAAAGTGTGAGCCAGACTTTGAGATGAGAGCGCAAATGTCCCTAAGTAAAAACAATAAAGGCTGTTACCGTGGTTACAGGAGTCCTCGAGATTAGTGTCGTTATTAATTTACAAAATGTGTAAATTTACAATATGGAAAATACTTGATTCTTTAAGTCTTAGGTAACAACACAAACTAATATTCGATCATGTGCTAGCTCTATTAAAGCTCAAAATCATTCTGAAACTGTATGGAAAGTAAAATATATTTCTTTATCAGTACTGGCTCATTTGAGGATAGAGTTTTGGTATAAGTTAATTATCTAATTGTCATTACTTTTGACAACAAAGACTGGTCAGGGTACAAAATGTGCAAATTGTACTTCTGATTTCATATGATAAAATAAGAACATGATTGCAATATAGAATTGCAAAAATATTAAAAAGTGATGCATTCATTATAGTACCTCTCATGACACCTCATGACAGTTCTTCAGATTTTTTTTTTTTGTCCAGCGTAGACTCACTGAAACAAGGTCAAGCTGTAATTTTGGGCGATCGGCATCATGCACACAATACATTGTATTTGGGATTTTGTTGTGATGATGTGAAGCACTCAAAAGAGAAGGTGTATGTCAGCTTTTATAAGGGTTATTAGTCGATTACAGTAGCCTATATACTGTAGTAGTACTCGAGACCGGTCTAGTCTTGAGACCGCTTTTAAAGTCTTGGTCCCGTTTCGGACCTTAGCAGATTTAGATTCGGTCTTATCTTGGACTCGGTATTGTTTTGGACACCGAGATAACATTTCATTCCCACCATGCTCAGCTAAACTTGCACCAGGAGTTCATGGCCCCAGAGCAGTGACCTGTTCCTGGCACAGTTTGCAATACGCACTGGCTGCACTATAAGATCATGTAGACACCGATAATTGTATAAAACTACAAAGGTGGTCTTGATTCGGTCTCAATGGACCGTGGTCTTGGTCTCGTCTTGGTCTCGACCTATAAATGTCTCGATTTTGTCTCAGTCTTGATTCTCAGTGGTCTTAGTCTTGTCTCCGTCTAAGGACTCTGTGGTCTTAAAAAGATCTTGGTCTCGATTAGTGCAGTTTTGACTACTACACTATATACTGTATGTCTTGGAGGAGTTTCAGTTTGTTTTTGTCATCAAGCTCATCTTGTAAAGCTCTTGTACTTAATTCATTCATTTTCACCTGCTTGTCACCATTAGGGGTCATGGGTGACCCCAGACACACTGTAATCAGGGCAGTCCAGCATGATGTCACATATAAACTTGAAAAAGCAAACATAATGCTATTACAACTTTGCATACCCAGTTTAGAAGTAAATAGCCTAATGTTGATTTAGGTCTTTATAAAAAGTATAGGCTACTGACTAAAGAAATTAAATGTCCCCCCAGGAAAACAGATGTAATAAGCTCTATGCTTGTAAACTATGTTTTGAGCACAGTTTGGGTTAGAAAAATGGGTCGGAAAAGATACTTTTTTTCTAATCTGTTGATTTGACTCGTCTGTAGTCTACTAAGATTTTTTTTGGTTGACTACAGCCCCACCAATCCTTACAGACCAGTACTTATTCCACGTTATTCTAGTCATTTGTCTCAATAGAAAAAGTGCTGTCGCTGCTCATTGCTCAGCTTAACATAGAGCAAAAACAACATTACGTGAGGAGTACAGTCTTCATATATTCCTATAAAAAGCTGGAAAACATCTCGTGGTATTTGAAACCAATTCATCATCTTGAACAAACCTAATTTGCACTTGTTTTATGGCAATTACGCTGCAGGCTTTCTTCTTTCTCTGCATCTATTAACACTGAAGATACCCTGATCAATTATTAAGTGAGAGGGCTGTGTCTTTGCATTTCCCCCACTCCCATCCAATCAGAGACTAACCCCCATGGAGCTGAGCTTTAAGTTTACAGAGCAGCATTGTGGGAAGATTAGGCTACTGCCAACAGTGGCTTACCCACAAATATTTTCACTATTTGAGTCTTTTAATGCTGTCAGAACTATTGAAAATAAAATACTAATCATTACAAAAATTGGTACTGATACTAGATACTCAAAAAAATGTCATACAAAATGTTATCTTTTCTGAAGCTTCCAACCAAAAACACAGATCCGATTAAAGGTGATATTTCCTTCCTTAAAAGTGGAAACCCACATAAATAACAAATTTTAAACTTCCGACGTTAGACTACATGTTTTGTTCACGTACCTAACGCATTCTGAGCCTTTGAATTGTTCACCATGATGTGTTTTAAGCTTTTTTCACAATTGCTAAGAGTGAGATGTATCGGTATGCTAATGGCAGCTAGCCACAAAACTAACAACAACAACAGACAGACAGACAGTTTAGTGAACAAACAGGACTTTATTAGCCGTGAACAGGACAGTTTGGACTTGTTTTCATCTGAATAAATATGTTAACAAGATATCTGTGCTAGGCGGAGTCTATTTTTAAAATATTTTATTGTAAAAAAGAATAAATAAAAATGAGTATAGTTTTATATGACTATTTTTTTGGTTATTAGATTTCTATGGAAACAGCAAAACATCTCATTTATTTCCGATCACATTCCCTCTGATTTGCATCTCCTTTAAAAAATGTGAAAGATGTAGAATTATGATAATACCAGTAAAATAGATTTTGGAGTAAACAGTAATTTGCAATGTCTTACGGAGCATAGGCATAGCTAAGTCTTTAATGGAAATGTTTGTGTTATATTTCCGTGCATTTATTTTATTGTGCTCAATGGAGACCTTGGCACGGCTAAAATGTTTTTGATTATGATGAATTTGCTTAGTCACGTCGGAAAGGCCTTTTAGCAGATGTGTGATGAACAGCTCCTGCAGCTGCCCTGAATCCTGCCAACGAAGCTTGTGCTATGAATATTGATGATGGCGTACATATAGACCAGAGCTAAACCTACATTACCGCTTCTTATTCACTATGCATAACATCAGTGTCAGGCGGCCGTGCTCTCTGGAGTATGACAAATAAGAAAATGAGGGAGCTTTACTTTATATATATGCATTTAGGCTTTAATTTCTCTCATAAATCATAGTTTCTGCAAGTCCCCCTCCTTCTTTATGCTTTTGCTGTGCTCCTATTGGTCAAATATAGCTTAATATACTTTTGACCGGTCTGTCCTGAACACGGTTACTTTGTTTATTATGATGTTAGCAAAATTGGTTTAGAACAGGCCTGGTTCCAGTTTGCTGAATCGGTAAGGGCACATTTGTCATAGCTTTTTAAAGGTAGACAGATGTAATACAGTTTATTTGCAAGAATCTAATTATTGCTAAATTGAAGGTTTAGCTTTGAGAAAACTGAAAATATGGTTGTCCTTAGATCTGTGATGCAGGCTGAAAGATATTTAGCATTTTTTAATTTAATTTATTTGGTAATTTAATTTATTTAATTTATTTGGTAACAAACTAGGGCTGGGCAATATTGTGATAAAAATGTGACAATCTGCCTTTTTTTTATGAAATTGTCATATTGTGATAACATTTCTCAGATTCAAGATTTATTGCCATTGTCACACTCTAGTTGTCTGTTTAAATACAGATTATATTTTCCACCTGTTTCTCTGATTGGTCGACCTTTGGATTTAACCAATCACAGTAAGTTATGAACCTTCTAAGCAAGTTATGGTATTTTCCTTAAAGTAAGATTGGACCATATTGACTATAAATACATCGCAATCATTTTTGTGTATTTAGGGTTAAATATTCAGACAATATTAAGTCTTTAGGCCTTTGTATTTCAGCTAAGTGTTTTGTATCATAAAGTACCAAAAATGCAATACTCAATACATTTTTGAGTATCTTCAAAACAAGATTCACCATGCAATTTAAACGTCAATTTTTTACGCAGGCTTGCTTCAAAGACTGAAAGTACAGTACGTATACATGAATTGTAATCAAATCAAAATTTTGATTTGACACTAAAAATTTGTGATAATTTTTCTGATTACTTAAATGGGAGACTGACAGAACACGAGGTGCCACAGTAGGATGGCTAGAGTCAATTGCTGCTTTGTCCTTCCTTGATGTGAGTGTCTTGAAAGGTGGGAAAGCACAGAGACCACATCATATAGCCTTTTCGCTTTGAATTGCTTGAATATGACAAAATCTAGCACAGCTCCAAAATGATAAAAAAAAAGGGCTAGCTATGTTACAAAATGTTTAATCTCTGTGTTTTGTTTTGTCCGCTGTGCCTTCAAATGGCCGTTGAAGAGGCGATCCTGTGGTCAGGCGGTGACAGATGGATGGAGACGAGAGGAGGAGATTGATTTGACTCCAGATGTGGTCTTCTTAATGCTACACAGCGCATCTGGATGGTCACATGAGAGATAGTGACCCATGACTTCTACAAACTGACTTACAGACACACTTCTCCCATTGCTCTGGTTTTATATTCTAACACAATATCTGGAGCTTCCAGACATTTCCTACATCACTATTTATGGACACAAATGCAATAGATAGTGTTTAACTTGATATCTGAAATCCTATGACCTCAGCGGTGAAATAAAAATTTTTTGTCTGGACCATATTGACTTGAGGCAACCCCCAAATGAGCAGTTCTTTTGGCGAGCATTCAGAGCAGTGTTTTTCCGTATAGACATTGATCATTGACATAAAAAACAATACCTTCTTGGGCTGTTGCATAAAAATCCTAATGACAATTTGCTTCAAAATGTGCAGAGCTAAAGCTGGCACATGTAGAGGTGAATGGGCCTGGATGTCCCTTGGGGATCATTGAGACAAGGTCAGCCCCAGAGTCACACTCCCCCTGCAGACAGGCTAACACATCACAGAGGCATTTGGAACCACATTTTAACCTCTATCTCTACTCTGATATCAATCTGCTAAAGCAAAGTCAATATTATTCAAAGCCATTTTGGGTATAAAGAATTGACATGTTTTCCAAGCAACTAAAGCCTTTTACAGTGATTCATTTAAAGTATTGATTCCTATGACTCAATAACAATCCAGTGTGCAGTAGTACAACTAGTCTATACAAACAGTTTCCTGTCCTTGAATGGGCATTTTGATCGTCTGAACAATGGAGCCAGTTTTGCTGCCGTCAGCTCTATATGGCTGCTATTATATTATGGCTTGTGGTATGGAACAAAATGGCTGTTTTTGTTTTATTCTATCACCAACTAATAAAAATTGAATTAAAGTTGATTGTTGGAATGCATTACTTGAATGGGAGACCACAGGGAATACCAAGATATATTGCTTTGTGTCTCTAAGCAAGACACTTCTTCTCTCCATATATTGATGTACACATGCAAATGAAAAAAGGTTTTTTTATGAGAACAAATGGGTGAAAAGTGTTGAATGTGATCTCATAGTTACGCATAGTTCGCATTATTCCACAATTTGCTGTTAATATAGCTGGTTATATTGCTACATGCATTATGCCTGGGATTCAGAGCTCACGCTTCAGCAACTTGCGAAGAGTGGTTCTGGTCACCACACCCCACGCTTGCGTCATTTAGACCAAAATCTTCCCTCTTAAAAAAAAAACGTAAAAAAATAATTTTTTGCTTTGCTCAATGATTCTGCAGAAACCTGTGATGTTGTTTTTTTCGTGTCCCTAGAATCAGAAGTCTAGATTTTCTTTGCAAATATGCATTGTTCCCACCAAATAAATCTTTCAAAAAAATAGTTGGAGAAGGAGAATTCACCATCAAGAAAGTTATGCTGTGTAACCTAATTGATTTAATTTATTTTGAGTGAAAAAAGGGGGAAGGGAGCTTTCTGCAACCTTTTGTCTTTATAACATTGTCATTTTTCTGGCCTGGACTTGTTCACGGAGTACAATCTGTTCAGACAGGCCCAGTGCTACAATCAATTTCCCTCTTAGTCACCTAGTTGTTGCCTGCTTGGTCACCTGCAGCAGCCTCTCTGCACACATCCTCCTGCTGCCTCCTCTCCTCTGCTTTACCCTGAGAGTGTTTGAGCTGCGGAGGATCAGCCGTGTCTCTGTGCATCTGTGCGGTTTTTCTGAATGTCAAAGACTGAATACATTCTCCCCTGTAATAAGATAATAAGATAATAGCACTTGACTGTGAGAGCGGGCTGAAGCTGCTGACAGGAACCTCTTGTGGAGTGGTTTAATAGACGGAGAAGGTCAAGATGGGAGGACAAAGAAACACAATGGAAGAACAAAATTAGGTAAATGGCTGCTTTTATAGGGCAGAATATTAGGGCAGTTATATCGTCTGAAACACTGTCTTGGTTGACTATATAGGACCATTTATGTTTGTAAGAATGTATAGACTATAGAGAACAGCAGTAGAAGAACTTTAAATGAATGTAGCTGATCTGTGATGGTGGTAATTACTGATCGCACAGTTAGTTTTAAGATCCAGTCTCATTTGTAGAGCATTTCTGTAGCTAGAATATCAGGCAAGATTTAAATTGTAAGTTTTAAAACGAAAAAACAATGTGAATGAGTTACCCAACACAGTTACTTATTTTAACTGTTTGTACTGCGTGAACCCTACACTGAAAACAAGAAAATCTAGCCCTATTTTTAGCCTATTTTTATTAATCAGATTTAATCATTTTTTAATGATTAATGACACCAACCGCCTGAAATTTAAATATGTGTATTTTATTTGCTTAATACTACAAAAACTTGTGCAAATGCAAATATCTACTGTCCTTATTGCACATGCTCCAAATGCCAAGTGCCAAACACTACTTTTAGTAGATTCAATAGATGTCAGTGTAGCTTTCCAAAGCCTTATCCTGTCAGGTCTCAGAAGCTAAGCATATTTGGCCTTGGACGGGAGACCGCTGGAGGAACCTTAGCACACACAATGGAACAAACAGAGGAGAAATTCCTTGAATTATTTACAAATAATGATTACTAATCATTACAAAGTATGACAGATATACATTGTTTAGATTGTAAGTACTGTAATTTCTGCCCTATTGAGCGCACCTGAATATAAGCCGCACCCACTAGATTTAAGTAAGAAAAATTATAAAGTTCATACATAGGCCGCACTTGTTTATAGTAAGTCTATGAAAATCTATAATGTTGCTGCACTGCCTTATAAGCCGCATAGTTCAAAGCTCATGAAAAAAGTAGCGGCTTATAATCCAGAAATTACGGTAGACATTTTATTGACTTAAACTTTTCATTAAAAAATAACTACATTTAATTATATGTATTGTTTGCAATATCAGATTATGGAACAATTGAGTAATTTCAACAAGTGTATTTTGGACGTTTTAATTTGCATGTTTTTTGTCAATCAAGAATTTTCTTTGTCAACTATAGCCACGTTTTCAACAAAATCTTAATGCACACAGCAACCCTGAAATGTTGCTCAAAGACAAATCATCAGTCGTGCACTGATTTTTGCTATAACTGACATCAAACTCTCAAAGACACACTCACACACAACCAGTTTTACTTAAGTTAACCTTACAATTCAGTCTTTTTTTCCTATTGTTTTTGACTTGTTGTAACACCCTGACACCTATTGTATCCTCCAGTTCTTTCCACACCCCATCACTCCCTTTAAACCAGCGTACTCCCAAAATCAATACCTGTTATAAAGCATCAAATGAAGTGTCAGACAGGTGGGCGGGGCTTGTAAATCTACCAGTTTGACCCCACCAGCGTCTGTGGAGTTAAACAAATGTGCGAGCAGGCTGTACTTCATCAGTCACGTCCTTGTTAGCGTCTTCTCTGCATGTACGCTCACGAGGAGGAGGGCAGGAGACGGGGCAGCTTGGCGGGACAGATGGCCTCTCGGTGCGTCCCCTGTGCCCCCTCCACACCACAGGCCCGCCCCCTTTGGCTCCCATGGCACGTGCGGACCAGACAGGAGGGAGCGGATGAGATAAGAGATGGTTGATGGGTGATTGGGGGTTGGGTGGGCATTGTGCTGCAGGGATTATTAAAAAAAAAAAAAAACACAAGTGAAAGTCAGCGTAAATCTCTAGGAAATCTGTCCGGTTGTGGTTCGGCCATGACCATTTGTGATATTTGTTATGAAAGACCATAACATTATTAGAATTTTACTTTATCATTATGGATTTTCTTCCAGTTTGATTTGCTGATTATAATGCAATGTCATGCACTTGACAGAATGAAAACAACCAAGTCATATGTGTTATATTGAAACAATTAAGCAAACAAAAAAAAACTATGTAGTCATGGATATATCAAAGCAAAAACCTCTCTTTACACATGTGATAAATGGTTTCTATTCATCCCTAAAGGTCTTTTTTCATTGTTATTTATGCTTGAAGAGTAAATTTCAGTGTGGACATGATCATGATGGATTACATGGCAGCCACAATTACTCCTATTGAAAAACTGTAGGCTATATTTTGAAGCATCAGCTTTGTTAACTGATGTTTGATGATGATTGACTTCATTCTTTTTTAATGTGTTGTATGTATGTAATTGTATTGTATGACCCTCTCACCAAGGACTGGTGATGAAAACTAGCTGTCAAGTCAGTATGGCTGACTGCTATTGAGCATAATGTATTTGTACGTTTGTCTGAAAAAAAGTAAAAGAAATGAAAGTGAATCAGTAAATTGCAGTTAATCAATTATTGAGGTTTTGATTTTATGATTTCATGAAAAGAAAAAAAATGAAATAATGTTCTTGGCATCTCTTTGTATCTGTATTTGTTTATTTTCACAAAATAAAAATAAATAAAAGACCATGGGCCACACCTTGTAAATACAAACAAAGAAACAAAAAAAAAAAACAACATTTCTTTAGTGTTCCTCAAGTTTGATGAAAGTCTCCTATTCATCGGACTTTGGGGATCTAAGCAATGCACTGATCAATAGAAACATCGATTACCAAAATAATCATTAGCTGCTGTCCTATACTAAACAACACAATTTGATATTTCCCTGAACACCATAAGTAAAATTATTTCCAATTAATAATGTCTCTTGTCTAAAACCTAGTAGAAGCTGTTTGTGGTATCAAAATCAGTTATGTTAATCAAGTATATTCATTAGTATAAAACAGAGAAGAGAAACACTAATTTGGCGTGCTAATTTTGCTGAATTTACTTTTTGCAGTAAAAACCCCATTGGTCTCTACTGATCAATACTTTTTAATGCATATATCTATAACATCTGTACATTAATTTCACACCGATTAAGATTTCACACATTTCCCCTCAGAATCCACCACGTTAAGCAGGTGTAAAGGTGGGGGTGAAGCAGATCTTTCTCATTGGTTCAGGTTTGACTGTAATGGTCCTTTGTCCTGTCTGTGTGTGAGTGATGGGCACGCACCATCTGTCCCCTATCCTCACATTTTGGCTGCTCACGCACTATTGTTGTCCATATCAGATACACCACAATACAGTGTTTAGACTTGGAAAACAACACAATAATCAAAACAGATTTATACGAAAGTCCAAAGCAATGAAACGAAATAGAAAATCTCTCAAACACGCACTATAGTTGTCTTTAATTGTTAATCAGCTTCTGCATTTTTGTTGCCTCTTAGCTTAATCAACCCCCCGATTCCATTATCGTCTTGTGGTTAATAGCTTTCCTTAATAGATTTTGTTCCTCCTGTAGCAAATGTAAAAAGGCCGTATACTTTTAATGGGGTGTAAATTGCTATAATTTACCTCGAATCTCCCCTGGACATGCTACATACTTACATTTGTGCACTGAACGCTTCGAGGCTGTTGTATGCAAATCAGGATGACTTTTGGGGGAGGGGCCTCAATTCAGTAAACAGACAATTTAGATGGTGTCAAACGCATTAGTCTCGCTCTTCAGATCAATCCAATCTACTTTTGTTTTTGCCCTTGAGGTGCTGTGTTATATTGTTGACTTTGTAGGTTTCATAAAAGATTTTGTATTAACAATGTCTTATGTTTTTTTTTCTAAAGAGATTGTTTGTCCGCATATCCACAAAAATCGTCCAATGTTTCCAAACTTGGCATGCATGTTTGTATTTTAATCTTGATATATTGTGATTTAATCTGGATTTAGAGGTTAATCTCATTATTGCTTGAGGATGGACATAATCTGAGCATCTTGTGCCGGCAATTGTAAATGGTCGAATTGAGGCAGATTTTTTATTTGTATGGGCTGTCTGTGGTTTATGGCAAATAGACAGTTTTGTTTTAACATGGTAGATGAAGTAAATTTGATTCAATGTGTGCAATTTTTAGCATTTTCTAAGCACACAAAAGCACACATTGCTTAGATATATGTATTTCATGCAGATTACATTGCAAAATTCTAAATGTTAGCAGTGAGTGGCAAAAATGCACAAGAGACAATGGTGTGAAAGAATATGTTCTACACTAAATGCTCAAAACAAGACTAAAACATAAAAGCAGCTACAGTCTGATTGGAAATATAAATATATGCTAAATATTGAACTTGTAAATGACATTTAAAAAAACAGAAATCAGGTAAGTAGTGTAGAAAAACAGATAAACACCATGAACACTGAACGTTTCTCTCACATTTATCACAGATACAGACTTTAGGATCACGCACAGTTGAGATCTTCAATAAGATGTTTTGGGTTTGTTTGCCAAAGAAATTATCTGTTGTGCCACAGTTGAAATGTCTTCTTCACTGATGTTAGCAAACAAGCTAGCTAAGCTCTGGTAGACAACCGAAAAGCTACTCTCAGTTTCTATAGTTAATTTCTGTTTGTTTCACATACAAAACAAATTTTTTAATTTGTTCTTGTCAAAATTTTGACACTTAAAATGTTGAAGAGTCTTTTTCAAATACAGTGAGTTTGTGCATAGCCTCTTTAGAAAGTGAATTCATAAAATAAATATGAAAAATGAATCTGTTCTCATGATACTTTGTATTTGTCTTTACAGTGCCAGCTCTCCCAGGCTCTGAACGGAGTTTCAGACAAGGCCAAAGATGCTAAGGAGTTCCTGGTCCAGTTAAAAAACCTGCTCCAACAAATACAGGTAAGACTCTTCTGTAGAAAACAGGTTATACGTACAGTATGTATGTGTACGACTCTATTGTGCAATGCTTGCTAGATCAATGCAGTGCTGTGACCCTGTTCCATAATAAGTACTGTATATGCTAAATAGCTAATAAATACATCCATGGTGATCAAAGACCTTGAAGAATAATGATTTCTAGCAAACAGTCTAGTTTCTATCCCATGTGGCTTATTCCATTTATGTTTTCTAGGAGTTGCAACTTTAAGTGTTAATGATTTATACCAGACACGTGACCATTTACCACCAGTAGCTATGTTTCTGATCATTAATGTAAACAGAAGAGAACATGTTTTTGCTCCACTATGGCACTATAATTGATACAGCTAAGCATACATCTCAAATATTTTTGTTTTCTTTAGAAAACTGAGTAGAGCTTTAGTAGCATTACTACAACACCCCTGACTCACATTTTTGCCAGTTTTATTTCTGTGTAAAGTCTTGAAAGAACTGTTCAAAGACAAAATATCTGCTCCATCTGTGAGACACTAATTGGTGAAAACCTACACCATCCAGGCAACGTTTGTGAAGATTTTGAATAATATTGACTTCAAAACTGAAAATAGAAGTATGTTTCTAACTGGCTATAATATGACACATAAAATAAGTTTAGATCAAATATTGGCAGGACTGTGTAACACTGATAGATAACTATTTATTAGAACACGCTTAGTTTGTTTAAGTTCCTTGGTTTCATTTCCAGCTAGGTGGATGTTTACACTGGTGGATGGAAAATCACTACTATCAAAGTCTGGATCTCCTCGGCTCTTATCACACAGCTCAGTGATTCTTGTTTAAATGCAAAAAGTCTATACTGAGTCTGCTTTGCTGCTATTTAACATTCAGAGCAGAAAATTTCAAAACCAGACCGTTCAGCCGCTCTAAACTGTTGGTCTCTGCTCATGCATCATTGTTGTTTACCTCAAATCACTGTAATTGGACACTTGAACTTTACAGACGACTAAACAAGAGTGTGGATGAAATCGACTAGGAAAGTAAGCCTGGCTTTATTAAAAGACTGTCATAAAAATATGGATTCAACATTATCCAAATTGTGTTTTGGGCTTCAGCTTGGAGTGGTCTAGTCCATTAACAGGTCGATGGTGTCTTAGTTGATCAAATTATTGTTAGTTAAACACAGCAAAATAGATTGAAGTAAATTATTTTATGTGTAATTAGATGTTTGCGTAAAATTGTGTGTGGTTTTGTGAGTAGAGCTTGGCCTGATGCATCAGCTGCTTTCATTTCACTGAATGGAATCTGTCTGACATCGCATCATTGGAGCTCATTCGCTTCTTAGTAGGCGGAGACATCTTTTATTTAACCAATCAGTGCTTTTTGTTCTTTTTGTTGTCCAGGAAGTAGAGCATAAACATGTGTGTTGTTGCCATTTCTCTGTAGTAAACTAGCAAGTTAAAAGATACATGATCATATTTTAAGTTAATACTTACACAAGGGCAAAGGAGGAGAATGTATACTTACACAAGGGCAAAGGAGGAGAATGTATACAGTCTGTTAACTTTGGCCACACCAGTCTGCTCCAGCTCACTAATTGGACAATTGCACTTCCTGGTTTTTGGTAACCGTGTGCAGTTCTGCGATAGGCTACTTGACCTAGTAGCTGAAGTGAAATTGAGTGAAGGCACTTGGTGGCCTCAGCCTAGCTAAGTAGAGCTGTCGCCGACAAAGTATATTGTTGGTCTACTAAAGACATAGTGACTAAAAGTGTGAGCTAAACTGGCAAATACTGAAAACAATGATCATGATCTGTCTGTTCAAAATTGGCCTGACCACTGCAATTGTACAGAAGCTCATTGACAAAAAAGTACTTTTTGTTTACCTAAAAAAGTAAATTCACCTCATATTGTAATACAATCGTCATACTGCCTACTTGTTTGTCCATCTACAGTCATACTTGTGAGTCTAGTGTAAGCCAGTTGCACGCTTCTTTTAGTCAACAGGACATGTCTTAAGTCCACCAAAGATGTCTTTAGGTAGGGCAAGAGACAAACATTTTTTTAGTGTTGGCTATGCATGGTATGGGTGCATTATGAAATAAAAATGTAATCTGTGCTTTCTTACTGTGGACAAGAATGTGTTTCCAAAACTTTGTAACGTGGTCTAGAAGTGTTATCTGTCATGCTAAACAGATGTTAGTTTTCAAATGTGGTGTATTATTAGGCTTTTCACCACTTATTTATAGATTTTGGTCTATAAAACATAAATGCTGTGGTGGGCTCACAGGAATTGCTGTGAAGTTGTGTGTGACTGACAGACAGACCCTGTGGGCGGGATCAGCTGTGTTTCCAGAAGGGGAGCTCACACACACATTTGGATCCTGTGCACCGCGTCACATCAAAACCAAAAATATAAAGTGACTGCCTCCTTCTGTTCATAGCTTTATTTATATGTGACTTACCATGACAGGCAGCTTTCTGATGAGCATTTCTAAAAGCGCTGGAGGAGGAAGTAGTAACTTAAGTAAAACTACAGATACAAGAAGCCAAAAGATAAAAAGTAAAGATACTTTGTCTCAATAGACAGAAGCTTATCTAAAACACTGATTTGAGATTTAAACTTTTTACAGCACTTTTACTTAAGACATTCTGGTTCTTCAATTTTTTATTTTCATTTTTAATCAACCTTTATTTTACCAGGATAGTCCCATAGTCTCTTTTGCATTGGAATCCGGAGAAGACGTGATGTATTATTGGAGGTATTAATGGACATGTTTTTGGTGGCAGGGAAAACCGGAGCACCCAGAGGAAAGCTACACAGCCATGGGGAGAACATGCAAGCTCCACATAGAAAGGCCCCAGGTCGCCTGGGAGTCGAACCCAGGACCTTCTTGCTATGAGGCCAAAAAGCTAACTGTCGGTCTTGTAATTCTTGACCATAATGCGTTCACAACGTTAACAAGCCAGATCAACTTGAGCTGTGTTGGTCCAGATGCTAACCATAGTGATAGATAGTTGGGTCCAGAGAGATGGAAGTGATTTACACTTCCAATCAATTGCTAAACTTGCCTAAACTATTTTTTACCTTACCCTTTACCCAAACGCTTTAACCTTATGCTAGCTCTTCTCTAGCATTAATCTAACCAAATACTAACAACTTCATGGATTAAATAGATTAAACTTCTTGCTGTGGCAAACCAATATGCTGATACGGATATTTAGAATTTTAGATGCACAAGACTAACAACATCACAAATTTACTATTCTGAAAAAAATAAGAAAAAATGTATTCATCCAGGATATGAAAATCTGCACCAAAAATCAATTTTTTTCTATAAATCCAACTGATATCAAAACTGAACCTGATATATTGCACAGCTGCTATTGCTGCTGTTACTTTCCATCACTGATTCATAGTAGGCCTATTGATTTCACTGTAAATCATGAGAGAGACACCCACTACATGTTACCATCTGAGCTCTAATCTACAGGCTTAGACTGCTATGGCTGTATACCATATTAAAAACATTAAATAATTATATAAATATTATATAAATAAATAAATAACAATCTGAAACTGATTAGAATTAGATTAATTTTTAAGCCCTATGTGATACGTGCTTTGCTGTCTAAATAAAACATAGCCTTTTTTTGACAAAGAAATTTTAATTTATCCTCCATTTTCTCTACGTACAAAATGCAATTATAGTAATTCTTCTGTATCCTGCCTATTGTCTTCTCCTTGGCAGAGTGATGTGCAGACACTGTATACTGTCCTGAATATAAAAAAGTAATCTTGGTGAAATTAAAAGCCGAAGAAATCTCATCTTGCCACAGGGGAGTGTCGTCGTCGGCAGGAGCATATTGTAAATCTCATTGACCGGATTGTCGCTCAGTGGCAGATAATGGAGCTGTCATATTTGCATTTTGAGAGGAAAACAGCAGCCCAATTGCAGTCTGTTGAAATAATTAATGCTGTGTCGAGATATTTTATGCTGGGAAAACAAAAATAGAACATGATCTGACTGTGAAATTATCATAAACACACAAATAAACAGTGTGTGTGCGTGCAACTGAAATGGTAAAAAGTAGGTCTGAGATGCCATTTTTTAAATAAAGCCTTGGAAACTAAAAGAACAGGACAGAATATAATGTGCACTAGTGAGCCATTACATTGTGACCACTTGCTATCAACTGTCACTGTGACTCTAAAATGACAGCATAAGGCATCGTTTAGTAAATATTTAATTCATTTTCTACCGCTTGCTTTTTCCTGTGACTTTGAGCTTTTGCAGGGGGAACACCCAGGACAGTGGCCAACTCCTCGTAGATTTAGCACATTAACACATTAAGTACCACAAACTAAATTCTTCCAGTCCCTCTTTAGTCAGAGGAACCACATTATCGCCCTGTTTGCATTCACACAGCAACACTTTTGAAAGTGTCTCTGAAAATGTCTTTAATATGAGCATTTCTATAGGCTGGAGTTAGGTTAGAAAGCAAAAGTTGTTTTTTTTCTACTAAAAGCTCAAATAAATAATAAATTAAATTAACAATAAATCACAGTTCTTCAACTTTTAGTCATTAGTTACTAATTAAGATATGTTTTGGGGAACATCTGCATTTAAGTAATTTTTCTTGAGGACAAGAAAACTTTCTGCAAACATGAGAAAGTGTATAAAATATGTTTCCCAACAAAATTAGTAGTATTTTAAAATCTCCTGATTTTACCAAAAGGTTCCGAGTGTGATTGGAAAGCGCCTGCCCAAGAGCAGGAACTAAAAAAGTCTGCATAGCGTGACCCCAGTTCCTAGTTCCAGCTCTGTGTTAACACACCTAAAATGGGTACAAGTACCAGAACTAAAAAAGGTACCTGCAGTGCAAAAATGCCTAGTGTTGCCAGTTGCCAATTACATGCATGTTTGGCGAAGCCAGAGTTCCCAGAGAGTATCTGTAGTAGGACAGAGAGAACATGCAAACTCACCCAAAAAGACCATGAGATGCTGATTTGGTGCAAGCCTTGATTTGAACCAACAATCTCTGTATTGGAAAACCAGGGTTCTAACCACTCTAACCCCAAATATATGTGTTATTGTCTGTCGCAGGAGAGTGGAGTGGAGTTTGAAGCCTGTGTGGTGGCCCAGTGTGATGCTCTGATCGAGGCGTTGACCAGGCAAAAGGCCAAGCTGCTAACCAAAGTCACCAAGGAGAAAGAGTACAAACAAAAGGTAAGGAACTGCACTCCAGGCATGTCTTGGAAATCCATCTGTGTCTTAAGGGTTTTGGTGCTCACTTTGTTGGATATAAGCTTTATGGATTTGGTTTTGAGTTTCAATACAGCTAAACAAAATGATTCTTATGGAACTAACAAGTTGTAAATTGTACATTTTTTTAAAGAGAAAATGCTCAGAAAAAGAAGTGCTGAGCTACTCAACAAACCACAGTGTGTAGTTTTAGCTTTTCAAACATTTTGGAAATCCCAGAACTGACAGCTATTGCTCCTCTCTGCACTTTTTGGGCTCCTTCATGTTCACGGTAAATCATGTCTCACTGATATAGATACAAGGTGACAAAATCTGTGGCCAAGGAGCACTTTTTAAAGCTTACCACAAACCAAGTGTGATGACTTGTCTAGAATATCTAGAATGATAAAGCTCTGTATTTTATAATGATTCTATATCAGTCTGACCACTTTTTTCGTTCTCTGAGGCATGATTGACAGGTTGATTAGCCTATAGGGACGAGCATAATCCATCTGTTTTTTAAAGATGCATGGTTGCTAATAGAAAGAATTTTTGTTTATCAACACGGGCGATGCGCGAGTACCCCGCCTGTAGAAAGAGCCACCACTCATAAACACAAACAGTGGAAATTCGATCCTACGACCCTTAAAAGTTACCTTCAGATGAGTGAAAAAACGGCGAGGAAAAATGCTGTTCCAAGCTTCAGGAGACAGACGTCTGTCATACTGGTTCATACCTGACTAAAACAGCTAGCTGTTGTCTTGTTTCATTGTTTAATTCAATAAAGTTTTCCCATGTAAACAGATGGAGAACATGTCTTTCTGCATAACGCATGTGCAGTAGGGTGGAAAGTGACGTCGACCGAAAATCCCTCCATGAAGAAAGCAAATGAATAAATAAATCTCAGACTGAAAAACATTATGGACAGTTATGCATTTGTGGAAAATAAAAGATCGAAGAAATTTAAAACCAGGTGAGATAAACTTGACTTTGTTCTAAATTATGAAACGTACAATTTTTCTTTGTGTATCATGCAAATCAACAAATTTGATTGCAAATTTTGGCATTCCTTCTATACATTATCGTGAACAGCATCTGATATTTCAATTTCTACTGTAAAATAGCTTGCTGGAAAATAAACCGAAAAACTAAAATGAATAAATGAACAAATACAAATCAAGCATCATTAGTTAAACTGAATCCTTGTCTCGGTGCTGATATTAATTTTCTAATGCTGGAGGTGTGTGTCTGAGAGCATCACATGGCCCTGTGCCCAGAGTCATCATCCCCCGCCCCTCTGTCCATATGTCTTTGTCTGGTGCTGAATCAATCTACAAGTCAATTCAGCTTTACCAGTGTTGCACAGAGCCGCCTAATCATCTGAGATATTCTAACAACAGACTAATGATACAGCGACTGATGGTGTTTGTGCATCAACATGTGTTATAATAATAATAATGGTGCATATTTAAACACACAGTATAAACTGACATATGAGCCACATATGCCTTGTTTTAAAATGGATCAGCAGCACTTGCCATTTCTAAAACGGAGAGTCAGTTATCTGTGTGGATATACGAAATAGTCACCCCCCACAACCCAAAATTACACACTGCCTCCACAATGCATCATGGGATTGAACACAGCTGGTGTTTATTTTGGCTCAGGGCTTATGTAACTGCAGTTCAAAGAGAGCCCATTTTTTTCTGTTTCACACCAAGAAGAGTGTCAATTTTGGTCTATTTTAGAATCACCATCACACCAAAAGAAAGCATATACAATCCAAACATAGAACATACGCTCTTAATTGGCCCTAAACAACTTAAAAGACTTTAAACTTTTAAAAAAATCCAATGTTTTAATAACTCTGCTTCTTGACTCTGGCAGCAACAAACAAATGACACACAACACATCAATAAAATACCTTTATATATTAAACAATTTACTAGCCAGATACAATGCTCAAACAATAATCTTTACATCCTGATTTAAATAATATGCACATAATCTTATCCTCTTACGGGTTATTATATATGACAAAAAGGGTTGAATCTGTGGATGATCCCTGATTTCCACAGTCTCTGTCGAGTGTTGGCAGTGTTTCGGTCTGTCACATCAGGGCTTTTGGCTCAGACTCATGTCCTTTTTCTCCTCCCACGGTTCACATGCTCCAGTCTACAAGCTCATTCATACAGATCTGTCACTGTCCTACGCTCGCCTGACACTGTAACTCAAGTCTATAGCACCAAACTGATTATTAGAACAAGACCTGCAGACATACACGCTCAACAAACTATTGTCTATTGAAGTCTGGCATTGTGTGGAGTATTATTGCCTAGAAAAATCCAGAATGATGTATTTCTGTGTTTTAAAAGATGTCTGGTCACCAGGTTTGTCTCATCAGGTTCAGTGGGCAAAAGAGACAGATAGATTAGATTAGGAATGTGCAGAGTCTGTCCAAACATGTATGACTACTTGTAAGGAAAAAAACAACAACATTATATGCATTTATTTGACACAGAGTCACACCTTACTTCTTCTTTAAAAATGGTCTTGAGATAAGCTTTATTGTGCCCCTAGGAGAGTCTGTCCTCTGCATTTGTCTTTCCCTCACTGGCTTCATCAGTCCTTGCTATAATAAATAGTACCTTATTGAATGGGGTTGTGCCTCACTCTTTTCCAAATGTTGTAGTCCAGCCATTGCTCAAAAAGCTTAATTATGCTTTTAGGGTCTAGAAATCGATTCTGTGATATGTAGGCCAAATTGCTTTTAATAAAAGTTTTTGTGATATGTTGGAATATCACAACATTACACTTAATGACGACTGTAACTGTAATAATGTCGTTGTGACCAGGACAATCTTTATGGACTTTCCTGGTTGAATAAAGGTAAAAAAAAAATAAAAAATCACATTTGAGCTCAGTTTCCAACTGACTTTTATCTTTTAGAAAAAGGTTTAGTGTGAGATTTTCTTGATGAAAACAATGTCCTTGAGATGTTTCTATTTGGTTTCAAAACTTTTCGTAATATCAAGAATGTTTGTGTTTTCAATGACATTCTTGTACCAGAGTGCAAGCCTCTGTGTCATCCTATTACATCTTTCGACACAGTGGACAACCAAATACTTCTCTCCCAGCTCAAATATTGTGTCGGGGTCCAAGGTTTACCTCCAGAGTGGTTTCAGTCATATTTATCTGACAGTTTTTGTGTTCAGATTGGTCATGCTTTTTCAGCAAATGTGAAATGTGTTGTATGTTTCCACATCACAAATGGTCTAACATCCATTTACTTACATTTACATAACATTCTAGCATACAATCATAAATACATTTATTCAACATTTTCGTTAAGCATTTTTTTTTATTCCAATCTACTTGATTATATTTATTTGCTGATACTCACTGTGTTTCAACAGCAGATGACAGCTGAATAATAACCGTGCTATCTCATTAACCATTGAATAAACTAAACCACTAATTACCACAAATCTGTCTAATTAACTTCCTGATTCATTTGGGCAGCCGTAGGTTAAAGCTATAATTAATTTACACAGTGTGGGTGCATTTTATCTGGACTCTGCTTATCATATTGTAGTGTATAGACTAGTTACATTCTTCATTACCATTCTCTGCATTGAAATAGCTAATTACTATTGTCCAGGTAAAATAATCGGTTTATGGATAGATAAGGCTTTGCTGGTTTTCACGTTCTCAAATGTCATGCCTAATCCAATACCACTGTGTCAATCAAAAAAAAGGAACATTAAAGAGTAGTACCGGCAAGAGAAAAATCCATTTCTTGTACATGTATGTGCTGGGCAGTTTGATTGTGCGTATCCATGGAAACCGTGCAGGGAGCAATATATAGACTTTTGAAATGCAGAAAAAAGCTTTTCAGAGGAAATACTTTGATGGAACGGTCCTTTTCATCACCAATCGAAACAACCGAATGAGGCTTAGAAGAGCGGTTTCCTGTTAGGTCTGGATGTGACTGTGATGAACGGGATGCATGCGGCAGTCTTTTGTCCTGAGGGTTGTTACTCTCCTCCTGTTGACTCTGAAATTTATCAGAAGAAAAACAGTCTTTATTCCAAGAGTAAAATTAGGTTAGTCCAAAAAATCATGCCTAATGAGGTTGTGTTCTAGGTGCACTAATTAATATCAATCTGCTTCTTTACCTAACAGACTATTATTTTGTATATACTGTATATGTATCAAAGTATGATTTTGATAATTAAATATTCAATTAAAAACATTATGCTTAATTATTTACAATTATTCATACTGTACTGTCTAAGTCCTATTAATGTCCACAGCTTGTCTGATGTTATTGCTAGCATTGTGGCTGTATTGTTTCATTGAATATGTATTGTTTTATTTTGATTTCCGATTATTCATATTTGCTAAAATTAATAATCTTGGGAAGTCCTCAGAGACGACTGTTGTTGTGATTTTGGACTATACAAAAATAAATTGATTTGATTTTGATTTGATTAGCTGCTGTTAGCATAGCGACACGCCTTGTTCCTAGCAGCTGTGAGAAAAACTTAAAAATGAACAATTTGGAGGCGTATAAAGCATTAGGTAAGTGAGTAAAGCATGTAGACTGATGGTTTTTTTTTTTTTTGGTTTGTTTACATTTTAAGGAAGCGGCAATTGGGTATAGCATCTTTTGAGACATTTGTTTACATCTTCAGTGCTTGACCATGTCATTTGGCTCATTATGTGTATTGTTTTGTGTGATTTAGGTGGTAAGAGACCAGATCACTCACTGCACCATGAAGCTGAGGCAGACCACTGGGATGATGGAGTACTGCCTCGAGGTTCTGAAGGAGAATGACCCCAGTGGCTTTCTACAGGTAATTTCTCTACAAAAATAACCTTATATTGCTTATCCATGAGGACAGACAAAAAAGGGAGTGTTGTTGCAATTCAAAGGCCAAATTCTAGGTCTTTTGTATGTAAAAACATGCTCAAAATGGCTCATATGAACAAGAAACTGAATCAACATTAGCTCTAATGTAAGTGTTTACTTGAAAGCAGCATTTTTAAGTTGTAATTGTACTTAAATAATACCTTTGAATAGCTTAAGTAGGCCTATTGACGGCTCACAACATTTTAAAACCAACGTCAATGCTTTTATTGTCTATCAAGCAAGACTAATGTAAGCAACAACTTATTTGTTTGATGTTATCTATTTTTAACTACATAACGTTTGTGTTGTAAGATGGAACTAAATCAATGTATGGCCATGGCTTGATAATCTGTTCACAACCTGAAATATCTCTGACATTTGAGCTGAAACAGAAATTCAGATTGAAGTATTGTTATAAATAGTCTGACAAGTTGAGCTATCAGCAGCCTCTAAAGATCAATATGTCATCAATACTTATAGATTAGTTGAGGATGAGGTCAGGCTTACAGGTCAAATGTGACGTGAACCTGCTCACATGGCATCTGGTAAATAAAGGTGTAAGTAAGTTTGTGCAGGCTTGGAAGCTGGAACTTTAAATGTAGAACTGAAATATATTCCTTTGCAGTTGGTAATTTAACTTTAATTTAATAATACATCCATCCGTGCATAGAGTACATCCATTTGACACAGTGACATGTTTTGATGTGAAAATTGAGTGAATGGACATTTTTAATTTGAATGCCCTTTAAAAAACCTTAAAGCATTTTGTTCCCTAAAAACAGGACAGGCATGTGTTTGTATTTGTAGTAAATTGTGAAAAAATTAGGAGACTCAGTATATACAAGAAGAAAGTCTGTAAAAAGTTTGAAATAAACAGAAAAAAGTCTAAACAAAGACTGCACAAATACTTATTTAACAATGAGTAAATAGTTTATTAAAAATAATTCAGGCTTAATAACTTTATTAATCAAGGGATTAGGAGTTAAAAGTTGTGTGGAGGATTATTCTGAGAAGCATAAAGCAGTCGTATTGAGGTATAGTGTGTGTGATGTGGTAATGGGAGACTAGATTTCCTGGACACAAAGGAGCAAGAGAGACGTCAGAGACTGTCCTAAGGGACACACAGCTGCTACAGCTCATCTGAATATTTCATGAACTATTGATTATATGCTTCTCTATGGTTCATAATACTCATGTCCTAAATACAGGACTGCATATGTTTATTTATGTAGTGTGTTTTGTTTAAAAATTAAAAAGTACTTATTATCATTTGTTAAGCCAGAAGTTGTTCCTGTTGAGCATATTTTATCCAGGCTTCAAAGTGGCACCAGGAGAAGACAATACACAATGTAACAAAAGTGCCTCAAAAATTTCTGGAACATAATTCTCTTCCCAGTTAGGTTTCAGAACAAAGAGTCTAGGAAAAAATCCAAATGTTTGTTATTCGACAGTCGCTGAAAGACGATGCTGGATTATTGATGTCTGCTGTGCTGTCTGCAGATCTCTGACGCATTGATCAAGCGCGTGTCATCATCCCAGGACCAGTGGGTCAAAGGGGCCCTGGAGCCCAAAGTGGCCCCTGAGTTCGACCTCACCCTCAACACAGACGCTCTGCTCCAGACCATCCTGCAACTGGACTTCTGCCAGGGCAAAGGTAACAGTCCAGATCTGTGTTGTTATCAGAATGAATGCATCATTTACTATGGCAAAACAAGAACCACACAAAAAGAATGAAGATGAGTTTTACATTCATATATTAATACAGTAATTCTTCTACCATAATTTCTATTATCATCACATAGATATACTTTTATGCAATATACAATACAATGCAAAAGTGTTAGTTTTTCTTGAATTAAATTTTCCTCATACTTTTTTAAATTTAAAATATTTTGATTTCCTCCTCAAAATCTTTATTGTAGTTTTAAAAATGTATATGATTTAGTCATCAAGATGAATTTTAGAAAACTATCGATTTTCTTACACTTTTCTCTATGGGTAATCTAAGTGATTCTATGGAATTATATGCAATAATCTGGAAGCATATTTTCTTATACTATTTCCATTGAGACAGATAATTTCAAGGGAAAATGTGGCTTCGATACACTTTATACAGTAATAGTCTGAAACAGCTTTTAGACACCGATTATAGTGAGCAGGTATTCTTTATAGAAGCTGGAATACTTCAAATAGAGCAGAATGTATAGTGTGGATGTCTTCAATACTAGACATAAGGATGAAGAGTGGCTCAGCTGCGTAAGTGACTCTGTAATTTCCCATAAGAGGCACAGTGGCTTTGATCTATTGTTCTTTGGGGGCATGGTCTTTTTCTTATGCTTTTTCATTGAATTCTTACAGAACAATGGAGCAAAGCCTTTAATATTACAGTTATTACAGCTAGTACTACTCAAATTAGCCAATAGATTATTGCCTTTGATCTACATTATTAAGTAGTACAGTCACATAAACCTCCAGTCTTGGCGTTAGAAAACAAATGTGACAAAATGAAACGTTGTACAGTAATGCTGTCAGTAATCACTGCATATCATAACAGTTTTAACAGTTAACAATTCTGCCGAAAAGACTAAATACAATCAGTCGAAATGAATATAAACCATTTGAGGAACATGTTGTCAGTTTTGGTGGATCAAATGCAGGCATTTTTGTACATATAAATAATGGATCTTAAAGATTATATTATCTAGTCATGCATCACTCATGGCATTCCCCTCATGGATATAATATAGAAATGTACACGATACTATCCCTTAAGACCAAAGCTTTCATTTTGAATTCTATAGGCAGCATGGCTTAAAAAAAAATCAGCACAACATATAACAAAAGGCTGATATAAGTTTTGTATGTATCTGCTAACGCCATCTTAGTACACATTCTGACACAAAAGAGACTGACACATTTATCTGATCAACAAAATGTTTGACTGACGCCCATAACAAAACCCTTTCTCCTGCTACAAATCCTTTGCACATATTATTCCATACATATCTGCCAATCATTTAGCTATTCTCAAGGCTTAACTGGAAGCAAACGGCATAAACGCTGCCTTAGTGTCCATCCAGATTACGCTTTTCTCTAGATGATGACTTCCCGCCGTATTCCCAGTACAATCCCATTACGCTTGAGTGGCACTGTCGTTGTTAACCCTGTCTTGTGGCCGTGTAATCTTGTGCTGAAAATGCTCAAACCGGCGTGGCGTTTGCAGATGTGCAGGAAGGACCGTTGTTGAAACAGTTGCAGGCAGCAGACAGTGGTGAGGCAGAGGAGATGGAGGAGACAGAGAGTCCTGAAGAAGGTATTGAGTTTGTTTCACAGTAAAGCCCCATGTTTTTACACTTCTCCTCCAGTCACTCCTGCTCCTTGGTCAGTCCTGGTTCAGCCTCAGAAACACACCAGTTCCCAGTTTTCCTCCTCTGCATGATAAATGTGTCCAGGTCCTTGTAAGACAGCACACTTTATATGGGTTATTATAGTATTTTGTAGCCTTTAGCACTTCTAATGTAAAGTAAACAGTAAGCTGCTTGATTTGTACTGATTCTGAGCTCTACAACTTAGATATTCGCCTTATTCTGCCCCCACACAATGCTCTTGGTACTTCCTGTTTAGCTCTGTTAAACATGTTAGCTGGTTTGTCCTGCAGGGCAATCTCAAACAGATATAATTACAGTTAAAATAAACCCAGTGAATGAATTCTAAAGGCTTGTTTGTCTGCTTCCTTCATACCTGTGTGTGTATCTTCAGCATAAGCCTGATAGACCTCATCAGTTGTGTTCTCAGGATGTCTACACTTTGATTGTTTTCATTGTCAGAACAGAAAAGGGTAAAAATGTCTTTCTAGTATTTTGGTTCCACAGATTGGAATTCTTTTTAGAGAAATTTTAAACTCCAAATTCTTGTGTCTATGACTCTCTTCTGAAAGACCTGAATGCAATCATTAAAACTCTCTAACATTTGTTAATGTTTATTTTAAAAGTCTTGGCCAGGACTCCATTGAAAAAGAGATCTCCGAATCTCAGTGAGACTTTACTGGTTAAATAGAATAAAAATAAAAAAGCGCAGCTAAACAAGAAGTGCACTGCCAAGAAAGTGGGCGGTGCAGAATATGGTGAATAGGCCCACTTTATATTTAAAATTCCAAAACAGCCTTTGTTATAATTACATTTCAAAATATTGCCTACCTCTACCAAGAATTAGAATAAATATAGTTCTATTAGTTATGAACAGTTGTGAATAGTTGTTTATGGTTCATGATCATGTGTCATTAATTTTGACAAATACAAAACACGTACACTTCCAAAGAATATTCGTGGATTTCAGACTGATGGAAGATTAGCACCACCGTTGCCATAGCAATTGGCAATTCAAAACAAATTATTCTATCTTTTGAATGGTGAACAGTACTCAAGCTGGCACTCATAAACAAGATGCAAAAACCTGTGAAGAAAAGAGCACTTCAGATACAATTACAGTTTATTTTTAGTACATTTTCTTGACTTATAGCAACGGCTACTGTATTATTTATTTTTGTGTGTGGCTGTTTTCTTACATTCATTATTTTTCAAAGACCTTGTTAAAACAAAGACTCTCATCATTTCAGTCTTCAGAGAAGTACTTTGGGCTACAAATATAGGACCTGTTAAATCTCACAGTTTCTCCTATTGTATTGTAAGGATTGCTGCCCGTGCTCTGTGTCCAATTTGTGTCCTGTCACTTAATCACTGAAAATGATCCTGTTGTTGTTTTTTTGTGATTGTGTCCCACTTTGGTTGCATATTAATCCACTGGTATGTCTTTCTTTTCCAGTATATAGGCACCTAGTATTGAATTTTTAGCTTAAGAATCATGTATTTCACATATTTGAGGCATGTGAGTTTTTATTCATGTTGTGTCTTCCTCAAAAATCCATTCAAATAATCACCAACTAACTTCTATGATCTATGGTCTATACAGCATGTCGAGAGCTCAGAAAATAAGTTTATGACTCAAAATGAACAGTAATAATAGGAAGCATATAGATTTAAGGTTTTTAATGGAAACACAATTTTGTATGGAAATATACAACTCCAAGACATCTTCAACTGACATTGTTTGAGCTTTGTCTGGGTCAAATTGTGTAAAAATGTCTTATTTAGCTAACCAACAAACAAATCAAATTAATCAAAGGAATATTAGCCCAACTAATCAATCAGCCAAAAAGATTATAGTTGCAACCCTGATTCATTAAGTTACACGTTTAATTAGTTATAAAGCTATATTCTGTTTAACCTTGTGTGATGTCGTTAAGCTATACTCAATTTATATATATATATATATATATATATATATATATATATATATATATATATATATATATATATATATATATATATATATATATATATATATATATATAACTTAAAATCACTTTCCCACTAGCACAGATATCTTGGTAATGTATCTATTTAGGTTTACAATGTTCTGTTTCCATCCAATAAAGTCCTGTTTGTTCACCAGACTTCACCAAGGTTGTCTGTAGCTGTAGCTAACTGTTGTTAGCATACTGGCACATCAGCAACAGCTGTGAAAAAAGTCAAAGCACATTGTGGTGAAAAATACGGAGGCTCAGAATGCATTAGGGAACTGAACAAAACATGCAGACTGATGTAGGAAGTTTAAAAGGAATTATTTCTGTTTTTAAGGAAGCAAAATTTGATTCTAGCACCTTTCACCCCTTAAAGACTCAATAGAATTAGCCTATTAAAATGTTATTCAAAATAATGACCCTTTTTGGGTAAATTCTGTTCTGTCTACACACTTTGATATTTTCTGTTAAAACGAGAAGTAAAGCCTTTTCAAAATAATTGTAGCTTCAAGTGGAGCACTTTTTGTATTGCCACTGAATTACATCAGAACATGGAACAGTGTGTTTTCTGTTCAAGAAAACAACACAGCCTAAATATAGAATCCATTTAGAAAGTGTAAATGAAAGAAGACATGACTCTAGATGTGTTTTTGAAGAATAAACATGATAACTTGAATCTAAAGGACCATAAAATAGACTCTTCAAACATGTATCCAATAACGCTGCCAAAATATCAAAATGAACTTTTAGAGAACACTGCTTCATGGTGGCCTTTGTCAGCTACAAATATATGTGTAATCTCTCCTGCTTTAGGCTTACTTCTGTCTCTTAAAATCTGTGTAGGCAAGCTGCACATCCCACTGTACAGTAAGTCAAATCCTAAGAGACACTAAATACATTTTGGGGGAGGTTATGGAAGATTAACAAAATAGTTGGAGTAGGAAAAATATCTTATAAGTACCAGTGTCTACGCTCAGATGAGTTCTTTATAGTGATTTTAATGGGTTGACTAACAGTAAGTACTTGTAGCTTGCTTTGCCCTGTCAGTGAACCCAAAGCTCAATCACCTCTAGGGCTTTTCCTCTCCCCACAGACCTACATTAAAGCACTTCTCTCTCTCCTTCTGTTGTTAAGAGACCTGTGTAGATCCTTCCTTTGGTTCTTCCTTAATACACCTCCTTTGTGTGCATTCCTCTCCTAACTCTGATCCCCTTGATCGCTCTGATTTTTCCTTGCCCACAGTGGAGACCGGGCCCTCTGTACCGGCGGCCCCTCTGCTGCAGCTGGAGAAGTGTTGCACCAGGAACAACAGCGCCACATTGGCCTGGAGAGTCACTGCCCCCTCTTCGAATCCCATCGAGGGTTACATCCTGGAGCTGGATGATGGAAGTGGAGGACAATACAGGGTCAGTCACAGTTTGTAATATCACTATTAAACGTTCACTGTTCACTTGTGTAGAGCCTTCACTTGAACTGTCAACTAGTCAACCTATTATTTTTATGGAGCAATGAGACTTTTTTAACACATTCACATAAAAATAAAAGTTAAGTAATATGATAATGCATACTGCAAGTGCAAAAAGAATGTATAATGTTATTTGTACATGTTATTTAGAGTTTGTACTTACCTTATTCCGCCCACTTTTATTCCCCACTTTTCTTGGCAGCACACCTCCAGTTTAGCTGTGGTTAACCTGTAGAATTGGGCTTATACAAGTATTACAATATTAAAATTACAATTACAGTACATTTTATTGTCATCTTAGTCCACTTAATTAGTCAATTCATCAAAGTAGACCTACACTTGTGTTATTTGATTGTTTTTTCTGATATTGTTTGGTCTAAAGGTTAATATTATAGTCATAGTAAATGCACACACATCATTTTTTATCTCAGTTTTATTTTATTTTATTTATCTAGTAGATAATATAATAATTTTAATATTATTTTTTGACATCAAGTAACACACAACTTGTTTTTATGCTTTTTCAAAGACATAACTAGAAAAATATATTTAAATAGGTTTTGAAAGTTCAAAATCACCTGAAAGTGTATTTAACGTTGATCATTTTGGCTATAAGCATCAATTCTACAATTAAATCATTGTAAGCTCTTCAAGGTTCTCTGTTTCTCATAAGCTTCCGAAGCATGGAAAATTCCAGACTAAATTCTGTTCTAGCCCTTATGTAAACTAATACAGAGACAAGAGTTTCGATTCTCCAGACAACCTCAGCTCCTAAAGGGTTAAAACATTTTTCTTTTTTTTGTTTTGTTTACATTTGTTATTTTAGCAGCCACAATCATTATGGTGACTTTTTTTCCACTGATTGTAGCTCTCCAGTGTGAGTTTAGGCTTCTCTCTCCAATATGTCTTTAAACAAGTGGACTACACTTACTACTATTATGTTCTGTGCTGTGGAGTTGTATAGATTTGTTTTTTTTTATGTCTTTGTCTATAACATTGACTGTGATGTTCTCAGGAGGTGTATGTGGGGAAGGAGACAGTGTGCACTGTAGACGGACTGCACTTTAACAGTTCTTATAATGCCAGAGTAAAAGCCTACAACGCCATCGGAGTCGGGCCGTACAGCAAGACTGTGGTGCTCAAGACCTCGGATGGTATGTGTGCTTGTGCTTGTAAACATAAAGTGTGAAGTATGCGTCATAAGATAGTGCAGTGGTTCCCAAAGTGGGGGTTTGGGACCCCTCGGGGGTCAAAATGCATTCTTACAATTATGACTTGGCATTTAATCAGTTTTTTTGGGGGAATTGGGGTTATATAAAGCAATACACCAGGGCTATTCAAATAGTGGAAGCAGTATAATGTGACCCATCTTGGTAAAATGGGCCATGGATTGGGTCACACTGTAAAGAAGCCAGGGAAACAATCCGTATCTGATTTACAGTGAACAGTGGTGGATACAGCAACATAATGCTTTGAAATAAAGACTGGCCCATCATATTAAAGTGGGCCAGGGACTGGGCCACATTTCTTGGTTAGATCTGGTTTCCAGTCGCCTGCAGTACTTTTAAATCAACTTAAATTCAAAGTTCATAAATTGTTCTTGTCTTGTTCCAAATTGAGATTCACCCTTGAAGTAGCAAATATGTAGACCTAAAGTTATAGAGATTAACTTTAGGTTTAGCCTAGTTCTTTATCTGTTGTTCTGGTTTGCTCACGTTCTAGTTTTCATTTATCTCTGCTAGTGTAAGCCTGTTAAATGACAGAGCAATTTAGACTTATTTTCAATTTACTAAACATAAGTTCTTGGTGCAGTTTTGTTATTCGGCCCATAGACCATAGTCCTCTGTCCGCTGTAAAATATAACTGAATAGCCCTGCTGGACAGCAATAAAAACAGACGCAGCATTAGTTATTATCACTATAGAAACAACTCTGGTCTTGGGCACAATCTTGCGTGAAAAACTGCGATGTATTGTGCAACTGCCTGGCCCACAAGCCGTGGTCCTCGATAAAATCTGGCCCTCTGAAAAATAAAGTTGAATAGTATGGAGACAAATCACCGTCACATGTATTAGCAAAAAAATTCTACATTTTGCAAATATAAAAATGTTTTGTAAAGAATAAATACAGTTTTGCAAAAAATAAATTCGTTTTGCAAAAATAAAATTTGTTTTGCAAAAATAAAAATGGTTTTGCAAAAATAAATTTTGTTTTGTAAAGAAAAAATCTGTTTTGTAAAACAAAAAACAATGCTGCAACACAACTTGTCTTTATTCTTCTCATTAATTGATTTGTAACGCCCTCTTGTGGCTTTGCAAATCTTTTTTTCTTTGCGCTGCATTTTTTTTTTGCATCTTGAGTTCTGTCGCAGTTTTGACATGGGGGCGGAGTCTGGTGATTGACAGTTTAAGGGGTGGAACAAGCGGGCCTCGGATCCATGCTGCGCATGCGCCAACCGGAAGTTTTGTTAAATGTCTTTTTAAAATATAGGAAAACCATTATTTCGTAATGTAGTGTTTGATTTAATGTTCGTTATTGAAGTTATTGATTATAGCACAACAATTTAGGAAAATACAGGCTATGTATAAGACTAAAGATGAATCAATATAAACGATATGATTTTATTAGCCTATGAATAATTGATTATCCGGTGTACTGGCATGCTGTTCCCACTGTTGCACATTTTAAGAGCACTTGTGGCACAGACAACTTTTCAGTGTAAATGTAGAATATGGCACGTTGTGTCCACAAACTGACGATTTGGCTCAGATAGCGCTCAGGATCAGGCGTAATGATCTCGCGCACCGGGCTGCCAGGTCACAGCCTGAGATAGCTCCAGAGATCTGGGGCTATGTTCTTCGTGAATCCTCGCATGGTCCCGTGTTTGTGATGCAGAGTGACATATCAGACTGGACACCCCTATCTCTGGCTACAGATCATACGCTGCCCACATCATCACGGCTCAGTCTGGCACTGGGACTTATAACTCACCACCACGAATAGATCCGGAGGTCTGGCCGGGTAGTGTGTGCGCTTCGCATATCCTCCACTCCCGTACGCGTTTCTGATGCTGCCTGATACACTTCCATCTCCGTTTATGGAGGTCAAAGACAGACGCAGAGATATGTGCACTACAGACACAGCCAGCTCAATCTTCCTGTGGACACGCTAGTCTGGGCATTCCCCAACCGTAGGGTGAGTGACCTCTCCATGACACCACAGTCCGGCTGACCCAGAGCACGCAGTAGGTTCAGAACATTTGGCAGAGGTGGTACTGTACTGGAGGTGAAATGTCCAGCAGAAGATCTGCCCGCTATAAGGTCGGTGTCCAGCAAAAGAGACGTACAGCTGCGCCCTGGAGAGCTCGCTTTCACCACTGGGTATGTGTGCGCTTCACCACTGTGAAGCGCACACATACCCAGACCTCCGGATCTATTCGTGGTGGTGAGTTATAAGTCCCCGTGCCAGACTGAGCCGTGATGATGTGGGCAGCGTATGATCTGTAGCCAGAGATAGGGGTGTCCAGTCTGATATGTCACTCTGCATCACAAACACGGGACCATGCGAGGATTCACGAAGAACATAGCCCCAGATCTCTGGAGCTATCTCAGGCTGTGACCTGGCAGCCCGGTGCGCGAGATCATTACGCCTGATCCTGAGCGCTATCTGAGCCAAATCGTCAGTTTGTGGACACAACGTGCCATATTCTACATTTACACTGAAAAGTTGTCTGTGCCACAAGTGCTCTTAAAATGTGCAACAGTGGGAACAGCATGCCAGTACACCGGATAATCAATTATTCATAGGCTAATAAAATCATATCGTTTATATTGATTCATCTTTAGTCTTATACATAGCCTGTATTTTCCTAAATTGTTGTGCTATAATCAATAACTTCAATAACGAACATTAAATCAAACACTACATTACGAAATAATGGTTTTCCTATATTTTAAAAAGACATTTAACAAAACTTCCGGTTGGCGCATGCGCAGCATGGATCCGAGGCCCGCTTGTTCCACCCCTTAAACTGTCAATCACCAGACTCCGCCCCCATGTCAAAACTGCGACAGAACTCAAGATGCAAAAAAAAAATGCAGCGCAAAGAAAAAAAGATTTGCAAAGCCACAAGAGGGCGTTACAAATCAATTAATGAGAAGAATAAAGACAAGTTGTGTTGCAGCATTGTTTTTTGTTTTACAAAACAGATTTTTTCTTTACAAAACAAAATTTATTTTTGCAAAACCATTTTTATTTTTGCAAAACAAATTTTATTTTTGCAAAACGAATTTATTTTTTGCAAAACTGTATTTATTCTTTACAAAACATTTTTATATTTGCAAAATGTAGAATTTTTTTGCTAATACATGTGACGGTGATTTGTCTCCATAGTATAGCCCTGCAATACACTACCAAAATTAACACAATTAAACCTATTTAAAAAAAAAAAAAAAAATTACAAAAGTAGATATTTTTTTCCTTTGGCGGTTGCGAGTTGGTTGCACGGTTATTTTGGGGGTCCCGGGCTGAAAAGTTTGGGAACCCCTGAGATAGAGCAGCAACAAGTCTACATTTGTTCAACATTTCTACACTATTAACAGTATATAGTTGAATGTGAACTGGGTTTGGTTCAAATTTTGGACAATAATTTGAAAGTTATTTTGATTTATTTTATCATTTAAAAACAAGTTACAAAAAGAGCTGACTATTTGTGTGTTGCAAGCTTTAAAACAAGAATGAAGTTGATAGTGACTTTTTTTGCAGATTGCACATTGCAAGTGCGCGCTCGTATCAAATCAAATCAATTTATTTTTGTATAGCCCAAAATCACAACAACAGTCGTCTCTGAGGACTTCCAAGATTAATAATTTAGCACACATTAATAGTAGGAAATAAAAATAAAACAATACACATTCAATGAAACAATAAACATTCAGAAGCAGTAATTGATCAAGAATGTCAAAGCAGATTATTGTAGCTTCATAAGAGCATCTAACATCTGACTGCTGTGAACCCAGTAAGAAGCTGTATTATGGTTAAACAAAGAAAAGGTTCATGCGTTAAAGTTATTTAATGATCCTGAGACAAAGTTAGTAGATTTTTGCTCAACAGTGTAAACATTTGTTCACTTTGAATGATTATTTGTTGTACTGGTTGTTCAAACACCTACATATTGTGCACTAATGAATATTTCAGTGATTTTGAATCTGTGCACTTTTACGTTTAGTAAAGTATCGTGATAATATCGTTAAACGCCATTATTTTGGTCACAATAATTGTGAGTGCAAATTTTAATATTGTCCCATCCCTAATCACTACATCGTTCCCAAGATATTCCCAAAAAATTGAGATATTACTTTTCGTCAAAACCACTCCTCCCTTATGTCAAGAAGAACAATAGAGAAATATGGGATGAAAACAACATAACATTTGAATAATACTGGACGGAAATGAGACAAAATCATCTGTTTTCAGACAGGGATGAGGTGAGGAAGAGTCTTCATTCTAATTACTCAGAACAATGGGCATTACAGTCTGTAGTGTGGCTTATAACTCTCGCCTCCATCCACTCTGTGCTGTTTGCTCAGAGAATGAGTCAAAGTCAACTCCTTGACGCTATGAAAGCAATAAAAAAGGATCAAAGAACAAATTGCATAGTGTGTAGGAGCTATAAGTATTAATAACTTTCACAATTGTGGTTTGTCTAAGCATTGTCCAACTAATCAGGAAGACAGCGTTAAAACATTTTATTGTCATGTATTTGTAAAAGCTGCAAAAAATTGAAACAGCTTCCACAAAACAACTGCTTTTAGCTAATAAGTTTATGCTGCTTCTGAATCCCTAAACATCGACAACTAGGCAGTGCTGGAGTGAAGGAAGAGGTGAGAGGGGGGGGTGAGAGTGGAGAGGAGCAGTGTGATTGGTTTGACAGCAAGTGTTTGGGACTGGAAACAATCGAGGAAATCTATGATGATGTCAAAATGGCCTCTGCTGTGAGTTCAAACTATATTTATCTCAAACTTATGATTCTGAATAAAATAAAATATCCTAAAAGAGTAGGTAAAGCTATTTAGACATTTATTACAGTTGTATTTCACTTTTAGTATCTTTTCCTTATTTATTTGTTGTAGTGTCATTACATTTACATTTCAAGTGCTTTTCTTTATCTGAACTATACCATGTAAAATGTATGAAATGTAAAATGAATAAAACGTACTGTAAGTTGTTTTTCTCTCTGTTGTTTCAGTGGCCTGGTTCACCTTTGACCCCTCTTCCGCTCACCGTGACATCGTTCTGACCAATGAAAACCAGACTGTGAGCTGCAGCAGTTATGACGACCGCGTAGTGCTGGGAACAGCTGCTTTCTCCAAGGTACTGAAACCAATACTTCCACATTAGATCCTACAGGCACTCTCTCGTCAGCCGTTGTATATATGACCCTGTTTTTCTCACTGGATGAATGAAACGTGTTATGTTGTAACCTCAGGGCGTACACTACTGGGAAGTGACCATCGATCGCTATGACAACCACCCAGACCCTGCGTTTGGGGTGGCCAGGATCAACACGGTGAAAGATATGATGTTAGGGAAAGATGATAAAGCCTGGGCCATGTACGTGGACAATAATCGCTCTTGGTTCATGCACAACAACTCCCACACTAACAGGTAAGCCGCACATGTCTTTTATGGGTTTTGTGTGTTTAAAGAGAAAAAAGATCACATGTACAGCCTGTAGATTAAAAACTAAAAACTAAACTTGCCAAATCATATGTACATATTTGTTAATTAGAAATTCAACTGTTAAATAAAATATAAGCATGTTTTATTTTTGTTTGTTTGTTGGTGTGTGTGTTTGTTTGTTTGCGTTTGTTGGTTTGTTTATTGCACTAAAACTGTAGCTGTGAGTGGGCTTGCACCTCCTCATAATAAAAATAATAGAATTCTGGATTGTAGCATCACACTCCGTACAATTTTTAACAAGCTAAATGCAAGATGGAGATTTGAAAATTATTATTTTTATTTTATTTTCTTCCAGCAGTTTATTGAGTTGTTTCAAGGCTCTATTTTTTATACATTGTTTTGACTTTTTTTTTTTTTTTTTTGCACACCAGCAAAAACATGCTGAGATTCCATAGTAACAATCTTTTTTTTAAACATTCTAGCTTGAACTATAAGTTTAAGCTTAGGGTTAAATAGTTTATTGTCTATCATTGACTCATATAGATACAGTCAGCACTGCGTCATATTTGGGGGTGTGGCCTGCTGAGGGGGAAGTCATTTTCTGGCTAATTAAGTGTATTTTTAGCACAATTAATTCAAGTTGAGTCACAGTCGAGTTTATATGGAGGTTGGTGATGTGGCGTTATGTCAGAAAAGTAAACAGAAAGTTAAAGAACGATTAAACACTAGCTAGCTACCGTTAGCATTGTAAGATATATTTACATAGTTGGATCACTTTATTCATCTTCATATTATATCATATTCGTCTTTGTATCTATATTTGACAGAATATATTCCCTTAAGTCCACATTTGCTGTTGTAATTGAACAGTGAGTGATAAAGCTGATGTTCTGATCCACTCTCAATGTTAAGTTTCCCCCATCGGAGGTCTGTTAGTGGGTCACTGATCACTATCACATATTATCTGGAGCCTCTTGCTGCTTGTTGCTATGAAAATGTTGTTTCGTCAACCCTAATATTACACCATATGGCATAAAACATGTCCCTCTCTATGAACAATATTTTAAAGGATCATGCAGATGACTTTCCATCTCCAGAAAGTTACACACTTTAATAATTAAACTTGTATCGCCTTGGAGTCTGAATGTCAATATTTATGTTACATTCAATAATGTACTTTAAATAATAATCAACTATTGTTGGAATACGGTGGCAGATAAAATATTTCTGATTTCATAAATAAGTCATTTTGAAACTGCGAGTGCTTCATAGTAAAGTATGTGCCGTTTTTGATCTTTTACAAAGAACAACAGAGTGTGACATCTAGAACAGCAGGAGACAGAGACTGTGTGAGGGGCCTCTATCCGTTTTTCTTTGTGTGAATAAAGCTTTAGATCCCTGAGTAAAAAAAGATTCACTCACACGTGCCATGATACGAGATGAAAATGAGATGACAGAAGGACCCCTGGAGTTTGTACAAAACCAGAACTGACTCAACAGGGAGCGGACTGGAGGCGGTGCAGTTCTTCAAATCCACAGAGAAAAACCATCAGATGTCTATGAAACCAGAATGTCTTCTTTTTCTCAATGACAGCTATGCAAAATGCACCATTTTCAGTTCAACTTGACTTTTAAAGTTACCATTTTACACCTGCCTAAAAATATCTTTGAGTCATTCTGTTAGTGGGGTTGGATATGGTTGTAGTTGTTTTAAATGAGGATGTACGAAGACTGAACATCTATCATAAGTAGATAAAAGTGTGCTTTGTGGTAGAGTTGAGTTTGATTTTAGTCTGTCTGAACAATAATTTAAATGTGTTTATGTGCATTTTCAGGGCAGAAGGAGGCATCGCAAAGGGTGCCACTGTCGGGGTTCTCCTGGATCTGGTCAAACGCACATTGACCTTCTACATCAACAAAGAACAGCACGGACCAACTGCCTTTGAAAACCTGGATGGGGTTTTTGTGCCTGCTGTCAGCCTCAACAGAAATGTGCAGGTCAGTGAGAAGTCAAAGCACTAGTAATTATGGTTGACATTTTAAAAGACACTCAATCTTAGTTACAGTGCACAAACTATTATGCAAAATTTACATTCATGAGTTTTTAGCTTTGTCACAAAATAGTTTTTTTCTCTCATAGCTTTCTCAAAGTTTATTTCGATTAATGCTTGCATTTTTCAGTGCTTGGGGCTCAGTGCTCAGAAAATTACCTACTCTCTATCCCAACCCACCACAATCCTGTGTTTAGTTGTGATTATTTTATCAATGATGACTGAGAGTGACACACATACACATAGGAATTGAAATGATTTTTTCTTGTAACCACTCACTATCAAGACGTCCCACTTCTAAAGTTTTGAGCACAAAGTCAACGGGTCATTTTAGATGATTATTGCTGTTTACAAGGACTACATTATTAAACAAATATTTTGTCTTACCTAGTAACCTTAATTGCTCTTATAGTAGTAAGTGGCATCAGGGCTGTTCATTTTAAATACAATAAAGAGAATATAGAGACTTGAAACCTTTGCCTGGAGAATCCAAATGGACACATTTGTCTGCATTATTTATACATCCGCTGGTAAAGAATTGAGTTTGGATTTTTCAAGCTTCTGAAACCGAGAAACAGAGAATCTGCACAGATTCCCAAGTATGACTTGGTGCAGAGTTTGCTCTTTGCCACTTAAGGGTTCATTGTATAGGAACGGTAGCAGAGCGGATAGTGCTCTTGCCTCACGGCAAGAAGGTTGCTGGTTCAACTCCTGCTAGGCTGGGCCTTTGTGTGTGGAATTTGCATGTTCCCCACCAACCAATGACATGCAGATTAGGTGATGGTTGGAGGTTGAGGCGCCAGGTATTTAATCGCTTCTGCTGAGCTGCCACAGGGCTCCTGACTATCTGAGTTGGGAGGGGCTGTCAAGCGCTTTGTGACTCTGTGTCTGTGAAAAGCTCCATGCAAATAAAGCTTACATATTTATTTTACTAACTAATAGCTACAGATATTTATAAAAAGTGATTCAACAGTAATTGTAATGTAACTAGTAAGCCTTGTTTAGCCATTAATTGTACTGTGAATTTTAATATCTTTTGAATTATTTACAGATGCCCATTAAATTCAATGTCAAAGTTTGCTCTCACCTCTCTCCATAATTCATTCTTATATTTCTAACACCTTTTCAGTCTGTCCTCTGTCTGTATGATCTCATTAAGTATTCACTGTGTTTGTCCTCTCCAGGTGACCTTACTGACGGGGCTTGAGCTGCCAAAGAATTTCAAACAGTAAAATCTCCTTTGGAATACAAACTACAGCGATGTCCTTTATGACCATATTCCTCCACAACATGGAGCTGTCTCGTCCTGGAATTCACCCTTGTACTACGTCACTGAATCAATTCAAGATGCTCTCTTTGACTGTGTATACTCACCATCACTGCAGAGACAACCGGACTTACTGCTGAAATACAAACTGAACAGGCCATCATCATCGCACAATCCAAAATTGATTTAAAAAGGAATAACACCTGCGCCATTAACAAATGTTTCACATAGAATATCTTTGATTTATTAAAGATGCACAATGTAACTTTTCTGTTAGAGTCCACACCCTTCCTGATGTTTTTGTTTTGTTTCCTAGTACTTTGACTAATGGCTTAGTTTTTGCTTAAAAATGTCAACAACAAAAAAAAAAAACATACTTTCTTACAGTGGCTGACTTTTAACTTGGCCTGGCAGCCCCACATGCTGGTGATAAGCTTAAAGCCATCCTGTGTAGGCAAAGCAATACCATCTTCATTGAGAGAAGGTGATTGTGGATCCTCTACCAAAATGTTCCAAAGTGCATCTTTAACAGAACAAGGTGGTCTAAGAGTTCATTTTAAAAGAGGTCAAATCAATCAAGTGTATGTTTACAAGGACAAAATGCTGTACCATACAGAAAATCGTTGGTCGTAGCTTTGAAGATGACTTTTTCTAAAGTTTTTATCTGGACACAACAATTGACAAGATTTCCTCACCTTAATTTCACATTGTAATGACTAATCTTTGCATAGCACTTCTAACGATCCTGAGTGCAAATATACCAAGTAGAGACTAATCAGAGGTAACAAGGAGCAAACCAAGAGCAATGCCTATAGCCTTTAAAAATGTATCATCGTGAAGGTGCTTGGAGAGAATAGTAATCACACTGTTGTTCCCCTTGTGCACTTGTTTACAACCAACAAGGCAAAAAACCAATAGACATCCTTGTAGAATTTGTAGTAACACGGCAAGTCGACTCGCTCATCAAATATTTAAGATCAAACTCCAGCAACGCTGGTTTGTTTGTTCGCCTTTTTCACTGTGTATTTGATCATAAGTGAGGTGACAGGCAGCCAATCTTTAATACTTTAATGTTTACATGAATATTGTGCACAGCATGCAAGTGTAAGGCTGTGTTGTTGAGAATATTAAGAGGTTACTTATTCCTGAAATGAGTGTGAAACTGTGTCCTAAATAAGGACACAAAGGTAGTTTTGTGTCAAACAATATAACAAGACGATATTACAGTTACTGTGTGTCTTAAACCTTCTGCACACTACAGGATTTTAGGCTGACTTCAGTGACAGTGTCATGTCTTTGGGTAAAGAGCGACTCTCTTATCGCTGGTTGTCAGGACAAAATTGTGTTACTTTTTGGAACTGTAACACTGCCACAGTGAAGTTCATTGGCTTTATAGTAAACTATTTGTAATGGATCTGGCTTTTATTATGTGATAAATGTGTAATTGTTAGAAATGATAAAGGTTTGGTGTATTGGAGCTGGTTAACTTAAAAAGAAACACATAATTTTGTGCACTTTGTGAACAAGTTTTAAAATGTAAGGAGCAGTAGAAAGTATAGTACTGAGGAGCAGTTACTAGATTTTCGTAAGATCAATCAGTACAGAAACTTAAAAAATGGTGTCAGTACAGTTATAATGATAATTGCCACCTCAGCAGCCCTTTAATTTTAGAAAAAAGTGAGCAAATGTAATCATTTTGTGACTGCAAAAAAGTTTGTGGAAAAATGTCTGTGGCTTGCACTTTTTTGAGACATTTATATCTCAGAATATTCTAAAATCCTCTAGTGTGCAGTAGGCTTAAAGAGGTCATTTAAATATGAGATTCTTTTTGAAAATACCTTATGCCATTTCAGACTTGTTATATAAAAATATGGCTGAATTGCTACAGTAATTTATCAAACATTTTATTATAATGACACAACTAATTTGTGGTTGGGAGTTAAATGAGGAGTCAGAGACAAGCTATAATTCATAATGTAGAGAAGCCTGTTGTCTGTCTCACTGCGACTCTCCTCATTTGTCAGTCTCTGAAGATGCCTGGCACCTTTTATCTGCTGTACTGAACAAGATCACTTCAGGTAAAGCTGTGGAGTCCTGAAAAGGACCTAAGCTGCAACATCTACCAAACCACTGTGACTTCGACAATGTTATTTTGTACATACGATCAAAATGTGTCTGAAAACTGCAAACCGCTGTAAATATTATTGTTAGATTCATTTGTACGTGTGGATTTGAGCATGGATTGAGCATCGAACATGTTTACACAAAATGAAAAACTGAACTGTAAATAATGTACTATAGTTTTGTTGTGACAGCGCGCCCCCTATGGTTTGAAGATGAAACTACAGAATCTTCTTTATACATTTGATAAAAAGCATCTGTGACGTTTTATCAGGCAAAAAAAGAAGAAGATTTTACAGATGGACCTTTTCTTGTTGTGTTGTGTGATAAAAGGACGTTTATCTGGCCTGAGCTACTGTAAAATGGCGCTGCTGCAACAGATGCTGGTTTAGAGAGAACTCACATCAGAGAGAGAACTTTTTGTAACTAACTAGATTTAGACATGGGAAAAGACAATGCAAATGTGTACAACAATATCAGCTTGGCCATCATGTCCAATGGTTTTTCCTTTCATACGCAGTATTTGAACACACAGATCATCTTTGTGAAATATAAAATCAAAACCATACATACCCTTAAATAACTACTTCATAATAATTTTATAAAATATATTTGTCAAATTATTTATATTCAGTATTATTATAGATAGCATTTGTATTATATTTCAGAAACATTTTCTTTAAGTTGTATTGCAAATATGAAATAGATTTTATTTCACATAAAATAATTTGATTTATTTTTATTTGTGCAATGCTGTTACCAAGAATGTCGTATCTCTATGCTGATATACTAAACTCAGAACAGGGACCTAGGAAAAAATAAATGAACTAAGGCAACCAAACATAAAATATTGTACAAAAAAGAAATTGAGCGTACAGTTATTATTTTGACCAGCACCAGCACAGGTGAACACATGTAATCTTATTTTAGATCATTGTACTTTTTATACTGAAGCTACATGTGCAAAGGAGAAGCATAATGTATGTTTCCTTTTCCCCGTACACAGAAATATAAAAGCAGCCCTTCCTTGACTCTCTGATCAATCTCGTTGATGATATTTATCCACCAATTCTCCCCTCACTGTCCTTTTTCTGACTCTCTCCACATCAGCGAACAATCCATTTCCAGAGTCAGAGAGAGATTTAATCATAGCCCTTCTATCTTTTTATTACGGTTGAAGTAGGTTTTAGTTCAAGCTGTTACACAAGAATATTGCCTTTACAGGTCAGATTTAGTGGTGGAGTCTGGGTTTATTTGTTATTACCTTGAATATAAATATGGCCATCATATCCTTGAGTTGATCTTGGGTCTCTTCTTCTTTCATGTGCTTGTGTATGAATACTTGTATGGCATATCCCTGAACATAATTTATACAGTTCTCCATGTTGCTGATTGTCATCTTTATACTTTCCTGCAAAATAAAAAAAATATATATATCAGTAACTCTATTTTTAAGATGTAAGATTGCTTTTTTTTCCTCATCCTAAAATTGAAATGCATGGTTGTATTTTACAGGTCTATTCCCATCTCTGATCATTTACCTCTGACAGTTATTTTACATGTTTTTTCAGTTAAATATCTAAACACTTATTGTGGCTTGGAATTGAAATACTACACATATACCACCAGATCAGATCTACAAGTTTTTTTTGTTTTGTTTTTCTCGACATTGTATTATTCAACTGAAACAATTGCAGAATACTTGTGACATGGGGATAACAGTTTGTCTACCCTCCCGAATGTGGAAAAATAAAAAAATATTATAAATGCATAAAAATATATATAGTCTATATACTGTATATATACATGCTGGAAAAATAGCATAGCACTGTTTTATATTAAAACAGCATTAAAAAAATGTAATCATTTATGCTGAGAGAATATGTAGTCCTAAATATATTTAAATGTGTGTAACTCTTTGACCAAAAATAGACCTGAGTACACAAAAGTAATACAGGTGCTGGTCAACGAATTAGAATAATTTGAAATAGTGCAATCATTAAATTCTTTGAATGCATTTGTTGTGCAGAAAGAAAATCAGGTGTTCACCGCACCTGTGCTACTCGTTAGAGTAATCACAGAACTCATTACCTGTAAAAAACCTGCTCAGCTTTGCAAAAGGTCCATTTAGGCCATTTAACGGTGACACTGTTGTTCCATTGAATTAGAATAATGGAGAAACCGTTTCATTGAATTAGAATAATTTTTATTATAATTAGAATCATCACTTTCTCAGTATTTTGTGGCTGCCCCCTTGGCTTGTATGACTGCCTGAAGTCTCCGCGGCATCGATTTGACCAGCTTGTTGCAAGTTTCCGCACTCACAGCTTCCCAGGCAGTGGAGATGTTCTGCTTCAGTTGGTCCAGCGTAGTCGGCTTTCTGTCGCGAATTTTCCGCTTAACGATGGCCCAAAGGTTTTCAATGACATTGAGGTCAGGCGAGTTGGCCGGACATGCCAAAACTTCAAGCTGTTTTCTAGTGAACCAATCTTTGGTCGACTTTGCCGCATGAGCCGGTGCAAGATCCTGTTGAAATATGAAGTCTTCTTCGCCGAACTGTTCCTCAACAGTCGGAATCAGGAACATTTCCAGAACATCTTGATACACGGCAGCATTGACAGTCTTCTTGAGGAAGCAGAGTTTCCCTACACCCCGAGCAGACATGCATCCCCAGACCATAACGCTCTGGGGAAACTTGACGGATCTTTTCACGCACTCATGGTTGTAGGTACTTTCGCCACCACGACGCCATTCACGAGGACCTTGGTCACCGAAGGAGATGCAGAAGCGTGATTTGTCACTGAAGACCACTTTCTGCCAGTCTTCAGCAGTCCACTCGCCGTGTTGTTTGGCCCACTTCAGCCGTTTCTGCATTTGTTTCTTGTTCAGCATCGGTTTTACTGCTGGAACGCGATATTTGAAGCCGAGTTCGCGCAGACGACGGTAAGTGGTTGATCTGGAGACGTCAGCGCCAGTCTGCTTGTTCCACAAGTCGGTGAGCTTGGAAGTGGACTTGAACCGGTTGCTGACTGCGATCTTTCTCAGCTGCTCGTTGTCACGAGCAGAGGTTTTTCGGACGCTGGAACAGTTGGTGCGCTTGCTGCAGTTTTCCTTGAGAGCTTTGCAGACGGAAGACTGGCTGATGCCGAGCTGCTCAGCAATTTTAGTTTGGGTCAAGCCTTGTTGGCGAAGGGCTTGAATTTGAGCCACTGTTCCGATTGAGAGGTCGTGCTGCTTACCCATGATTGATTTTACAACTTAGAAACTCTACTCAACCCTGACTCTATACTGCACAGTGAACACTCTTCACAGAAAACAAAAATTTAAGCATTTATTCTTATTCTAATTCAATAGAACAACAATGTCACAGTTAAATGGCCTAAATGGACCTTTTGGAAAGCTCAGCTGAGCAGGTTTTTTACAGGTAACGAGTTCTGTGATTACTCTAACGAGTAGGACAGGTGCGGTGAACACGTGATTTTCTTTCTGCACAACAAATGCATTCAAAGAATTTAATGATTGCACTATTTCAAATTATTCTAATTCGTTGACCAGCACCTGTAAATGCGCAAAATAGCCTAATAAAAAGCGGTGTCAGTGGGCTTATATTATCAGAAAATAGCTGCTTGTTAAATAGGTTAACTTAAGTGTGACAAATAATCTAAGACAACAATGATGGACCATAAACTTTTAATGAATTCAAATGTAGTTCCACTAACATAAAGTTTTACAAAAGCAAGGGCAGAGAGCATGCAGCTAGTGGTGACAGACTCAGCTCCTATATTCACTTTAACAGAGGACCAAACATGAACAACTCTGTCAGTGACCCTATCAACTGGCAAAAAAAAAAAAGGAGTTTTCAAGGCTAAATAAATAAAAATTCTAAATCCAAAGCTAAGGGATTACGTTAAACAGAACAACAACATGTTAACAATAAGCGGTTTGTCATATTTATAACTTTTAATGTCTTATTTCACTATTATTTCAGTTGGGATGGGGAATGGGGCCATAGGCTGAGAGTGACAGTCACAAAGCATATTCAGATTACACAGATGAAAGCAAGAATGAAATAATTTAATTATGAAGTGCTAATTCCAAATTGTTTAATATTTGGAAATAAATGTTTTAAACTGAAATTTACAGAAATGTACAAAGAAATCTTAGTTTGATCTTGGAAACCTGCATTTCTTTCAGGTGACAATATACATTAAACCTAGTGCACCATGTATATTTAGCCAAGCAAAAATCATCCATATCTCTAATCTCGTTAGTAGATACACGGCTGTAATCTCTGCACTTCACACAAAGGCTAGTAAACTCCTTCTCTCATGACATTGCACTAGTGAACACATGGTGGAGGAAGTTCGTCCATGAGGTTGCACAGGGCTCAGATAGGCGTGCTGTGGTAGGAATGGTGCTTAGTGATGAGGGCTGTGCGCTCGATGGCCTTCGCTGGGAAAGGACAGGTCTAAGCAGGCATGTACGGTGGGGGGGGCTCCTTGTCTGGCATCTTCACTGCCATCTCATACGTGGGCAGAATGTACTGGAAGGAAAGGGACACAACACCGTTTTAGAGCTAATTATACTAATCACAAATGGCAGAGAGAGTGTGCTACTACATGGTGGAAAGAAATGTTCCAGCTCATGTAATATGGTGTACAGTTTTAGGGAGCCTCTTAAAGTAACGATTACTATTACAGTTGTAAAGTTACAGTAACAATTGTAACAGGCATGTGATTTATCGAAACTTAAAAAAAACAAGAAAGTTCCAAAAATGCTCATGGAAATCTTACATTTAGAGTGAAATTTGAAAGTGCTGCTCAATAGTGATTTTGAAAACAAAGTTACAGAAAGGGGGGCAAACCCAAGACACTCTTTATACAATACAAGTTTTAAAAGTCTTTATTAATATTCTGGACTATTTTATTGTTAAAATATTTTTTTATTATTTTTAAACAATATTTTAACAATGAAAAAGCCCAGATTAATAAAAGCTTTTTAAACTTTTATTGTATAAAGAGTGCCTTGGGTCCTCCCTTTCTGTAACTATGTGATTTATCAAATTTAAAATCTAGACTTCTACAATCCTTTGGGAAGCTACTTGCAAAAATAAGGAGTGCTAGGAGTTTTAAGAGTTACAAGCTTAATGCTGGAGAGACCTGCTATAAAAGGGGAAAAAAATCCCCAGTGATTGCATTACGCACACACGAGTACATTCGACTTTGTACGTACATACATACAAAGATACGTACATACATATTCCCTTTCCCATACCCTTGAGTGTCTGGAGTAAGTGTACCTGGGGAGGCGTCTCAAAGGCAGGATATACAGCAATCTCAGGCATGTTTCTGTTATTGATGTATTTGTAGCAATTCCACACACAGTTGATCAAGTAGGCCTAAGTAAAACCACAAAAACGCACATGGTCATTCAAGTAGTATGTAATCATAGCAGAGTAAAATTACAAGGCATTTGTTTGACATTATAATACTACGCTCAAACAAGGTTCAACAAGGTTCATAAAAGGTTGAGCCTTGACTAAAAACAACTTTCTTTGTGTAAATAAAGCAGTAGTTTTATACCTTGAGGAGAATGAGGAAGGCAAAGAAAACCAGCACAAACATGAGCAGGCAACTGGAGTCCATAGACAAGAGGTTGTCCTTGTATGGAAAGTCCGGCTGGAACACAAAATATTCCGGATGTTAAGTTGGTTGGGTTTAAGTGACATCATGCTTATTTGTAACACTTTTGTTCGAAATGGAACTGGGAAACGACCAATGTAGGAGTAGTATTCTTACCAGCTGATCCAGGTAGTCCTTGATGCGTGGCAGGTAGGTGAGGGAGCTGATGGCCACTAAACAGCTGAGAGCAAAGTCAAAAAGCTGGTAACAAAAGAAGGGGATGAGCCAGCCGGCGCGGTGCTGCAAATACACAAGAGTTAGTCAGACTAAATCATGAGACGAATACAGCAGTATCAATACTAATGTACTGGGACATTTAATCTAAGACAGGAAAGCATAATTGTTCTAAAGGGATTAAATGCATCTATGACTAAGTTTTAACTAGTTTTTACAGAAACGATTTACATCTTTGGAGCTACACTGGGGTGCTGTGGTACATGAAGTTTCAAGAAGGCATTTTTTTCACTGCAACAACCCAAATTGTGCATGTAAATAATTCTCAGACAGATCAGAGCGTCAGATAAGTGGGCATACACTATTCTGGGTGTCGCAGAAGATTCAAACCCAACGACAGCAGCCAGACACTGCTACAACTCACTGCTTATTGGTTCTTAGTGTCAACCTCATGATGTATCACTCAAAGGTAAAGGAAATGAGAATGGGATATACTAAGGAGAAGGAAGGAGGCATTTTTGCCAAATTTTGATGCACCAATAATCTCACCCATAAGCCTATGAAGGCTCCCTCTAGTGGTCAGTCCTGTGAGGTGAAGACAAACAACATGAAACCTTTCTTCTTTAAAAAGACTGAGACAGGGGTTTCTATCTGCTTTCATTAAAGAAAACACAGATCTCCATTAAGGGAACACAAATAATTCAACATATACGTTTCTCCTCGCTCTTCCATGTGTTTTCAACACTGGTTCTTTCACCTTGTTTTACTCGGGTTCATGCGTACTGTGCAAACATACACTGTCCTCAAGTGTTGTATTCTGACAGTTGAAGTTGAACTTTTCCTATAGCACCCAGTAGTGGCGAGTCATCTTGAACTTCAAACACGTCTTGCTTTAGTGCACTTTCGTGTTCGAAAACAGACGTACAAAAGTTCTATTGTAACTGACTAAAGCCTTTGACTCAATGCCACACACACAAATCGCTAATGCCGGGAGCTTTACAACATTATCAACAAGACTTTAAGAGCCTTCATTGTAAAACCATCAGGTTGTGAAAACTGCTCAAGGCCAATGGCAAGTATGCTATTGGGAACCTTCGCTGTATATCAAATAGAAAAATGCTGACTGCACCACTTGCTTGCCCCATGTCATGAGTGAGACTTACAGTGATAGCTCCGTACACCAGCATAGCACTGATAGTGAGCATCAGCAGAGAGATGGCAATCCCACACAAGCATTTTCTGAGAACACAGACAAAGACAGCAGAATTTGAACACAAGTTTCATCTAGGGGTGAACAATTTATGACATTTTAAAACACAAATCCTACATAGGCTTCTTTTATATCTTGAACTTTGACACTATGTTTCACAAGTGTACATTTTAGCAGTGGGGAGACCACATAGCGCAGTTTGTAAGAGTAGGAGTGGGGGTCTGAAAATCCTCCCCAGACATCTTTAAAAAAAAAAAAAAAACAGGTCTATTTTGGTGCATTTTATAGATTTACTGTAGCTCAGTGGTCCCTAACCCCTTTTATCTTCAGGACCTGCTAAGCTTTATCTTTGAATGTAGACGACGCAAGAACTCCTCATCTATAAAATCAAGTGCCTTCTACATGAGACCATTGTTCCCATTAGCAACTCAGTCAGTGTCAGGTAATCTTTGTATTTAACTGAAGATGAAATACTTGCATCTAAGCTGTTTATGCATATCATAAATTAAAAGGGAGATTATAGCCCCTCTAGAGGGAATCTGCAGAACATGCAGATGATGACGTCCTACTCCTGGGATTTAGGTTCTCCTCACATGTCAGCTGGTGAATGTCGCAACTATAAAAGTGACACGTCTGTTTACTAAAGTTTGGTTCTGGTGCAACAGCGCTGTCATGCACCATGGAAAGCACCACTAATGCAGGTTGCAATGATTGTAAACTGTACTGTTCTGTTGAAAAGACTCTTTAACCTGTGCAAGTTAATTTGAACATAAAACATTAAAAATTAAAACATGTTTGATATAATATAAAATTACTCCAAGTATGATTTTTTAATCTTGTACAAATACAAGAGGGGTCTCAGAATCTGTGAGCCCCAAATGTTGATGGGTAAAAAAGTCTGTGGTTCAGCTGACAGTTGCATTAAAGCATTAAACACAATAAGTGAATAATATGAATCAGTTTATCATAAGCTAAGTAGAATATGTGCAGGCTTGCCCTTAGCAAGTGAAGAGATACCCATATCATCTTTAGTATGCTGTAATAGACTTTTGATTCAAGCTAGACTCACCAGACATGCGGTCTGAAGCGAAGTAGTGGTCAATGACCTCATACTGCAGGTCGATGGTGGGCACATTTCCAGGGTGGCTAACTGCTACGGTCAGCAGGATGTCCATCAACAGGTTCACCACCTGAAACAGCAACACATGAACATCAAGAGGCCCTTCTCTGCTATAAAACTACACTGGCTTGGCTTATTAGTCCCATAGGAAAGTGTAAGCTTTTAGATTTAGCCCAAAACTATTTTATTATTCTTTTTGTTCCTACTGATTGTGAATCACATATTTATTTGAAAGATTGGTTAAATGCACAAGATAATGTAGGATAATATAAAATAATATAAATAGCTAAACAAAGTAACAGTAAATCTACTTCTACGATTTCAACTGATTATACTGTGTAAATTGATATACAATCAGGGACCAAAGTCAACCTTGATAGATAACTAACAAGGATGTTGCTAAGTTGCCTGGAAAATTCAGATGATATTCATTGCACTTCCTGTTTACCTCTGTTTAGGAAACTACCATGTTAAAAAAGACTACAAATAATAAACAACAAATTAAAATATATTTATATATTTATTTTTTAGGCTAACTGCAAATAAAGCAGAAGTCCACTGCCAAAAAATATATCGTCAGGCCACCATGTCCCTCTTTCGAATTTCAGTGGGCATGATTGACAGATTAATTAGCCAATCAGGCACACACATCGTCTCTGATATGAAAACCAACACGGTTGCTTACGACAGGAGATGATCTGCACATATAACAATGGTAAAAAAGGTTTTATGAATGGCGGATACTGGTGAGCTGACAATCACAAAATTCCCACAAAAATACATTAGGTTCACGTACCCATGTACAAATTATTCCATGGGTTTGTGAACATATTAATGTATCACATTACCCACGGATCAATTTAAAAGCAGGTCACTTGTCGCAGTTTTAGCTAAGCCAAGATGAAGACACTATAGTGTAAAATTGTGTTGGCCTGTCGATGAGTTAATGGAGGACTTTTTATATATTTTTCTACTACAGTGCCTTGAATTTCATTTCTGCTCCGCCATCCACAAAACCTTTTTACCATTGGTATTACCTAAATTTTGGGCCAATCTTTGAAGAGCAACTGTGTAGATCACTTGAGATTTTACATTAGGCTACTACGGCCTTTTTGACTTCTTGTTTTCTCTGTTATTTTTAGTCAAGTAATACTTCTTGAACCCGAATTAGTAGACATACCCTAATTTAAATTAATGTGAAAAAGGTCAAATTCTGGGCCCCTATGACCTTAGGACCCAGGACAAAAGTGCTGCTGGTGATTGTAAATTGGGGTAGGACTCCACAAGTAACTTGTTACTTTTTCCTACTCCCTTCTGTGTACCTTTAATGATTTATATTTGTTATGTCGGCAAATAAAATGCAACATGTGCTCAAATAAAAATGAAATGAAAAGACCCCTTTGCCCCCCATGTCAACTCACCTAACGTTAGTGCCATAAAAAGAATTGTTTATGTGTCACATCTAAAGCCTTATTTTACACCTAAACTGTCTAAGAAAAAAAATTGTTTCTTGTACATTTAAATTTTTCATTTATTTTTTTATGTTTTGTAATTTCCCAAACATAATGAGTGGAAACTAAATATTGTTTATATTGGGAATGGGAATTTATTTTTTTTATTTTGCAATGACCATAGAATCACTCTATTATGGAGCAAAGACAAGCAGGTGTCAGACCCTTCACCACTAAAGGTTACACATTATACACATCATGCAAGTGTGGTTTTGAGTACTCAACAAAACACACCATTCATCAGCCTGAACACCTTCTAGAAGCACCAATGCTAACGGGCAAAAGCTGCAAGATGCTAGTATTAATCTATTAACAGAGAAAATGCCGCCAGCAGTGTATATTAGTAACATTGGTTGCAAAGTTATGCATCTGAATGTGTCAATACACATGTAAATCAAATAACAGCGGAGACGCCAACTAGCTTCTTGTCAAGTTCATACGTTATCTAGCTAGCTGTGTTTTTAGCCACTTAGCCGCTAACCGTAGCATTCATGTTCTCACCATGTACCACGTCCCCAGGATGATCGTGCCCGTCCGGACATGACAGCACCCGCAGCACCGGCTCGTGTACAGTCTGTCCCGAAAAGGTTTGAAGTGATGCATGTCCTCTACAAATGTAGGGAGAAACATCAAGAGCGGAGGCCTAGGAGGGAACAAGCCTCTGACAGTGTTCAATGCGCGGACACGGGCAAGCTCAGCGGCAGCGGTATGAGCGGAACACGGTACGGAGGGAGGGGGGCCTGTGTGCCCCCCAAATACAGCCTCCACAAGGACATTACAGAAATCAATGTTGAATAATAGTTTAAAGTTGGGGACAGTGTTTAAACTAAGATTTAAACAAAAGTGTGTTATGTATTAAAACACACAATATAAAATTATTTTTTATTGACTTAATTGCCCAAATAAGAGTAAGGTGTCTACTGAAAGCACACCGTGTAACTTTTTGACCAAAAAATAGACTTAAGTACATGCAAGATTTTGTCGTTTAGACATCTTTATTGAACTAAATACCTATTATAAATCTTTGTCTTTACTTTTAGCAGGCTTCAATAGCCACAAAATGTATTAGGCTATCTTTTGGCCTATTGACCCTATTTTGTCCCGCCTACTTTTCTAGGACATGCACATGTTTAGCTGCATTTAGCCTGTAGATTTCAGTCGATGGGTTTATTTTAACTGTCATTATATTTAATTAAAATTGCCCCACAAGACAGACAAACAAACACGTTAGCTACCTTAACAGAGCTAAACAGGAAGTGCATTTCCAAGCCAAGTGGGCGGGACAAAATAGGGTCAATAGGAGAACTTCGTTTGTTTCCATGGAAAAGTCGCTTCATGTGAATTCACATTATGACATGAGATGTAATGATCCTAATTAAGAATGTTACAAAGTAATGTTTAGACTTCCTATTTCAACTGACTGTTAACTCTTCGCCTCCAAAAAGTTACACAGTGTCACTTTAAATTGGCTACCTTCACAATGAATTCAATAACTACAGTTGTAAAAAGCATGACATGACAGATTTAGCTGCTTTTCCTTGGTTCATTTGGTTTGCATTTAATTAGCCAAATATGTAAATTTTTTTGTCGCATGGATGTATTTTTTAATAATCTAATTTATTCCACTTATACACTTTACTTAGTCATGACTTTACAAAGAGACTTGGAATCTCATCTTCAACGATGGAATTTACAGTAGGCTATTGCACTGCATTTTATAGCTCAATATTATGTGGTGTTTCCTTTGTGCTGGCCTCACTTCACTTTTCCCAGTTTGTGCTTTAGACCAGTAAATCTCCAAGTGGGGCTTGAGTACCCTCAGGGTCTCTGGACCATGAACTTGTAGCCTACTGCCAAATAAAAAGTTTGATAACTCCTGCTTTAGACTATAAATATCTAAACACAGTTTTATCATTACCATAAAAGTCAACAGTAGCATCATGTGTAACGCCTTCTCATAAATATCAGAGACTCCGAAAATGGGAAAACTTTTCCTGGGGTGAAAATTAAGTTTAATAGCCCGTCTATGTCAAATAATCTGTGTGTTCCCTAAAATTCTGAAAGTCCATGTATTATTAATTTTGGCATTGGGTTATTCTGCAAAACACTAAAAGTCACTAAAGATTAAGCTCTATTTAAAGTGCCTTTGGTAGGAATAATTAAGCATATCAAACTAAAATAAAAATATATAATATTTTAATTTTATCAGTTGAACAAATTCATTAATTATTGTAGTCTTAAAAATATATCTGATGCTAATCTAAAACATTACTGTAACATTATATTTACACATGCTATAAACTGCTAAAATAACATTGACATGTCAATCAAATAATAAATTACCCCATAACACACAACAACCTACTAATATCTGTAGTGCTACACATTGGTTTTGGCTTGTCATAAAGTAGTGTACAACAAGTAGAGTGTAAAAGGAGTTTAAACGAGGACCACATCTTCCCCCCTTGGTTCCCTGAAGTAGTCCTGCTCTGTCCTTCTCGTGCCCTGGGAGTATCCTGAGGAATCTTTCTTTTTCCATTTGTAGATGAGCAATCCTGCCAATACCGCACCAAGAACGAGTCCTCCAGTTCCTCCAGCAATCACACCTGAACAGAAGGAAAAGTCACAATATTAAAGCGGAACAAAGTAACATTTTACCTTGTTAAATGTCTCTGTGATGGTTATATGTGTATTTTTTCTCTCTGCCTTCCCAGTGGAAAACACGCCAATGCAATTTCTGTGTTACATCATGTTACAGTAAGGACAGAGACACAACATGCAATGGATAGAAACCAGAGCATGTAAAAACAAACTTCCAACAGTGCTTTCAGCTGCCAGCAGGGCGGACTATTGGATCGGGTATGACTTCCAGTCATGATTCAAACAAACTTTTATAGACATTTTGGGAGAATTTAATAATAGTTTTGAAACACACACACACACACAGAAAAAATGCTAAGTCATAAGTCACCTGCAAGGACTTCTTTACTTTCTATGAACCTCCTGGATTCCTGCACAATGATGGGCTTCCTGTTCCATGGACGTCCAGGTTCCTGTAGAGACATGCAGTAGTGGTAGTAGTCTTCAGAGGGAAAATTTAAGTCTTAAAAGGTGGTGCTAAGCACCACACACACCAAATTCTGCATAAAGTCAACTTTCAACCTTTTTGCTTGGCCAGTTGCTAATTCCTGTTTACAAACAGTTTACATTTTCCTGTCTTAGTCAAGCCATAACCCATCTTAGAACATGGTCCATTTTGATAGGCTCTTAAAATAAACTGCTTTGACTTTTTCAGTTTTCTTTCTATTCAATTCAGCCTGGGGAAACATGATGATTAATGCAGAATGATGAATGAAAACAATTTAGTAGAGATACATATGATATCAACAGATTTGATGCCTATACCCCCCAGCAAGGAAAACGATCAATGCATTAAGGATTACTATCTTATCCTGTAGAGCAGTGGTTTCCGAAGTGGGGGTCAAAAGCAAAGCAACAAAGCAAAATCTGGGGGTAGCAAGATGATTTCAAGATGTAATTTTCCAATTATGACTTGGTATTTAATCTGTTTTGGGAACCCCTGCTGTAGAGCAGGATATGACATTGATTGTCTACAAAAATCACACTGCTGACTGAGCAAGTGAAAGCGGAGTTAAATAAACAGGCTGACTGCCAATAGGCTGAGTAGAGCCTATGAATTTTGCTTTTTGTAGCATCTATCCATCTTTGGGTTGATACTCACTCTTCAACAATCAGGAGCATACAAAATGAAATCTTTTCTTCAGTTTCAATTGAAGTTATTTTGCTGTTAATTCTCGGTAGTGTTAAAATTAAAATGAAATATTACTGTATTAAAACTGTAAGAACATATATAGACTTTCAAAAGCTATCTGAATTTTTTCAACAACCATACCTGCTCAGAACCTTGTGGCAACGTTCTATGTTTTTGATTCTTCTTTGGATCAGTACCTTTGGTTAGTGGTGTTGGCTTGTTATAGACTGTCACTGCAATGACAAAGAAGAGAATGTACAGTGTATATATATATATATATATATTTATTATATGGCCAGTATCTTACCATTTTTCTCTCCGTCCCTGACCCAGAGCCTCCATATCCATGTCATCTCCAGAGGTCTCCAGATCCTCAGGCGCCAGGGACTGCTGAAGAGACATGAGAAAATATCATGAAAACCCAAATAATGTAAAAGTCTGTTTTAGGAAAACCAGACATTTTACTAAAATAAATTAAAACCAAATGTTAAAACAATAAAAAGCATTCAGGTGAAATGACAAAAATCTATTGCACAAATCTACCTTTAACTTTGCCAATGTGTCTTTATGTTTTAGAGTAAAGTAGCTAACTTTGCTTTTTTGATAGAACAGCTTTTTGTTGTTCTGATACAGCCTTTAAGGTGCACTGTGTAACTTTCTGGAAGTGAAACATGAACTACACAATGGGTTAAAACTGTGCTTTGCAACATTCTAAATAGTGATAATTGCTTGTTATGAAAAAAAAAAAGTAGCTAAGGAAAATTTTTTTCATGGAAACAAACAGGAGGCCTTTTCCCATGTCAAATACTATTTTCTGGTCATGTAATGTATATTTTATTACATTTTTTTTTTTTTTTTTTGCATCTAAAATGATCTGAAAGACAAATGTTTGCTTATCTGTTGTCTAGATTGTTCCCATGTATTGATTCTACAGGTGTTTTATTGCTTTATAATATCACCAAAAACATGCTTTTTTACATCGAGCTTCTCCACAGATCTGACTTTTAACTTGGTCTGGGATATTCTCATTTCCATGGAAATATGTAAGTTTAAAGCCACAAAGTGCATGTTTTTGGTTGTATGTGGGGAGCACTCGAGGATTTGCTAATATAGCCATCATCATTTGTCGAATCTTATAAGCTAATTGCATTCAAATTAATTTTCACAATTGAGACTGATCTTTTTTTTTGGATAACCAAAACAAGCTGTGTTTTGTGATGATTTTAAAAAGTTTGAATGCTCAGTCATGGGAACACCACCTCTTGAGGACTTTGTTTTGTGAGTAGGCTTAAACTCTCACACATAGGCAACATTGTGACTGAAGTGAGCATCCCACAAAAACCACAGCACAGTCACACTTCTAATTTTGTGCAGCCCAAAAAGCCACAATAAGGAAGACTGTCTAGCTCTAGAGATGCACAGGCCTCGGAAACTTCATGTACCAAGACAATGTGCAGTTATTAGGAAAAAGACACACCGCATTGGCTGTCACGGAAACTGAGAAATGCATGTTTTAAGGTGCTTTTTATTCATACTTTTTTTTTTTGTACAAAATTCTGTTTAGCATGACTACTATTCCTGTAACATTTGGTTTAAAAAACTATGCAGAGGTTCATGCTCCATATTGTGTCACATCACAAGGTCAGTTTTGTCTGCTTTAGAGGTTGACATTTTTTTTTTAGCTAGTTTCATGTCTGTCACACAATAGTAGCTGATATAATACTAATAGGCCTACTTAATGTGGCTTGTACTTATGCAGATTTTTTACGTCTTCTTGCATCTGCTTTTGTTTTAGGTTTGTAAATACAAATAACAACAAAAAAACAACAATAATTAAATAAAAAAAAAAGTCGCCAAAAGGGCTAGGCGATATTGACAAAAGTTAATATCTCAATAATTTTTTAAATGTAGCCTATTAGTTGAAGTTTTGTTATCAGAAAAATTGGACTTGACTAGATTGACTACAGATATTCTTGGTCGACTTAAAACATGTGCTACCAATAGATTAGTTGACTAAAAGTCTCAATGATCTGACTGAATATCAAGCAAAAAATAAAAACGACTAAATGAGATTTGCATGTAAGAAATTCAGAATAAGTTTGGAATGTGCTTTTTAACTAATACAAATTTAGGTAAAGTACGACACCAATGAGTGATCAACTTGCTTAAATAAACTTTATTTTAACATTTACAATGTTTTTTTTACAGCCTTTCTGTTGCCTTTTTTTTTTTTTTAATTACAAACGATATACTTGATATTCCATTTTTGCATATCTTCAAAACTACAATGATACTATCCAAAATTCGATGTATTGGTTTGCACACGTAGTCACCAAGGCAAGACCACTGACAGTCTTTCTCTTATGTAGCCTAAAGCGTGTGCTTTGGAGCAGAGCTGACTTTTAAGATCGAAAAAGTTTATTCTATTTGAAATTAGGCTAGTATTGAAAACCTTTAGATAAATAAAATAATCTTGATCAATCAATATTAGGCAAGTATTAATATTAATATTATTAAACGTCTTGTTTCCAGTTCCAAGTAATCTGACGTCAAGACAAACGTGACTGTGATTCACTCTGGTTTAAGATCAAACAGGAAGTTAGTCCAGTATTTGATCTTTAATATTAGAAGTCATTATGAGCCTCTTTTCTCGGCTCCAGTCTGAAGTGTATGTGACATGTGTGTCTTACCGCATCCGCAGTCAGTGAAAAGCAGAGCAGAGCGGTGAGGACGAGGACCCTCATGATGCGGTGGACTTCGCTCTTGTTGTGCGCTCTCTTCTTCCTCTTGCGCAGGTGCGTTGCTTCAGCTCTAACCTCGCCGCTTTTCAGACCGCGGATATGGTCTGTAGGGTTTTTTGTTAGTAAGCTCGGCTGCTTTTGGTCTTATAAATCATTCATATAAATAAAAGCTTCCTTCAATATTTTAGTCAACATTTTGGTGATCAAGTCACTTACCTGTCCTACTTGCTGACACCTGCAGTTGCCTGCTCCTTCCTGTTTATGGAGAATGAGGCGGGACTTTCTGAAAAAGTCACAGGAGCAGAGTGATTCTCGCACAGAAAGTTTTCCACCACACGCGCAGAGGACTTCTAGAAAAAATGTGGCAGGCCCGGGTCCAAACCAAACAGCTGTTTTTTTGTTTTTTTGTTTTTTTTTTAACAGTTTAAAGGTGCCACATTACGTACATTTTGTCAGATTATATAATATTTCATAATTGAAAAAAAAAAAAAAAAAAAAAAGCAGCTACATGGTGTTTTGCTTATCCACATCCATTTTATCACACAAATCCACGAAGTTTAGCCTATAATATTTAAAAGACACACTTATTGAGTGAAAACAAAAATGTTTTTAAAACTCCACACACCTTTACTAGAGTCAACTGCTTCAGCTTTGTACTGGACAAACGTTGAAACAAGTGTTGTCCTTGCTAAAATAATGTCACTTCAGTTCAAAAGATGGTATTTAAGTCCAATTAAATACAATTTCAGCAAAAGAAAAAATAAAGCAAAAAACAAAAAAGAATCAACTTAAGGTTTTTCTGGTGTAGTGCCAAGTAAAAGATTTCAATTGAGGTTGAATAAGACTACCACCTTATGACATCACAAGGGGAACGGAGCATTTTCAGCTTTCACCATGTATATACTGTTAAAAATCCAGGATTACCTAAACATGTTTGAATGAAAATAAGTGCACTTTGGAGATGTTTTAGTGAAGTAGGCCAACTTGGTGTGCAGCTTAAACGGTCATGGTAATGTATGAATAAAATCTGTTCATACAAAAACTAAACACAAAACTGTAACAGTAGACCTAATGAACTTAATCTAATATGGTTTAGACACATTGAGATCAAAGAAGCAAAATGAGTCAAATGTTAGAGAACAGTTTAATTGTACATAGTCACAATTCTGCTTTGAAAAATGAGCGGCTTCTTCATCTAACATCTGTAAATGTACATAAGGCCACCTGAAAATGTACACAACTGACAGTGTGACAAACTCATATCTTCATATTTATAAATGCACAATATGTTACAAAGCTTTTTGCTTTTACAAGGTTTCAGCGGCTGCTTTCAAAACAACAGCACATGAATTTTTCTGTACAAAAATATTATATCATTGTTTCCTCTGAAGAATCCATGGAGCAGAGCATCAATTGAAGAGAAAATTTAGGTCACACTTGAAAAGACTATCAACAGGAGATGGTACAAAGAGAGAGGCCGGCCTTTCCAAAGAAGAGTTCATAAAATCCATGCCAGATGCATAAATTATTTGAAATAAACCTTGATGAAATAAAACTGTGTACATTATATTCAAAATGGGGTCAAAGGGGTGAATATACACATCGAAATGCACAAATTTTGCCTCCCCAAAAAGTGTAATAAAAGAATTTACAGCAACATTGTTTACAAATGTACAACTGTACAGAAAAAAAGATTCAAAGCATCACTACAAATTTTCATATATAAGCAAGGCCTGTCAAAACACCACAACTAGTTTCCTTGATTCGACTATTATTATAATAATTACACTGAAGAACTGCACATATACTACATGGAATCTACAATTATTCTGAAGAAAAACAAAGCCACTGATTAAAAACAGCTACTGCACAATGGCCCCAGCCGCCTCCACCTTAGCACTTTCTCACCCAATTTAAAAAGTTAAAACCACTAAAATTGCGCTGAACTTCACATTCACGTTCTAGTAAAAAAAAAGTTTAAATTCTCCAGCTTTAGGCGGCGAGGTCGTCCATCTTCCCCCCAAATGCGATAAGTTACATAAAGAAGCTTTACGACACTAACGCTACAACACAGATGATTATTTAGGTTTTTTTTCTTTTTCACAAAGGCAGTGTATCCACCACCAGAAACTACAAGATTGGACAAAACATGATAAAAAAAGCATGCGCGTAATAAGGAGAGCCCCCTTGTGGTCGGTTTGTGTAACTGTACAGACTATTGTTAAAAATGAAGTGGAGCTCACAGCAGCTTTGTCTTGCATCTACAAAAAATAGCATGTTTTAGTTTTTTTTATACATTGTATTTTCATAGGAAAAAAAACTAGCTGCTCCCAAAAGTATTAATAGTTGAATAATGCAAGACAAAGCTGCCATTGACGTCCATGTTAATTCAAAGCACCATTCTTAAAATTGAGCTAGAAAATTCTTGTTTAAAGTGAAATAATCTGACTATTTTTATACATAGTGCTAATGCTTCAGCTGCTTTGGCATAGCCTTGCTTTATGCTTTAATTCACATATAAATATACTGTAGGAATTTTGAACACCTGCGTAGAAAAAGTGGAATTATTTCTGAATTACACCTCAAAAGTCACTTGCTGGTGTTAAAAAGTAAGAATTTCACCAAATACTTTAGCAACTTTCTACAAAGAATTTACATTGTTGGGTAATAATGTACAAATGTACAATCAAAATGCAAAAACCAGTTGGTTACATCAATTACAATGTGCTTAAGTCAGAATAGGGCTGCCAGCATTGTGGGCAGGTTCACAGCGTTCTTTGATGAGTTTTTTTTTTTGGTACGTCTCCCTATAGGTCAGTGTGATGCAAAGATAACAGTGGGAGGGGGCTCAGCTTGTGTGTCTGTCTGTCTGTGGGGTCCGTTCACATGAGGCCATTGGTGGGTCCCCGATGGGCCCCAGCTCCGAGCCGCTCTTCATGTAGTACTTCTCCAACTTGGCCAGGATGTGCTTGCCGTAGGTGTACTTACGAAGGGTGGCAATGTGAGGCCGGATCTGAGGGAAGAAACAATGCAGGGTTGGGTGTAAAGATTTGCCCGTTTACTAAAAAAAAATCACACAGTTTTAGGGAGCATTTTCTATAAATTATTTTCATGAGCTTTCAATCTCGCCACAACAGTGATTTCTCATCTTTAGTTCACTCACAGTTGTATTCGAGTGATTCATGCAGGCTCGAGCACTCAGAAAAGTCTTGTTTTCACATACCACTTATCTCCCCCCTCATCCCTGTACTTGAATATCTCACAAAATAAAACTCAGGTCATACACATTAGGTTGTAAAATGTCAAATCGCCACTTTGCTACAAAGAAAAGGCAGAGGTCATCATAGTGTAATTGTAATCAGTTCTGCCATTTTGAACAAGAAATCAATTGATGCGAGTCATTACAAACCATTTAAGTTTTCATCTTTCAAGGCACTCAAACCACTTTACAATTAACGATCCACTCACCAAGGGTAAGCATACAGTAAGGCAAGGTAAGTTGTGGTTTTGCCCAAGGACACAATGACAACTCACTCAAAATAATAATAACTAAATAAATGATCATAATACAAAACAATTTATCTTACTGTCATCCTTGGCAGACTACAATCTGTTTTTTGTTGCTAGTTTCATAATCATAATATACCCCACAACTTAATTTTATGACTAAAAAGATTCTGCTTCTGGTTAATGGTGGGCACATCAGCTCAAAAAACAGGAGCAAACAGTAGAGAAAAAGTAGAAAAAAAATATTAATAACAAACAGGGCGGCTTTTTTACCTTGTGCATGATGATTTTGCGCTGGGCTGGTTCTGCCATATCTATCATCCTCTGCACCACATAATTGGCGTACTGGTCCTTCATCATGCTGTAGAGGGCGCTGTGTGGCCCGTCTTTCTGGCAGCACACTTCGTCAATCAGCAGAGCTCTCTCAGCTCGAGAGGAGTGGATGACACACTTCTCCACCACGTTACTGTGGACACAGAACAATCAGGTTCATAAAGTCCTTTTACCTTCAGTACACATATTTGTTTAGTGAACTTTCTAGTGATATACAAACATTTTTTGTGGAGATTTAACCAAATGACAGATTATCAAATTTTTTTTAATTTTAACTTAGTTTGGTGTGATAGTCTTTGTGGTAAATAATTATCATAGTTTCACAGCAATTAGTAATCTGAGCTCTAAAACGTGACAATTTACACACAACAGACAATGTCCTGGGAGTTTAAACAATATTTAACACAATTTAAATGTTTCAAAATATTGTAATTTGTCCAATTATAACGTCTGTGTCATTTGTGTGGATTTTGGCCCAGATTTTCAATGCGGTTGCTAGGTAACAGTTGTGGGTTCCCCTCTACATATCATATCTGCTGGACAAAAAACAACTACAAACCTCATTAAAATAGCCAATCTAGGTGAAAACAAGTAAATTGCTCAGGGAAATTTTAAATATAATTATTTTCACTATGTCTACCAAAAAATATGGCCTAACCTGTCATATGCACTTTAAGGGCCAGATTTTGCCCTTGAACTATGTCTTAGCGTTAGCGTTTTGTGTGTTGGCTGCTATGAGCTCCAGAGCGCAGCGCCCAGAACCTTGCCCAAATGCACTATTTTGTCTGATTCCAGTTAATTTAGTGAACTTTATTTCACATCTACAGAACATGACAGTGGAACAATGCAAGTTTAATAAGTCAACAAGTTTCCTCTCACAACATTCTGTTATGTTGACCTAAAGTTATAATAAAATAATTGTGAGCACGCACACTGTAGTCCTCCCGGTACAGTCACCTTTTGTCTTATTACCCATGTGTATTGCCCGTGTGTGTTGATAAAAAATGGTGACAGTGCTTCTGTTTCACACAAAACTGACCTTGCAAACTTGTGTTGGCTGAGCACGAGCACCTTCCCTCGCACTTCTGCCACAATCTTGCTCTTGTCCTCCGGTCGGCCGTGCTCCAACACATGCTGGATCACATAGTTCCCATACTGGTCCTAAGGGAGGGCAGTGTGGGACAGGAACAGTGTGAGCAGCGACTATATCTGCACCAGCAACATCCACTTCAAGCAGTTTTCATGCAGTATGTTGGGATTAGAGATGTCAAGATTATTAGGTTCTGCAGCAATCGAAATTATTCATGTCAAAGAATATCTTATCTTAAACTGCAATGTACTTATAAACAATAATTCTGACCATTTCAGAATTAGCTGTATCTTTTTTTTTACTTCAGTAAAACTAAAAGTTGACATCTTGACATCCCTAATTGGAAGTAGCCTGACAGAACATGCAAGTCTATAGGCAGGTGAAGGAGTGGTGCCCTCGTGTGGATGTTTCAGCTCGTCACTGCAGAAGGTCAGACAACACAGAGGCTGCTGCTTCACAACTCGACTGTCCACGACGAACCAGCAACGTCTTTGCCCCTTCACAATAAAATGACAGGACAGCGGGAGGAAGACCAGATGGATGTGCATAAAAAGACTAACGATAAGTTTGCAATGATATCAGAAAGTGAAAGGTGATTGAGATGTTCAGAAATAGCAGAATTAGCGTGCAATTTATGTTTTCAAAACTCTTTAAAAGCACTTGAGCCTTGTTTTTCATTAAATTCGATTTAAAGACCTGCCTGCCTATCTTCAAAGATACTTTCCAAAGCTACATTTCAGGCTTGCCAGTAGTTACAACCGTTTCTACCCTTGCCTTAACAAATTCAGTCAGGTGTCGGAGTTCTACAAGATAGAGTAATTCTTCCAGAAATCGTGATTCATTTACAGTAGCCTAGTGACCATAATTGGTTTAGAAACATATCATGATTGAGTATTAGATTTTAAAACGCAACAAAAAATAAATAATTGTTTTCCATAAGTGAGTAATTTTATGCATCCATCTTCAAGTTTAGAAAAGAAGTGATTTGCTCCCAAAACATCTGGTTATTGTTTTGTATAATTAAAAAGACGTTCAAAGCACTCTTATGTCAAACTGAATGAGATGCTTTGGGCAAAATGAAAAAGATGAGAAAGTGAGACATAAATTAAAGCGGACAGAAGAAGTCGGTTGTGTTACGGGATCAGATTGTGAGGCCTGTCACAATAGCACATTTGTAAGCCTATCATTGTATCGCAGGAGCATAAGTTCAGCGTTTTCAACTTGATTGTCTTTCTAAAAAAAAACTGAAACTATTGCTAACAGTAAAAAGCACAGAGTTGTTACAATACTAATTTGATTATGATACATTACTTCATACTTGGATTGTCAAATATATCAATATATACAAATCAAAGCTAAAGCTAGAACACGTCGTAATCATGATATAAAAAGGAAACCCTGTGATAGAATGGACAATTATACCCAAGATGTCTTTTATGTGGTGACTTCTATATGTACATACTTGTTACTTATGCTTCCACTTCTAAAGCTTTATTCCACTACTTCCAAAAGCCTTTGTGGAGCTACTGTTAGCTCACAAGCTGCAGTTTGGAAATTCCTGTGATAAATTATGATATTATCCAACCATAGTACTCCTGAATAGTTCTACACTGAACAGAATTTTCACACATTATTTTTATTTATTATGAGCTAAAATAAAAAGATAAAACATATTCTACAGAAAATATTCTACAGAAAATATATTATTTTGTCAGCAAGTGTGTGTTAGTAAGATACTATAAGCGGTTTCAAATTTGGCAGTATATCTAAATGTGCTGCATAGATTTGTGTTCAGTGCATAAATATAGTTAAAATAGTTTTTTGTCTGGTAACCAAATTTGTATTTATTATCAAGTGCATCTACACATCAATTACATTATTTTGGTCTATAAATTGACATTAATAACTAAACGATTATTTGAAGTTTTTCCTCAAACTTGCTAGAGAAACTGTTTCACCATTGACAGTTAAAAAAAAAAAATATTTAGTATCTTGGTATGAAATTGACAACCCTATTGAAAATAATATGCTGCAGAAGATTCAAACTTTAGATTGATCAATGTAATATGTTGATAAAGTACTTTTTGTGACAGGCCTGTTAGTTAATAAATGAAAGATAGAGTGAAAGAAGACAGGAAAAGGGGAGGTAGCGAGCGGCCCGCGCAGAGGCAGATGTCCTGACCTTGAACAGTGCGTCACGGGACACTGAATAATATGATTTGGGGGTCATCTCCAATGAAACGGCTTGATATTTCTGATGGGATAAGTGAAGGGGCAGGTGTGATGACAGCTAAGCACAACAGAAGCTCACATTTACACAACACAAAACAATGACACATTCACAGGTGTAGAATGGACCAATGAGGACTGATGCAGGCTCAGAACAGCTTTAATACGGCTTTTATTCAATAGTTGTTGAGTTGTTGAGTATAGTTGAGTTGTTTTGATTGTGATGCAGCTCAAATCCATTTTTTATACATTTTTAGTAGAGGTGTAAGGATATGTTTATAAGAATAACAATAAGATATATTCTTCTGACATAAAACTAAAATAATATTTAAGGTATGGTTTAAATGGCACAGCTCTTTTAAAATGATTTTTTCAATAGAGTATGATTATTGATTTTATGAATAAAGCAAATTTGAAAAAGAAATGACAATATACATTTATTGTAAAAGCATTACTTGTACAGTGTGGTTTACTACAAATAGAAGACAGTCATGGAGATTCTAAAACGGTTTACTTACTCCAGTTTACCTGTGAGCATTCATCACAATTAAAATGAATATTTTAGAACGCTTAAGATTACCTAACGTCTTCATTATATGTATTTACTGTATGTTGTTTGTAGTAGCTTTAAATCTAGGTTTAAAGCACAAGGTGATTTATTGTGTGTGACTCTGGTGTTGTCACTCTACAAAGTCCTGGTTGGTTATTGGTTGTCATTTGATTGTTTTGACTTGTGCAGTGAGACATAACCGATCTTTTTTGTGTAGTTTTGAAATTACATCAATAACTGTATTGAAGATAGCTGAGTGCCAATTGATTAAAAAATATTTATAAATCGTTACACCCCTATTTTTTTTTTTTGCACAATTACATAAGAATTCAAATTGCATCACTCTACATCTATTACTAAAAGCCTGCGCAAATCATCATATAGGACCTGGTAAAAGGAAACCAGACAAGGCTCTATTCGATCATAGTAAAGGACTAGAAATCTGAGGTAGAGCTTTCCAAGTTTAAGGCTCACCTGTCCCAGCTGCTCTGAGTGTTGGTGCAGCTCCTCTAGGATGGGAAGTGTCTGCTCCTGAGTGCAGTGCTCCAGGATTCTCTGGATCACTCTGCAGCCGTACGGGTGAGTGGACAGAACAAAGACCTGCACACAAACGATTCACATGATAAAAACATACACACACCTTTGCTGTTCCTCTGTTTCATCGCATATTTCATTTTTTGAAGCTGATCTAACATCAAAAACACAGTTGGAGTTTTGTCTGTGAGATACCTCAGAAAAGCCATATTTTCACTGATGTCATGGTTAGATCTTTGAGATTTTCCCCATTGTTCTAAGTTGAAAAATTAATCAGACTTGTTTTGAAAATTTCTGCAGCATTAGCATATCAGGGAAGATTCACTTGACTATTCCTCGTTTGTCATTTCTTTTGCTGCCAATAGTTGTTTCTGATATGGGTAACAAATGACTGTCATGTGCGCTTTTTACAAAAAAATAAAGTAAAGGTACTGAAGAGAAAGTTTTAAAGACATGAATATTATAATATTACTAGTTCTTTAAACTGTTTAAGTAGATCTGGATCCCAGTGTGTGTTACACAGTGTACAGTGGGGACTAACCTGTCCTTGGAAGGCGTCTATGATAAACTGTAGAGCCTGGGGCTGCACACACTCGATGCACTTCTGCACCACATGGTTCCCGTTCTGGTCTTTCACACATTTGAGTACATGTCCGTCCAGCTCTCGCACGATGTCACTCTGAGGAGGAGGAGAGTCATGCTCACATATTCTACTTCTTCAAGCAATCATATGAGAAGAGAATAGAGGTTCACTTACAATTACCTGCTGCTCAGAGGAGATGGACTCCAGTGCTTTCTGAATGACTCGACAGCCGTACATCTGTAAGGCCAGAGGGAGCACGTGTCCACGGATTCGAGTGGCCAAGGCGTGTTTCTGCTCTGAGCTGCCAAACTGTGAGGGACAAGTGATCATCAGGCATGAAAACTTAAACCAGCATTATTCATCATCACAAACAGATCAAATAAAAAAATGACTCAGAGATGCACACAAAATGCCGAATTATACAGTACAAACAAGATATTGTGCCATACAGAAAAAACAAAAAACAAAGTTAATAATAAAAATAACTAAGTAAATACAAATTAATAGCAGTAGTGTACCTCAAAGAACTTCTGAATGACGTAGTTCCCAAAAACGTCCGTCATGAGTTGATATGCAGCTTGTAAAATCTCCCCAAACACCATCTGCCTTTCAGCAGGAGTCGCTCTCTCCAGCTTCTGCTGGATAAACCTGCCGCGGAAAGATTAGAAAAAAAGAGATACATTATAGCATGTATGCCATTACACAAAACTTCTGTACACCTGGCAATGTTATATAAGAGTTTGGGTGTTCTTCATGTGTAGCAGAGTGGTTGTTACTTGTCAGTTGGCAAAACAGCCCTGAAATATTTGGAATATCATATTTTTTATTCTTTGGAAGCTCAGGCAATTTCTTCCTATAAAAATTAATTATTAACATGTAGAATACTATCAGTCCGTTCACGAAACATAACGCTACTATTGGGTTAAAATAATGTTCATGAAACAGTCAACAAAAAAAGGTAAAGATTAGAACGCAACCAACTCAGAACTTCATCTGAAAAGTCCCCAGAATGTCAGTTTTAGAAGAAGTTGAGCAGTAAAGACCTGGAGCCATGCTGATCCTGGGAAAACTCCACCATGTGCCCTGGCAGATCTCGGAGCTGCAAGTTGGGAAAGCGGTTGTTTCTGAAATCTTCCAGGAGACGGCTGCGTCCAGAGGGCATGACGTCTGAGCGACTGTAGCGGGGCCGGGATGGAGGGAACAACTGGCTGCTGGAGTTAAACAGGCTGGACGTACCTCCTCCACTGCGATACTTTGCCTCTGCACCGGGGGCAGCAGAGATGTAACGCCCACTACCATTTGTTAGGCCTCCTGCAGTAGAACAAAAAGAAATAAACATAAACATCTATCCCGGGTAATTAATTATCTGTATTTAGTTTGTATTATTATCTACATTTCAGATTTGTTGCTGTTAACTACCATTATTCTTTCTTGGCGTAATGGCAACCGAAATAAATTTATTTTTGTAGTACAGAATCTCCATATTTAAATTTGAAAACGTCCTGCTGTGACCATTCCTATGCGATTTAACTTACCAAGGTGAAGGCTGGATGAAGAGCCATGTGAGGAAGGCAGCGAGGGTGGAGGAGTGAGGGGTGAGTGTCCTGGAGTCAGACCAATGGGCTGGGGGAGGAGGAGTAGCCCAGGCTGTTGTAGAAAGGCTGTCCGATGGGCGTCAGACTGCTGCCTCCGCGTTTGTACAAGTCTGAGGTGGCCAGCAGAGAGTCCCGCCTTGACACACTGCTGCTGCTGGAGCTCGACACTGAACCACAGAAGAAAACTGGTCAGAGTAGTCAACAAACAAACACTAGCAATAGTAAGGATACATTTGAGTATTGCCAAAGAAGAGGAGTATGAGATTTTGAAATAATTTACATAATTTCCATTTATATTTATGATTCAATTCACACCTTTTTTCTTGTAAAGTGAAAAGTACTCAATAAACAGAAAATAAACATAAATATCAAAAGATAGAGTTAACTGCATCTCAAAACTGAACATCTAAAAAACATAATGTGAGATTTTTCTAACTTTTCTATGGAGAAAACGGAAAGTGACTTCAACAAACCAACTACAGAAGATTCTAAATTCCTGCTTGTGAATGCTACATTATTTTGAAAACAGCAATAACTGGCACCGACCAAGTGAGCCACAAGTCCGTCAGAATTCTTTGAGGAATATATTACTAAAAGTACACTGTAGCAAAAATCAATATAACATTAAAAAACCTTGCACTGACCAGAGGATCCGAAGCCACCCAGAGCAGAGCCCAGCCCCACACCAAGGGAGCCCCCTGTGCTGCTGAAGCCCAGGGAGGAGCTGTGTGGAGGGCCCGAGCTGTGGGA